>OY756993.1:9001200-10201200 GCA_963580505.1 Ennomos erosarius | reverse complement strand
TAGGAGTCATAACCATTGTAGATACAGCTTACCACGACAATCTTTGTCGGGTTAATTAGCTTTTCGCCCTATCTTTATACAACATTTGCTGTCAAAGATTTTTTTTAGTAATTAAAAAGAAACTCTACACGCCTTGATCCTAAAGCTTTTGGAAGCTTCTTCAAACATAGGTACGTACTAAATCGCGACTCAACGGGCTGTTAATTATGTTATGAGTAAACATTTGTATTAACACAGATAATAATACTATGTTATCTATTTGAAGACGTAAGGTTTGACAAATAAACAAGGGTATGCTGAAGTATACCAATGTACTCTGTGGCAGATGTGATACCTATAGTTCAACAGGTCGAGGTATTATTAGATTTTATCAGTATTTATCAGTTATTTTGACCTTTGCCCAACAGTGAGACAGGATGGGTTAAGAACAAAAATTAGTAACCGCTATCTAAGTAAGATAGAATAGTGAAAA
The DNA here is from genome assembly GCA_963580505.1 of Ennomos erosarius. Classification (NCBI taxonomy): domain Eukaryota; kingdom Metazoa; phylum Arthropoda; class Insecta; order Lepidoptera; family Geometridae; genus Ennomos; species Ennomos erosarius. The sequence continues at coordinate 10,200,728 of OY756993.1, read as the reverse complement.
ACCAAAAAAACAAAAGAACTTCAAGAGTCCTTTTCATATGTAGTTAGAATGGCTTGCTGTTAGGAGGCAGAACGGGGCTTAGGTTTATAGGCCAACGTGCTACACCTTCGACTGTATGACTTGTAGTCAAATATTGGCCTAATCGTACATAAAAATATTGAAAAGAAATAAAGTAGCTAACAACTGCATTTTTTAATAAAAAAAAAGAATTCCAGTCTAATAATGGAATTGTAAAATAGAAACCAGTTGCCTACTTATGTAATTTTTTTTTTTTCAGAATAATGGTTTGCCACTATACTGCTTATAGGTACTTACGGTTTGTAAGTATTATTTTTTCTACGATTAATACTTCCCAAAATTATACGTCTAAGTATGTGGTTGTATCCATTAAAGTTTTAGGATTTGTTTAATTCTAAGTAATTTTAAATATCTATTAAGTATACCAGATTCATTTTTATATAGGAAAAATCTGAATCACGAGCGAGATCTGAACCAGATACATTCGTCCTTAAAACCGGGAACAAGTGATCTCATGTCCAAATTTGTCCTTCACCTCACAACCAACTTACGGGCGATACAGCTCTAAAAACAAAATAATAATTATGTATATCTACTATTTTTGCTACCAGTAAAAAGTTGCAGCTCAGCTGGAACTAAACCCATTTTTTATATAGGCACGGCAGAGTAACCACAGTAAAATTGGATATGCGTGAAAAGCTGTGTGTAATCGGGTGAGCCATGATACGAGTTTGCCATTATCCGATGCCTACAAAGTTTTTTGGAGCGAATACCATTTAATTTAGTGTCACTCCATTCCATTTTATCTGCCCATCTTAATACTGCAGAAAAATGATGATGGATGGACCCTTCATTTTTACATAAAACGAGTTTACTTACTTACATTTTTAAACAAAACTTTTATCGCCCTCCTAGCAATTAATGGTCGTTTTTACAATATAATTTGTAAATAGAAGCGCCGTGTAGTGTTCTAATTTTCAATTCAAATTATTTTTATTGCAAAACTTTTTTTGAATGTCCAATTTTTTACATCGTATACCCGGAATTCGAAAAGGCTAACTGGTCTATTAGTACAAGTGCCAATAATACAATTTGTTACAACGTCCATTTTTACCCTCAATATAGATGAGTAACCATTACCACGGGAGTACGTATTTTTTCTCTATCTCGGTACTTTCAGTCATTACTGTACAAAATTTTAGTTACAGTGGTTCAGCCATGATGAAAGCAACAAACAAACAGATCACGTTTAGCTTCTATGTATTATTAGTCCCTATTTTGCTAATAAGTTACTCTACAGTAATAACCAAAAACCTACCGACTAATTACAAAAAAAGTAAACTCAGAATAACAAATGGGCAAATCATATTTATTCAAAGTGCTTAGGTGTCTTGCGTTTACTGTTTCTTAGAACTCCCAAATATTTGCTACCTGATGCCTTTGTACAAACGAGATTGATTTGAGGAAATATCTCGTGAATTTTTATTTAACTAGAGTTTCTCACGTTGGTGCCTCAAGTGTACGATTTTTCACATTACATGTGTGTGGGTGATGGAGCCAGAAAAGCGTGTAAATCAATGTTGAATTGGAGGAAATCACAATAAATTTATATCGACACGTGTAGATATGTCAAATTATATAGACACGTCAAATGGTACAGGGCCGAGCCATAAATGGCTCCGAACGACGCTCGCGCGATCAGTATAGCGTATTTTCAAATAAAAGTTGGTCGAATCGAGACCTCAGCGCTGAGCCTCAGCGCTGAGGTCTCCTGAATCGCTATGCTGGTCTGTGTGAAGAGCTCTCCGAAAATTATATAAAATTAAGTATCATTTGCGTGCCACAATATACATCAGAAAAGCAGCATAAGAGTTCATTGTTACATTTCACTGGAAATTCGTCTAAAATACTAAAAATGAAAATAAATTTATTCAGGCGTGCGGTACGAGGCAACTAAGCACAGCACACATAGCGAATTTGTACCGTGCGTTTTAGGTATTCTTTGGAAACTTACCTTCCAGGTGAACAGAAATAAGTTGTTAATAGAAACTAACCGGTCAACAGCGATGCATATAAGCACGAAGCTGGAGAGGTACAGGCCGAAGGTCCTGGTGAACATCATGACGCGGCACATCAGGTCGCCGGCCAGCCACTGCACGGTGCCCGCCCACGCTATCTCCAGTGGCATCATCAGGAATGTCACCTGAAACACTTCGCTATGTTAAAGCCTTTTAAGACCTGCATTAATATATGCAGTTTTGTTTTCATCAAAATCAAGTTACTTTTCGCTGTTCCTCATAGTTTCAGATTTGGCCTACTTGGAAAATTCATCCTGTATTGCCTACATACTATAGGGCATACATTTTGTTTTTTCTGTCTTATATTATACCGCAAATACATATTAGTTATTACGATACAATATCACGGGCATTTACGGGTCAATAGACTAGTATAATAATATTGTATCTATACGTGACGATTCGGTGACATCAAAGAACCTACCAAGCTGTGAATTCACGCATCGCTTATTGCTATTAAAGTGATTATACAGACAGTTAACTTAGTACCTACACTGCCATTAAAATCCAATAGACCTTTGAGAGTAACGAAAATATTCGAGGTCTGTGTTAAAATCACTTTAAAGTAGAATTAGATACATATAGCGATAACATTTATTTATATATTTTATGATTAAATAAATGACAACCTGAAAAACATTAAAATAAATTACTACGTACTAATAAACTAAAGCTATTAAAATATACAATAAAATACAAAACTAATCTAACAAACCACTAACAGTAGGCAACGTGTCCAAAATGCTGACTGCACTGCCAAATTGAATGGCAATCCTTTGGTCCAAGTAGATGCCAGCATAATTCAAAAACCAATTTTTATCTGGTCCAGTAGAGGATGAGTGTAATCATCTTCAAACTCTTTCTGCCATAGGTGCACACGCACAGGTTTCGCAGGGATTCGCCTGCGAAACCTGTGCTACGAACCACTACCGTACAAACATTTTTTACAGCTGAACGCTTATCACAAATTTTCTATCATTTATGTTGAAGTAATCTTCCCAAAATTAATAAAATATTCCTTACTACTAACATATTTTCAATAATTTTTTAGCCATACCTAAAATTAGGTGCCTAAAAGATTAAGTTCTACTTATTAAATTCTAATAGTAGGTACCTGCTCCCCACTCTCAGTAAAAAAAAATCTATTAAGTATTTGTAGGAGTTACCCTAACAATGGTAAATTACGTAGTCGCCTTTCTATAAGAGGTAATAAAATACGTTCGTAAGTAAACTAACAAAGAAAAACTTTTGGCGGTAAATAAAAACAAGGACTCCACATACCTACATAATTGCAATTATTATAGGTGTACCTATCTTATATTAACGTTTAACATTTTCAGTAGGCTTATCTTCGAAAATTGCTTTTGGCCTGACAAATACAACCATCAGAAAAACCGTAGGCCGCGTGAATTTATAAAAACAACAATTTTATTCGCGTAGATTAGATAATGCTGGCGCAATGTACGGAACACTGCTTCAGATTGGACGAGTTTAATATTAATTTGAGAGATTAATGGACTGTTCGGAACGTTCACCAACACGACGACGCAGCCACCCAGAATAACCTTTTATTTATTTTGACAAAGTCGATGTCCATTGTCCATGCGTAGCCTACGGTGACCGGAGGGCCGTATATGCTGGTTTGCCGTAACTTTAATAGTAGCTTGGATTTCCCAATACTTTGCAACTTAGGTGCAATAGCTTCCTTAACATTTCTTGAATGATATAATAGCATTAAAAAAAGCCGGTACCTAAATTTATAATTGGCAAGTAGGCATGTTTATTACAAGTTTGCCATATGGTTATGGCGGGCACCGTAAGAGGCTAAAGCATGTATGTCAAACTGAAAGAAATTAATGAACCAAATGCATATAGGTCGTAGAATCATTGGGCCGCGAAACCCAACAGTTAATCATAACACTTGAATTTCTATGATATTCATCTGCAAGTGGGAATTCAATCGATTTTCATAGAGAAAAGTCCCGTGAACAACGAAAACACATCTTCTTGGAGCTTAAAATATTAAAATACGCATTTCAAATTCTGCGTGGTCTTTTTATTTTCTCAGTAGATACTATAGTTATTTGAAGTAGGGAAACTTGCATTTTTCTAATGGGAAGCTGTTTTTAAAATTTGATCAGGTTTCGCAAACAGATGCGTAGAGGGCCGCATACGGCCCAAGATTTGTGCGTTTGACATGTCTGAGAATATCCAGGGACTGGCAGCAGAACTTTTATAGTTGAACTTCTATAAAAGTGTAAGTTATCTATTTTATTTCGTTATGTCTATGATATTTCCGAACGGAATAATAGGTGGCCTGAAGATTAGTAGACCCGGGTTAGCACTGGCGTTAATTGAATGAAGCTTGCCCACTCGGGGGATATGGGTCGACTGTAAATCGAATTCGACCTTGAATTTTATCTAGGAAAATTGTCAAGTGGCGTTTAAAGTGGGTGGAAAGGTCAAGGAAGAGAATATGCAGCAGATCTAAACATAAACATAAAATACGATACACATCTCAATTTATTAGTTTGGGTTAAATAATAAATAAGGTTTTCTATTCAAAAGATGACGTACAAAGACAGGTATCAAAAAGTGGCAGAGAACATAAATTATTTAAAAACACGTTTATCAAAAAGGCTTTACTAACACTTCTGGAGTATATATAAATAAGTAGTTCTAATTATGTCAAGATTTTCACGTGAAATATGCAATTCCTCCTGGGGTGACACCCAGTACCATTTCCTCGCGAGAAAGATTTGCGGTATAAGCGTAGGTAGACTATCCTGGTAACAGGTAATCCTTATACAAAATTTCATCAAATTCGGTTCGGCCGGTTTAGCCAGACAGCCACATAAATAAAAAACAACGCAAACGTCATAAAAGAAGCTGTTCCCTACTAATATACTTAGCTTTTTTCTCTGTGATTCTCTGCTTTTCCTTAGGAAAAGAAATCACTGGCAGATCTTATAAACGCATTGTCCTACCCACGGATTAATTATCAATCGTTAAAGTCAGATGAATCAGGCTTTAGTTACACGTAGGCAATGCAATAAGTATTTTAAAACAAGCTTCTAAGTCTTACCATAAGATCAGCCACAGCTAAATGCATGAGAAGCACGTCTAACCGGCTGGCTCTTCCCGACCTTTTTCTCTTGACCAGTTGCGACAGAACCGTCAAGTTCCCCGTAGCCGAGACAACCATGAGCACAGTGTACACAGTAATAGACACCATGTGGCCATGGTTGAACCGCATCTCCAGGGGAAGCTCATCGATGCTGTAGTTGAAGTGCGTCCAGTTTTTCTGGGACGCCCCTCCTGGACCCGAAACTTTTTCGTCAATATTCATGACTGGTTATTTTCTAGACTGTTCGATTATGGTTGGTTGGAGCATTTTGAAGATGTGCCTGAAACAAATATTTGAAAATTAGTTTGCGCCTTTTGTTTTCAGTTGTTGAAAAACAGTTAGTATCAGTGGTTAATATTACGGTTTTATACCCTAAAACGATCCACAGCCATATGTAATAACCTTTTCAAATAAAAATCATGTTTGAGACTTGCATGATTTTATTCCAGTAAGCTCCACCGCGGTTAAAGGATAACATACAAGTAGCTACGATTTTTTAGTAATTTTATGAAAAGAAGAACGTACTTAGAGTTAAATTTTTAATGAGCTATTATTTTACTTCAGATAAACTGATACCTACATAATTTTATTTTCCAATAATAGCTTGTTATATTAAAGGACGGGAGAGTAGCTTTCTAAATTTTATGTTGGCGTTTTTAGACAAAGTTTGGTACCTAATCTACTGCGCCAGATGTTATTTATTATAGAATATTAAGGTCATTTGCAGTCAAATCTTATTTTTCAACGCACAGCCAATCTTCTTCCAACCTTCCAACCCCTTTATTTAAATATGCTTTCAGTAGGTAGCATCCCACTAAGTTTATGACGTTAAACTTAAAAATACTGAACGCTCATTGGTTGCCTATGATCAACGGATGTCTTTAACCAATGAGAATATATAGTGTGTTAAGTTAACATAAGGGCAAAGGTACTGGAAACCAGGGGTTTATCATAAAAAGGCTAAAACTACCTATTTACATGTATATTCCCTAAGCTTTGCGTTAACTTAAAAGTCAGACAAAGACAGAGAGTTAGTTTCAAAATAATATCAGTGGCGACGGATAGACTAAGTAGATAGAACTAATATAATAAGGCCCATGTTCAGCTGTGGACGTTTTCTTTGTGCGATGTGTGATATACGAACATGTCTGTTAGAAGCTGTATATAATTAACGAACAGAAACAGCTCATAATCCCAAGTTGCTTTAGGTTTGCGGTTAGTTAATACAAGCGATATTAACAGTTAGGCAGAGCTTTGAGCCAATGATCCGGCATTATCACGAATAGTTACTACATTATTCCTGATTGTGACGTCGTAAGTACGATAATTTATGATTTATATCCCAGATTTATACTATGGCCTGCTTAGGGTAAACAATTTATTTTTTGTGTAAGGATAAGCTTAATTAATTTTTGTTTATTTTAGGGATGTATGGAAAGGGTTACAAATCCCATTTCATGATAAAAAACCGTTACATTTAAAATTAATCTGCTGAGTACGAGGTCTATATACAATCGTCTATATAATAATTTAGGCAAAAACGATCATGGAGTGTTCAGTACAATCCAGTACAGTATTTATTATTTACGTGATAAGTAGCGTGGTTCAATAATTTAGGTATAATATTCACAATTTAAGCTAAAACGCAATTCAACTTTAATTACGTCATTCATTAGTTTCATTACCTATCATAAAAAACCCAGCCGCAGCCATTTTATGCTATTCAAACTAAATAATATATTCATTGAGACTATTCCAATCCAACACGGCATATTTATTTTTTAAATAAATATAAATATACAAAACACGGCATCTCTGCTGTAAGTTGGTGAGGAGTTGGATATTCTGGAGATTCCAATTGATGCTTTGTAATATCATTGAAGTAATAGGACACCACATTCAAATAGATCAAATATGCGGAAGTGGTTCATATCTTGTTTCATCGACTTAAAAAAGTTGATGATTTTGGAATTTGGGCAGATTTTCTTGATCAACAAAGACTTCTATGTTACACGTACGTAGTACATACAAGGTGACCTTGAATTGGTATGTTATCCCGAAATGGGGGGACTGAGACCATGATACCCTACAAGTTGTGAGAGCTTACTTGACACTGGGTGTTTACAAAAGAAAATTTAGAAAATAATTCCACTCGCAACATTGCACGTGCGATCGCTACGAGAGTTAAAAAGATACCATAAATTCATTTCTAAACACAGGTCGTTAAATTCATTTATGTGCACTCGGTCAAGGACGAAGTTCAACCAACCAGCTGCGCTAGAGCTTGCGATTTCTTCAATGAAAAACTATTAATTTAGAAAGAAAGAAAGAAAAGAAAGAAAGAAAGAAAAAACATTTATTCCAAATACACACACAATATCCTAAGAAACTAAAATAATTTATGTAAATAAATACTTATATAATATATAATAAAAAGAGATATAAAAGATATTGTATGTGGTCAGGAATAGGCCACGACTCAGCATACAACTGAGGCTGATAACTACAGCCTCAGTCACTGGTTTTCAGTCGGGGCCTTCCGACATGACATCACGGACGCATACACAAAAAATAATAATTAAGGAAGGTACCGCCATGGAGATAATAAAAAAAGAAGGAGGGAATCCCGTCTGATCAGAAACTGAAGCACCCTTAGGAAGACGGAACGCTTCGTACGTACGAGGCGGGGCACGCACACACTCACATCATAGGAAGCCGATCGCCCTACTTTCATCTGACACACATGTGTAATATGTCCGCCATTTTGGGCTTCAGTTCGATGTCAATCAAAACTCAATCCCTCCCCTTTTTACTTCATCCATGGGTACCGCATTAGATAGTTAACAGTGAGTGCAAATAATACGTTTTAAAACACAATAACAGAATAACCAAAAACCATGCAAATAAGAACAAAATATTCATTACCCATGTAAACATTAATACTTACATACATCCCAAAAAATTCTAAACAAAATACACAGATACATTCGCAATACAATAACAAAAGTGATTGACAAGTAACAAGATAAAAGTGATTTTCTGACTAAAAATAAGTTTTGACTGATGAAGTAACATTTGAGACTGCATCCCATGAGAAGTGCATTTAGGTACGTGGGTACCTGCATTTAGTCGAGTCAGAATAAATAATCAAATCTTTTGCTCTCTCATAATATGCAACCTCAAGTGCCGTCTAAAAGAGTTAACCGTTTTTAAAGATCGCAAAGGAGGTGGGAGATCATTCCAACATTTGGACGCAGAAAATCTAAAACTGCCACGGAAAGAAACAGTTCAATTTAGTAAAGTCGTAGAAGAAACATTGTCTACCTTAGGGTGTAGATTTACCCCCTTTCGGGATAACATACCAATTCAAGGTCACCTTGTATATCTCTATGATCGTATCTAAAAGCATTGTTAAAAAAAATTATTATCCAATTAAAACCGTGCATAAAAGTTTTCTATTATAATATCAACAGGATTTGGCATTTCGATATTCACCACTATTCTGTGAAATTCAGTTCTTGAGAATTAATTAGCCGATATTTTGTTGTGGGCAGACTCCCTAACTCCTCCAACTTCTCCCTCCCTCTCTGGCCGTAGATTCTTTGCACAAGAAGAGTAATTAATGGTCACGATTGTTTCATTGATAGACATGACTCCAATTTGCATATATATATAGGACACTTACGTGAAGTGATATTATAATTAAATTCAAAAGTAAGCTTCTAATAAAATTATTATTAAAAGTAGAGAGTTGCCAACGTTTATTATACGCATGTGTATTTGTATGTACACCCTCCAATAAATTAATTATTCAGATTTTTTACCAAAGAATTAACTCTTCGCCTTTAGTTGTCAAACAGTTTATTGAAATGTTTAATGCAAAAAGAATTAATACCTGAACCATTGCTAGGTACCTACAGTTAACCTTGCAATGAATTCCCAGAATGTTTCAAGTAGGTATGAAACAAATCAACAATTCGTAGAATAAAGTTCGTACATACCTAACAACAATTATAGTGGCAGCTATCTTATCTGCTTCTTACCTTTGAATTTTGCCATTTGTTTTCAAAACATTTAAAAACAAGGGTTATCAAGGCGATAGCGCCGAGCTCTCTCAAAATTTTCCAATTAGGAAACTTTTACGCAAAAAATATTCGCCCGTTATTTTATATTTATCTCATAAGAAAAATCGAGTAATTAGAAGTATTGTGTTACAGGGTTGAAGAGGCTCGTCTTCGATATTATAATTAAGGGAGGCATTGAAGGAAAACGAAAGATCACACTAGTACCTACCCACTTTGCATCTTTTGATAGCGTCTTAATTTGCGTCTGTAGTTCCAATCACGCACATTGTGGTAGTACCTATATATTGTCTACAATTACCTAAACAAATAATACCTACTACTTACTATAGATTTGTGTTGTTTTTAGTTGTTGGATCTATAAGCGTACTTAGGTATAGTCTGGCAAAATATAAAATCTTGTATATGGTAGCACAGTGCATACTACAAAACACTTTTGGAGTTTTGGCGGGAACGCGGAAATGTTCACGTCGTTGCATTGTATTATTTCTCAAAACTTGTGCTTTTTCCAGTATTAATATTTAAAATTGGTGGCCTTTTGCGCATTAAGTGCTGAATTACGAGCATGAGTGTGGGTAAGTGATATAATGTGGTCAAACGTGAGTTTTCGTGTTGCTTCCAAAATTCCAGAAAAAGCTTCTAGTAAAGTTGCCACCACTTTACTGGAGCATGACTTAGACTGGACTACGACTACCTGACTTAGACTGGACTATGACTATGCCTAAGACTTGACTTTACGTGATATATTCTTTAACGATGAAAAATTACAATACTTGACACTGGCTAAATACACGATGAGTGGAGCCAAAATCTATGAAAAAAAAAAAACACTTTTAATTGGTTGAACCATTACTTCTTCCCGAAAATACACCAATCAGAAAATTAATACACTGCATGTTATGAAATTGACAGGTAATGACATAAAAACCTGATTGCTATATGAAAAAGTTTTTGGGGGTTCCAAAATATTCCACTGCAGAGTTAGCTTTGCCCAAATAAGTTCCTTGGCTTTGCCCAACTCTAAAAGGATACCTAATGCTTTTAATTACTTACTAGCCGTAAAAGTAGGTATCCAACAAAAAGGATTTTGTACTAGATTACTAGCAATCTTTATTTATTTTACCTAGTTCCAGGTTTAATTATAAAGGTCCTTAGTAATACATCTAGGAACTTTAAAAACAGTACTAGCATATTAGATTCACTTATTCAATATGCAAAACTTTATATAGTAGGTTTTACAAATGCACGCTTAGAGACTTCGTAAATTTATTTTTACGAAGGTTACTGACGCCGGTCTCACATTTTATCAAGGGTGAATCTCTTTGACCACAATGTAACAAAAAAGGGTGCGTGGGTAAATATTTCAGAAAGGAATCCTTGCCGAATAAAATACCAGAATGCCTAGTGTAGCGTCACACCAAAACAGCGTGGAAAATGTACAATATGCTTAGAAGCTGGTTATAAAAGGCAGGTTTTTTATAAGGGTATAAGTTTGATATGGACGTTTGTCTGGCTGTCTGTGGTACTCTGGTGACCATAGAATACCCCGTTCATGAACTTACTATCCAATAAGTTCATCACCCCGTCACTATAAAATGTATACTTATACCTACCACAGAGCACGATAAAAAAAATCGCTTCGGAGCGCCATGCGTGTAAAATAGCGGTACTCCTTACTATAAAGCGCCGCAATTTTGTAAAGTGTAAGTAAGCCTTTATTATAACTGTGGATCGGGGTTTACCCAAATCATTAAAAATTATAGTATACCTAATCTATACTACCAATTCGCCGAAGCAAATTATTTCTGAGAAACGGGCCGTGTTCGCTTAAAACCCTTCGTTATATATCAGAAGGGGTCGCAAGGGTTACTATAAGCGTTCGATTTATTTTATTTTCTGTTTTAACTGCTAAATTCTCACTGGATGTAATATATTAGATCGGGGAAAAGATTTTTCGTAATTTGTTTGAGAGCTCTATTAGCTCTATAGAATGTACGAAATAAGCTGCATTTTTTACGTCTACTTGTGTGAAAAAATTCATTGAAATTGGTTCAGCCATTTCAATTTGAAAGCCACGTAAACCCACAGACTACGTTTCACTTTTATACAATATTAGTATGGATACTAAGTATAACATCTCGCCTTTTGCCGGGTATAATATCAAAATAATGTTTGTGTAATGGTCTATACGTATACCTAAGTACCAACCTAGCCGTTTTCCCAAATGTGTTTATGAGGAAAATTACAAACAGGGTTTTTTTGTACATGCGGCTATTTTATGTCAGGCCAATATTGGGATTCGATATTGCAAACGTGACGTGTTTTGCAATGAGGAAACGGATGTTTACCACAGCAACTACCCTTTATCATGGGGTGAGTAAGCAGACGTGGCTAAATTAAATAAGCAGGCAGTTCATCAAGAGAGTCAATGTACTTGTAGCTACACACTGGCAGAATGTATATTTAGGTACTTCCGTTCAGTACAGAGGGCTTTGCTCGCATTTGGTACCTAGGCTATATTTTGAATAACTGGCTTAGTGCGAGTCGGACTCGCACATAGAGGGTTCTCTGTGACCGAAAGGGACATGTGACCGATCAGTACTAACTCTCTGTACCATTATCTATAAAAAAGACCAAAAAACGTTTGCTGTATAGGAGTCCCCTTAAATATTTATTTTGTTCTGGGTTTTAGTATTTGTTATTATAGCGGCAACAGAAATACATCATCTGTGAAAATGTCAACTGTCTAACTATCACGGTGTATGAGATACAGTCTGGTGACAGACGGACAGACGGGCAGCGGACCCTTAGTAATAATAATTCATAAAATTATATGTGTATATGTATACTGTCTTGTATCTTAATAGTTAATACTTACTTTAAGTATATTATTTATATTTAGTATGATCTGCAATTTTGCTCATATCCGTTTGTGCACGCCTAATCTACTTCTAGTAAAGTAGTGAATGAAACACGATTAGCGGTAAACTCAGACTGATTTATTAACCTTATGTAGGTAGGCATCCCAAATTGACAATATGTTTTATGAATACCCTCAATATATTACACTTCCCTTCTTAATTGAAAATGCAAAGGGCTAACATAAGTAAAAAAAAAATATAACACAAAAAAAAAGTACAATTTAAATTAACAAAAAAAAAATCCAAATACTATTAACTGTAAATCAACATAGTTATAAAGTACAGTTATACCTATAATAATGCTATAATAACACATTAGGTGTTTAATGTTTTCACAGGCGTAATGTATCTACCTACTTGTTTAGTTAAACAGGTATTATTAACAGTATAAATAGCTACACATCCACTGTACTACGACCTTAACAGAATAATAAAAATAAAACAATAGAAAAATTCGTACCTAAGTCTCAAAACAATGATTGAAAATATAATTTAAACAAGGATTGAACATGGTGCGTGCTTATCATAATTTGCTACAAATTAATGCATAAGTATAAAAAAAGTTTTACACAAAACATTATAAATTGTAACTCCATAAACACATATAAAATATAAGTTCAATACAGTTACACAATAGTTGAGTAAGCACCTAGGCACAACCGCTACCTTTCTCAATCTTATAATAAACCTAACTTATAATAAATACTCATGAAAATTTTAAGAATATAGAATATTTATTGGTACTACCCATGCTCATTTACCATATTATATGGTATATTTAGATTAATAATAATTAAAATATATATATATATACATATATATATATTTATGCATATATGTACATACGTAATTCATTTATCTAAAAAAAATTTGGGCTTGGCTGTAGGCCGTGGGCGGAGTACGGGCGGGGGACAGTGAGGCGCCGCCGCCGAGGCGCGTGCCCGGTCGCGCGGCTGCCGCTGGCCGTGCGCGGGCGTCGCGGGCGTCGCCGGTGAGGGTGGCTGCGACGAGTCCGGCGAGAGCTCTGTGACGTCACCATACTCACTAGAGGACGTGCCGGGAGTAGACAGCGGCGTCCTCATCACTTGAGTGTCGTCCTTTTCGCGGTCACCCAGATCACTAGTACCTAACGCCCACGAATAGCGTTTCGATCTACACGGTATCAGCTGATCTGCGTGCTTGGTGCTCATGTCATTATTTTTTGTAGTAACTTTGTATGTTACTGAACCGGTTCGTTCTGCCACCGTTCCCTCGTTCCACTTGGGCCCATGTTTCGAGTAGTTTCTCACTAGGACCGGGTCCCCCGGCGTGAAGTTGCGCTGCGTGCCGCCGGCGTGCGCCACCTGTGCGCGCTGCGCCGCGGCCACGCACTGCGCGGTGCTGGGTGCGCGCAACTGGTCCAAGCGCGTGCGTAGCCGTCTGCCGAACATAGCCACCGCAGGTTCCTTCTGTGTACTGCAATGTGAACTATTGCGATACTGCAATAAAAATTTGTTTAAAGCGGTTTCAATGTTCTCCCCGTCTGCTGTGGCTTTTTTCATTACCTTTTTAATCGTTTTAACGGCATTTTCGGCTGCTCCGTTACTTGCAGGGTGATATGGCGCGGTCAGAATGTGTTGAATGCCGTTTTTCTTTAGAAACGTTTCTAGTTCGCACGACGTAAAAGGTGGACCCCCGTCACTCACCAATACTGTAGGCACCCCAAATCTAGCGAAGAGGTCTCTTAGTTTACTTATAACCAAAGTGGCCGAAGTACCTGAAGTCATCACGGCCACCTCGATCCATTTTGAGTGGGCGTCTATTACAAGGAAATAATACTTCCCTTTGTAATACAAAAAATCCGCATGCAATCTAGCCCATGGCTCCTGTGGCCAGACGTAGGGCGCGGGCGGCGCATGCGGCGGCGCGTCGCGCGCCTCGCGGCACGCCGGGCACGACCGCGCGCGCTGTTCTATGTCGGAGTCCAGCAACGGCCACCATACATAGTTTCGAGCGATTTGCTTCATGCGGACCACCCCCACGTGACCCTCGTGGATTTCTTCCAAGATACGTTTGCGTAGGCTTCTCGGAATTACTATCCGATAGCCCCACACTATACAGCCATGATCCACTTGCAACGTGTCTTTGCGATGAAAGTACGGCTTTTCATGCTCAATTTCTGTTTGAGCAGGCCATCCACTTATTATATACGAGTATATTTTACACAGGGTTGAGTCTTTTGTTGTTTCTTTTGCCACTTCACGGTGATTGAGAGGAAACGTATCCTCTACGTAGTGGACGTACGCTGCTTCCTCTTCGCTGTTTTTGAGTTTATCTTTGACTGCAGCTAAAGGCAAGCGCGATAGTCCATCTGCGTTACCGTTTTTATCCGTAGTAACAAATACTATATCAAAATCGTATGCGGCCAGACGCACCGCGTACCTCTGCAACCGGCTGGCCGCCGTTTGTGGGATACCATGTTTTGGACCAAATATATACGTGAGCGGCTTATGATCGCTGCGCAATATAAACTTGCGGCCGAATACGTACTGATGGTGCCTTGCTACCCCGTAAACAATGGCCAACGCTTCCTTGTCGATTTGACTGTACCGGCGCTCCGCGTCGTTGAGCGTGCGCGAGGCACAGCACACGACGCGCTCGGTGCCGTCCGGGTACACGTGCGATAGCACCGCGCCGAGCCCGTACGCCGAGCTGTCCACCGCCAGTACCAGCGGCAGCTCGGGCGAGTAGTGCGCCAGCGCTCCGCCGCTTAACAGCTGCTCTTTCACTGCGTCGAACGCCTTCTGACACGCCTCCGTCCACTGCCAATTAGCCCCTTTAGCTAACAATGAATAAAGCGGATGCAAAGTTGTACTAATGTTTGCCAAAAACCGTGAATAATAATTAATTAAGCCAAGTGCCGCCCTCAACTGAGATACATTTTGTGGCGCGGGCAAATTTGAAATAGCCGCCACTTTATTTTGATCGGTATGTATGCCGTGCCGGTTTATCTTGTAACCTAAATAACATACCTCGTTTTTGAAAAATTCACACTTCTCATATTTAATGCGTAGACCAGCTTCTGAAAGTCTAGTCAACACTGCCCTTAAATTTTTCATGTGTATTTCCTTATTATGTCCTGTAATACAGATGTCATCAATAAATGCCACCGTATTATCTATACCGCAAAGGGTTTCCTCAACTACTTTTTGGAAAATTTCAGGCAAACATTTAATACCAAAAGGTGCCCTGCGGTATACATAAATTCCCACGTGCGTGGTGATGGCGGTGAGTGGTTGTGATTCCTTATTCAAAATTAATTGCAAGTATGCATTTTTCAAATCTAATTTTGTATAATGCTCTCCACCACTGAGCGCTGCGAATAATTGTTCAATACGAGGCAATGGATAATGAAAATCTTTTAATTGCTTATTAATTGTTATTTTATAATCACCGCATATACGTATAGACCCGTCTCTTTTTATAATTGGCACAATCGGTGTCCCGTAGTCAGAACTTTCCACCTTAACAATAATAGCCTCTGATTCTAAGCGTTGCAACTCGCGCTCAACAGGCATACGCAGCGCTAGTGGCATCGGACGAGCTTTACAAAATATCGGCTCGGTGTCTTTTAATTGCAATTTTATCTCGGTTTTGAAAGCACCTATACCCTCCTTAAACACTTCAGGAAATTCCTTTTTTAAATTGGAGACAACAGAGTTTTCACTTTCAACTATATTCAAAACATTGATTGACTTTAAGTTTAATTTACGTAACCAGAGGCGACCCATTAACGGCGGGCCGCCATTTGCGATCACGAACAATGGCAAAACAGCTGTCTCACTACCGCGCACTACATTAACTTCAACGCGACCGAGAGGTACTATCGCGCCCCCCGAGTATGACCGAAACGTCACATCATCTTTCAGGATGGGTAAATGAGACAAATGAGTATCGTAGAACTGTTTAGACACCGCCGATATCCTGCTGCCCGTGTCAACTTCAAATGAAAATTTATGATTTTCTACAATTAAATCTAAATAGTATGGATCGTCCTTACGGCTTGCTCCTGTTGAGAAATGATATAATCCATCACTTGCATCACTTTCCGACGCACTCTGCTCGATATAATTTTGCGATTTATATTGAACACTTTTTCCCCCTTTTGAACACATGAGAGCTAAGTGCCCTTTTTCACTACACTTATTACACGAATAAAACTTGTACCGGCACTTATTAGGCGCGTGATTACTTTTACCACAACGCCAGCATGGCGAACCCCGCCCTCGCGTGAAGCCCGCGGCCCCGGCGCCGCCGCCGCCGCCGGCCGCCGCCACCCGATGCATCCCGTTCGCGCCCTGCCCGAGTCCTGAGCTAGCCGAGCCCGGCGCCCCACCGATCGCGGCGCCGCTCGCGGCCGCGGTCTCCGCGTGCCGTTCGGCCGCCTCCAGCGCTAGCGCCAGCTCCACCGCTTTTTTATAGTCCAGCGTAGGTTCAGCGAATAGGCGGGAACGCATTTCTTCGCTTCGTAAGCCAGATACAAACTGATCCCTAATGTTTTCCTCCAACAGAGTGCCGAAGTTACAATGCGTCGCAAGATGTTTGAGATTCTGAAGAAATACGCCTATGTTTTCACTTTCCGCCTGACGCCGTTGTCGAAATATATGCCGTTCGGCGATCTCCGACCGCTTGGGTTCCAAATGATCGCGAACTAACGCCACCAGCTCCTCAAACTGCCTAGTTTCTGGATGATTCGGTGAACACAGGTCGCACATCAGCTCGTACGTGTGCGCCCCGACATGCGTCACTAACGTGGCCACTCGTAACTCGCGTTTGATCTCGTTTAGTAAAATGAACTGTTCCACGAGTCGCACATATGCACCCCAATTCGCCCGACCATGAATATCGAATTCATGTAACTTCCCGTACGGCATATTGAAGATTTTCCACTAAAATTCCAAATAACTGCGCCACTTGTAAAGTAGTGAATGAAACACGATTAGCGGTAAACTCAGACTGATTTATTAACCTTATGTAGGTAGGCATCCCAAATTGACAATATGTTTTATGAATACCCTCAATATATTACACTTTTCTTCACACCTTGGTTGACTGGTAGAAAATGCTGTTAGCATTAAGTCCACCTTTGTACACATTTTGTGCATAAAGAATTAAATAAATAAATAAATAAATAAATAAATAGGCTTCGCTTTACCCTTTGGCTACGGAACGCTAAAGATGAACAAGTAAATATTAATTTCATAAAAACTTTTAGAAATGAGCGCAATAATTGAAAGAACAAGTAAAACCTAAATAGAAAAACACAAACAGTGAACAGAAAAAGAAAACAGTGTACAAAATCGTATTTTGCTCACTGCGTGAGACAAAGTGATTTTTTAATATTATGACTGCGGTAAGTGTATTTAGCCAGCTTTAGGTTACATTTATATAGAGTTTTGGAGACACAGAGCCAGGCGCGGTCAACCAACTATTAAGGTTGGAGTTGAGAATGACACAGGGGCCACAGCTGTATGAGATAGAAATATCTTCTGTTTTTGTCATATCCGTAGTAGAGAATATTGATACGATAAAAAAATAATGTGAAAAACTTTTTTATTTATTTTAAGTTAAAGTATATTTTTATTGAGTATACCTATATTTTGTTTGAATATAGAATTAATATTAATTTAGTTTATAACATAACGGTTCAACAAGAAAACTTGTGTTTGTGTGACGTTGATTGAAATTTTGTGATATGGTAACACAAGAAAAAAAGTCACAAGAAAAATGTCTGCCGTTGTTTTTGCTCACGCATTTCATCTTGTACCAAAGTTTTATTGCTAATTGTGACTGAACTTTGGATTTTTGGATATTTTCTGTTGCTTAATTATGTAGTTCGGGTTGAGCATCGTATTAGTGGTTAGTGGTGAACAAAAGTTTGTGAAATAGTGATAAAACGAGATAGTGACCCTGAATTTGTTTTTCATCATGGAAGAAAACCATAGAAAGTGCCTAAAATGAGGAGTTCACCTGCCGTTTTTTGCGTTGTTAGTTGATTCGATTTACAATAATTAAGTTTATTTGAAAATAAATATCCTACGATCATTTATTTGTTTGTTTTTCTTATGAATAAAATAGGTAGGTACGATAGGTCGGCACGTATAATATAGGTACCTATATGTACATTTGAAGTTCCCGCCATACTAAAACTGTCCAAGCGGGGCCACACAGAGATGGCGTTCTCTTATTGATCACATTTTTTTACTATGGAGTCGTTATTCTTCTCGGGAGAAGTAATAGCATTCTGTGCACAGAGCTATGAAACAAATGACGCCGCATAGAGGGGAAGCGTTTTTTATTTGCTCTGTGGTACACACAAACCGTGTCATGGCCAAAGAAGCAAAAAAAGTACCTACTTGTAGTGATGTTCTCACTGCTGAGGTGAAAAGTTGTATGTGCTACTCGAGAGCAAAGTTTTTGCATCTCGTGCCTTTGAATCCTTCGCTTGCTCGGGATTCAACATTAGCACTCGACACAAAAATCAACTTTGCTCTCTTGTTGCACAAATAAGTATTTCATAAACGGTTCCACAATTTAAAAGATGCAAAAACTGAATCAACAAAAATATCTAATTATGCTTATACTTAATCATCACAGAATTTCATGAGAGTCTGTTGAGAAATACGACGTAGAAGAGATAATTATGCCGGATATCCACCGGACATACGAAATAATGTTGCCCAAACTAAAACGAGGACAATCAGTAAATTATACTTGAAGAAATAGTTTTATGCGACTGCAATTTCCATAAGATAACGCTGGAACAAGTCCACTGCTGAACACAGTCATCCCGTATAAAACACCAGTTTGAACGTTTAACATAGGGAGGGGTTTACCACAAATACCACGCATGACACGCGGCTTGGTGATCGCAGAGGGTTTTAATGTACCGAGGAGAATGCTCCTGCCTATTCCCTGGATATACCCTGACTATTAGAGATGGGGGGTCCCATTCTCTTACCGCGGGACCACACGGCCTATTTCCAAAACATTTTTATCTTATTATTTAGGTTGATGTAGCTGCTTCGCTTTGTGGCCTAGTTAATCAATGCGTTCATAATACGCAGTAAACTTACTCCAAGCAAGCCACGCCCCCTTACCTCAGTTATCAGTAAAGTGGACACCTCGCGATGAACTCTGCTATCACGACTGACTTCGGCTCAAGCGTGCACGTGCCTTCCTGGTACATTTGGCGTGGTTATTTTATTTGTTTTGAATTCATAGAGCGTGTCTTTCAATAGCCCATTCGGGTAGCACGAGATTTGCCTTTGATCTTGATCTAATCGGTAATTGCTCTTTTTGAATAGGACATATTTAAATAGCGTTTGTCTCGCCACAAAGTTTAACACTACACAAAAACCCACAGTACAAAATATAGCTTAATTAACTTCAACCCTTTAGGTACTGTTTTTGTCATATCATGAGATGAGAGAGAGAGAGTCTAGTGTCTAGACTTTGACTCTGAAACGTGTGTTTATTGGGGCACGCATTATTTCAATTCCATAGCTTTGTATATTTACTAACTTAATATCCGGGCCTCGCCCACGTTTATAGTTCTTGAAATAAAAAGTGTTATTATGTAAGCAGAGATAAAAGAGCTTATAAGTAGAATAACGGAGACTAAAGTATATTAACTACTCAGCTCACTTTCACAATAAAGTTAACGCCAACTTCTACAGCGTCACCTCCGCTACTCATGCTCTATTGGGCCGCATGTGCCCTAGCAAACAGAGCAAGCAAGAATATAAACGCCAAGTTCTCACCAACCTTCACTACACACGTACTCGTCTGCTCTACGCGCCGTGCAACCATGAAAAACAGCAACTTTATACCGCAGGTCACGTTCTCTTTTACTTGCTCTCGCAAGGCGCAGAACACAGAGTAAAAAAAAACCGCTTCCCCTCTATAGGCGAAGCGTAATTTGTTTCATTGCTCTGTGGTGCAGAAGTATGTGTAGGTACCTACGGCATAAACCCATAGGCTGCCAGTTGTTTTTTTATGAGAATGAATTACGTGACGAGCTAGTCGTTCACCTGATGTTAAGTAATACGGCCGCTCATAACAGTTGCAGTGTCACACGGAACTTTAAAATAAAAAGTTTTGCGTGACACTGCACTGCGCACGTCATCCTCACGACATCACACACGTCTAGTAATCAGATTACTACACTGTGTAATTAGGTCATAAAGTCTCATTTGCCCAGTAATTTCACTTGCTACAATGCCCTTCAAACCGGAACACAGTAGTGGTTGCACACTACTGCTTGGCGGCAGAATAACTGGCAAAGCGGTGGAACCTACCTAGACGACTTCCAGTTGGAGATCGCCACTCAAAATCATACGGGAGCCAAAAGACGCAGAAGTTTTAAAACACCGTGACATATTTCCAGTTGAACTAAAATGTATGTACTGTACACACCTAGTTTCAAACCAATCGGTTCACAGAATAAAAACTTGCATACAAACGTAAAACCCCCATGTCACCCCCTCGGAGGTGTATTTTCGAAAATACCTTTCTTAATAGTTCCCTGCTCCTTACAAAGAATAGACCTTCCTTTCAACTCTCTAGGCCCAACGGTTTAGGCTGTGCGTTGATCGATAAAGTCTGTTTACGATATAATATAATAGAGTACAAACATGTTTTGGGTATATATCCCATAACTCATTCTAATATTAATGTATCAATATGGTACATATATAGAAATATATCCTCATTATTCTATAGGTATAGAATTTGGTATGTGAAGAGGGCTACGGCCGTTATATTTTCTAAGAAATGAAACGATACTAAAATATATGGTTCCTTAAAAAATGCCAACTTAATTTCATCACATCTTGATAAAACAAATATGTATGAAAATATATGACAAAATCATGCAATTTTCCTGGAAGTCCACTATAAGGTTCAAGTAAATCTATCCCGTTTTATAAAGCCGTTGTTTTTGTTATCGTATTTCGATTGAATCGATATTCACGTCACGGTATCGTTCGCGATTTCGCCGTCAACAATTATTGTTGTTGTTGTGAAGGGTCACGGTGACCCTCGAAGGTGGCACTGTGTTGTTAGTGTCAGGTGTCACCGCTGCAGACTTCGTTAGTGTCTGATGGTATCGCAAAGATGGAACCGCGTAGGTTTGTGACCTCTGCAAAGGTGACTGTACTTATTGCTAGTAAACACCAAGAAATCGATGTATTAAAAAAACTGCAGTCCGAAGGATTTCCACATGGGCTCAAGGAAGTTCCGTAGTATGTTCTATACTAACCATGAGCTACAGCAGATACTATGAGCGGTGGACGGCTTTCTCTGATCCCCGTTGTCTGATAGTGACGTAAACACTGTTTCTTTGATTTGGCAGCAAAATTTCGGGCATGGTAGATGAAAAAAGATTTTGAAAGAACAACACAGTTCAACTTTGAATAACCCTAAGTCTATGTACAGTGTACAGTATAGGTCCTATGCATCTGCGGCTAAGTCTTTGCATTCAGAATAATAATAATTATTATAATAGTTCTTCGGTTGAAAAAATGTACGACTTAGCTATATGTATTTCTATGTGCACGACCACGTAATGGAAAGCTTGTATCTGTAGTTAATTCGGATTTTATTTGAAAGTGGCACGCGATTATCATCTGTAGTGTGGACCATGCACCAAGAAGAGACGCACGATGATTCCACGATCTAATGAGATAGCTGGGTCGGGACCCGACCTTCCGAATGCTGATAACGCGGTGAAGATTGTGATGTTTTTGTCCCCACTACTTGTTTTTATTGTTGTCTATTTCTTGAGGTTTACAATAGGCATGATGACTAAAATTTTTTTTAGGATAAATCAATTATATTCCTCAAAAGATAAACATATGTGAAATACGAAATTAAATATCTCAAAAAATGACCAAGTTACAAGCATTTTAAAACCGGAATAGAAAGAGATAGCTCAAACGGCCAGTGACGTCAGAGGAAGGTCGTTATTGCACCTCATTACTAAGCTGTGGTAGCTTTTCTACTCAGATGAACTACCTGTTATAATACAATCTCTTTGGCATGTGACGTCACGAGTAGATTATTCATAGTAACTGTGGGGGGCGCTCTGTTTGCGAGAAAGGAGATGCCTCCTGTAGAAACTTTAAAAGCTTATTACTCCGCATCGAAATAATATCCATATTTCGATGTTACTCCATGATTTATTTACCGATTTTGCTTATTTTTTCAATTATTGCATTCATTTTTAATCTTCTTTATGAAAGTAATATTTACTTGTTCATTTTTAATAGTAGTCATCATGCCTACTGACATTACTTTGTTTAAGTACACAAAATTAGGGCCCTGGGGGTCTAGCAAAGATACCAACCACTAACGCTAACGCCTCACGCTAACTCCAAAATGTATTGAAATGACATTCGCTACGGAAAAGTTAGCGATTTCCGAAATGTCATTTCAGTAAATTTTGGAATTAGCGTTTGGCGATAGCGTTAGCGTGAGGGAGCTTCGCTAGACCCCCAGGGCCCTTGCCACAAACTAATACAAAACCATCATGGTGCGTGACAGTAATGCTTCAAGGTTACAATAATATTGTTCGAATTCGTACCATGAACTTATAAAGTATTCCTACGTGCGAACGAGACGTCTACATTTTTATATAGCGCACGTCAAACATGACGTATTTAAGTGAAAGATTCAACATCTGTATTGATTATTTTTGAAAGTTGTGACCCCTATGTTGGTAGTAGACTGGTCACGATGCCACACCAACAGTTTTTCTGATTCTGCAAACTGTTACAACGTAAATGTAACTTACTCCCGGCTTGTGCCCTGACAAATATAATTTAAATTGGGTCTCTTTTAAGATTAGATGGAATGCTTGAATAGGCTGCTCATATGTCAACATAATAAACCTTCGGCATCGTCGCTTAGCATTAAGTGAGTTGCGGCCAAACGTAAGCATATTTATAATACATAGGTAAAAAAAATTACTAACCAATTTGACCAAATTTTTTTATGAATGGGCAAGCTAACTACTACGATAATAAAAACTAAATCAAACTACGTTTTAATAGTACTTACGGGATCTTTACCGTGATTAGAAACATTCTCACTAGGTGGACCGACGATCTGGCGAAAACCGCGGGGAGCCGATGGATGCAGGAGGCGAGCAGCTGCTCTAAGTGGCGGTCCCTGGGGGAGGCCTATGTTCAGCAGTGGAAGTCTTCAGGCTGTTAATATAAATAAATAAATAAATAAAATATTTATTCAAAATTACATAAATGATGGAAATACAATAAATAAATCTTAGGAACTAAACATATTATGTCTTACAAAGTGAGGTGCCTGTACTAGGAATAAACCTGTGATGAAGTACTATTAAAAACGTAGTGAACAACCGTGAAAGTTTAAAACAGTGTTTTAAACTAAACTAGCTACACTGCCTACTACAAAGAACATCTGACTGGCATACCTATATACATCGACTACAGAAAATCTAATAGATAGAACAACCTGATACTGAGATTACTTGGTTTACACAAGTTATCACAAGAATTCGTAGACAAAAAGGCAATTGAAATTAATGCCTCTGACAAAATATAGGGCAAACGCTTGTATTCGTGCCATTAGGTACCTACCTCTTCTAAATGTAACCGTATAATAATTTTTATTATTCTAAGAAATATGATAACCCTCTGTAATAACCAACTTGTTGATGGAAACAAATGATTCTGAATTAAATATCCTGAAATTATTAAAACAATACTCTCTTAAATTAACGGTATTTATTTAAGATCTCTATTTGGAAGTATGCACGGATTATAATTGTAATACTATTGGTAATGCGAAATGGGAAAATACAGAATATAAAAAATAAAAAAATATTAATAGTAATAGTTGTTGTTTTGCATTCTCTTCATATTTATAGGGTCCAGTGTAGCATACACTGAATCAACTGATCATTTCAATTCCACATTTAATTAGTAACCGAATATTTAGTAAATTATTTTTATCATGAAACACAAGTAGCCCCCCGTAGGCGTTTGTTGGGTATGTGCGTGCGGCGTTGACTGGAACGCGTTAGACGGGGTGATTTCACAATTTTCACAATCTTGTGTTTTAAATTGTCACATCATAAATCTGACGAAAAAAAAAGCTGAAAAAGAAGGGATCAAGTGAAATATCATTGCTTAGGTACCGTTAGGTGAGTCTTTCAAACGTCAATATAATCAGCAAAAAAACTATAAACGATAGTAATAATTTTTATTACTTTGCCCGAAGTTGATAAACGTAAGATTTTACATGAACTTTTGAGTGTTGTTCTCACGTTTACCGCAGGTCACTGATATCTTCATGGTACCTTATCATTCATCGAATGTGCCTTACATACCAAAACAATTCCCAATATATAAAGCCACTGAAAACATTTTGTGGGAAACTTTTCCAATTTCTACTTGGTGATACGACAACAAAAGAGAGAACCAATAGCTTCTGCACGAATATTTCAGTCAGAATGGAATCCATTAGTATTATTAGGTTATCTATAAACATATAATACGTATAATCACGAATATAGATGTGATTGATACGTAGGACGGACGACAATACGAGTATAATGTTTTATAATTATGTATACTTTTAATATAAGAAAAATATGCCAAGCTAAAGATAAAATGTGGTCAAATAACCAACATTTTACACGTATTAGTACATATAACTCTATGCATTTTACCTTAAAATAAATGATAATAGAAAGGTGGCGACAGGATGCATTGCACCTAGATGGGAACTGGCTGGATGGGAGGTTCTCGAGTGGTGACCACGAACTGGAAGAAGCAGTGGTAGGCCCTGCACTAGGTGGACCGACGATCTGGTAAAAACCACAAGGAGCCATTGGATGCAGGAGGCGAGCAGCCGCTCAAAGTAGCGTTGTCTAGGAGAAGCCTATGTTCAGCAGCGGATGTCTTCACGCTGTTGATGATGATGATGGGATCTGGATGGCTGTAAGGGTTCGTTTCCAACAGAGATGTGAGAGGATGTGTAGCGAGTGATATGCTTGAAAAGAGTGAAAAGAACAAATGGAAACGCATAAAAATAATCTCTTATCGTTTGTTTTTTTGCGCGATTCTATTGGTTCTTTACAAACACATCCCTCGCGACACACCCTCGCACATCTCTGGTGGAAACGCACCCTTATGTTTGGTTTCTGGAATACACTGTTATTTTAATGAACAGTAATCATAGTAATTATATAAAAGGTATTTTTTATTTTATCATTCAAAGGGTGAAAAGGAAGAAGAGGAAGGTGAAAGGGTAGTAAAGATTGCCTGAAGAAGAACACGGATACGAACGCAAGGTACAGCGACTAAAGTCATTAGGAAATAGTTTACACAACAAAACCATCATTCCCTTACGCCCACGCCCATCGTCCAAAAAAACAATGCATTACTCGATAAGGCCTGCCATTGCGTCAGCGTATGACGATGCAGTAGGCGGTGGCCTGACGTTTACTGACGCTGCTCTGACGTCACCCGCCCTGTCAACTTTTAATTGACATCGTTTAGTTTTGATAGACACACCATTACTACAAACTGGGTCGGGATTGGCCGTAGAGGCTACGAAATAGAGTAGAATAGCGATTGGTAGTAGCGGTATAATACGCTCAATATACGCAATTGGCTGGCCTGATAACTCAGTTGGTAGTGGCTCTGCATTCTGAACTATAGGTTGTGGGTTCGATTCCCACCCAGGCTAAACATTTGTGTGATGAACATCGATGTTTGTTCTGTGTCTAGGTGCTATATTGTATTCTATGTAGTTGTAGGTATGTGGCACACAAAAAAGGCAATCTAAGTATTCATCCAGCTATCTGGTTCCCATACCTATGCTAGCTATGCTTAGTTTGGAGGTAGATGGTGGTGTGTGAAAGTCCACATATTCATTATTTATTTATTTAATTGGTACCAGAACCCAAACTGGAACAGCTTCTCCTTTTTTTATTTAACTTTATTCAGCTTACAACAAAATAAATATAATAAAAAAGTTCCTACAAACTTGCTGTTATTTTGTGAAGTTTGTGAAGGTTTTGTCCATTAGCCGGTTGTAAGTTCGTTACTGAGGTGCGAAAAATTTATGCGGCTGGAGTCACTGGCTAGCACAAAGAACCACCAAACACACAACCAATAGAGAAGTAATAGGACAGAGGATGGAAAAGATTCTTAAAAAATTGCATAAGTATAACTATTTCAAATTGAGGTTACATTACGAGACTTCACTTTTGATTGATTTGATTCTTCCCTATGAAAATGTCAACAGAAATTAGGAACAATATTGAACACACTTTGGTACGGATATACATCTTGCATAGTTTACGGCTAAACTATTAACTACATATTTATGAAGCGCGTCTGTAATTTAAGTGTGTGCAAATAATAATAAATCCTTATCTATTGTAGTATTAGATTTCCTTGATATCATAAACATTTCACAGGAACGCCTTTACTAATTATTATTATTTTTATTTTTACGGGCAATATCCCTTTATTACTCAAGCTAAGTACTACAATAATAAAAAAATAAACTTAACTAAAACTGACTACACTACACATTATTATTATAAAGTAATTGTAGATACTACCACATTACGCCTCTATTGAACTGTTACTCGAAGAAATCTGGGAGTATTCCGTGAAACGATTAAGCGAGGTTTTGTGGGCTCAAGTCGTTAATGTAATAAAGTTTGGAAAGATAAGTCGGACCTTTCTTAGAGCCTACGTTTCTACTTTTTACTGTATAAAAAGCTAAAATGTTCAGTACTTAAATTATTTACCTTGGTTTGTATGCTGAGAAAAAGAAAAGTACTTCTGTGCACGTTGCACGTAGCGCCAGTGTTTTAGGTAGGTCTATAAGTATCTACTGTTATTAGGGATTTTCTGGCCTGAAAAAATCTCTAATAAAGACCTTCAGTGATTCTATGAAAGTCCAATAAACCAACAGATAAAGCGCCGTAATGGAATTGGATAGGCCACACGCTGCGAAGGGACCCAGACCATATCCCAAAACAGGCTTTGGACTGGACCCCATAATACAAGAGAAAGCAAAGGAAGTCAAAAATTCCCCTTGATATTAAGATACAATCAACTTTGAATCAACTTTGGACATTGTCTGAAGTCAAGCATGAAGCCCAAGATGGAACGAGTTGGTAAATCACTGTGGACGCCCTTTGCCCCACCCAGGGGACTAGGAAAATAATCATACCTACTGTCACATAATCTAAAAAGGTGGTATAAGTCTATTGTTATTCTTTACTTCGGTTTCTCGCACGTTTGTTAAATTTAAAGTCGACATGACGACTTACGGAACGATAATAATTGGTTGCTTGTTGATCATCGATCGTCTGTCTTCAACCAATGAGCGTTCAGTATTTTTAAGTTGACATGAGGTTAACTTTAACAAACGTATTAGAAACCGGGAGTAAATGTTGTATAGCAATTGTGCATTTTTGCTTAATTATAATTTGAGGCACAGATAATATAATACTTTATTTACTAAAGGCGAGATAAGCTCATCCAGCGTGACATAATTATTTATGACATAATAATAATTATACAGGAAAATAACAAAAAGCCTCTACCCGACTTGTAAAATGGGTTTATTATTAGCCATTACGACATAATTTTCCAAACCCAAGTTCTTAACAAAAGAAAACATAACAAGAAAATTATTTTATTATAGGCCTAAAGAGGGTTCTTATTTCTAACTTACAGCAAAAAATGCGAGAAATTTTAACGAGTCTACACGAGTACCTAACTTGTATAATTCCTGAAAGACACGTTTTAGATTGTATCACGTGTTGAACAGAGAGTTGTGATTTTCCACCAGGTACCCCTTTAGGTTTATATAGGTTTATTTAGCTAAAATATGAATGAATAGGGTTGGCGCCCAAGGGATGATACGAATTGAGGTTTAGGATCCAGATACGTAACGTAGGTGCGTAATCAACTAATCAGTTATAACAAACTGTTTATATAATGGCGTGATCTGCAGTGTGGCCACTTCCCCCACACATCGCTACACCAAAAACTAATTTGGACCAATTTTACCATTCGCATCACAAAACGAGCTCAATAAAACTGAGTTCTGAAGAAACGGATTCAAGTGTTAGACCTCGACTACACGAAGTAAAAAATAGTCTAGAGGCATAATCCCGGAAGGAAGTAGGGGTATAGTTTGAACCACAGAATTCACACTATATGGGTTTAAACATAAATATTTGTATGTAGAATGAAGACCAGGACTGGTTGCTTTTTCTGTTCCAGCGCCAGGCTCTTCTCAGTTCGCTTTCATCAAATCAATCATGCAATCAATGTATTTATTTGCAAAAATATGATTACATAATAAGATGTTAGAATAATTAAATCACGCGTCAACCCAAAAACAGCAATTCAACCATAAATTAATTTCGAAAAACAGAATTAATTAAAAAAGCGTGTAGACGCAAACAGGATCGCAAAATTAATTAAATACTATCCACAAGTTATAGTTGTATTTATTAAAAGTATCGCAGAAATAGTTGGCTACTCGCAGATGTTTGACCTCCAATAAATCATACCCGAGGGTTGTGACATGACGTAGTATTTGCTAAAAGGTTTAATACTCCGCGAGACTACACTGAACCTGCCCGCAGGATGTTATCAAATTCCGTTATAATGTAGTTTCAAAACTTATTTGCTGAAATATACTACGTAAAATTCACAGAGTTCTAAATTATTATTGGATAGGTATTGAATGTTCTTTATTAACATTATACATTGAGATATTTATTAAAATATGATTATTTGTATTAAAGTTACTATAAATCTAATTAATGTTCTAAAATAAAAATATAATACATGTATAAAACATTGCAAAAAGTGAAAAAAAAAAATGGGGAAAGGTTTCGCCATTTCATTCCTCACAATAAAAAAGAAAGCCTCTGAGAGCTTTCTGTACGCTTTATGCGATGAATAAATATTCGTTTTCTTCACAGAGCTTTGAAAGATATGGCGCATCGGGAGGCGAAGCATTGTTTTTTTGCTATGTGGTTTTCTTATAAAGTATCCATCCAATCAAATCAAATTATGTTTTATTGTCATAATTATAGGTTTTTACAATTTACAAAGTTAAGTCCAAAATGCCCTACCACCACCTATGATTTCTTCATTATGTTTTCTTTTACCGAAAACTAAAGCAGAAATCGAGGTCTATCAATGAGCATCGTTTCAACATTCAACATAGGTAGGTACACACGTACATTCTGCAATCTCTTTCATTCCAGGAAAGTATTTTCAGGAAAGTATTATACGCACCTTATTATTTTGGTTTTTTGCGTCTTTGTTTTTTTATTTGTTTTTATTCAAATGAATATTGATAAACAAATATAATTATAATATAACAACAAAAAGTCTTGAATAAAAATTACATACTTATTACTTGGGCAACCCGCACTTGGCGGTTTTAGAAAACAAAAAGTATACTAATGTTATTCTGCATAATCTGCTATAACCATACCATCAATTTCAGCCAAATCCATTCAGTGGTTTCAGCGGGATACGTGTTCAAAGGGACAGACAGGTTGACGACAAAAAAAAAATCAAAAAAAATTGTTTAAATTTTTATGTCGACTTAATGTAAAGCAGTCAAAATTTTCAATAAATATTCAATGTATAAATTTAGCCCAGGTACAGTTTTATTATATGTATTGATGATAAAAAGATGCAGAAGTAGCTAATAGTACCTACATATAACTGTGTTACGAAAAATACTATAAAGTATAAAAATGTTCAGAGTTTATTTTCTTTTGTAGTTCCCGTATATACACTGTACGAATACTAGAGGAAAATGAAATGTTTTGCAGATTTATACTTGATTTTGCGAGAATATGCGGACGCTAGGGATGAATGTTGCTGAAGAAATGTGGGGTTGGAAAATGCTGCCATGCGGGATAACTCCCTATATAACAGCAGATTCAGCCTATTCCTGACATTACATAATGTTGCACATAATGTTCCTGCCACTGTTGCTATTGTCATATTTCTATTGTACTTATATAATTTGTGTTGTATTATTTATGTCACGAATAAATATATTTCATTTCATTTCATTTCATTTCATTTCATTTCGTTTCGTTTCGTTTCGTTTCGTTTCGTTTCGTTTCGTTTCGTTTCGTTTTGTTTCGTTTCGTTTCGTTTCGTTTCGTTTCGTTTCGTTTCGTTTCGTTTCGTTTCGTTTCGTTTCGTTTCATTTCGTTTCGTTTCGTTTCGTTTCGTTTCGTTTCGTTTCGTTTCATTTCATTTCATTTCATTTTCAGATAAGATAAGTGAGGTGTATATCTAGGAAACTGCAGAAATGTTGTCATCCATATATTTCATTTATGTTTAACTTTGGCGCAAGTGTGTTGCAATACGGATTGTGTGGATTTTTCAGACGAAAAATATCAATAATAAAACTATCGATAGTTCGGCAATACAGAACAGACTCACTGCAGACTGAACTTAACGTGAAAGTGCTCGACTTCAGAGGCGTCGAGGTTCTAGGAAATCAACGTCACTAAACCTACCTTATAATCGAGCAACAACATTATCGATAGTATTGCCTCGTTCTGAGCTATCGATAGACTATCCATTTTTCATCGATAGTCGACTATTGATTGGCGACACTAGTTTCTTCTACGACGAATACCCGCTATGTTAACTCCTTGCATATGTCGATCGCGGTTTTATGTACGTGAATTAATGAGCTTTTTCTCTTATTTATACCAGACAAATATTCATTTCCATTCAATTAAAGGAATCAAATAGAGATGAGGTTTGATATTAAATATTTGAAATTTGCCATTTTGCTTACACTTGGAGTTCCTGGTAAATCGTAATTTATTCTATCGGGTTCATCGTATTTAATTGAACTGTATTTATCTGGTTTGTAAACAAAAACAACCGGGCTTATTGATTTTAAAGGCGTTGCTTCCAAAATAGAGTTTCAAAGAGATTCTGAAAGGCGCAGTTAATTACTGTGATCGCAAGCGTTAAAGTTGAAAGAAGCAGCCGTTCAATGTTACTCTCTACGAGGCGAGGCCTATGTTCAACAGTAGGTAGGTGGGGGTCTTCCAGCTGATGACGATGATTAATTTTAAGTTTAAAATTAATAGTTTCAAGGTATGTACCTAATAGGCTAAAAGACGAACTTTACTAGGTGGTAGGACTTTTCTGCAAAGTTCGTCTAGGTAGGTACCACCGCTCTGCCAGTTATTCTGCCGCCAAGCAGTAGTGTGAAAGCACTGCTGTGTTCCGCTTCGAAGGGCATTGTAGCTAGTGAAATTACTGGGCAAATGAGACTTTATGACCTGATTACACAGTGTAGTAATCTGATTACTAGGCTGTGTGATGTCTCAGGATGACGTGCGCAGTGCAGTGTCACACAAAACTTTATTATTTTAAAGTTCCGAGTAACACTGCAACTGTTATGGGCGGCCGTGTCGCTTAACATCAGGTGAACGACTAGCTCGTCACGTCATTCATTAACATAAAAAAAATGTATTTGCATAATAGTTTAGGTTATAACGTCGGCTCCATTGGCTCCATTCTTTTTGATCTTATTGTTGTCTGTTTAAAAACGGAGCAACCAAGAAAGGGTAATTTAGTACTTTCTGTATGAAAGTAGGCTTCGGTTGTTTATTAACAAATAAACCTTTGACCGAGCCACCTTTAGTTAAGTAAAGGTAACTTGACATTTGACCCAATAAACTGAGCTCTGAGTTTTTGTGATTTTAATCATTAAACGATTAGACGAGCAAATTCTTTGTTTGACAGTGAGCGTTGCATCATGTTTGCCCATAACAATCGCATTTTTTTAAATCTAAGTATAGGTAATTCCATAGTCCCATAGCGATTACGTCAGCTCCATTAGGTACATTCTTGATGGACAAAACATACAGGACACTGCGTCTTTTTCCTATGCGATACTTTTTATGATGCCTTCATGCACTTCGCTTTAAATAACAATTAAGAGCATAACACATTGCAATGTAATCAATGACACTCGCAACTCTATATTATAATGTTTTGCATGACTCTGCACTGGGCATCGTTCCTTATTAATTCTACCACAGTCTAGTAGAGATTTCTCGATTATAATGTATCATTTTCCCAGTAATTCACTAGCTACAATACCATAAAAACTGGAATGCAGTACCGCTTCTGCGCTTCTTCTTGGTGGCAGAATATCTTCCAAAGAAAACTTTGGAAGATATTCTGCCGATAAAATAGTTGGTAAGACTTTTCTAGAAGAGTTCGCCTAAGCTATACAAGGTGACCTTGAATTGGTATGTTATCCCGAAAGGGGGTAAATCTACACCCCAAGGTAGACAATTTTTCTTCTACTACTTTACTAAATTAATAGTTTTTCATTGAAAAAATGACATGTAAGGTTTACGTTCAAAAATACCCTTAACGCAGCTGGGTGGTTGAACTTCGTCCTTGACCAAGTGCTTATAAATCAATATAACGGCCTGTGTTTAGAAATGAATTTGTAGTATCTTGTTAACTCTCGTAGCGATTGCACGTGCAATTTTGCGAGTGGATTTATTTTTTACCATGATGGTTTTGAAACACCCCGTTTCAAGTAAGGCTCTCACAACTTGTAGGGTATTATGGTCCCAGTCCCCCCATTTCGGGATAATATACTAATTCAAGGTCACCTTGTATAGCTTAGGCGAATTCTTGTAGAAAAGTCTTACCAACTATTTTATGCAACCCGACGCAAGCTTACCTATCACTAGCTGCACCCTACAGTTTCACTCGTGGATAAAAAGTAAGTATTAATTCAGCGTATAAGCTATCTTCAATCCAAACACCAAAATCCGTCCATCCAACGAGAAGAGGGGGGGTACAAACACACGCAAACACAAACTATTGCATTTATAATATTAGTATGAGGTGTGATGTGATAAACTTTAATATTAGTATATAAGTCGCGTCATTGGCATGCCTCCTCATTTATTTATCTTTTCCCTTTAGTTGGAGATTCGCATAGCAAACACTTATAAAGCAAACAAGATATTACATTTTACTTATAATATGTTTGTATACCTAGTTTATGTGCCTCGATCTTTGCCACATGATAACTTTTGCTCCGATGGGTAAAACATCACTAGATTCTATAGAGTCCGTGTATACAAAATCAATCATTACTGTCGACTTGATGGGTTTGGTTGGACTTCAGTTTCTCCATGATAGTGCTACGGTGATCTCTTAGTATTATAATTTATAATTATATGCATAGCATTCAATAATTTGGGAAACAAAAATGTAGATACTTGCCTTAGAAGCTAATTATTATCTACAGTTAGGTTTCTAAAGTCAGCTAATTGACATTTTGTTAATTAAATTGTTTCCTTTGAGCCTCACATCAAACGCTTAAGATTTTCTTTGGTTACGAGGCTTTATATATTTGCGCCAGTATTGTACAATGTATGGTAATCACATATTTTAGCTACGTTATACAAAATTACGCTTAATTAATTAAGGTAGGTATTTTAGGCTCACCGTGGTACAAGGCTGAAGTTAATTTAATCGCTCAAGATTTGTCAGTTTGGGCGTATTCTTGTGGTTTGGTAAATAAAATCCATATTTATATAAAGTTAAATGAAAAGTATCAAACAGTAGAAACATACTTGTGTGCCACCCAAAGTTTCTTATTTCGTAGTGCAAGCAAAACTACTTTCATAATTAAATTCTATATATCATGTGTGGTAGAGGCACAATATTATGGCTTATACTAATTTCATGTCTATAAATTATGCTCTCCTGCTTAGGCTGTACCTTACCGACCTTTGCTTAAGACCTTCTTCTTCTTCTTTAATGGCTTTCTATCGCTTTTTTGCAATAATTCTGCCAATGTCAAGTGTGTAAAATTTGTACAGTTATGTCAAGTCAAAGTCATATTTTTTCAGTCAAAACGCCAACAGTAAAATGGTGGAAATTTTACTGAAGGCTCTGAAAAAGGTCGTTGAAGCAAAAACGATAATGCATGGTTTTATGATCTTGAAACCATTTGCCAACACTCGTGCACATTCACGAACACTTAACGGATAATAATCCACCCTTATTACACATTAAAGTTCAAGATACACTAGTTTTCAAAAATAAATTCAAAATTCATAACCGCCATTGTCGGATTTTCTCCAAAGACCTGCTTAAGACCTATGCGTGACAGCTCGTTACGTGCCGATACTTCAAGAGTAAAAAGATAAACAGAAAAAAAAGAATAACGTCACGATATTCGGATTAAAAAACATCGAAGTAGTTCAACGCACGACACAAACCGCAAAAGTCGGAGAGTTTACGAAATAATAGGGCTTTTCTTCCCTAATCTGCGGAAAATAGATTGTTTATTAAACAAAGTTGAAAGGCCCTTGAACGAATTTTTTGCTTTAGATTTAAATGAGTGCGGAATGAATGCCAAAGTAAGGAGAGTGGTAAATATTCAAGATTTGTATACTTAGGTACCTACATATACTTTTTAATTTTGACAATTATTTCCGTAACTTTTTTTTATGTTATGAGCGATAAACAAGCGTACGGCCTACCTGATGGAAAGCGGGCCTATGAACATGTAGGATACTACGTAATGTATCGCTACCACAATTATCACAAAAGGTCTGTTGTATTTTTATCAAATTAATATTTCGTAATTGACGTCGTACTAGGAAGTACAATTTCAGCAAATTGAGACTCGTCTAGACATATTATCTCGCATATGTTCATCGACCTTCACGTTGATTTATTTCAATGGAATTACCGCTACGCTGCCGCAATTATATCAGCACAGGCCGAGTAACACAATCAGTATCAATTCAATTTATACGCTATAAAATATAGAGTAAGCCCCAGGAATGTCCCTCGACATAACAATGGTAGCATTTGGAATGATAAGTAGGTTGGAACGAGAGGATTCGATCAAATCATAACGAAGATACGCGTAACTAGAATCGATTATTATGGCGCGTCTTTGTTGTCAAGTCGTTCGTATAGTTCCGCAAGACAAGATATAAGTAGAGGAAACAAAAGATTAACCTAAAGCCAATTTATGGAACATATAGCTACGTGCCAAGATATTATGCCGGTAATGAATAATGATTATTAGCAATGCATACGTACATTATTTCACATTGCAACATTTCTATAAGCTTCACGAAATCTGCTTTCGAAACTTATGAGTAACTCATAAGTTTCGAAAGCAGATGTCGTTTCCATTCTTTGTAAAACTGTTTTACAAAGAATGGCAGTACAAAGATTAATTACTATGTGGTTGTGGCCGGTTTATAATCCTAGCGTTCATTTCCTCAACTCGTAATAGTATTCGTGGTTCTTGACACAGAATTAGTATTAAAGGACCCTCTTAGCTTTGACACAACACAAATCGGTGTACTTCCTATTGTTGGGGTAGATTTGGGGATCAAGATAATTTGTGTTTGCTCTGGGTCTAGTGATATAGGGCTACCATTACCGCGTCGCATTTTCCTAAAGCAAAGTCTATTTCTTTTGTTTTTGAAATCTCTAAACTCTAACAGGCCATCCCTAGTGCTAATTCTGACAATTTTCAAAGACATTCTCTTATTTTCTCCACCAACATCAGTACTGAAATAATTAGGTAAAGTAAGTATGTATAGGGCATATGGTAGGTGCTACATATAGGTACTAATTGCTTCGATAACTTTTGTTGATTAATAGGCTGAAATTGAAATAGGATTTGTAACTTGTGCCGTTGGCCCTAAATAGGCACATTCATCTATAGAATATAGATAGCGTTTCGGAGCATAATGTACATAATCGTATACGCAAAATGATCACGACATCAAAATTAACACTACGCAAAATTTACACTATAGCACAGAATGTGAAAACCGCAATTTCCGACCGACGCCCTACTCTGTTTCCTTTATTTTGTAAAAAAAAAACATGATTATAGAGAGGTATACAAGGTTACCTTGAATTAGTATGTTATCCCGAAAGGGGGTAAATCTACACCCCAAGGTAGACAATGTTTCTTCTACGACTTTACTAAATTAATAGTTTTTCATTGAAGAAATGCCATGTAAAGTTTACGTTCGAAAATAGCCTTAGCGCAGCTGGGTGGTTGAACTTCGTCCTTGACCGAGTGCACAGGAATGAGTTTAACGTTTAGAAATGAATTTATAGTATCTTATTAACTCTCGTAGCGATCGCACGTCCAATTTTGCGAGGGGATTTATTTTTTACCATGGAAGTTTGGAAACACCCAGTTTCAAGTAAGACTCACAACTTGTAGGGTATCATGGTTCCATTTTGGGATAACATATCAATTCAAGGTCATCTTGTATAGTTACAATACTATTACCTAAGAGGTTGGTGTATTAAATATTAGGTAAGTCCTTCTTTTTCTTCCTTAGGCTTGCTATAGATATGACTTAGGACCGAATGACTCTAATCGCGTTAGCTTTCTTCTTTTCTATAGCGGTAATCCAACCAACTAGGTAAACCTATACTTATACCTACAGTACTGTACGTATTATATTATCTGTGCCTACAGTGACCACAGTGAACGTTACTTTATCAGCCTAGCTAAACTGAGCTCTCTTAGATAAATACGAGTAAAATAATTAATTTAATTTGGAAAAATATTTGAGACAATCCAGTTCATTAAAATAAAATTGTTTATCTATCTATTACCGTAAGTATATGTAACTTTTTCGTTGTTAAAATGTTTTTGATCCCCAACCAAACAGAGGGGTACTATACTTAAGTTTAACTTGTGTGGTTGCAATGTGTGTGCGTCTGTAGTAATCATAGCTCTCGGATGAACCAATTTTGATTTATTTTTGTTTGTTGAGATTGTTGTTTGCTATTGATTCAAGAAAATCCGTTCAATCGTTTGATGACCTCTCTGTTCTAGTTGTTAAAAATAACCGAACGGCAATTTTAACATTATAAACAATATTGTTTGTTATCTAGTTGATAAAAGGAACCAAAGAGGAATTTTTAAATGTTGAACAATATTGATGGTGTTCATAATATTAGGTAAACCATATGTATGTATGTGTATATGGATATTTTTGATCATAAAAATAAAAAAGTCTTCACACCTTTCCGGGTCCGTAGAGGACATACATCATGTCCTCGAGATAGAGTGTATTAGGACCCGGTCGTGAAAGCATGCATGCTCGCTCAATATGGTTTCAATTTTGCTGATTTCGGAGAACAACAAGGTGGCTGTTCCACTGGAGTGGGACACTAAAATAATGTAAGCACCTACACAGTAATAATTTTTTCAGATAAAATTATTCCTTATTATAATTAGACAAGAGTTTTAATTCATTTTTATTCTTGTCTGTCCCTTCGAGGGGCAAACAAGAATAACCTGAAGTTACTGATAGTAAATAATTGAGTTGATGGTCGTTATGCGACTCAAAGCTCCCAAAATTATAGATGAAAAGGTAAAAAGATGTCACAAAGTATCGCAACCGACTATAATAGCAGACATAACTTGACATTCAGCGAGAGGTCGTAGTTCGTGAGTCACGTTCTTATGTGTTTGTGATGTCTTTGATAATATTAAATCTAATTTATCTCTAGAGCGTAAGTGCCACCGTGAGTCCTTGTGTCAATCTTCACAGTAACTGACATTATGTATACAAGGTGACCTTGAATTGGTATGTTATCCCGCAAGGGGGGAACTGGGACCATGATAGCCCACAAGTTGTGAGAGCCTTACTTGAAACTGGGTGTTTCCAAACCTCCATGGTAAAAAAACCACCCAACTGCTAAGGCTATCTTCGAACGTAAACTTTACAAGGCATTTCTTCAACGGAAAACTATTAATTTTCAAAAAAAAGTCGTGGAAGAAACATTGCCTACCTTGGGGTGTAGATATACCCCGTTTCGGGATAATATACCAACTAAAAATGAGATAGTATATAAAGAAATAATTTTACACGCATCTATGATGGTTTTGTTCACGTTACTTATGACACAAAGCTCAACACATTCAAATAACAACCCTGTGAAATATTTAAAAAACCCATAGAGCTAAGATGAACGAATGTATTCTAATAATTGATCAAATCAGGCGTGATTTCGCGGAAGTTCATCTTAAATACAAAATGGAACAAGAATATCTAGTGTGATTCCGCTACTGGGTGGTAGGACTTTTCTGCAAAGTTCGTCTAGGTAGGTGCCACCGCTTTGCCAGTTATTCTGCCGCCAAGCTGTAGTGTGCAAGCACTACTGTGTTCCGGTTTGAAGGGCATCGTAGCTAGTAAAATTACTGGGCAAATGAGACTTTATGACCTGATTACACAGTCTAGTGATCTGATTACTAGACTGCGTGATGTCTCTGGATGAAGTGCGCAGTACAGTGTCACGCGAAACTTTATTATTTTAAAGTCCCGAGTGACACTGTAACTGTTGTCGCTTAACATCAGGTGAACGACTAGATTGTCACGTCATTCATTCTCATAAAAAATATACATATACATATATCTATATATATGTATATATATATATCTATATATAGATTCCCCCATGGGCACTTTGTTGATCAGACGTGCCATATAGGTAGTAATTTGTTGATCCAATTTCACTTGTTGATCCGGGTGGTATTTGTTGATCCAATACCGCATCACCGTCAGTATGTGGCTCCGATTGGAGCCACAAGTGCAACCAACAGTAATAATAATAGTTACGTGTTTTTTATACAAATCCACCTTTTTTGCGTTTGAGCACTAGTTGATCCGATTCAAATGAGCCAATCAGAGCCCACAAATTGTCACGAGCTCCGCAATTGGTTGCTGGCGTCCTTGGCAGGTATTATCTTATTCAAGTACAATTTGTACATGAGGTTTAAAGACGGAGCTAAACTCTACCTTGTTTCTGCGGTCAGTGAAAAATTATGTGCCAATTTTTACCAGTACCTATTATATGCTATGATTATTATCAGAGTAGGTAACGGTAAGCTAGTAACGGTAAGTGTAAGTATTTTGATATTTTTACCATCAATAATAGGTTCCAGTAATAACACTTCTTCAATTTGCATACAATCTGCTAAAATTCATAAAGGTGCTACACCAAACATTTATATTTTTTTTTCCATGTTATTTCTTTGCTGATTTTTATAATAATACATTTCCAGCAGATTTGTTTCTAGCGTTAAAAATAATAAATAAAATAAATAAATTATTAATTATTTATTTTATTATTAAATTTCCCTATAATAGTACTTCATCATTAGCCTGAAGACGTCCACTGCTGAACTCAGCGGCTGCTTGCCTATTGCATCCATCGGCTCCCCACGGCTCTGACCAGGTCGTCGGGCCGTCTAGCAAGGAGTGGCCTACGCTGCGTCTTCCAGTTCGTGGTCGCCACTCGAGAACCTTTCTTTTCCATCGTGTACTATTTAGTACCCCACAAATAATTCACTCGTTTCAAAACGTTTGAAACAATTTAAGTAGAGGTTTCATTTCTGCATTCTATAAACCTCGCGGAAAGGTTCTCGAGTGGCTACCACGAACCGGAAGACTAAGCTTATACCGGCTCTTTACTAGGTGGACCGATGATCTGGTGAAAACCGCGGGGAGCCGATGGATGCAGGAGGCGAGCTGCCGCTCAAAGTGGCGCTCTCTGAGGGAGGCCTATGTTCAGCAGTGGACGTTTATCCAAATTCGTTCAGCCGTTTCGGCGTGAAGAGGTAACAAACATACCCTCACACAAGCTTTCGCAATTAGTTTCTTCTTCGGTAAACGTTGTTCCCGAAATTGCCGGATAAATAACACTAAACTTGGTAGTGTTGATGACACAAAAGATAATATTTGCCTATTTTCTTTTTTAATAATTCTAAATGGCTGTAATATTATTCTTTAAAACAATAAAATTATTGATTGTTATACGTATTTTTAAGGTATGGAACCTTGAATTTTAGTCAAAAGTACCTTCACGTTTCAAGGTTTCGGGAGTTTTTATAATCTTTATAGGATTTGTGCATTTTACTCTAAGATTTGGTGCAAAATAAAACTCTAAACTAAAATATAGTTATCCAAGACTTTGTTATTAAAATTTATACCTAATAGTAAGCAGTAATAGTAATAGAAATTCTTCAAGAATCAATGCCCAATGAAGACTCAGAAGCTCTCAGAAAAACTCGTGAATTAATGGCAGACAGGAGCGATGAAACTGCAGCCTTCAGTTGATATGTCAGCGTACGGTGAACTCAATAAACAAACCTGGAGTAGAGTTCACAAAAACTGTGTGTGAGAGTGGTGTCATTTCATCCAAGCCTGAGATTCTGAGAGAGATCGAGAACCTCTATGGACAGTTATATACCTCAACATGTAAGCCCACTACTAACACAGCTCAGGACACCAGAGCCAAGTTAGTCCGACACTATACCGAAGATATCCCGGATATCAGGCTGTACAAGATTAGAATGGTTCTCAAGCAGCTTAAAAACCACACAGCGCCAGGTGAGGATGAATTACGACCGAACTTCTGAGAGCGGTACTAATAGCCCTACAGAAGTTATATAATTCTGTCGTCCTTGAAGGTACAACGCCAGAGACGTGGCACAAGAGCGTGGTGGTACTCTTCTTCAAAAAAGGTGACAACACCTTATTGAAAAACTAGGCCCATCTCGCTCTTGAGTCACGTGTATAAGCTGTTTTCGAGTCATTACGAATCAATCGTCTCCTACGCAGGTTTGATGAATTTCAGCCTCCCGAACAAGCCGGTTTCCGAAAAGGCTTTATCACCATAGACCACAACCATACGTTACGCCAGATTATAAAGAAGACCAAAGAGTATAATCGGCCGTTATGTTTAGTGTTTGTGGACTATGAGAAGATCTAATCAATCGAGACTTGGGCGGTGCTGCAGTCCTTACAGCGATACCAAATTGACTATCGGTATATCGAAGTGTTGAAGTATTTTCTACAGCAAGGCCATAATGTCAGTCTGACTGCAGAACCAGGGGGTCTAGCAAAGGTCCCAAATAATAACGCTATCGCCAAACGCTTACTTTTCCGCAGCTGATATCATTTCAATACATTTTTGGAGTTAGTGTTTGGCGTTAGCATAGCGTTAGCAATTGGGATCTTTGCTAGACCCACAGAGTGCGGAGAAAAACCCATTGCAAAGAGGCGTGATACAAGGAGACGTTATTTTTCCGAAGCTGTACACGAACGCGTTGGAAGACGTTTTCAAGCACTCGGAGTGAAAAAGATCTGGCATCAACATAAATAGCGAACACATTACTAATCTTCGTTTTGCCGATGATATTGTAAAGGCGGGGTCGCTTAACGACCACAAGTCAGCACTATGCTCAACGACCTTAGAAGTCTCCCGACAGGTTGGTTTTAAGATGAACACGAACAAGACGAAAATCATGTCTAATGCCCATGTTCCACCTGTACCGGTAACTGTTGGGAACGATACTCTCGAAGTTGTCGACAAATATGTCTAACTAGGACAGACTGTCCAACTTCGACAAAGAGGTTTCACGAAGAATCCAACTTGGCTAGGCAGCGTTCGAGAAGCTTCGACCCATCTTTTCGTCTAAAATATCGCAGACCCTAAAAACAAAAGTTTTCGATCAGTGTGTGTTGCCAGTGATGAGAACTGAGATATGATCTCTTAGTGATGGCCTCATTTGTAAGCACAAAATCATGCTATGAGCTACGGTGTTTCCCTGGGAAGTAAGATCTGCAATGAGGAGATCTGGAGGAGAACTAAAGTGACCGATAAGCTCTTAGAATAATTATCAAGTTGAAATGGCGATGTGCAGGCCAAATCACTCGTAGAACTGACAACCGATGGGAAAGAAAGGTTCTCGAGTGGCGACTACGAATTGGAAGACGCAGCGTAGGCTGGGCCCCCACTAGGTGGACTGATGATCTGGAAACCGCGGGGAGCAAGTGGCGAGAAGCCGCTCAAGGTAGCGCTTTGTTGGGAGGCCTATGTTCAGCAGTGGACGTCTTCAGGCTGTGGACAATGGTGATGATGATGACCTAATAATAGTAACCAAAATATGACGTTTTTGCAGCAAAATAGTGAAAGATTTAAGTAAAACAAATGAAAAATTCAATAGTTATTAAGTACAAAGAGTATTTTTGTAAATAATGTTGAGGAAGAACGAGCTTTAAATTTAAATTTCAATTGTTTATTTGCATTCCACTATGTAGTTTTTTTTCAGGGAGCATTATTTTTTATTTATTTTAGTTACAATTGTGATTTTATTAAACATTATTTTTGTTTATAATAAATAACGGCTAATACTAATTTACTTTATTTTAATATGGGTTTTTGCTAGTGCCCCAAATCATACGGTAAAATTATAAAAACTCCCAAAACGCCAAAACGTAGGTTGGTACTTTTGACAAAAACTCAAGCATGGAACCTTAAAAATTTACTGGATTTAAGAATAATATTACAGCTACTCAATACAAACAGCAGGCCAATATTATATTTTGGTTGTAATCAACTACACCATCAAATGTTATTTTGTCCAATTTTGTGCGGCAGACTCCGTGTGCCAATAACCAATAAAAGAAGTTAATTGATACATGAATATACTTTATGACTATTAGGTCGAAGACGGAAAATTTACTCAATTTCCAATAAATATATAA
This sequence comes from Ennomos erosarius, assembly GCA_963580505.1. NCBI lineage: Eukaryota > Metazoa > Arthropoda > Insecta > Lepidoptera > Geometridae > Ennomos > Ennomos erosarius. The sequence goes on along the minus strand of OY756993.1, from coordinate 10,157,793 downwards.
AATACTTAACTCAAAAAGAAAATAAAATTTGCAATACTAACTTAAGAGATAACCCACGGTAGATTAGATACGGTCTTCGAGCCAATCATCCTGTATATTCGGTTCGGAGCCAACAAATAATGAAGCACATTTAAAAATATACCTACGTTACTTAAAATAGTTTCGTTTTGTCGGATTAAATTAAGCTTTAATTTTGATAATATAAATGGAGCCACACAGACGCTGTATCCCGACATGGATCAACATACGACTTTGCATTTGGTATACAAACTGGAGCCAATAAGTGTTTAAGCATATCTGAATTTTGGCCGTTAAGGAGTCGATAAAGTTCCAAATTGAAATGAAAAAAATGTCGCGTATATCACTTTCTCAATGAGTATGTTTGGCAACATCGCCTTCAACTTTGCGACGTTGCCACTCCGTACTAAATATATGCAACCGGAGTCGAATAGTAAGGCGAAAAAGGTGGAGTCAACAATGCACGGCAGTCGGGCTGGATCAACTTTGTGCCCAAGTTGGTATTTATATATATATATATATATATATATATATATATCCGCTATATTGGAAAGTTGTCAGGGATTTTTGTTGGTAAAGTATTCTAGGTCTGTGAAGAAACCATTACTCGTCTAATTAATAATAGGTATCTCTGTGACTAGATATGACTCGCAGTTTCACCCGTCTTTTTCTTCTTCTTCTGTTCGTTCAGGCAAGTGGTCAGCCTTGGTGTCAGAGTTTTTAGGCTGCCTTATTATTTCTTTAAATCCTTTGCGTACACCCCTATGCATCAATCAGTCAGTCAGTCAGTCGGTCAGTCAGTCAGTCAGTCAGCCAGTCAGTCATTCAGTAAGTCAGTCAGTAAAAATCAGATACAGGATGCGGATCCAGAGTCTCAACATCAAACGTAACCACATAATAATATAACCTTATAACGATCAATAGTTTAATTGTTTATCAATCTTTCTATAAAGTTATTGTAGCTTAGCTTACTTTAGTTTGTCACTTTCTAACTAAAATTAAAAAAAACGAAGAAAACTTTGAATAAATTGCATGACATGTTGAGAAATAACGAGCGAGGGATATACACAAATAGGCAAGGTGGTAGGCCGCACAATGTTCTGCGGATTGACATTCCGTCTTTACCAGCTGTTTGCGGTGATCCGGCTTCCAGGCATAGTGTAATAACAAAATATCATTCTATCTATTACATTTTTTCCAAAGAGGAGAGTTATATCTCTGTTATTTATGATTTTTATAGCAGTATCGCATGCTTAGCGTAATCTACATATTAATTAGTAAAGGACAAATTAGAATCACGTGCGTGTATTGAACGGGTATGCTTTACTTAAAGTACCGTGACAAGTGGTCTTATGTCCGATTTTTTTTGTGGTTTTTGATTTTTTATTTTTTTTTTACCGGAATTGAATCCCCGCTGGTGATTCTAATTTTTCCTTTACTAATAATCTGTATATTTGTTCTTATATAACCACCAGACCTTAGTTTCTATGGTGTGGTGGTGGCATAGAAGGTTATATTTATTATAGTCATCGTATCAGAATATTTAAACCACGCAAACCATTTTAAAACACGACTTTTATTATAGGCTGGGGTTTTGAGCCGTAATTAGGATAACCACAATAGTGATAATTCCTTTTTTTTTTTTTTCAATAACATCTAACACCCTTAGGAAGCCGGAACGCTTCGTACGTACGAGCGGGGACGCACACACTCACATCATATGCAACCTTTCGCCCATGGACTATGTTGATGCTTTCGCCCTTTTTTCATGTAATATGTCCGCCATTTTATGCTTCAGTTCGATGTCAATCAAAACGAGGTATACGTATAAGTTCCTTGATCAAAACTCAATCCTTATTTTTTTTATTTCATCCATGGCTAAGAATATGTATATTCTTTTGTGCTATATATAATTTTTTCTGTTAAAATAAACAATTTTTCTTTCTTTCTTTAAATGTTCTGTGATTCTCAATTCACTCACTAGGAGCGCTTTCCTTAAAACCATACAAAAACGTCAGAATATTTATATACTCTTTGTGAAAAACTGACACTAATTATGCAGCATCCGGTGAGCAGTAGTCGCTATAGTGACGGTAATCTCTGTAAAACGCAGACTGGGTATAAGTTATGTTATATTTAATCGAAGCTATGCCCGCAGAATGTAATGGTCTCTGAGGACCTCATTAGAGTCCCGTTTTTTGCACCCCAGAATACAAATATAAAGAGGTTGATTTGTAAAAGATTTATAAACTCGGTAAGATATTCGCGTCTGTACATAAGTTTAGTTAATTTACGAAAAATTTAGTTTAGAGAAATATGAGCAAAAAAATACGTGGTATAACTTTAGCAGCTATAAGGCTGTAAAGGATTCAGACGAATAAACAGACAGACGTGACGAACTTATAATGGTCCCTTGCAGTATTACTCCAGTATTGGCCGAGTACTCTACGGAACCCTAAAAATGATCTATGGAGCGAGTAAGCGTAGTCGTAGAAGGTTTGTAGCACTTGCGTAGTACTACCGTAGCAACGTAGCAAGGTTGTAGACATACGTAGACAAGCCTTTTGCAACTTGTAATTTCATGGCTCATTGTCCTTACATAAATGCTTGAATAGGCTTTGAAAACTAGTGATTTTTACTCATATCATTTATTAATAAAGAATATTTTGTTACCCGTAAACAGTAAAATGTAATTTTTTAAAATAAGAATTTGGTGAATTGTTTTCAAAATTAAATTGTTTTTTTATGCTATCTTTATCTGTACTTATAAACAATTGACTGACTGGAGGCAAAGTTCTTCTTCTTCTTCTTCCTTTAATGGCTTTCTATCGCTTTTTTGTAATAATTCTGCCAATGTCAAGTAAGTAAAATTTGTACGGGTATGTCAAGTCAAAGTCATATTTTGTCAGTCAAAACGCCAACAATAAAATGGTGGACATTTTACTGAAGGCTCTAAAAAGGGCCGTTGAAGCAAAAACGAAAATGCATGTTTCTATAATCTTGAAACTATTTGCCAACACTCGTGCACGTTCTCGAACACTTAACGAATAATAATCCACCCTTATTACACATTAAAATTCAGAATACACAGGTTTGAACAATAAATTCAAAATTCGGAACCGCCATTTTCGGAGTTTCTTCAAAGACCGGAGGCAAAGAACGACGACGACGAACGTCGATGACGTAGGAACTTTATATTTGGAGGGTGTTTTCTATAGTGGGTGTTTTCTATAGTATGTGTTCTAAGAAATGATTTTTGAAAATTCAAACAAAAACCGTCTTAATTTTTAATAAAACCAAAAAGCATTTTTATTTTAGTTTTACGGTTGGTTGAACAAAGAGCTTTCATAAATTAGTGTAATTTTCAACTGTTTAATTTGCATATTCATTAGTTTATAGAAGCTCTCAATTATCATTGTTTACATTGAAAATAGGTCTTTACTGTTTGTTACTCAATACAAAGGCATCACTTAGAAAATAGCCTTTGCTAAAGACAAATTTTAAAATGTTTTTGAGGTAGTATAGTAATATTTTTATTTTACGAAACTAACCAGAGATCGAATTCATACGAGGTAAATATGTGTGTGTGTGGACATTTCACACAGCGCCATCTAGCCCCAAACTAAGCATAGCTTGTACTATGGGAACCAGATAACTGATATAATACTTATATACTTTTTTGTTTGTAAATATATACATAGAATACAATATAACACCCAGACGCAGAACAAACATCTATGTTCATCACACAAATGTTTGTCCCGGGTAGGAATCGAACCCACGGCCCTCATTTCAGAAGGCAGAGATACTACCAACTGAGCTATCGGGCAAATGGTGCCTCATTTAAATTCGTCGCACTGTACTACAATAGTTGGTACATATCATTATATTTTTAACGAAGTTAGGTGGTAGGACCACCGCTTTGCTAGTTATTCTTCCGCTAACCAGTAGTGTGCAAGCACTGAGTAAATGAGACTTTGTGTGGGGGGTCACCACAAGGTCTTATAGCATTATTACTTCAATCATACTTTGAAAAATAACATTAAAGTAAGAATATTGTAATGTTGTTGACGCAGAGCTGTTTTGATGACGTCGCGTTAAATCTTTCACTCAAATACAACTGTCATGTCGATGAGTTTTGGCGGGAACGCGGAAAAGTTCACGTCGTTGCGTTGCTATGTAATAGGGGGAATTCTGTGTTGCATTGTATTATTTTTTCAAAACTTTTGCTTATTCCAGTGTTAATGTTTAAAATTGGTGGCGTTTTACGCATTAAGTGCTGAATTACGAGCATGAGTGAGGGCAAGTGATATAATGTGGTGAAACGTGATTTTTCGTGTTGCTTCCAAAACTCTATAGAAGCTTCTAGTAAAGTTACCACCACTTTGCTGGAGCATGACTTAGACTGGACTATGACTATGACTAGGACATGACTGCGTTAAATATTTTATAACACGATGAAAATATAATACTTGACACTGGCTAAATACACTATGTGTGGAGACAAATTATAAGAAAAAAAAACTGTCATGTCATACCGTTTATCATGTTGACAGCGACGTGCGACAGTGATAACGCTATATAAAAATGTAGACGTCTCGTTCTCGCGCAAGAATACTTTATAAGTTCATGGTACGAATTCGAACAATATTATTGTAACCTTGAAGCATTACTGTCTCGAACCATGATGGTTTGTGTATACTTCGTGGTAGGGCAGCTGATCGTCATTCTGAGGCATCAGCACAGTCCATTAATGACTAGACTGTGCTGGGGCATGCGAAACTTCTTAGCGGCATTTTTAAGAAACGTGAAGTAGTTTTTGATTAGTTAAACCGGCTTTAGTCTTTTTCAGTCGTGTTCGTTCCGTCTTAATAATAAGGACGTTAGTTTTTGAGCTTCCGAGTGACACTACAACAGCTGTTATGGGTGGTCGTGTTGCTAAACAGCAGGAATAAAGGAAGTAAAACCAAAACGCAATTTGACATGCTCAACCCATCATTACCACACGATCATATAAAGTAAAGGCTTAATGTAACTAATAAGTAACGAGCGAGCGAAAAATACTTGGAAACTAACAATAAGTTCATAATTGCGATATTTGATTATGTATTCAACATACACCGGGTAATAAAACGTTTAATTGGGAGTGGGACTCTACGCACTCTACTGTTTGTATTAGGGTGGGGGAAAGTTTTCTCGTACTTTGTTCGAGAATTCTACATATAGCTCACATGCATCTAATACTATACAATAAGAGATAACTGAATTTTTGATGTAAAATCGGACTGAAAATGGTTGAATTAATGTTGTGCTTCACTAGATCCACCTAGTGGGGTCACTAGGTGGACCGACGATCTGGTGAAAATCACGGGGAGCCGAAAGACGCAAGAGGCAAGCAACCACTCAAAGTGGTATATCCAAATCAGTCAACTACAACCGAGATTAAATTTTTAATTCATACGTACAAAATACGAAAAGACTTTCCCCGACCTATTATGTAAGTATATCCACCAATAACCAAATATAGACAGAAGTTAGTCGCAAACACACGAGTTTGTCACGTACGCCGTCACTGATCTAATAGTCGACGTTTGTTTGCTCGGAGCTTATGTAATTAATTAATATCAAGGGAGGAAGTTCAGAGTTGCCAGATGAAAACCGACGAATTGTTTGATGTGCTGGAAATAGTTTTGAACTTCGTCTACTAGATTAGAGATGTGATTGCGACACGTGATTAGGTCAATCGACGATTAAAAAGGATTCTTTAAACAAATGATCGGCAGGCTTACCACAAACTAATAAAAAACCATCATGTTTTCGAATTCGTACCATGAACTTATAAAGTATTCCTGCGTGTGAGGGAAACGTCTACATTTTTATATGGCGTTATCACTGTCGCACGTCAGTGTCAACATGATGTAAAGGTATGACATGACAGTTGTATCTGACTGAACGATTTAACGTGCCGTCATCAAAACTGCTAGTATGATTGAAGTAATAATGGTATAAGACATTGTGGTGATTACAGTATTCTTACTTTTATGTCATTTGTCAATGTATGATTGAAGTAATAATGCTATAAGAGGTTGGGGTGGGCCTGCTGAAGCAACTTCTGTCATCTTAAATTTCGTTTAAAGTCATCATCATCATCATCATTAACAGCCTGAAGACGTCCACTGCTGAACATAGGCCTCCCCCAGGGAGCGCCACTTAGAGCGGCTGCTCGCCTCCTGCATCCATCGGCTCCCCGCGGCTTTCACCAGGTCGTCGGTCCACCTAGTGGGGGGCCGGCCTACGCTGCGTCTTCCAGTTCGTGGTCGCCACTCGAGAACCTTTCTTCCCCATCGGTTGTCAGTTCTACGAGCGATGTGGCCTGCCCATTGCCATTTCAACTTGCTAATCCTAAGAGCTACATCGGTCACTTTAGTTCTCCTGCGGATCTCCTCATTTCGGATCTTATCTCGCAGGGAAACACCGAGCATTGCTCTCTCCATAGCTCGTTGCGCGACTCTGAGCTTAGTAATGAGGCCAACAGTTAGAGACCACGTCTCAGTTCCATAAGTCATCACTGGCAACACACATTGATTGAAAACTTTTGTTTTCAGGCTTTGTGGTATTTTGGACGAAAAGATAGCCGAGTTGGATTCTTCGGGCGACCTCTTTGTCGAAGTTGGACCTACCCAATTGGACAGTCTGCCCTAGATAGACGTATTTGTCGACAACTTCGAGAGTATCGTTCCCAACAATTACCGGTATAGGTGGAACATGGGCATTTGACATGATTTTCGTCTTATCCATGTTCATCTTAAGACCAACCTGTCGGGAGACTCTACTGAGGTCGTTGAGCATGGTGCTGAGATCATCGAGCGACTCCGCCATTATGACTATATCATTGGCAAAACGAAGGTTAGTGATATACTCGCCATTTATGTTGATGCCAAATCTTTTCCACTCCAAGAGCTTGAACACATCCTCCAATGCGTTTGTAAACAGTTTCGGAGAAATAACGTCTCCCTGTCTCACGCCTCTCTGCAATGGGATCTGTTCCGTACTCTGGTCCTGTAGTCGGACTGACATAGTGGGCTTACTGTATGTGGAGGCACACGTCGCAGGCAAATGCAAGGCATGCAGTTTTAGCATAGACACCCCGCTCGCGACGTGCGCGCCTCAGTCACCTCGCCTCCCCGTACGGAGTCATACTTATGTAAAGAGTTTTCCCGCGCAAATAAATTCGGTTCACGTATCCCGGATTTCATTCCAAAATTCCGAGTTGACCTACTAGGAAGTAGATTCATCAGTCATAACCAACAGTGGTGACCACGGACGATTTTTGAACACAAGTGCAGTGAAAGATCTATGAACTCAACCAGCAAAAAGGAGATGAACTTAAAGTGCTTGGACTGAATATTCAATGACTGCGAGGTGATTCCCCACCGACCATTATTAGGTCCGTGCTTGGTGGGTTAGGCTAAGACTTTTGAACATTTTATACGAGTAATAGTGACTATATATTGCAAAATGAATCCTACGATGCAAACAACAGCACAACCAGCACCACCGCCGCTAGGTGCGCCGCCCGCAAGTGCTACACCTCAAGCTGGAAGTGAGCTCGCCACGATCAGCGTATCCGCTAGGATACCCGAATTTTGGGCTGATATGCCAAGGTTATGGTTCGCACAATTCGAATCAATCATGGAACCACAAAAACAAGGCGATGTAGCCAAATTCAATATGGTGATTGCGAAGTTGAGTAAGGATGCCTTGCAGCAGGTATGTGACCTCATCATGACGCCACCAACAGAAGGCCGATACGAAAAAATAAAAAGCCGATTGATCACAGCCTTCGAGGAGAGCGCAGAAAAACAATTCCATAAATTAGTATCGGAAATGGACTTAGGGTCACAGCGTCCATCACAGTTACTACGAAGGATGTCAGAGTTGGCCACCAACACTCAAGTCTCCACGGACGCACTAAGACGCCTATGGATATCACGCCTACCAGGTGCTGTAAAAGCCGTCTTATCAGTGGCACAGGATACCAAGCTCGAGGCTTTAGCCGAGTTAGCGGACAAGATTATGGAGAACCTCCATCCTAACGAGGTTGCAGCAGTTACATCAACGCCACCAGTTACCGATCTAGCAGGACAGCTTACGGAGATGACCCTACAACTTCGAACATTACGCCAAGAGATTAATGAGATACGAGGACGCAGCAGAGAGCGTAATACCTGGAACACAGACCGTGCGAGATCGTACTCAAGATCACAATCTAGAGGACCACGTAGGACCCCAAATAGTCCGAACTGGCTCTGCAGATTCCACTACCGATACAGAAACAGTGCGAGGTCGTGTGAAGCACCGTGTAATTGGAAGCAGCCGGGCAAGCAGCAGGGTGCCACGGGAAGCTCAGGTATGCCAGGGTATGCAGGCAACCAGGGAAACTAAATGCCGTGCAGTCAGCTACGGTGGGATACTGCATGGATACGGCCGAAAACCATCGTTTGTGCGTGACGGATCAGAGGACCAGGACCCGTTTCCTGGTAGATACAGGTGCTAATGTTTCGGTACTTCCGGTGAGTCATTTTAAATGTGAGTGTGCTGTCAGTGATTATAAACTTTTCGCAGCAAACAATACTGAAATTAAAACTTACGGTGTCAGAACTCTAGAATTAAATTTAGGATTACGCAGATCGTTAAAATGGACCTTTATAGTATGCGATGTGAAACAGGCCATTTTAGGTGCCGATTTTATACAACATTATAAGTTAGTAGTAGATTTATACAATAAGAGGCTTATAGATAGCATAACGAATTTGCGCGCGGATGGGTCTATCATACGGTACGACGGAGCTTCTATTAAGAGCATACAAAGTAATAATCCGTATCGCGAGATCTTAGAAGAATTTTGAGAAATTACTAAACCGATTGCGTTTAGGGAAACGACGGATCATTCTGTGTATCACCACATAATTACCACCGGTCCACCGGTATGTGCGCGTCCAAGGCCACTACCACCGGATCGGTATATTAAAGTCAAGGATGAATTTCAGAAAATGCAAGAACTGGGCATCTGTAGGCCAGGTCAGGGTGAATGGGCTAGTCCACTCCATGTGGTACCCAAGAAAGACGGACAATTACGACCTTGTGGAGATTATAGAGCACTTAATGCTATAACGAAACCAGATAGGTACCCCATACCAAGGTTGCAGGATTTTACCTACATTTTACCAAACCGGAAGTGTTACTCACGACTAGATTTAAATAGGGCTTATCACAATATAGCCGTCGCACCAGAGGATATTGAAAAGACAGGTATTGCTACACCTTTTGGTTTATACGAATTTCCACGGATGAGTTTCGGATTACGTAATGCAGCGCAAACATTCCAAAGATTCATGGACCACCACGTATTAAAAGGTCTTGAGCGTATAGACAGCGTCAACGGTGAATCTTCACTCTTTTGCTATATCGATGATATTTTAATAGCTTCCCAAAATGAAACTGTGCATAGAGAACATGTAAGAAAACTGTGTAAAAGATTTGACGAGTTAGGTATTACTATCAATATCAGCAAGTGTGCTTTTGGTCAGACAGAGATAGAATTTTTAGGCTATTTAGTATCAGAACAAGGTATTACACCGTTACCAGAAAAAGTAAAGGCTATTACAGACTATCCGAGGCCAGAAACAGTAGAACAACTACGACGTTTTTTGGGAATGATTAACTTTTACAGGTCTCATCTCCCACACGCCGTGACATACCAGGAAGAACTTAACAGGTACTTGCATAACTCCAAAAAGAAGGACAAAACGCAGATATGCTGGAACGAGAAAAGCATCGAAGCTTTTGAGCAGTGTAAGGTAAGCCTTAATAGCGCCGCTACATTGTCTCACCCTAGCGTAGACGCAGCTTTAGCTCTCATGACTGACGCGTCGGACACGTGCGTCGGCGCCGTCCTGCAGCAGAAATTGGATGGAAAATGGTTACCATTAGGATATTTTTCTAAAAAATTATCTGATTGTCAGCAAAAATATAGTACATACGATAAGGAATTAACTGCAATATACATGGCTATGATACATTTTAGGAACATGATTGAAGGGAGACAATTAACAATTTTTACAGACCACAAACCATTAATCTATGCATTTACAAAGATAGGTACGGACAAAGAGATTTCCAGGAGGACCCGTCAACTGTTGTACATCAGCGAATTTACTAGCGACATACAACACATCAACGGCTCAGATAACACAGTGGCAGACGCGTTATCGCGCGTTGAGTCTATTATGTGTCCCTCAGCAATAGATTACGACGAAATGGCGCAAGCGCAGGAAGCCGAGCATCAGGTTACACCGGACTCGAACAGTAGGTTGGTATTCAAACACATTGTTTTACCTAACACTAATAAGCGAATATTTTGCGAAGTTTCTACAGGTAACGCCAGACCATTTTTACCGGAAAAGTTCAGGAAAATAGCTTTTAACAGTATACATAACATTAGTCATCCAGGTACCCGCACTATGCGGAAGATGGTTACACAAAGATTTTTTTGGCCAGGAATGAACAAAGACGTCAGCACATGGACTAGGAGCTGTATAGCATGCCAAAAAACAAAGGTCAATCGACACACAATTTCAGATCTATCTAGTTTTCCCCCGTGTACCAGATTCGAGCACATACATACAGACATAGTAGGACCTTTGCCTACGTCACGACATGGACATCGATACATAGTAACTATTATGGACCGTTTCACGCGTTGGCCAGAAGCTATTCCAGTCTCAGATATTTCAGCTGATACGGTTTCCAGATTAATTTTTAACGATTGGATTTGTAGATTTGGATGTCCTAGTAGAATAACAACAGACCAAGGTAGACAATTTGAAAGCGATCTTTTTAACGAATTAATGAAGTTATTAGGCGTACAAAGGATTCGAACCACAGCATACCACCCACAAAGTAATGGTTTAATTGAAAGGTGGCATCGCTCGATGAAAAATGCGTTAACAGCTCGATTAATAGGCAGTAAGGACTGGGTAGACGAGTTACCAGCGGTCATGTTAGGGTTAAGAGCTTCTTCCAGGACAGATACGGGGCTATGTGCGGCTGAAATGATTTATGGAGAAACGATTAGACTACCAGGTGATTTCTTTCATACAGAAAGTATACAGAGTAGCGACCAGCATGTCTTCATAAAACAACTACGTCAAACAATAGGTAAGCTTCGACCGCAATCACGAGCGCCAAGCGATTCGAGAAAAATATTTGTAAGTAAAGATTTAAGGTCGTGTACGCACGTGTTTATTCGGAATGATACATTAAAAAAATCGCTATGTCCTACCTATGATGGCCCCTACCGCGTCTTAGGTAGGCAGGATAAGATTTTTAGAATAAGTTTACCAGACAGAGAAATTTATGTGTCCATAGATAGGCTAAAACCGGCCTATATGTTACAGGAGGCTGACAAAAGCACAGAGAATATAACACGTAATGAACCTGATAGGAAAAGTGCCAAAGTGCCCATACTGTTAACGGCACCAATGAATTTAACCCGCACTACGCGTAGCGGCAGGCAAGTTAAGCCACCAGTGCGATTTTTGGTATAGGTATAACATAATTAGGCTACGTAGAATATGAAACTGTAAACATTATTGCAAAATCACTGTTAATATGTTTGTCAATTTTGGTAAATTCAATTCATTCTATTTGCAGACACACTCAAAAGTACTTACCTATTTGTAAATTTTAATAATAATAATTGAAAAGTTTTAACACATTTTATGCCAATCATGGGTATCAACGGTTCCAAGAACGAAGAAATAATCATAGCTCAACAAGGTGCTAACAATGTTGATAGAGTAGGAGATATGGAGAAGAAGCTGGAAACTGTCGGCATGGTGGTTATTGCAGTGACCGCATGCCTGCTGATTTTGTTATGTTGTGTTTTCGGTAAACATTGCCGCAGAGGTACCAAGAAGTGGTTCCGTAAGGAACTAGCGTCGGTGTGTCCGGTACCCGCGGGAGCGGCTGCAGCTACTACGCCCCCCGCGACCGTTTTTCAAAATCCGTGTTAGGATTTATCAGTGTTAGTTAAACTAGTGATTTTGCATAATGGCGTTAGAATAATAAAATAGTGTGTTCGATTAAAATAGTGCCGTAGATAAGAATGATAAATTAGTTCGTCAGATAACGTGTATTAATGTTTGATTGGGGATATAATAGGGATTAATTAGGAAGGTATTTAGGTATAATATAGCGCGGATGTAACTAAAACAAACAGAGTAATAATTAGTAAGTGTATCAGAATTTATTGAACAATGTAAACGTGAATTGACATATTGTGGTGACAAAATATACATTAATTTACAGTTAATTGTATAAGGGTACTTAACTGAAATCATTCGTAATCTCATAATTTCATTTTTAGATTCAACTTTGTTACAATGGAAACGATGTAACGTGATAGCTCGATAATAGATGGTCGCGTAGGTATTGCGTCATCCATGCCTGCGAGCAACCATGTACCTAGGTAGGCAACCCTCTCTGCAACGCGGCACATTCCTGTGTGCCTTGTGCGCTTTTGTTAGGCACTTATAATATTGTAATGTTTTAGGATGTGATTTTCATTTTTTTTGTAAGAGGGGGATGATTGTGGAGGCACACGTCGCAGGCAAATGCAAGGCATGCAGTTTTAGCATAGACACCCCGCTCGCGACGTGCGCGCCTCAGTCACCTCGCCTCCCCGTACGGAGTCATACTTATGTAAAGAGTTTTCCCGCGCAAATAAATTCGGTTCACGTATCCCGGATTTCATTCCAAAATTCCGAGTTGACCTACTAGGAAGTAGATTCATCAGTCATAACCAACACTGTACAAACACTTCAACACTTCGATATACCTATAGTCAATTTGGCATCGCTGTAAGGACTGCAGCACCGCCCAAGTCTCGATTGAATCGAAGGCTTTCTCATAGTCCACAAACGCTAGGCATAGCGGCCGATTATACTCTTCGGTCTTCTGTATAATCTGGCGTAGCGTATGGATGTGGTCTATGGTGCTAAAGCCTTTTCGGAATCCGGCTTGTTCGGGAGGCTGGAATTCATCAAACCTGCGTGCGAGACGATTCGTAATGACCCTCGAAAACAGCTTATACACATGACTCAAGAGCGAGATGGGCCTATAGTTCTTCAATAAGGTGATATCACCTTTTTTGAAGAAGAGCACCACCACGCTCTTGTCGTTTAAAGTACGGCTCTTTAATTTAACAACTATTACTGTCATCCATTGAGAAGTTTCCGGTTTTTGACTTTGCCCTCATTGTCAGATCCTGGAGCCCTCTCAAGGTGCAAGCAAATACAAAAATACAGAAAAGTATTTATTGTACACACATGTAAACACAAAAATTAATAACTTAGCTACACAAAGGCCGATACATTTCATAAATTTAAAATAAACTCAAAAAAGGTCAACATTTGCGAAGATATAGAAAAAAAACATTGTGCAAAAAAAAACCTTCTCCTTTTGTGCATTTTGTTTAGTCTTTGCTATTTATATCTCTAAATGGTTTTTGTATATTCGTCGCTTAGAATATCTGGATAGGCAGATAATAATCAAACTTTCATCGATATAATTTATTCATAATGATGGCTTTTACGTAAAGGTTTAATGATGTAAACTTGTAAAGCGTGGGTTGATCAAACTTCATCGACAAATGTAGGTAAAGATTACATCGATGATTTATTGCTTTTTTTATTTATAAACCAGAGCAACTCATTATAATACAGACAGTCATATTGATGATCATATTTTTCCAAGTTTTATTTAACTAATCCATATTTCCTACTCCTTATAAAAAAATAAAGTTATTTAATGTAATTGTAGGTTACGTAATGGAGATTTCCGATTTCCGAGATTACTCGGAAACTACTGACGATTCTGAAAATTGTTTCAGTAATGGAAAGCTGCGTGGGGCTGTTGGATGCAGGAGGCGAGCAGCCGCTCAAAGTGGCGCTCTCTGGGGGCAGCCTATGTTCAGCAGTGGACGTCTATGGGCTGATGATGATGACGATGTTGAATGGAAAGCTACATTAGCTTAGGTTGCTACATTATCCCAAAACACCACAGTATGGAAAGTAGAAGTTTAGGTCAGTTTGTTTCATTGAACTTATTGTGATTCATCAGCATCATCACCTGAAGCAACAGCCTGAAGACTTTCACTGCTGAACATAGGCCACATAGTGCCACTTGGAGCAGCTGCTTGCCTCCTGCATCCATCGGCTCCCCGCGGTCTTAACCAGATCATCAGTCCACCTAGTGGGGCCCGACCTACGCTGCATCTTCCGGTTCCGTTGTTTGATTTGATATCACCAAACTTCGTAACGATTGAATGAATACACTACTTTCTGATACACCAATAGAAATACATATTTAATTGTTTACTAAATGAGTTTATGCTGTTTTCGCCAAACGATTTTATACGTAGGTTGACCACGTGTAAATTTAACCAGTGGTTTGAAAGAGTATTTATGAAGGCCTAGACAAATATGACTTGAACTATGATATAAGTAATTAGCGGCGGTCTCGGTGTCGTGTCAGCCGTCTAGTCAACATGTCATGGTATGAAATCGGTAAAAGCGAAGTGAAGGTGATGCGTAGGTCACTTTCAATTACAGTACCATTATGTATTCTCTGAAATCCATTTTCAGCTGTTTTAATATCTTATTGCAAACGCCAAGCATTATATCAATAATGCCTGCCGACCATGTATTACTTATACAATAGTTATTAACATCCAGACAACAACCTAATAAAAATAACCACATTAGGGACCTAGAGGTGGTGGTGCTGTCGGTTTATGATCAGATCTACTAGGTGGTAGGACTTTTCTGCAAAGGTCGTCTAGGTAGGTACTACCGCTTTGCCAGTCATTCTGCCGCCAAGAAGTAGTGTGCAAGCACTACTGTGTTCCGGTTTGAAGGGCATAGTAGCTAGTGAAATTACTGGGCAAATAAGACTTTATGACCTGATTACACAGTGTAGTAATCTTATTAATAGACTGTGTGATGTCTCAGGATGACGAGCGCAGTGTAGTGTCACGCGAAACTTTATTATTTTAAATTTCCGAGTGACACTGCAACTGTTGCAACGGCCGTATTGCTTAACATCAGGTGAACGACCAGCTCGTCGCGTCATTCATTCTCATAAAAAAAAGAAGAAGATAAGTACAGATATTTTGTTTATTGTCTCTTTGGTCAGATGTGTAATAAGTGTCTACCTTTTTAGATAATTATTAATCACACGTAACTAAGTAGATATGGATAGACTGAATCTATAAATAGTTATTTGTGCAACAAGAGAGCAAAGTTGATTTTTGCTTCGAGTGCTGATGTTGGAATCCCGAGTAAGCGAAGGATTCTAGTATTGAATCACTCGCTACGCTCGTAATTCTAAGTTAGAATCCTGAGCAAGCGAGGGATTCAAAGGCACGAGATGCAAAACTTTGCTCTCGAGTAGCACATACAACTTTTCACTTCAGCAGTGGGAACAACATTACAGGTAGAATGGGTAGGTACTTCTTCTTCTACGATTAGTGGCTTTTAAACGCTGTTTGGCGTTTTTCTGCCAGTGTCGGAATGAGCCCAGTGTACGGTATATACAGCAAAACCCCGGTATAAAATAACTTGATTTAAATAAATAAAAAATTGGATTAGGTTTTGATTTTATATATGTAGGAGACTTTAAATTACTTACGCCTAGTAACGAAACACTTTCGCGTTCCCGCCCAAAGTAGGACTAAGAAAAAAATAAGAAAAAAATGTCTCAAATGTTCATGTTCTCTCCAAAACTCCATATAAATGTAACCTAAAGCTGCCTAAATATACTTACCGCAGTCATAATATTAAAAAATTACTTTGCCTCACGCAGTGAGCAAAATACGATTTTGCACACTGTTTTCTCGTAGCAAAGGGCGCCTTTTCGAGCTGCTGTGGTGAAAAATATATATTAAGTCTTGGGTTGATTATTATTATAAATTATCTCTATGGCTTCAAGAGTTTGGAAGCGATAGAAAACTTTGTATTCAACTTTTGCTCAGATATTATAACCAACAGCAGGTCAGTCTATAAATATGTAAATTTAACATCTGTTTTATTCATACGTCGATGTTCGTATGGATCAGTTCGTTGAATAACATTATGTGACGGTGTTAGTGAAAGTATGAAAATGGTTACTAGCTTTATAACGATTCTATCTAATTCAGCTAGGAGAAAAAGCTGGGAGATTTGGACAGGCTTATTATAAAATTGACGACTTCCTTGCGGACAGAAGTTCATGGAAAACTATCGCTCTGTAATTTTATTTTATGTTTTTGTTATTGACATGTTAATTTATTTATATTGGAATGTATTGTTATATCTAGATAAACCATTAGTATAAGCGCCAAATGTAATTTTCTGACTCTCATAAGTGTACCTGCATAATGTGTTGTGTACCTACATGAATAAATGAATTGAAATTGAAGTGGCGTTTTAAAATGTAGACAAATAATTTGTTACTGCCTCACCTGATTGAAAGTGATAACGCAGTCTACATTAGTGCATGCTTGACACGAAGATAACTTACTTACATACTTACTTAAATTACACAGGATTAATTTTAGTTCATAAAACTACATTTAAACAAACAACTTCCAACCCACGGCCCATCACTCTTGAGTTACTGCAACCGTAATACTATATTCTTTATTTACTCTGTGCCGCAAAGTGATAAAATGAAATATTTTATGAAAATTTTGAAGTGGAATAAATCACTGGTGCCCTAAGTAACCCAAGTGCTCTTAATATTTTAAAAGCTAAAACAAAATATAGGTATAAATACCTAGGTACCTACCGTAGATTTTATATATAAGCTCCTACTACAAGTAAGTAGATATATAATCATATGTTTACAAACAGTTTTATTGGCATCACAGATGATCCCGAAGGGAAGCAATAAAGATACGTTAATCGATTTAGTTTTGGTAGCTGCGTAGTTCAATATCATCGGTAAACACTATTACTTATTTTTTAGATTAATAATATATTATTTTGTTTAGACTCAGTCTATCTAATAAAACTGTTTTGAGCCTTTCAGGTAGGTAGGTACCTTAAGAGCAACGCTTGGCGATACAACATACATTTTACTTAAAAGTGTTAATTCATTTCATTCAGTGTTAATTCAGTTCATTATGAAGGTGAAAATTGAAAATATTTTAAGAATGAAACTATATCGAGTTTCTGTCAGTCAGGCACTCAGAAAGGGGTTTGCAATTTAGGTAGCTCTAATGGCGTTAAAGCTTTTGTGAAGAAACACGTGGATAAATGGGTTTAGTTATCCCTGTATCCCTCTAAGTCTAGCTAGAGAAACCTACATTATCAAATGTACAGCCAAGATCGTAAAAATCTAAAAAAATTAACCTGCATTAGACTCTTGATGGTCATGCCTTTTGGTTGACTGTTTTTATTTATATTACCCATCGAACCACGAAACAATTTCAACAACTCCTTCGATCTGTTATGGGTCAATGTAGAAAATCAATAAACAGATTCATTTGAAATTCTAGAATTTTGGTCTCTTGACTGAAACCATTTCCTTTTTGCAATCGTCAAATGAAATTTAAAGCTAGTGGAAAAGGAATAGTTTAGTGATGAAGTCACATGAATATTGAAATTGAAATTGAAATACCATGTAGGCCTTATATTCTCTTTTGGTACTCAAATGTCCAATCCAATGATTCAGTGGACTATTCATCAAACAATCTTTATACCAAACTTCAAAAGGAACCGTATAACTATTTATCTTGGTACTTACATATTTTGTATGTTGTAATTCTAACCGTAATGCAATCGACATTTGTTGTGACGAAACATATTACCCGCTATACCATATAGAACACAAAGTTGATTAGGTACAGTAGGTTTTACGCATTATGCACGTTTGTAGGAACTGTGAAAGGCCAACAGAGATTATTTATCTAATTTATTAGATAAATAATCTCTGTTGATCTAATCTGACCCTTTTTGATGTAACTTAATTTACAGACCTAATATGAAGAGTCACATGGACATATTTGTTAGGTCATGAAATATTTATGTAAGTAATGGCGAAAATGTTTGTAATACCTAAGTGCTAGTGAAAGTTATTGTAAGTCTACACAGCTCCCGGTTCGTAGATGTCTAAGAATTCAAATAGTGTTAGCTTTAGGGTGAGCGTGAGCGTGAGAATTAGCGTTAGCGTTAGCGTGGGCGTTAGCGTGAGCGTTAGTGTTAGCGTTAGTATATCTATGGCTGATATCAACAAGCCATCGTTCAATCAATTATTAAGCTTATGCTTTGACTATACAAGCTGGATCAAGCTGGTCCAGAAATAAAAATATGTAGAGAAGTAAAACAAGGCGATACTCTATCGCCAAAAACTTTTATAGCTGTCCTTCAACATATTATGAAAGATCTCAACTGGAATGCAAAGGGAATCAACGTCAACGGCAACTACCTAAGCAATCTTCGCTTCGCGGACGACATTGTTATCTTTTCAGAATCTCCAAAACATCTGGAAACTATGATCAATGAACTTAAATGTCTCAAAAACGAAAGTAGCTACAAACAGCATAGAAAGCCCAATTTTTGTAGATCAAACCCTGCTTGAATATGTAGAGAGCCATATTTACCTGGGAAAGCAAATATCTTTTAAAACTTCCAGAAGCCAAGACGGATAGACAGACGAATCGCTATAACCTGGAACAAATTCTGGGCTCACCAAGCAGTGTTAAAGAGCGACCTATCGTTAAACTTAAAAAAGAAATTTATGGATTCCTGTACATATGCCAGCCAAACATGGACTTACAACAAAGAAACAAGGAACAAAATACAAGTATGCCAACGCGCTATGGAAAGAAGCATTTTAAAAATCAAACCGAAAGATAAACACAAGAATACTACCATACGTAACAAAACAAAGATAATAGATGCATTAAAACATTCACAAAAGCAGAAATGGAAGTGGGCAGGCAGGTCACGTATCACGATCACCTGACGAAAAGTGGTCAAAACGGGTAGCCAAGGCAAACGAAGAAGAGGAAGGCCTCAAGAAAGATTGGCGGACGATGTTGCTAAAGTAGCAGGCCACAAATGGACTACAGTAGCTAAAGACAGGAAGTCATCGCTTGAAATGGAGGAGGCCTTTACCCAAAGAGGGGTCCTTCATTAAAAATTTATGCCACTATATAATATAATTTTGGTTAAGATACGTTTTATTAATGATTAAGGAATAAACAGGCTTTTTTTTATTTATTTATTTTGACTATACAAGACAAGTAGTAGAGGATCACTATAAAATATAAAAATAGAAGCCATAAGTACAATAACATTATTTTGGTGGTGGCTTGCATATTCTATAAACCACTCCTATAAACAAATCCTAATGCTGTTTGCGCCCACATCGCTTGCAGAACTGACAAACGATGGGAAAGAAAGGTTCTTGAGTGGCAATCATGAACCAGATGACGCAGCGTTGGGTGGCTCCCCACTAAGATGGACCAACGATCTGGCGAAAACCGCGGGCGGCGATGGACGCAGGAAGCGAGCAGCCGCACAAGGTGGCGCTCTCCGGGGGAGGCCTATACGTTCAGCAGTGGACGTCTTCAGGCTGTTGATGATGATGATGATGAATGGTGTTTGTCCCCTACCTTTACAGCATCACAGGGCGGGAAGGCTGGCGCATAGAACAATTTTAATACCCAACAATTTTCCATGACAGAGAAATGTTTATATTATTATTTTTTTCATTTGATATGTAATACTGAATGACCTGTAATTTTGTAATTTTTTTATAATTATCAACAAAATTATCATTATCAAACGGAGCGCAAACCGTACTTACCAAAGTACTTCAGTCCTATATTGCGAACGTTGGTGATCCATTTATACATTAGCGTTATAATTGAATGGTTCTCTCACAAATTGCTCCCCTAATTGATGCTTACAGTGGATCAAGGAGCATAATTTCATTCAAAGGACGCTTGACGCTTAGAACATTTGCTTTAATGACAATCCTACTTGACAACTGTAGCCAAAGATTTAAAAGAAAAGAGGCTAAAGTGGGATTTTTCTTGGAATTTCACAGAGATTAAAAACAAAACAAGAGGTTTGATTTTGTATTTTTTTCTCTATTTTATTTTTACTTTTATTATATAAGTAATAAATTATTAACAGAGAACAGAATAGTATACGGAATGATTTCTACTCACGTTACCTTTTATTTTATTAAATACCAACTATTCAGCTGTAAATACCACCTTTGTCATCCATCCTATAAGTAGTAACCGCAGGGATTATTGTTGTACTTTATCGATCGATTAAGAATGGTTAGTCGAGCTTTGCTATGAGAGAGCAAAGAATATATAATACCTATTTGTGAGAGGGAGACGAGACGATCGTGGTAACAATCTAATGGTGTCCATCGCTATTTAAACCTCCATCTTAGACGGACCAAAACAATAATTAACATTTCCGAGTCATTAGTTAAAGGCAAACCAAAACTATTATGGTATCCGAATTAATATAAGGAGTGTTTATTATTTTCGTTCAAGTCTAGAATTTATAATCTTGAGACTACCGAGTCTATAAGCACCTATAAATTTGTCTGCAACACTTGCTGACTACGACATTTTTAAAACGTTGCGTTAAAACTGGGCATTACGATAAAAAGTTCTATGTTCTAACCTACCTCTCTATTTAAATGAATTAGGAATAAGTACTTCAGTGTATTAAGTACCAAATGATCTACTAGCTATAAGTTACCTACTAAGCAAACAAAAATCTCATTCATATCGCATACGACGATAACTTGACCCAATTTTCCTAAACCAATAATAGAACCCGTTTTAGCGATCAAATTTAGCAATTACCCGGTAATATTATATAAAGTCTATTCATAATTATTATATCTTCTATAGTAATTATATATTCACAGATTAGAGGAAAAACAATCGACTAGTCTTACTTACCAATATTTACCAAACGTCTTCCCAGTCGATCAATCGGCAAACCTCGCGCCCATAGACCTTTAAGAATATTTTCGTCCTTTCTATGCTCGTACCCACGGACTTTAAGGTGCTTATACTATGCTCGCGCCAAGTAACAGCTTATGCCACACCACGATCGGATTCAAAGCTAAACATAGCTACTACTAGTTTTTATCTGTGCCATAATTAGGTAGTAGAGTAACTCCTTCGTCTGTAGAATAAGAACCAAATTAGGCAATAAAGCCTTCCTTCGCGCAATCTTCTCGAAAATATCTAGCGTTTTATATGCCTTCCGCCGAAACAGCCACCGTGGTGAAATATTCTAACAACCGATCAACCGAAATCTCCATTCATTGACCAGATAAAAGAAATCACCGCACATTGTTGTGTACAGAAATCTCGCTGTACGCTGTTATCCTGAACCCAAAACAAAATCCTTTTCCTACCGTCTCCTATCATCCATAAATAACGTCGAGAGATATGGCAAAGTATTATATATAATATTGTACAATAAACAAGTTCGAGATAAATTGTTTCAAGTTGAGCTTTCAATATCGGTATCCTATTGAATGACGTATACCGATGTATACACAATAAGCTTGCTCGTGACAGCTAGATCACAGAATTTCAGAATGTAGATACGTGGTAGGACTTTTCGCGAAGTTTGTCTAGGTAGGTATCTTTGTAGGTATCTATCTACCGCTTTGCCAATTTTCTGCCGCCAAGCAGTGTGCAAACACTATATACTGTGTTCCAGATGACAGGGCACTGTATTACTAGGTAAATGAAACTTTAATCTCTCACAGTCTAGTAATCTCATTGCTAGACGTGCTGAAGTCTCAGAATGACGTGCACAGCGCAGTGTTACGTGAAACTTTATACAGTATTAACAATGGAATTCATAGTCAAGGTGGGGGCTCCTCTAGGGGATGATTCAGGCGCTGAGCGGCGAAGTCTAGTTTTATGCATTTCATAAACAAAATTATAACCCCCAATCTGACATTGTCAAAGGCAGGATGCTATGAAAGTGAATGAAGAATGATACAACACTCAACCTCTATGTGAAAGTAGAATGATGGATTTTGGGGCTTTGTTCACCCCTTGACTATGAATACCACTGTTAGAGTTCCGAATGTCATTGCAACTGTTATGGGCAGCCGTGACGCTTAAGGCCCTGACAGGACCCAATGCGAGCACGTTTATTACAGCAGTCGAACATGAAACGTACTTATATTTTATTAAATAGGGTCGCTTTATGCTTAGCACAAATATGGCCATTACGTTGCGTTGCACTTCGACTTTTCCATTTTTCGGTACAAATAATTAGTTATAAAAGAAATGCTTATTGTTATAAAAAAATAAGCCTATAGACGGATGCATTGAAACATACCTTATCACTATGATTTATTTCAATGGGGTGTCTTATTATAATGTAACATTTTAAGACGTTTGAATGATTTTTTAGAGGTCACTTCACGATTTTTTTCTATCAAGAAAACTTTTCGTAAACGTATTTCGATTTCGGCAGATGGAAAAAAGATATGACCAGTATTAACGTGCATTTTTTTCAATCCTGTAAATGGCATACGTTTTGAGATAATCACGTTCAAAATAGTCGATTTGGGAGCATTCAGCGCCTTAATACCAGGTTAACGACTAGATCCTCACCTCATTTGTCAACAAAAAACTCAGTAAACACGTTTACAAAAGCATGTCTTAATACTGTCTAAACTATCTTTAGCTTTAGCTTAGCCTTCATCAATTAAAACAGTTAGGTACTATCATTTAGACACAGAGACATAGGGTACCTACTTAGAGGCATTTTAGTGGGTAAGTATGAGGCCCCGCGTCAACGTATTTAATGCTGTAAAAGACTTGACGGTTAATCATAAGTACAGATTTGTATACCTACCTATTTTTAGCTCATAATAAAACAGCCCAAAAACACAGATGCTCTATACGTCGCGTCCAAGTCGTGTCGCCCCGTGTCAGTTCCAAATACTTAGATGCTTCAAACTATGGCCAAAAATATAGTTTTGTGTACGATGGCAACATTATGTGTAATATTGGCTGTTTATGCCAATATTACGACCGTCATTATATATATTAAGTACAAGTTATATAGCAACCAACGTTTGTCATTGAATTCATAGTGGAAATAAAAAACCTATTGCTTTCAGTATACGAGGTCGTGTGAGTCGTTAAGGTTAACTACATAATATAATACAGATAAAACTGATAACCAAAACCAAGCTTTTCTAGGGTCCCGTACGCAAAGGGTACAGCGAACCCTATTTACCAAGGCTTCACTGTTTGTCCGTCACCAAGCATAGAGATACTATGGTGTGTAACATAGAAGTCTTTTTCACCAGGCTGTGTCTCATGAACCGTGATAGTTAGACAATTAAAATCTTCACAGCACATGATGTATTTCTGTTGCCGCTATAAAAAAATATTTTATGTTTTATAGACAATGGTCGGAACCCTCCATGTGCGAGACTGACTCGCATTTGGCCGGTTATTATTACGTAGGCTGGGTTCCACCATAATCTTTGTGCTATTATTTGGTCACTGCTATTATAATGCTATAGTTAAAATTAACCCTGAACTATTAAAATACTATTTTAATATCTGTGTTATAAGTATTATTATGTCAGCGAGAATCCAAATTTTACACTAACCGAACTTCATATCCAATACTTACCTGTACTTTCTATGGTCACATAAATAATATAAAAAATAGTTCAATACTTAGGCTTGTGTCCTGCTATTAAAAATTAACAAGTTAATATTATTTTATTAAAGTAAGTTAAAGATTGATGCAATAATTGAAAGAATTAGTAAAATCGGTAAAATCACGGAGTAATAAGCTTTTAAAGTTTCTGGTGGGGGGCATCGCCTGTCCCTTTCTCGCAGAACAGAGCATATAAATAATAAATATTCCCCACAGCTACTATGTAACTTTGAGATATGACGTCACATGCCAAAGAGTATGTAAATCTACCACAGCTTAGTAATGAGGGACTATGAAGGTGGAAGAAGTGACGTCACTACGCGTTAGAACTGTCTCTTTCTATTCCTGTATTTTAAAATGCTTGTAACTTTGTCAAGTTTTGTAAGACCTATACTATACATGTATTTTAGCAAATAAACGATTTGATTGATTGATTGATTGATTGATTGATTGATTGATTGATTGATATTTAATTTTTGTTTTCACGACTGTTCATTTTTTGAGGAATATTAATTTGGGCACTAAAAAAATTGCAGGACAAGCCTAAGTGTGAAGACCTACCTATTTTATAATATGAGAGTATCTTGACAATTTAAAAAGAAAGCTTTCAGTTCACACCGCCTAATACATAAACTCCATTTTTGGATTCTCCTACCGCGTGCTACAAAATTGGATCCAACCTATCCAACTTACAGCTAAATCATCTAAAGACCAACAAACAGCATTGCATAGATAGATAGAGAGAACTCTAACTCTTAACGTACATAATATGGATCATAAAACACCGCAAAATAATACATTCAATACACCAGATTGGATACACCAATCAATCAATCAAGCCACTACGCAGAATAACCCCGATTCGACATAGTGAACATTGATAAAGTAGCAAACCATTGCGCAATTACTAAAAGCATATCTTTAAAACGGTTTGTAAAAACTGTAATGTAACCTGAAGCAAAACAAGTTTAACGTGAATAAATTAAGAGTTCATAGCGATGTCAATTGGGAATCTTGAATTTAGTCGGTTTATTTGAAACAGAGAGATTGTAAAGTTTAAATGTGTTCTGTTTCAGTTAATTTAATATTGCGATCAATAATTTACCGAGTGCTGCGTAGAATGGGAAGAAAACAACCGTGCGTTTTTTCGTGCTCTGTGTGGGCTTTACTAATTATTATACCCACAAACCTAGATACCGTGTATGAGTTCTTAAAAACTATAATAATCAGTCAAAGTAACTGGTTATAAGTAATAGGCATGATGACTACTATTAAAAATGAACAAGTAAATATTACTTTCATAAAGAAGATTAAAATTGAATGCAATCATTGAAAAAATAAGTAAAATCGGTAAATAAATCACGGAGTAATAAGCTTTTAAAGTTTCTACAGCAGGCATCTCCTGTCCCTTTCTCGCGAAACAGAGCGCCCCCTCAGTTACTATGAAAAGTCCACTCGTGACGTCACATGCCAAAGAGATTGTATGAAAGCTACCACAGCTTAGTCATCATAAACAGCCTGAAGACGTCCACTGCTGAACATAGGCCTCCCCCCGGGAGCGCCACTTAGAGCGGCTGCTCGCTTTCTGCATCCATCGGCTCCCCACGGCTTTCACCAGGTCGTCGGTCCACCTAGTGGAGGGCCGGCCTACGCTGCGTCTTCCAGTTCGTGGTCGCCACTCGAGAACCTTTCTTTCCCATCGGTTATCAGTTCTACGAGCGATGTGGCCTGCCCATTGCCATTTCAACTTGCTAATCCTAAGAGCTACATCGGCTTAGTAATGAGGTACTATGAACGACCTTCCTCTGACTTCACTGGCCGGTTGAGCTATCTCTATCTATTCCGGTTTTTAAAATGCTTGTAACTTGGTCATTTTTTGAGATATTTAGTTTTTGTTTTCACAAATGCTTATGGAATATTATTAATGTATCCAAAAAAAATTTTAGTCATCATGCTTTCTGGGAACACAAATGTGTCAGGGGGAAAATTAACGGCCAATAATGGAGCAAATTAGACACAAAAGTTCCACTAATATAGTCAACGGAGCTTAATAATTTTAATTATTATTGGAGTGCTGAGGACGGCCGTAAATAAAAGCGGCTCGTATTTTTAAATATAGTCGATATTTCATCCGAATAACTTAAGAAAATCGTTAATATGAAACCTACAAACCTATTTTGTAATAAACCCTTGGCTTCTGTAAACGAATTTGTAATATAATAGAGGCGAAATTGGCATGCGATCCATCAGAATACGGGGAAATTACCTTTACAAAAGGCATCCTACAAAAGGGATCGATCAAAAGGAGAAGAGATCAGATGGTAAATTGTGATACCGTTTTGCATAAAGCGAATGTATCTCAGCAGTTAGCTGTTGCGACGTTCAATGGTTTAAATCCAGTCGACTCGCACCAGTGATTTTTTAAGTTAAGTACGGATCGTACGTTTATCAGACGTATTGTCATTTTGGAGTCCACTCTTAAAGCGCTACTGTCCGTACAGTAGGTAAATTACCAATCAACAAGTTACCATTCCAATTTTCTCTTCTCCATTTGTTAGCTCATTTCAACGTTTACCGCTCATTCCACAAACAAAGATTTGTGGAATTGCTAACATTAGGAAAACTCGTAGTAAATCCCTCATCTCGAGGAAAACGAGCAATTTGGAGTAATTTTTTGTTCCAGTTTTGCGCTTTTTTCCCCGTAGCTTAACTTGCCTAAGCATAAAAATATCTGAAATATATAGAAAATTAAATGAACCAATGAGTGGGATTTCCTTTCATCCCACTGGTTGGTGGGCACTGGATAGGGACACAATAGTTCCTTCAAACCACTGGTGGGCTGAGCCGGTAGGTTCAATGCACGTGGCATGGCTACTACGTACGATATATTTACTCGCCAAAGTTTATCGCAACTGCTCAGTCGTTTCAAGGCTAGTGGTAACAAGTGCTACCCACGTCTAATTTAGAAAGCTAATATAATAATGATAAATATTACCTGTTTATAATTTACGTACGTTTTCGTGTGCAATAACATTCCGTTAATCTGTGCTCATAAAACCCAACAAATAATACTTTTTAATGGTAAAAAAAATTGTGGCCAAAAATCCTATAAAGCCCTTGTTATATCCAGTCATCTAAAACGTCCAGTTTCAAATGGTCCATTTGCAACTTTTTAGGGTCACACACAAAAATATTAAAACCCAGCGAGTCAGAGAAAACTAGCACCCAAAATGGATGGAATGAATAATTCCAACAGTGTTGTGAAGATAAAAATAAATATACTAGAAATACGAAAACTCGTGACTCGTAGGCGTTTACGGAAAGCTCGTGGGCAGGAGATAATCGGGCGTAACCATGAGTATACCCGTGGAGTACTACAAAGCGTGTTTAATCTAGTGTTTGAATTCGTAAATACATATAATACAATATAATAATAACACCCAGACACAACAAATATCTATGTTCATTACACAAATGTTTGCCCTGGGTGGGAATCAAACCCACAACCTACAGTTATCTGCTGCCCTACCACATCATAGTAGTAGTTCTCATAGTAGAATCTATGTAAACTTTGGGGCTAGATGGCGCTGTGTGAAATTTTCACACAATTTACAGTTCAGAAAGAAGTGCTACTTACTACTAACTGAGCTATCCTGCCAGTCGAAGTACTCTTGCAGATTATAAATCCTGATAATTACCATATCAAACGCATTTAAAAATGCTGTTTGTTTAAAGTATAATCGATCTCCGTAATGAGCGATACCTGCAGGTTGTGACATATAAAGTTGCGCATCTCGCTTAGTGATTGTGATTGCGTTCCTGCCATTGACAATTGACGGCTTACTAGACAGATGTAAATGTGGATTTCGAATATTTGTTTCGAAATTCAGAAAAATATTTTTTTTTTGTTGTTTGTGTCTGAGCAAGACTCAAAAAACTGAATCTTACATCAACATAGTAGAATCTTACTAAGTAACTAATCCCATAATGACGGCTTCATCGCATTAATTACGACAATTTTTTACACTTGTTTGCTTCTCAATATAAAAACGACCTTAACGATATTACTTTAAAGAATAGCTTAATTATACCTAATTATACATTATAATCTGAATCCTAATTAAAATCTAAAATACTTTAGGATTCACGTTACCGAGTTAGAAAGTAATACAAAACCGAAGTAAAAAGTTTTAATTAGATGTTATTTGATTAGCAGGGTGTTTTAACAAACTCGTAGAGCAGCTACGGTTTCGTAGCAAATGTCTACGAGTTTTTTTAATAGGATTGAATTTTTACAGGTCATTTTTTTATGTAAACGAAGGACGTGACGATCTAGTTGTTCGCCTGTGTTAAGCGTCACGCCCATAACAGAGTGTGACAAAGTATAGTGTCACTCGGAACTTAAAATTAAAGTTTCGCGTGACACTGCGCACGTCATGCTGACACATCACACAGTCTAAAAAAGATTTCAAACTGTGAGATCAGATCATAAATCTCACTTGACCAGTAATTTTACCAGCTACAATGCCCTACAACCCGGAACACAGTAGTGCTTACACACTACTGCTTGGTGGCAGAATAACTGGCAAAGTGGTGGTACCTACCTAGATAAACTTTGCAGAAAAGTCCTACCACCTAGTCAAAACATTATGTGATGTAATGTAATTCTTTGTTGTAATTGAAAAAAAGATAAGTATAAAATAGCTGAGACAGGCCTTGTTCTAATGTAAACGCACCACAAAATCTATGGCTAAGTTAGCTATTACTTGTTAAGTCGGGTTGGTTGTGACCCGAATGCTAAACAGTGTTATTGAGTGGCACTCAGTAAGATGACAATGACGAATGTCTTTCACTTTTTCTCACCTTTTGGTGCCTGTCAAAACATTTTAGAAAGTTATAGAGATGGTGCATCAATGGATTTTAATGTTATTCGCACGGCAGTCACACACTTATTCCATCTATTATTAATAGCATCTGGCACTACTAATGATATTGCTGCATATAGTGGAACCCTGAATCGGCAAACGTAAGGTATTTATTTATCATGGTTAGGCTGGATGGTACTTACGGCAGGTACTTACGGTACTGTGGTTAGGCTAACATTTTACACATGACAGTAAGTGACAATGTGGTTAACAATAGAGCATGCTTGCCTAGAAGATACCGGTTCACTCTAGCCTTAAATTTTGGATCATTCTCTGTAGATCCATCGTTCAGATCCATAATGGTTCCAATGAGAATTTAATTTCTCATTAGAACCAGTTCTGAAAATCCCAGATTTCAGATTTGTCAGGAAACAAATTATCCTAGTAAGGTGTTCCTTTACTGTCGAAATTTTAAATACGGAATCACAACGCTTTGGCGTATGTCGTTGAGAACAAAATTACATCACAATATATTAATAGGTCCCTATCTTGTCACGCTGGGTTTTTAGAGTCTTAGTAACTAATTGGAGACATGAAGAAAGCTCTTAAAGTACATAAGGTTGACATAAGTTTGTACCTACCCGCCTATTACAAATAGTAATGTAAGTGTGAAGACTCGTACTAATCAAAATGAAACTCTATTTTCCTTATATTTTTCTTTGAACTGACCCAGTAATGTGTTTGCTTATTAATGGTTCCATTTCCAATACGTTTCCAATATTTTTGTTCAAACAGTAATAATATTTTTCTATTTCTTTATGAACCTTCGGTCAACTCACTTCGAGAGAATAATAACACTTACGTGCCTAAAAATTTGTACTTACGGTGTCGGCACGTTGTTTGTGAAGTAAGCTTTTGGAGTTCCGTTGTTGACGACGAACCCATTTAAGCCGCCTTGTTTGATGAACGACTTACAGCCGGATGTGACCAAAGCGCTCTAACCCACTCACTCCCTCACTTGATCCACTCATCTGTACTTTACACCCCGCTCCAAAATGTATTGTTATGCGGTTGCGGCGCGTAATTATGCAATGGAAAAAATTTACACAATCTTAAGAATCATTTTTAGAGTTTAAAATTACTCATGAATTTAATCCGATTCTATACACTAGATCTAGAAGCAAAAAAAAGCCTGATAAAGATTGATTGTAATATTGTCTAACAACACAAAAGCGTGGTGATATAGAAACTTTATATGAAAATTATTTTAGATAATTTGTAAGTAATTAAGTATGTATATTGAGTCCTAAATGAATACTTGGAACCCCCACAAATGTTGAGCTTGAACCGCACTTGTCCAGTGACTTTCATACCATTTCGGCAACTCTGGGAAATAAGACTAAGTGCTACACGGAAAAGATTAACGAAAGATGTTACGTCAAAGCCATTACATATAATTTTCGTACGAAGCTTTTGGTTCATCGATTCATGAAATCTCAGTGAACTGACATAAGCTCAAAAAATATTACTTGTGTATTTTACTTCGTATTTACGTCACTTATATGGTATTAATGGAAAAAGAAAACATGTTTTCCTAATATATGGGAAAAGATGGTTTAGGGTTCTCTGACATAGCTTTGCTTCTTCGAACCGCCATCACCTTACGTCGGTGATAACTTAATCAAACATGTGATAATTTCTAACTGCAATGTCATTTTCAATCTGAGTCGTTTCTGAAAGATCTTTGAAGAAAATCCGTGGTGGTTGTGAATTTTGAATCTTTTAGCAAAACCTGAGTACCTAAACTTTAATGTGTAATAACGGTGGATTATGTTCGTGAACGTGCACGAATGTTGGCAAATGGTTCCATGGGTCTGTGATATAAGTATGAACGGCATTTGGGTTCGCTTAATCATTAATACGTTTGACACCACGTAAGTGCACTTTCATTCATATTAGTTTTGTAATTCGAACATTTGAATGTTCGAATTACAAAACTAATATGTATAATAAAACAAAAGCCAAAAAGTCCATCACTTGAATGTTTACAGTTCCGAAAACAAATAGGCAGCCCAAAGCAGTGCGCCCTCTCCCACGCGTACCTATACATACCTATATATACCTATATCGTATAGGAATTTTATTGAAAGCAACTCTGGCACTCACATTATGTTAAACTCCGTATGAAGCTATCGAAACTTTTACGATTGCTTCAACTTTTTCAATTTCCCAATCAATCGGTTCTTCACAATAAATAAATACCAGTCTGTTATGTAAAATAATATAAGTACCTGCGTATAGCAGAGGCACTCATAGACGTAAATAAAAGAAGAAAAATAAATAAAAGTAGCTTCTCCAAAATGGTCCGCTGAAATTAAGTGTTTGCATATGTGAAAGAAAGAGACAGTATTACGCATAAGTAACAAAAAGAGTGAGACGCGGGACTAGTTTATGTGAGTGAAACGTACCTATGAAGGAACATGTTTTTTAAAAATAAACTCACTTAATTGTAAACACTACAATAAATCAATACCTAGTTTCATAGCAGTCTAATCAAGATCGTGTCCCAATTACCCAATATAAAGCAGAGGACACTTTATTGAAGGCTCCCATGGAATTGAGTGGTTCAACTAAGCTCAGACACTCATCAGGCTATGCCTATTATTACTAATTATTATATGTTAAGTATAGTTTTATTTGTACGTAGTTACGTAGTACTGTCTCTTTCTTTGGCAATAATTAATATTTATTCTCATTCTTTCTTCTTTATTATTTTTGTTTCGTTTGTTTACCTATAGTTTTATACTATGGTACTTGATAGACAACTCTCAACGTAGATTAGTGTACAGTTTTCAATTTTAGTTTAGTAGGTATATGTACCTCACCCAACTCATCGTAGATTTAGTTATTAAATTTTAGGATTCTAGCTAATAACAGTTTACTTCTAATACAGATACTTCAGAAAAGGATTACATAGTTGATAGTTTACATTTATGGGCCATCCGTGGTAAGCAATTTTATTTCAATATTTATTTCAGTACTTACCTACTTTCTTCTTATGTGTAAGTGGGTACACCTACTTACTAACTGTGTCTTTAGCAATAGCAATTTGATATTTTAATAATATATATAAAAAATCTAAAGAGAAGCTACTCTCGTCAGTCATTTAATTAATTTGAATACCTATAATAAGATGCTGCATCTGTCTTACCTCTACCAATATTGAGCCATGTGAATATTATGTAACTTGAGACCGCCTGGAGGCGACTCCTAAGTAGGTACCTACTTTGACAGCAAACCCTTATAGGCATGAGAATGATTGACATTTTAATTTGTCATTTCGTGATATGATTTATTTTTCTCAGTGGTTTTAGGTGATGACAACCGATGAGGAAGAAAGGTTTTCGGGTGACGACCACGAACCGGAAAACGCAACTTAGGCCGCCCCCCCACTAGGTGAATTGTGATCTGGTGGATGTACGAGGCAAGCAGCCGCTCAAAGTGGCACTCTGTGAGGGGGGAGCAGTGGACGTCTTCAGGGTGTTGATGACGATGATGACTATGTTTTCACCTGTGATTTTTCATAGAGTTAATGATGATCAACGACGATTAGCGGTGCTTTGTGAAATGCACAGAGCAAAAAACAGCATCGCCTCCCGAGAAAGCGTTATATTTTTCAAATCTCTATGGTGAAATGGAACCGACAGTGATTTAGGGGCAACCTAAAGGTGTACTAAGTAGTCCCGTTTTAAATCTAATTTATCTAACACTCTATAATTAATAATGTATTTAGACAATTTTAAATATTTAAAAAGGCTTAAATAAAACCATAAATTTTAATTAAAAATAAAGCGATATGCGTACTGGGTACACTGTTTACCTAATAGGTACATATTTACAACGCTTATGGAGAAATGCTAATAACCGTAATCCATTTTAACAAAAGACCTAGATTATAATATTTTCATTAACTTTCAGTCAGCATCATAAGTACTTACTAACTCTTGGAATGAAACCACTTAAGTACCTATATCTAGATACAATTAAAGAAGAAAGATTGTATGATTGTTTTTGAAACGATTGGGCAGTTTTTTTGCCACATTAGTTCTATGTAGGTTACTATATTTCAAATTATGGAATTAGGAAATGATTTAAGTGCGTATGGCCTATAATAAGCTAGATAAACTAAATAGGTATCAAAAACTGTGCCTTATTGCGATTACACTATCAGACATTACAGAAATGTTGTGTTTGTTAATCTTACAGCTGGACGGATTTATGGATAAAATTGGTATGAAGGATTAAATTAAACATAAGCTTGTTATCCCATTATAAAAAAAACGGAAATGGTATAACGCCCGGTTCTTGTAGGAATGCGGGTAATGCCACGGGGCGCTTCTAGTTTATAATACAGATCTACTTATTATATTATATGAAGGTAAACGAGTTATTCCGCGACCTTACATTATATGGAACACAGATACCATGAAAAGGGCAACGATATCGACCTAATAATGAAATTTCGGCGTTATTCCATTTACTGTACTCGAGGAAGTCAAAGAGAAAGTTTTAGATAGAAGAGAATTGTGGGGCGACATACCCTTTTGCGAGCTTCTCCTAAATAAATACTCTTACTATTAGCGTAATATGTCGTAAGCGGCATGTCACAAAATGCAAAAACAAATCTAGGAGCTCACCGCGTTTTCCAAAGTCTAGGGCAAAGTCATAAATAGGTGCGACGACGAGCGATACGAGCAGGAGCGTTAGGTTAACTGTGACCACACGCCAGAAGTCACTTGTGTTTATATAAGTCACTTGTACTGTTAATGTCAGGCTCTTCAACATGTATTTTATTTTGGTATTTTAATAATGGTTTTCCGTCTAATGTTGTGTATTGATTCTGAGATTCGATCATAATATTAGTATGTGCTGTGTATTATAGAGGGTGTAATTGAATTAATTAGCATCCTTTGAAACTAGGTACCTACTCCTGATACCAGTCACGTGTGGACAAAAATTTTTGAATTCTAACACATTGGTTTGTTAATAAGAATAACTCCAAAAAATGCAATAACTTACTTAATCAAATGCTACAATACAAAATTTAATTAAAATAATAAATTACTGTTTTTAATTAGTACATACAAGGTAAAAAAACGTTTAGATGTATCTAAATCATCCGCGCCAACTGCGTTAGGCGCCGCGGCAATCTTCATAATTTTCAATAAAAATACTTTCATTTACACTCTTTACTCTTTAATAATCATCTATAAATGATGTACTATCACAGAGCTATGAAACAAATAACGCTTCGCCTCTATATAGAGACGAAATTAATCATATTATTGCTGCCGAACTTCGGTACGGGGTACTCTTCTGTGTCAGTTTGACATTATAGGGTAATTTCGCTAGTTTCCGACCACTTAGTGGAGTTGTCAAGTTTAGGATGCATAATAAAATGTACCAGTATCATTTTTTGACTTGATGCTACTAAGCTACGTTTCAAATATTATACTCTATATTTTTATCAGATTATCAATCATTTTTTAAAATAACCCACCCTTTTATAATATCTAAAACAAAGGCTAATAGTGACTATTTTGCTAGTTTTCGATCAGTAAATTATATTTACGACCACTTTTTCGCTAGTTTCCTACCACTATAAATTGAAAGACGTAGGTGCCTGACTGCCTGTGGTAAATAAATGATAGAAACAATGATCAGAAAGGCTTCTTTAGATCCTCTGTCTTGTATTTTCATGATTTCTCCAGCTTTGAGGCACTTACTCATATAAAAAAGCATGATCTTTTTTCTTACTGAGACCGCCAAAACTTATTTAAGGATATGGCTGAAAAATTCAGCTATAACAAAAAAAATATTGGCTAACGTAGTTTATAAACATAGTAATGTTTACAAACTAAATACGCTACTTTTTTTTTGTAATAAAGCCAGCTCACATTACACCCTGGGCGAGAAATATTCAATGATGGTTCGATCAGTTGGTCACGCCTATTTTGCGACCACCAGCATTAATCGTTTTTTTTAATCGTGTCTGGTCTAATTAGTTAACCTTACAAAGTAATCGACTATTTATGTACTTTTATATGTAAATAAATACGTATTTATAATGTTTTTGATATAGTTTGCTTTTGCGGTCGAATAGCATTTTTCTGCAGCTGGATCAGTTTTCGACCACGAG
Organism: Ennomos erosarius; assembly: GCA_963580505.1. Taxonomy (NCBI): domain Eukaryota; kingdom Metazoa; phylum Arthropoda; class Insecta; order Lepidoptera; family Geometridae; genus Ennomos; species Ennomos erosarius. The sequence goes on along the minus strand of OY756993.1, from coordinate 10,122,916 downwards.
CGATTTTGGGTATCTGAAGTTTTTATGCCAGATGGTGGATAAACGTGGTCGAAAACTGGCAGTTAAAATGTATGTGCTTTTAAGCTTCAAAGCTTTAAAATAGAATTGGGGATTTCTCGTATAATATTTGTTACAAAACTGAACCTATTTGGACATAATTGTGTAGGCATAATATATTTTAGAGATGTGTTCACCGCAAGCTTTTTATTTTTTATATTTTTTCATCAAATGTACATTAAATGGTCGGATATAGGAAGTGGTCACAAAACCGGCGAACTTACCCTATGGCAGAAGTACCGATAGTGATGTAATGCGTTGGTTAACCTTATAATTATCGATACATCGATAGTTTCTATTATGCCATCCGGAAATTTGTTACAATAAGTTTTAAATGTTTTTAATTTATTTTGTGGTTAAATTGACTTCTACTAATTAAACTTTTAATATCTTTTATGTTTATTACGTTTCCTACAGATCCTAATATAAAAGATAAATAGATATTCGCAACTGGACAGTGCAATTGGTTTCCTCAAAAACATGATACGGTTTGCTCTCAGCTTTTGAAGCTGAATGTTTTATGAAAATGTCTAACCATATACGTTTATATTTTGACGCTATTCCCACATTGAAACTCTATCCTATTTTTAACGAGGTACTATAATTTCCCCCCACTAGGTGGACCGATGACCTGGTGAAAACCGCGGGGAGCCGATGGATGCAGGAGGCGAGCAGCCGTTCTAATTGGCGCTTTCTGGGGGAGGCTTATGTTCAGCTGTGGACATCTACGGGCTGATGATGATGACTATAATTTCTCTTATCCGCATTTATTATTTGATGAGGACATTATAATGATGTGGCGTGCTCGCCCATGAAAGAGTTTTCATGTAGCCTCCATGGAGCTATTAAAATAAGAAGGAGGGAATCCCGTCTGATCCGAAACTGAAGCTCCCTTAGGAAGCCGGAACGCTTCGTACGTACGAGCGGAACACGCACACGCTCACATCATATGCAGCCGGTCACCCTACTTTCAGCTGACACACATATGTAATATGTCCGCCATTTTGAGCTTCAGTTCGATGTCAATCAAAACTCAATCCTTCTTTTTTTTATTTCATCCATGGTAGCCTCATAGAAAATCATTGCTCTTGGTTGCTAAGGACAACTGATCTCATTAATTTTACGTAAGAATCTACGTCTTAGTCGATATTGAATGAAAAAATTCATTTGCTTTTTATTTTGTAAATAGCTGTAAATTAAAATATACATCGCATGGTGAGCTGAAAAATTACCTTTATTTACTGCCAAACTAAGGACCTACCTTCTATTAAATAAGTGTTTACCTACAACACCTCAATGATACTCAATATTATTATTATTTTTCCTAAAAATTCATTTGAAAATTATATTTTCAGATGAATTCTATCAAAAAGAAACATGACGCAACAATACTGATGAATCATCAGCAAAACGTGTTACCTATGTATTTGGAGTTTTAATATATTTTTTCGTTTTATAACTTGTTATGTTTCTTCTATTTCGGCATATTTCAAACTTTAGTTTATAGATATAATTATACTATCACACATCAGCCGGCAGACGTCCACTGCTAAACACTGCCTCCCCCATAAATCCTCACTTTGGACGCCTATCGGATTTGCTTATAAACTTAATCTTTATAACCATAAACTGACGATAAACTACCTCTATACTTACACACATTACATTTGCCATAAAATAGTTGAGAGGTGGACTGTATAGCCGTGACGCGAACATGACGTACCTACCAATACCAATACATTCAATTTTATTTACTTTAGATTTATACCGGTATGTTTATCGGCTGGCCATTGTCGACCCAGAATAGAGTATAATTGAATAAAATAACACTATTACACATAGAAATACGCACAAAAGGCACAAAAGATATAGGTAGGTACTAAAGTGTACCTAATGATACAATCAGGTAAGAGGTACCTTACCGCGTACTTAACTCATATCAAACTATCGATAAAAATATATCGACTCAACCCACAGCACGTTTTGCTGACAGCAGTGGCACTAATGACAAGACAATTGCTATATATGTCATCTGCGCAGGTAAACCATAGAGGTTTCATTGTAATACCTGACACGCTTGAATTGTATGAGAAGTGTCGAAAAGGCGCCTCTATGTAGAGGGGAAGCGTTTTTTTTTTTTGCTCTGTGTGTACTATCAAGGGCTCAATTTATGCTAATGAATTAAATTACATCCTGTATGTCTTTTGTATGTTATTGTTATGTCATTTGAGGAGTATTCACTTGTCTTGTATATCTTGTGAATGGTATTCTTGTGTTATTATATCTGAGGTGTTTCGGTCAAATGAGTGTTATTTGTTTTGTATGTTATACAAAATGTCGTTCGATCAAGCGTTGGTATTTCAAGTGTATAATCGAGATTTTGTATTTTGGTGATTAATTACTTACCCGAAAAAGGTAGAGCTAATGCCATGTTATTTTAATGATCAAGAGCATTGCAGTTGCTCAACTCACTCGCTCACCCTAGGTCCACTACAACAATATCCGCTACACACAAACTTAAAATATCAGAACTTACTTTCTTAATCCTGATTCCTTAATGATATAAAAATCAATTTCTGTTTGTTACTGTCAAAAACTGGACCCATTATATTTTTTTTTTTGGTTCTGATTCAAAAGTAAATAATATAAAACAAAAGCCATAAAAATTAATTAACCCAAGTAAAGTCGGAGCGGGTTAGCTAGTATAGATAAAATACTAAATCAATACGTTTGATTCCCTAAAGTCATTATCCAAGTCTCGTGTAAAGTCAAATTACTCATCGGATAGTGTGTAATTTGGTCCTTTTTGATGTAATAAAGTGCCTTGTAATTAACAGTGTTCCGATAGCCTACTTCCCTTCCATCCCAAAACAAGGCTAAGACTAACTCAATTCAAGGGATTCAGCCGTCATTAAGAGGAGAGTATTATTAACCCTCTCCACCTTTTTCTACCCCGAAACGTTATCTAATTTCGATGATCTTTTCATATTGCATTTCTTATGTTCTACAGAGTAAAAAACTATGCACGTACGTCTTCTTTTTTTTGTGAGTTTTCGCAATATCTCCGCAGTTATAATCACCGAAAGTAAAGAAAATTTTTGCGTCAAAATTATAACGAAGAAAAGTAGGTATTAGCCCAGATAATATAATACCTACAGTACAGATGCCTCATCCCATACAACGGAATAACGCGGGCTATTTTACGAATTATTTTATTTCTGCATAACGCAAGATTATCAAGCGACATTTATTGCGTGTTGGCGAAGTATTGGGTCAAATGAATACACTGGACACTAACTAGTAACTCTCTAGACACAATAACTACATTTATTTCAAGTTCGGGCTATTTTTCGTTTGTACCTGATGGGACCCCATGGTATTAGTAACTTAAACACTAATAAAATATTTTCAAAAAAATCTGAATCTACAAATCTACAAGCATAAATAAAGAGCAAGCATAAAACGATTGATACAATGAGCAAAGAGTTTTACAAATATTTAGAGGGTGAAAACAGTTTTCCCCCGAAACGCTAAAATGTAGGTTAATTCGCTTACAGGCTCTATTGTCTCTATCATACGTGCAGATAGTAGAGCGAAGGCAATAACATTTTAAAATACCAAGACTGTCCTTATATAACGTATACTTATCAATCTATATACACTTACTTATGCCCATCAACTTAGTAAGCTTCAACTTATTACGTAGGAATATTTAATAAAGCTAATTAGATTGAATTACAAATTATGTTCCTTGATTTATTGGTTTGATAATAATCAGATTTGACAAAGATATCAAACACTTGTTTGACATCGTTTAATAATTCTATCTTTATTGCTGGAATCAAGTTACTTTATACGCTCGTATTGTAACAAGTTGCGTTACTGTATTTAAAAAATTTTTGTTAGCTACGATTTTTATTTTTTTAGTGTAAGTAGCGCTTTTTTCGTTTATAATATATATTATTGGGACCATAATTGAAAATCCCAATGGAAAACAAATGTCGAGGTCTAACAGGTTACAGATCCGCTTAGTGTATAGTATAATGACTAAAACAAATACTTACGAATCTTACTAATAAACACTTTATTACAATGGAATAATATAATACCTGATATATCTCTTGTTTTCTCTTTGTCCATTGAAACTCAAAAATAGAGAGAAAACACAAAATAATCTTAATAACTGTTCTACGCAATGTTTCAATGAACAATCCTCAAATTACTAGTAAAGGCCGCAAAAGGAATTAAAATTAGATATGAGAGATATATTTAAATATTCGTATAAAAAAAAATATAAAATATTTTTTATTCGACACCATTTAAACTACAAAAAGGTAAACATAACATGAGAATTGGAGCTTTGGGGCGGGGCAGTTTAGCATATATATTATTAATTTATTTTTATTATAAATCCTTAGTAAAGTACAGTTAATAATATGGCGCCTGTATTATAATAGGTACCTATTATAGTTGATTGTATACAAATGCGAATCTAAACAATGTAGTTATGAGTATACCTAGATTTTTATGCGTCGGAAAAAGTTTAATACGTCTCTGTTTATAGAGCAATCGGTCAAGCAATGAGATAACCCCATTCAGAAAAAACATTAAATAATGAGGAACGTATAGGTATGGATGAATGTTTTCATGGTCCCAATATTAACGTGTTACCTACGTATTTTATATTTATTTAGCTTGTATTCAAAAATATCTTTCTGTCTTCTTAATTTTCAAGAAATAGTTACGCATAGGTAGGTATACATTACGCACCGTCTTATGCTTGTTGCCTGCTGCCGGCGGTGCGGGCGGTGCATTGGGTACTTTTTATTGTGTGAAGTACTTATTCTAGATACTCTAACTACATTTTTAAGCAGTTATGTAAACAAAAAATAAATTTGTGTACGTACTTAGGTACATTATAATATCATAGGTTAATATTAAAATAACGACTGTTAATCTATCCATATAAATAAGTATGGATAGATAAATAAATAGATTTATAAATATAATATCCATATACTTACCTACAGTGGCTACAGTCCATGATATGTTCTATATATATTTCTACTGTAGCTAGTTTAGTTTAGTTTAGTTTAGTTTAGTTTAGTTTAGTTTAGTTTAGTTTAGTTTAGTTTTTATTATTGGAGCAGTTAGCTTGAGTAATAAATATGAAATTATGTTTGCTAGTATCGCATCACTTGATAACGGCTGGACCAATTAAGCAATTTTTTTTATAATAGTCGTAGAATACTTAGTCTGAATTTATTCAGAAAATTGTAATTTTTATGAAGGGAAAAATTGGATAAGGGATATTATATTGCGGAACCGAAAGACAGGTACTGCACGCGAAAGAAGTTACGGGCAATATAATAAAGAATAGAAATATTACGACAAAATGGACATGGTTAAGAAAAAGTAAACTCTTAGCTTTAGAAAAAAAAACATACTCACGAAAAGTTCCCTCGCATCAAACTTTTCTGCTTCCTTCACACAACACTTTTACCACAATTTCCAATTTAGAACACTGCACAAAAAATTCCAGCCAGTATCAGGGTATCCGCACTAGTGTTGAAGTTCCCAATTATTATTGTTCGATTTATTGTTTTGGTTTAATGTTATTTATCGATAATGCAGACATCGATATGGCGCGTTTGAATCGTCCGCGCGCTCTCTTGCTACTGTGGTATCGGGTACGGCGGGCGGCCCGCCCAGATGTTATCTCGGAGAGTGCCAGATCAGCGAGGTATGAGAGACCAGCGAGGTAAAAAGTTGATAAGTCTTGGTACTTCACGCTCACCTAAAGTAAAATTATTAAAGAAATTAAGGATTTGGTTTTTGTGTATCAAAGCCAATAATAATTATGACCCTGTCATTGTAGGTGTTAAACTGGATAATATTAAGACCTAACTTGATTTCATTGTAACCTATAAACTATGGTTATAAGATATAAATAAATCAGTCAAAGTTGTATGAAATCGATTTTATGAAAGTAATAAATAGAGTAAGTAGGTGACATATAAAATAAAAGTTTAGCCGCCTTGGCAAAGCACGTGACCTGAGCAGATGGGCATCACATATAGGTACCACGTCAACCACCAACATCAAACGGCCCCGTTTAAAAAAAGCAAAGTGCAGTTAAGCGTGTACCTACCTATCAATCAACATGAGCCTACCTACGCACTTTTGCTCTTCCCATAGGCATGCAGATTACGCGGCGCATTGCCATGCAGCGCCGAACAAAAGGTTTTGGTGTTTCCCGCTGTCTCTTGCATCGTGGGCCGCCTGCTACGTCCCTCGACACCCCGTTGTCGTCAATTGTTTTACTTGTTAAGCGCTCCGTAAACACGTCTCCGCTAACGACTGCCGATGAAGTAAAGTGTCTGCAGTGCTCTTTATTTGAACTTACCACCTTTTACTACACTTTAGCACCTTCAATAAAGTAGCTACTGGGGCCAATTTTAAAGGCTTTAGTTGACAGATCTAAAGCTCCTAAAACTGTTGCTGTCTTTGTTAAATAGACGGCAATGTAAAAGACCGATATATTTTTAACATTTTTAAAACTGTCAACTAAAGCCTTAACATTTTTAAAACTGTCAACTAAAGCCTTCAAAATTAGGCCTACTTACTCATTATAAATGTATATGTCATATCAAACACCGAAAATATAATAGCGTCATTTTTTTAAGCTCTTTGATGTCAAAGTACCGAAGTAATGTCCCAAACTAAAATACCTAATATTTCACACCGCGGTTCGAATCGGCCAAGTGCTATAATAGCAGAGGCGATTCAAACCGCGGTGCGAAAGAGCCTATTCATTTAGAGCACTTGGGCGATTCACACCGCGGTGTGAACCACACGCGCCCCATTACTAGTTGAATTGTGTCTATTTATGTATTTTAAAACAGCGAAGAAATGGTAATGGTATGTCTTTCCTATATTCCCGGCAAAATAAGGTCCAGGCATGTTCTGTTCATTGTTCAAGGAGTGAGTCAGTCAGTAGGCACTTACCAACCTAACACGCTAACACTTTCGCATCGTGAGAGACAGGTAAGTCTGGTGATCACAGAGTTAGCCTTGATGAGTCGGTTTAAAAAAAAATACAGATTTACGGAAACTGATGCTATCATACCTTCATTTTTACTAATTACAAAGTACCTACAAACTACAAAAAGTTTTAGGTAAGTAAGTATGTAAGATTTATATTATTATTATAATATCTATATTTCTGTCAGTTCAAAGTCCAAAAGGTAAACCAATCAACGCCAGCGGTGTTTATTACCAGTTACCAGTTAGCAATTTAACTTCAAGCCTCTAGCTTCTTCCCGGAAAACTTAAATTTGCGTCCAAGGGGGCGTCTCAATTTCTATGATTTGTCGGGAATTCGTAGTTTTGACTGGAATGATTGGTTGATCTTTGAGTTCTAATTAAGAAAAATGTCCTAACTTAAAAAGAAACTTACGTATTATAAATAATACACTTAAGTATAGTTTGCAGTAATTTTATTGTTGTAAGTACCAACCTAATTATAATTTAAGTAGGAAATTATCCTTACCTTTCCTAATCTAACTTCTTAGTTATTTGCTGGATAAAGCAGCGTAGACAGGCTCCCCACTATGTAGACCGAAGATCAGGTGCGGAAAACCGCGGGGAGCCGATGGATGCAGGGGGCGAGCAGCCGCTCAAGGTGGCGCTCTGGGGAAAGCCTAAGTATGTACAACAGTAGACGTCTTCAGGCTGTTAATGATGATCTTGACAAAACTTTACGAATCAATAAGTACCTAGCTGACACAAATACGAACAAGGCTTTGTATAAGACAAAATCTCTGAAAAATACATTTGAAAGATATATTGTTTACAATGTTTCGAACTCAAGAAGTCAAACTTCAGTTTCATAACACATTCAAGGCCCTTTCAATACCACCCAACGTGCATACGGATCCACCTCAAAGGTCGGTGGCAGATCTGTAACATGCATTAATTAGACTGTTATTATTATGAAATCACGAAAAATAATGAATGTATCAATTTAATAGCGGTCAGATGGTCATATGTAAAATGTTCCAGTACACGAATGTAACAGTAAAACATCTTTTACCTAGGTCATTCAGCGAACAGGCCTTTTTAGGAGCACCTAGGTACGTAAGTTATTGTGTGAATAGGAATTTTTAAAAATAAGTAAGTTATTTTGCTGAATCGGTCTTCGTTTTGGGTAAGTCGTGTGTCGCTATAAGCGCTAGGAACGAAATAAACTTAGGAACTAAAAACCCGTTTAGTGCGCAATTAAGCGGCCCTCGTCCTTTTTTTATTATTTAAAGCATTTGACCACTGTCTCACCTGATGGTAAGTGATGACGCGGCCTACGGTGCCCTTCATAAGTGACAGGAACTAGGTAGGTACCTATGTATATCTATCTATTTGCCTATGACTGAGAGAATCCCGGCTAACATACGCACCACGACAAAATTTTACTCGCCACTTGTTCTCGTGAGAGACCGTGACAAGGCTCGCTTTAACAGTGACAACTTTTCTCGGGGTGCGCATGTTGCCATCAGAGTGCTTACTGTCTGTACATCGGCATATTCATCCTTGTTTGTGTAGTTCGATAAGAGAGGTGCGGGTCACTGGAGATGATAACATGTGCCGCGGGAACCGGACAGTGATGGAAATGTGGAAAATTGCGTTCAACTTACTCACTAACCTTATATGAGAAAATATGGATTCAGCGTGGAGCTTTGTGATATTCTGGCCTGCTTAGTACCTACTGGAGTTGAAATATAATGGATAGGATAACCAAAATATAAAAGAGAAATAGGTACTATTCATAATATCACAGGTATTATGATAATAACTATAACAATACATATTGGCTGCTACTGGTTACTGGAAAATATAAAATCAAATGGGTAATAGGCAGTATCTAGACATTGGTGCTAAGAAGCCGATTGTACAATATATTAGGCTAAAAAACAGGATTTTGAAAAAAAAATTAAATTATAATACATACAGCAGATTTAATAATATGGTACACAACTTGTTTTCAATTTATCTATTTTAGGTTATTTGTCATTAAATAGTTTGCTAAACTTTTAAACTAGTCTGAATTTTGCAGCATACTGAAAACAATACTTACATAACTTATTAAAGGAAGTTCTAATAAAACTGTAATAAGTAATTAAATTAAATATCTATTTTAATTTAAACATATTTCCTACATTTCCGTTTAAGCCAGCATTGTTATGCTCAAACATTTTACCGAACAGTGACATATACAACTCATTTGCACTTTCATCATTCCAGGTTGTACTTTTCTGTGGAGCCATAAAATTCACTAGCTTATTATGAACAACATACTTAATCTTTCTTCCTTTTGTAGCCTTAGTATCTACTTTTCTTTTCATTTTACTCCGCATTTGCTGTAATGCTATCCATTGACGACTCAACTGTACAGGATCGGATATATCTGCTGATTTACATTCTATCAACTCTCGTAATAATTGGTGATAGAAATCGCTGTCATCGAAAATCTCAGGTATGTATTCATCATCATCTTTCCTACTCCTTGTTACTGGATTAACTTCAGTTCCATTTTGATCACCATTTTCTTCTTCTATAGACTGTTCTTTATATCCAATAATGTCATATTCAGATCTTTTCAGCTGTGTTCGTCTCACAAGCTTGTCGTTGTCGGATAGAATGTATGAAATCTGTTGGAGAATAGTATTTGTAGGTGCATTTTTAATATTAGTAGCTGTGGCGAGGCGCGTTTTATCATTCCATTTCTGAATTGATGTATCTCTAAAGCCTTTGAATGCTTTGTGAGACGTGGCTATTTCAGATTCGTAATCTTCAAGTTTACGTTTCTTAGGTGGAGCATTATTTTGGGTTGGTTTTGTTGATTTCGGTTCAGGCTCCATATTGTCCTCTGGTTCGGTATCAGAAGGTATCTCCTCATTGTCCGTATCACTTGGTATTTCTTCATCACTTTCTTCTTTCTTGTCTTGTTTGTTTTCAGTCTGTTTTCCTGACTTCTTAGTGGAGAGGGCTTTTGTTTCCGGGAAGTTCTTGAAGAGCAGGCTCTGGAGAGTTAATAACCTGAAAAATAAGTAAAACTTAAATTGCTTTTTGAAGAGTCATGAAAACTTGTTGCAATGTTTAAAAACTATTTGTGCACACACAAATGGCAAAGTCAATTTATTTTTATTCATATCATCAAAGTATTGACATTTTAGTCAATGTAATCTAATTTAGATTAGATTGCAATAATTATCAATATATCTTATAACATTGAAAGTGCTAGTTTCACTTAATTTTGATCTTCAAGTCAAACTAGTGGCATAACTAGCACAACTAAAGGATAATTTTATGTAGTACTGAATAATAAAAAAATATTTTGATCTATTTTTCTATGTATAATGTACATAATGTGTATATCATTGAAACCCTATTTGGCTATGACTTAGTGTATGTCTCAATAGGTCACTAGATGGTTTTGATAACCTGTGCTAAGCACTTGTGGTTCAGTACTAAGGTTATACATCCTCCATCGAAAAGTAATTATTCTGGATACTTACTTATCCAAAATAGTGGCGACATTTGTCTTAGTAGCATTGCTTTCCTCTGTAAACTCAGTGTCCTCTTTCAGTGCCTCATAAGTATCACTCATTGGCATTTGGTTAGCTGTATTCACGCATCTCTGCAAATGTATCCTCATTTCTAACAAGCCTTCCCATACTAGAAGTTGGTTGCGTACACAAATACCTTTCTTAGCTTCTTCTGAGATGTTCTGCTTTTTAACATGTTCAAAATCTTCTTTTAAAGGTTCTTCCACTTGACTGATGTCATAGCCTTCACTCTCATCATCATTATCTGACTCATCATCTGACTGATTGGTCTTTTGAAACTTGGTGATGCTGTAATCATCACTTTCACCATCATCATCCGACTGTTCTGAATTTGACTCATCTTTTGAACGTAACTCTATATCGTTATCTGAACTAACTTCCTCTATTTTTCGCTTGAATTTACTTAGGTCTGTTTCTTCGTTCGAGCTCACTTCACTAGATTCCGAACCGGTCTGTTTCGAATCCTGCCGTGAAACTACTCGCCCTTCATACTTTTTACTGACCTCGCTTAGCAAATTCACGCTTCTTTTGCGAAAATCGCTGATAGCTGCCTCATCTTCGCTATCAGAAGACCCCAAATCTGCACGTGAGACGGTTTGGGGTTTAGTTCCAAACACTTGGTCGTCTTCTATGTCTGCTCGTGGTTTGAGCGTCAGAGCATCAGCGATACGATCAGATAACAAGAGCTTTTTTCCATTTCTCTTTTGTTTTAGTTTCATATTTGCAGCTATTTTACGGTTTTTTCACAAACCAGTACCCCAATGCAGTAAATTATTGTCAATAATAGAATAAAAAACTTTGCAACTAAATATGAATATTCATAATTAGGAAATTGTCCAAACTCCACACTACCCATCGCATTACACACGTGTTTTTGACTTTGACACATGTGTTAAAGTCAAAACTGTCAAATTGACATTGACTAATTACGTGCCTGCATTGAAAGTTGAAGTTTGAAGTTCTTCTTATTTATTTATTTATTTCTGTAACAAAATCCACAGCTCTTAAAACAAATACATATAAAACTTATAATAAAACTAAAAGCCAATAATAGATTTACATTTTACGAATTTATCTTTGAATAAGCAAAAACGACAATCACTAAACGGTTAAAAAACCATATAACTAAATACGGTTAAAGGTTAAAGGGTAGTATTGTATAATGTTTGATTCCTTGTTAGTCTGTGGTAAGCGTTCCAGAGGGATAGTATACGTATAAGTTCCATGATACGGACTGACGGCGGACGCGTTTATTTATGTTTTGCGGCACAGACGGCCGTATTCCGATTCACGCTATAATCGATATTATTGCTATTATCGTGCTAAAGGAGGATGCTCACGTCCCATACATCGAAAACCCTGTCAAACGTATTTTTGTCTAGTTAGTGGATAATTGTAGGTTGTGAGTAATAATCATGAATGATCTTAGAAACGTGTGTTAAAATATCACTTACGTATTCCATCTGAAAAAAGAGGTCTTTCTTTATCATGTTTGAGGTTATGTTATGACATCTTTCTTGTAGTTACTAAGCACAGGGTACTTTGTTAAATGGGTACTACCTACACCTACCTAGGCATGAAATGAATCCTCTATTATAAGAGTACATACCTATCAACCTAATATGATACATAACTGTTATATAAATATCTCATCTCCACTCCAAGAAAGTTAAATACATTAACACCACAGTTTATTTTGACTAATATACCCATTGATATATCTTCTTCTTCTTTTTTGATTAGTGATAATATATTACTTCGAGATTTTGACATTGACATTTTGACGATCAATCATTCAGTCATCAGTGCTGCCAGAGCTCGTCCATCAAAAGTAACGTTTAGCAAGTCAAAAGTCCTTTTTTCATATCAAAAGTAACAATCTCAGTACCTACTATAGAAAAAAACTTAATGTCAAAGGGGGGGGGGTAGTAATAAGGTGAAATTATTGATAAGTGGAACAACGGATTTTTTCGACATCAGTGGGTACCGACGGCTAAATCGAGGTAACCTCTATGTATGTTGGTAATTTTTTATAGTTTTAGAGTGACGGGCAGTGGAGCGGAGTGGAGCGAGTGGGTATTGTATTTCTAGTAGAGTTATAATAGCAGTGCGATAGTTTTAAAGTAAAAGTTAAGACAAATATAAAAAGCCTGAGCAAAACGAGCGATGACAAAATCCATACCTAAGTATGGAATTGATTCCCCAGTGCGCCATTAAAAAACCACCTTACGATTACTGTACCTATTTGAAGGCATGAGCAAACAGATTTGACCATACATAAAAATCACTAGCACCACCACGTCATACAGGGGCACCATGAGGTGGACCTGTTACCTCTGACGCCTATTTATTTATTTATTTATTCATATATGCTTGCACACTTACATCGACGCCAAGACGCCTATAGAGCATCTCCCCCAAAACATCAAGTTAATATTACTTGGTTTCCAATTTTCAAATTCCATACGGGCAATACTACGGTCCCATAACTGCAATCTTTGTACTAGGAGTACTAGTGTTATCTAAGACTCTTAGTTAGCTCTAAGGTTGCGACCATAATCCTTAACTATGGTATTGAGCAAATATGCACTTGCTTGCAACTTGGGGAAGTAGGTATTGTTTTCTAATATTGTGCACTGCAGGTATTACATAATCTGTGATTGTTAATAATATTTTAACCCTCTGATGGTAAGCAGTTGGTAACTGGTTACCATCAGGCAGGCCGTGAGCTTGTTTGTCTGTCCAGCAGTGCAAGCACCAATCTTCCGATCGATATAATTAACGAATTTTAATGTCAAATTTGACATAAAGTTTCGATAAAACGTAATCGGTAGCACGGAATGTATTTTATCGACTTCGATATAAATTCGATAAATCTTAACGATCATGTCGTTCTATGTCGACTAAACTACGCATGGATCTAATTTTTGACATTTGTCATCGGTTTAATCTTGTCTAACTTATCGAATTTTATCGGGTTTCCATAGTTGCTCGATAAACAATTTATAATATTTTCAAACTGGATTTTGGCTATATTTTAATATTGTAAGCCGAAAAATGGAAGCGTCGAGATGTCTTGAGAATCAATAGGCGGTGCCTAAGAGATGCCAATAATTCTCTCGACCTACCTAACGAACAGTTTGAGATTCTGTTTAGAATTCATAAAGAAATTGCCCTCGCCGTTATTCAAGTTGTTCAGAGCGATCTATAAGGAGCCGATCAAACGGACTGCCCGTGAATGTTATAGTGATTAGTAAGTACTTCCCAAAGCGGAAACTATTTGCTTAAATTATATTCTAATTATTGTTATTTTATTCTACTTATACAGGAAAATTTATTGTTGTAGGTGTGTACGGGTACTATAAGCAAGCTTGTGCGGGATTTGTTGCAAGCAGTTGTTCAAAATCTCACGAGCAGTTACATCAAGATCCCTAGCACTGCAGGGGACAGGAGAGAAGTTGCTGGTGGTCAAATCCATACAGTAGTTTTTCCATGAAGAAATGAAAAAGTATTGAACACCTATTCCAAGTTTCATGTGTTTACTATCATATATCAACTAAGCACTACATTTAATATGATAATATGGTTGGTAAAATATTTGCAACTGAATAATTAGGTAACGAGCTATGGAGAGAGCAATGCTCGGTGTTTCCCTGCGAGATAAGATCCGAAATGAGGAGATCCGCAGGAGAACTAAAGTGACCGATGTAGCTCTTAGGATTAGCAAGTTGAAATGGCAATGGGCAGGCCACATCGCTCGTAGAACTGACAACTGATGGGGAAGATAGCTTCTCGAGTAGCAACCACGAACTGGAAGACGCAGCGTAGGCCGGCCCCCCACTATATAGGTGGACCGACGACCTGGTGAAAGCCGCGGGGAGCCGATGGATGCAGGAGGCGAGCAGCCGCTCTAAGTGGCGCTCCCGGGGGGAGGCCTATGTTCAGCAGTGGACGTCTTCAGGCTGTTAATGATGATGATGATGAATTAGGTAAAATCCTTTTGGCCAATATAGTTATTATTTCGTTCCTCTTCAATAATTAATCGGATTTCACATGAAAATAATGGTTTTCTGTAATATTTCAATAGAATAAATCCTTTAAGTAGGTGATTTTCATGAATGAATGACTAACCTCTTTTCTTTAGCCTCCAATTTTTTCCCTAATTTGTGGAATTTTCTATAATATAAAGTTACTCTGTGAGAATTACGAACGAATGATCGATAAGATGTCGACTAAATAAAGCCCACGAAAGATTTCTACAAGAATTACCGATGTTAGATCCATGCTACAAGTTACCGATTAGATCGATAAATAAAATCTGTTTATCGAC
The DNA here is from genome assembly GCA_963580505.1 of Ennomos erosarius. NCBI lineage: Eukaryota > Metazoa > Arthropoda > Insecta > Lepidoptera > Geometridae > Ennomos > Ennomos erosarius. The sequence continues at coordinate 10,107,907 of OY756993.1, read as the reverse complement.
TCGATATATTTGTCGAACCGAAAATCGGTGCTTGCACTGCAGGTTATAAAAAAAAGTAACGAATAAGGGTCAAAAGTAACGAAAGTTGTTAACAAAGTAACGTTCTGGCAACACTGTCTTATGTTTGACATTCACAACTTAAATTACGTTCCGTTTAACATTACACGAGGTACAAGAACATAAAAAATATGAAAATAAATTATTTAATAACGGATTATAATAATTAATACGTTTATTTACACCGAGTCATTGAGTATACCTTGACTATCTGTGGTTCGTAATGAGTGATTAATATTGTACTCTTTGGTAGTGATTTGGATAGCTATATTAATGCAAAAGGATAATATGGATTTAAATATTTTAGACGGAGAGAAAATTTATACAAGTTTGTTTTTTTAATTAGAACAATAAAATAGGATTTTTTTTCACGTATAAGCCATAATTATCCATGACAAATAGCTAAATCGTATTTGACAGGGACAATCTGGGCATGATCCTTTGTGTTCCGAATGACTGTGACCGTGCGGCCACACTTACGAAGCTTCGCCATTTACCTTTAAGTTTGGCCACATGGTGAGCGGTACAAATCGGAACACGGGGTATAAGTAGGATTGGATAAGTAGGAGCTTGACGGGCCCGATAGCTCAGTTGATAGTACCCCTGCCTTCCGAACTGAGGGCTGTGGGTTCGATTCCTACCCGGGACAAACATTTGTGTGATGAACATAGATGTTTGTTCTGCATCTGGGTGTTATATTGTATTCTATGTATGTATTTACAAACAAAAAAGTATATAAGTATTGTATCGGTTATCTGATTCCCATAGTACAAGCTATGCTTAGTTTGGGACTAGATGGTGATGTGTGAAATGTCCACACATATTTATTTATTTATTTTAGGATACTACCCCTGTATTCCGATTCACGCTGTAATCGCTATAATCGCTCACAACGTTCACTTTGATTATTCAGCGTTCCGATTCAAATATTGCCCTCACAACTTCAAAGTTGTGAGGGCAATATTTGAATCGGAACGATGTCGCAAGATGGCGTCGGTCATGACGTTTACAAGGAATATCGTTGTCGCGCTCACGGCCATTCAGTACGCGTTTTTAGCGCAATAATATCGATATTATCGATTTTAGCTTGAATCGGAATACGGCCGTATCATAGCAAAGTTCTCTGTGGGCCGTATGTTTTGCGGTACCGCTGCTTCTGTTATTTTTATTTTGATCTTGTTTATTTTCTTTTGACACAGCTATCCGAAGCGATTATATTATCTTTGAAGCTATATCACTATCTATCCAAACCAAAACCGTCTAGATTTCTAGAATTTTGCTACTTATTAAAATCGAAGAAAACAACCATGAGTAGGCGCATTAAAAAAGCCTTTCCGATTGCGGTTAAATGGCTCAGTGAAGTAGTAGTGGATCCAAACTGTTTATCGAACTCATTTCAGCACTACAAGTAAGTTATTCTACTGCAGTAATTATCTAAACAAGATAGAGTTCAAAAACTAATACCCGACTACCTAGTTATTTATGATGGCATTTTTACCCTCGCCCAAAGGAAGGGGTGTTGTATTGTATAACTAATGGTTACACTTACCTATGTGCAAAAATGTGTGTTTACATGACTAGAGATTTTAAAGTTTTTTTTGTTAGTTATACTTTTAAGTAGGTACCTACTTTTATTATCCATGCTACAACTTTACAAGCACTATGCAATGGTGCAGAGGTGGAAGGAAGCTACTATTTCAAATTCCAACATCGTTCGATTCCTAAAGTATTGAACCTACAGTAAAATGAATAGAATCTTTTTTATGGCGGATGTAATATAATTTAATTTCACAGAAGTAATTGTAATACTAATCCTAAAGGCTTCTGAGATATAAGCAAATATTGGAAAAAAGTGTTATTCAAACCCTTCCCCCTCCATCTACTTACCTCGGGCATTTTTACACCTTCAAAGTTTAACTGTGCCAATTTTTAAGACTACATGAATGATTTCGGCTGTTTGCCTAATGTTTAGCAAATTTTCTTACTATGAGGTGGAATGGATAGGTCATAAAATCCGTCATATTGGGTTTAGTATAATTTAATGTACCCTGTGTCACCCAGAGTGTCAATACGCATCGATTGGCATCAAATTTGATAAAAGATGATGTGTAATTTAGGCACAACCAGGGAACAACAAAACCAGAAAATTGGCGCTTATTTTTATACATAGGTTATACATAGATATACAAATTATATATATTCTAAACATACTCATAAAGACCTTTCATTTGATATCAAACATGACATGTTTATCAAAAAAATGTATTTTTTTGTCTGCAAATTTTTTAAATATAATCTTCCAAATTGAATTGAATGTAACTTTATATAGCCTATGACACGCAGAGTGTTAAGATCTATTGATTGACACCTTGCTGTTTGAAATAGGATAAGTTATTTAGGGTATACATACATACATAGACAGTTAAACTCATAACCCTCTTTTGGTAGTCGGGTAAAAACACCAAAGTAATGCCTAAAATGTTACTAAAAAAGAAACATTCATAAAACTTATATACCTACTTACTCAAAACTTACTATAATATAAATGTACTCAACAGGAAATTTCAGTTTGAAAATATAGTGGCCGAAATCGGCGACTACGTTCTAATTTCTAATGCTGATGCGGCGGAACCTGACACCGAGGATGGTTGCGACGCGGCGCGTATTGTATCACTTTACGAAGACAGCACAAATCAAAAAGACCCATTTAGGGCCAAAGTTCAGTGGTACTCCAAACCTACCGATTTGCCAGCATGGTGCTTCAATAATACGGAACATATTGATTTTTTGGATAAAGAGGTAAGTAACATAGTAGCAAACCTACATTTTGATCATCAGCAATAATGAGTTAAGTTGGCTTAGATCTAACTGTAGAATTGACTGCATACAGACACAATTTGACTATAGAATTAAATGAAGCATGTGCGGAACATGGATTTTTGAACCATACTCAATAACAAACATTATTCGGTTTAGTGCATGCCAAACTGAATATTCTACTTTTGGTGAGACCCGATAGTTAACTTCACTCATAATAATTAAAAATATAACATATAACTCTACCAATTCCAGTGTAGGACTGCAGTATTTTTGTATGGATGTATGTGGGTCATTCTCATTGTCAGCTTCATGTCAAGTTTTATTTAGTCCTTTATTCAACTATTTATGTAAAAGAGCTGATAGCGCTGCACTTACTACGATGAGTAAATAATTATGTTGGTTACACAAATAGATTGTGACAATGAGAATGACCCATGTAATTTATGAAAATTCTTAAACATTGATTTTTATTGACGGGCCCGATAGCTCAGTTGGTAGTATCCCTGCCTTCTGAACTGAGGGCTGTGGGTTCGATTCCTACCCAGGACAAACATTTGTGTGATGAACATAGATGTTTGTTCTGCGTCTGGGTGTGATATTGTATTCTATGTATGTATTCACAAACAACAAAAAAAAGTATCTAAGTATTGTATCAGTTATCTGGTTCCCATAGTACAAGCTATGCTTATTTTGGGGCTAGATGGCGCTGTGTGAAATGTCCACACATATTTATTTATATTTATTTTATTGATATGTATTTATTGTTTTAATAAAAAATTTACATTATGTACTACAGCACAAAAGCCACTTGTCTTCATACACTGAATTATCTGAATGCCTTATGACAACAATTAGCCCGTTTATTCAAGAAACTTGTATTGTACTGTATTGTGAATGTAGTTACTTTAAAAAAATAATTTGCATTAGATGTTGGACAAAATCACACAGTATGACACCATATAATTTAGTGACAAAAATTACCATAGTGTTCATCAAGCTCTTACAGTGTGCTAATAGTTATTATTTATTTAGTAATAGATTATTATAAATTGCTAGTGTTGTGATCATTTCAGAATGAGTACCTACCCATAAAAGATTAATAAAGATGTATTTAATTTTAATGAAAATTATTTAAAAGTATTATCATCACCATCAACAGCCTGAAGACGTCCACTGCTGATCATAGGCCTCCCCCAGAGAGTGCCACCTTGAGTAGCTGCTCACCTCCTGCATCCATCGGCTCCCTGCAGCAAGCTCCCGTCTTTCGGTTCATGGTCACCACTCAAGAACCTTTCTTCTTCATTGGTTGTTAGTTCTTTGAATGGACCCATTACCACTTCAACTTGCCAATAAAAAATAGAATATTCAGTAAAAATCCAGATGTCTTAAAGGTACTTGTCCACACCGTGACGTCACCTCATAACTAGCATTAAAATTAATTAACTTGGCCGGCTGTTCACTGCACCTGTCTTGGATTAGTGGTGATGGAGGTGGTGCAGTAGACAGGAGGCCCTAAATGTACATATAATTTGGCAGTGATGGTGTCATAAACAAGCAGCCTAAGTGATTACTTATAATTTAATGATTTAATGTTCTAGTTACTTGAAGACCATCGCCCATTTAACGCGGATGTATCAATACAGACATTCTTCAAAAAATGTTCCGTGACTTTCAAATCCACTAAGGATACTGATCACACAACTAGAGCACCCTATAATTACATATGTAGATACCGTGTCATGTCTGTGAGCAAACGTAAAGTTCTCATAGAACCTGTAATAGATGAGGAACGAAAGGAATTACAGCTGCTATCCACTCCAGCTAAAAGCATGTTGTCCCCCAGAAACGCAAAAACTCCTACAAGTCTGGTTAAAAGAATGGGTAGAGTATCTCTTTCTGAACAAAAAGATAAGAACTGGTCTATATCAAAGGCTGAAGGCACTAAACTATTATTAAAAAGGGCTATATTATCCGACAAAACAGAAAAAGAAACACCCAGCTCCAGAACTCCTAGATCCTCAGCATCCGAATCTCCTAAAAGTGCTAAAAAACTTAACAAGAAAAACTTGGCAGAAATATTAAGTATGGAGTTACAGGAAAACTCAGAAGATGAGCTGCCAACACTAATAATACGGCAAAATAATGCTGCAACATCAAATAGAAGGCAATCGGTTTATGTCTCCAAAACAAATGAAGAGACTCCAAGAAGACAATCTGTTTCTGTTTCAAAAAGAAAACAGTCTGTTTGTGTTTCAAAAATAAATGAAGAAACACCTAAAAATACACTTTTTTACGAAAAGGAAAAGAGTCCATATACCACAAAATCAGGACGTACTACGAAAAGCAAAACAAACTATGTTGAAGAAGAAGTGTCTCCAGTAAAACAACATCCAAGAAGATCTAGGAAATTCAGCGAAGCAGTAGAAGTAAGTGGACCCGCGCAGAAAAAGACAGTACCTCTAGAAGATGCAACATTTAAATTGACTTTTAGAAGGGCCCAAATTATCACAGATAGTGATGATGAAAACCAGCTGGTACCAAAGACGCAATCACTAACCAAAACGAAACAAACAGTAAGTATGTATAATGATGGCAGAAGAGATCAAAACAAGATAAATGAAGAAACACCGAAAAAGACACTTGAAAGGGAGAAGAGTCCATATACCACTAGATCAGGACGGACTACGAAAACTAAAATAAACTATATTGAACAAGAGCTGTCTCCTGTGAAACGGACAGCAAGAAGAACTAGAACATTCAGCGAAGTAGCAAATGAACCGGCACAAAGTATGTCAGAAATGCGTCTTGAAGATATAAGTTCTCAAGACACAGTTAAACCAATTATGAGAAGAGCTCGAAAGCTTACAGAGAGTGATGACGAATTAAAACCGGCACCAAAGAGTTCTAAAATCCCAAAGACACCACAAAAAACTCCGAAAGAAACAGTAAGCAGAAAGATACTTAGCCAGACGACTCCCACTTTGCGCACAAGAGCGCAATCTATAGAAAATATTGATGATAAAAGAGAGCAAAACAAAACAAATGAAGATACACCGAGAAAGCTATTTGAAAAGGAGAAGAGTCTATATACCACAAGATCAGGACGAGCTTCGAAAACGAAAATAAACTATATTGAACAAGAGCTGTCTCCTGTGAAACGGACTCCAAGAAAAACTAGGGCATTCAGCACAGCCGAGTGTGCAGAACCATATGAAACGACACAAAGAATTTCAGTATTGAGTCTTGAAGATATAAGTCCACAAGACACAGCTAAACCAATTTTGAGAAGAGCTCGAAAGCTTACAGAGAGTGATGACGAATTAAAGCCGGCACCAAAGAGTTCTAAGATCCCAAAGACACCACAAAAAACTCCGAAAGAAACAGTAAGCAGAAAGATACTTAGCCAGATCACTCCCACTTTGCGCACAAGAGCGCAATCTATAGAAAATATTGATGATAAAAGAGAGCAAAACAAAACCAATGAACATACACCGAGAAAGCTATTTGAAAAGGAGAAGAGTCCATATACCACAAGATCAGGACGAGCTACGAAAACTAAAATAAACTATGTTGAAGAGGAGCTGTCTCCTGTGAAACGGACTTCAAGAAAAACTAGGGCATTCAGCAAAGCGGAGTGTGAAGAAGCATATGAACCGACACGAAGAATTTCAATGAGTCTTGAAGATTTAAGTCCTCAAGATACAGCTAAGCAAACTCCAATAAGGTCTAGGACTCCCAAAATTCCTAAAACACCCAAGGCATCAGCTCAAACTCCTAAACAAAGGGTGAGCAGGAAAATGATCAGCCAGATGACACCAACTTTGCATTCAAGAGCTCACTCTGTAGACAATATTGATGGTAAATATTCACATACTTAAATATAGGTATATTGTAAAATAGTACCCTTCATACCTCACATGATTGGATGAGCCCTAATCGTCTGTCTGTTGTTCCCAGTGCCAGCAATCACGGGAACAAAAAAGATTTTACCCAATGGCTTTATTAATAATGATGGTCTTATATTGCAGAATTAATGAGAGAAAATAATTCATTGCCCGGCCGTGAGAGTCAAATGGATGAGATACTAGGTTTTGTTAGAGCTAAACTATTGGATGGATCTAGTGGGTAAGATTTTATAGATGGCAAATCCAGTGGGGTTCCCCCTAATTTCTAGTGACGAGGTCGACATGCCGTAGAATAGCTAGAACGGCTGCGGTTCTATAGATTTCGCTCTTCCAGTGGATGTAGTTTCCTCAATTATTTACTCCTAGCCGAGGCTTACACAAACGGTGTCCTGGAGCTAGTTACCTTTCATTTAAGCCATCTGGTTGCTTATTGCTACCCAGATGGCCTAGCATGCGCACCGCGAGAAAACTTGTCATCCTTATTAGAGTGAGACAAACTTAAGTTCTTGCTACCATATAGTAGCTATAATTCTATAACAGCTTTGTCACGGTCTCTCATGACAAAAAGTAATGAGAATATTTTGTCGCAGTGCCATGCTGTAACGGTAAAACGGTATACATTTCGGTAAAGCGAAAGACCAGCAGCATTACCCTGTTCTATAAACCGTAGGCAGACAGTTGGTTCCAGTAAAACTAAAGTAGCGTTATTTTTGAGATTGTAAAGCGACTTGTGAATACAAAAGTTGAACTATCCGCAAAGAAAATGATCAGTGATCACTGTGAGCGTTTTTGACAGTTTTATTCCTCGCTCCATGTCGAAGTAAAATTGCTAAAAACATCACTAATTATGCCACTTTTCACCCAAAACAGTTGAGGGCGTAAATTACGAATTTTCTATTGGTATGCGAAACATCATCATCATCAAACGCCTAAAGTCGTTCACTACTGAACATAGGTCTCCCAGAGGGCGCCACTTTGAGCGGCTGCTTGCCTCCTCAATCCATCGGCTCCCTGCGGCTTTCACTAGATCGTCAGTCCACCTAGAGGGGGGGGCGGCCTACGCTGCGTCTTCCCTTCCGGTTCGCGGTTGCCACTCGGGAGCCTTTCTTTCCTATCGGTTGTCAGTTTTGCGAGCGATGTAGCCTGCCCATTGCCATTTCAACTTACTAATTTTAAGGGATATGGACTCATAATATTTGCAAATGCAACGGGAATAAGTGGGTCAAATTGGATGTAATCGTTTTATTCGTTTTCGGCGTTGTTAGCAGCGACTTGAACCTACCTATAAATTTTATAATAGTGACCTAAAATATCAAATTGTGAATCATCTCATTTTGAAGCTGGTAAAATATTTCAGATGCATGTACATCTCGGGAATGCCAGGAACAGGCAAGACGGCTACGGTGTGCTCAGCGTTGAAGACCCTGAAGAATGAAGTGGATCTGCCTGAGTTTCAGCTGGTGGAAGTCAACGGCATGCGGATGGCAGAGCCGAGGCAGGCTTATGTACAGATTTATAAGCAGCTAACTGGTTAGATGTACATATAAACTTATCTAGTACATAGATAGCATGGTTTCTTCTTCTAAAGCAAACAAGGTGTGTTTTGGTACGTTTCTTGGCGAAATTAGAGCACATGGAGCTTCGAATTTAATATAATATCTGTAATCAGTGTTGTGTAATCGCATGCGCTGCATAATATTGGAACAGCGCGCACTACTCGTAAAATCGTAGTTGCTTACGCTTATAGCGGCAACGGCCGGGCAGCAGTCACGCGTACCTACTAGCTATTGCTATCGGATGCGTTTATTTGCATTTATTTATTTATTTCAAAGAAGGTCAACAGCTAATACAATTGTTATATTTATACACGAGTTAAATAAAAAAAAAGGTCAGTAACAGAACTTCCACAATATTTATCATCATCATCATCATCATCATTAACGGCTTGAAGACGTCCACTGCTGAACATAGGCCTCCCCCAGGGAGCGCCACTTAGAGCGGCTGCTCGCCTCCTGCATCCATCCGCTCCCCGCAGCTTTCACCAGGTCGTCGGTCCACCTAGTCGCTGCGTCTTCCAGTTCGTGGACAATATTTATACATGTAATAAATTATGTTCGTCTCTCTAGCAAATGAGTGTGTGAGATGTGAATTGTAGGAGTGAGTGTGTGAGTTGTGTGCGAGTGGGGGACCTATACTGGGAAACTGGGGAACTGGGGGAAATTATACTGGAAGATATGTTCATAGTGTAATATTTATATCATAAGCTAAACCTCATACGCGTAAACTGCGCTCGTCTAACTGCACGTTAAAAAGCGTGCTTATAAAAAGCCTAAATTCTGTAACGCGCTTGTGAATACTATTTTACTACTACTATTACATCTTTGTTTTTAATAATGTTTTGTCCACAATGTTCCAGGTAAAAGTGTCGTGTGGGAACAAGCATGTGCCCTGCTAGAGAAGAGATTCACGAATCCAAGCCCAAGAAGAATGCCCACGGTCCTAGTTGTAGATGAAGTAAGATCTATAATACTTTTTCTATAGAAAGCTTGTGTATAATTAATGTCGCTATTTATCTAGTACTTGCTGAAAAAGTAAAAAAGTAGCCTATGCCCCCTGGTGATGCATGGTGAGGTTTGTAATACGTGGATCGGGTTCCAAGAACACGTCATTCGGTTTAGAATCGCGTATTCAAAGAAAAAATATACGTGATGTCTTACTACACAACCTGCACCCCTACCGCGTAACCATTCTGGTAATTAACATCGCCTGCCATCCCGCACGCGCAAATTTACAAGTCCGTGAATGCAAGCAAGAGAGCACACGATTACGATTGCCACCAGACTTACGCGGTAAGGCTACAGGTGATCTTTTCCTTCCCCTTTCGCAACTTATGTGATTAATGAACGATCTCTTTCTGGACTAAATTAGTATTAGATTAGTAAGAAGAATTTGTTTGTTTTCTAACTCGTTGATTATAATAAATATTTGACTGCCATATTTTTCAACTGAAACTGAGGAATGGGCAACAGCATTTTCCTCGGTACATTAGCCCTCTACGATGAGCGTCCAACTTGGCATTTTATGGGTAATGTGTTGCCACCAGAACATGGCGGATTTTTTGCCTCATGTCGGTCTCAAGTGACATCAGAGACAAACTATTATCAAAAATGAAAGTTGAAACGGAATATGTGTCTCTTTTTAGCACGTTCAAAATGGAATTTGCTAAAATGAAATGCGATAATTTTCGTCCATTCTTTAACGAAGTTGACCTCATAACTATAACATATTCTGTGTAGTTAGCTTTATGCCACATCCTCTTACTTCCCTCATCAAAGGTTGGGTGTGTGTGTGCTAATTTTGACAATATAGCAAAAACTAATTTTGAAAACATATTTGTATTCTCATTATTGACTAAACTAAAAATATTAAAATTATTTAACTTTAATCAATTTACAACTAAAAATTTTCAGTTAGACGCCCTCTGCACTCGTCGGCAAGACGTCCTGTACAGTATAATGGAGTGGGCGGCACACAACACGGCAGTACTGACGGTGCTGGCCATAGCCAACACGATGGACCTGCCGGAGCGTGCGCTCGCGGCGAGGGTCGCCTCGCGACTGGGCCTCACGCGGCTCACCTTCCCTCCGTACACTCACGCGCAGCTGCAGCGGATCGTGGCGACCAGGCTGGACGGGACTAATGTCAGTGCGGATGCTGTACAACTCATTGCCAGGTTGGTTTCACATTTAAAATTAAATTGATGACAAGGTCGAAAAAGTAGAACCAAGTAGGAGTAAGGAGGAGTAGTAGTATAATCGAATATTTGATATCGCGGGGATTACCTTAGCTATTAGAATGTACCAATATTCATCATCATCATCAACAGCCCGTAGAGAGCGCCACTTTGGGCGGCTGCTCGCCTCCTGCGTCCATCGGCACCCCGCGGTTTTCACCAGGTCGTCAGTTCACCTGGTGGGGGGTCTGCCTACGCTGCGCTGGTTAATGTACCAATTTTACTCGGTTACTATCGAATATATTTTTACAAAAAATGTTTTTCTTTCGCAAAAGAGATTTTTCGATGTTTTCATAGTTTTAAAAATACAATATATAAAATATAAATCACCAGCCCAGTGTGAGTACGCGCACGAAGGGTTCCGTACCATTAGTTATAAAAAAAGAGCAAAAAATCACGTTTGTTGTATGGGAGCACCTTAAATAATATTAATTTCATTCTGTTTTTTAGTATTTTTTGTTATAGCGGCAACAGAAATACATCATCTGTGAAAATTTCAGCTTTCTAACTATCACGGCTCATTAGACACAGCCTGGTGACAGACGGACAGCGGAGCCTTAGTAATAGGGTCCGTTTTACCTTTTTAGTATGGAATTGTTTCCTGACAAATATAATCTCGGTGTTTTTAAGGCCAGATTGAACCGGTATTTTCTAGGCTAGCATGCTCCATCGTCGACCGCGTCGTCACTTACAATCAGGTGAGACCGTGGTTAAATGTTAGCCTATCGTTAATAAAAAAAAAACCTAAAAAGTATTGTATTTGTAAAGTATTTGTTCACAGAAAAGTAGCAGCGGTATCAGGTGACGCGCGACGAGCGCTGGCTCTCTGTCGCCGCGCGCTTGTACTGTCGGGTCCGGCCGGCGCGGGGCTCGACGAGGTTCAGCGCGCGCTCGGCGAGGCATCCTCGGGCGCTGCCGTCGAATCTGTGAGGCTAGCCAGTGGTGTCGAGAAGCTGGTCATGCGAGCCGTTGCAGCCGAGGTAATTGGCGAGGTTTAGCGCGTGAAGTGAGGCATCCTCGGGCACTGCCGTTGAGGCTGTGAGGCTAACCAGTGGTGCCGAGAAGCTGGTCATCCTAGCCGTTGCAGCTGAGGTAATAGGCGAGGTTTAGCGCGCACGGCGAGGCTTCCTCGGGTGCTGCCATCGAGGCTGTGCTTCAAGCATTTATAAGTGGAGATGGCAAGGCAAGGTGTACTTGCTGGCGTTGTGCTCGGCCGAGCACTCGACGTGTGTTTACAAATACCGAGTGCTCGGGCGAGGCTGACTCGTCCCTCTACTCGGTGGGTGTAATCAGGCTAATAGTTTTGGTCTGTTAAGTTAACATGAGTATTGAGTTTAACAAACATACGACCAACCAGGGGTTAATTTTCTAAAATAGTATTTATCTAAACACAACATAATATAACTAGCCTGATAGCTCAGTTAGTAGTAGCTGTTTTCTAAACTGTAGGGCCTACAGTGTAGGCCTAGGCTGTGGGTTCGAGTCCCACGCGGGACAAACATTTGTGTGATGAACATAGGTGTTTGTTCTGTGTTAGGTGTTATATTGTATTCTATGTATGTATTTACAAACAAAGTATCTGAGTATTTAATAACGCCCAACGATCACATACATAGATCCTGGACCCTAACTAGGATTCCCTGTATCTAGGGACCCAGAAACTACGAGGACCATGGTCCCACAACACCCAGACACAGAACAAGTATTTGCGCTTTTTTTTTTCGGGCACAAATACTTGTCCTGTCGCGGGAATCGAACCCGCCACCTCCGGGTTATGAGCCGACCTACTCAACCACCACACCACGGAGGCTGTCAAACATAGGTGTTTGTTCTGTGTTAGGTGTTATATTGTATTCTATGTATGTATTTACAAACAAAGTATCTGAGTATTACATCAGTTATCTGGCTCCCTTTCTCTAGTTTGTGGCTAGATGGCGCTGTGTGAAATGTCGACACATAATTATTTATTATTATTTATTATCTTTACAGGTGGAACGAACAGGTTCAGAAGAAACAACACTATCCCGCGTGCTGTCAGCGGCCGCAGCCATCGTGGCCAGTGAGGGCCGTCCCTACAAGTCTGCGACGCACATTCGCGCGCCAACGCCATCGCAAACGTTGGCCGCTTGCCAACGACTTGCTGCTTATAAACTGTTGCTGTTGGAACCTAAGCCTTCAGAACCTCGAATAATCTTGAATATAAGCGTGGACGACGTCTACTATGCAACGAGACGGAATAAAGCTTAATTACTGCCTAACATTTTATAAAAAAGTAACCTAATTTGTTGTTAAATTGTAATTTTTTTGTGAGTATGAATGACGCCACTTGTCGCTTAAGCGGCCGCCCATAACATTTGCAGTGTCACTCGGAACTTCAAAATAATTAAATTCGCGACTGCACTGCGCACGTCGTCGTGAGACATCACGCAGACTAGTAATCAGATTACTAGACTGAAATAAGGTCATAAGGTCTCATTTGCCCAGTATTTTCACTAGTTACAATGCCTTTCAACCGGAACACAGTAGTGTTTGCACAGTACTGCTTGGCGGCAGTATAACGACAAAGCAGTGGTATCTACTACCTACTTAGATGAACTTTGCAAAAAGCCCTAGTAATAATTATTAATCCTTAATTATTTTAGTATTAATCTTTAATGTGCCTTGTTCTTCTGTAGAATAAAATAGAAATCAGGTATGGTTTAAATCTCCATACCAAATTGTGTCAATTATTATTCTAATTAAAAAATGTGACATGAGAATTGTTATAAGAATTTTGCTACAAGTACAAACTCAATTCGATATTCGTAAATATATTTAACTTTTTCACTCAAGTTAGATCGTCATGTACCGTAAATATTACCCACCTTACCAATAAACACTGCATAACAACGTTACGGAATAGCTTCAGTGTTTTATTTCATTCTATCTTTGCATATTTCAAACTCAACAGAGAGAGACAAAACACTGAATAAGTAATCATCTTCTACACAATGTTTATTAGTAAGGGGGTTAATGTTCAATATTTCTTCATTTCTACGTGTAAGTTATAGTCCATGAAACTAAAATTAAAATAGAAGCCAAGCTTATCAACGTATCATAATTAATATATAAAAACCATTAGTAAGTAAAATGATTTGTGTCTAATGTTGACTGATTAAATATAAATAAACTATAATTTGTGAACCATGTTTTATTTATTCACCGCCGATTTGAAGTATTTTGATAAGCACTTCAACATTGTTTTCTCCAACCGCTTTTCTGCTTGCAGCCACTACCGCTTTACTGTGCTTACCAACTGGAAAAATAATTATTAAATGTGAAATGCATTTGGGTACTATGAGAGATCATGGGGGTCTAGCAATAGCAAAGACCCCTTTTCATTAGCGTTAACGCAAAATGTATGAAAATGACATAAGCTGTGGTCCACAGACTTCCATACATTTTGGCGTTAACGCTAATGGAAAGGTATCTGCTAGATTCCCTGCTGTCGAACGTTAGTGCAACCAAGCATTAATATATATAAGTACCCCTCAGTCTTGCTGCTTGCTGCAAAATTGTGTGCAAACTCTTGAGCGATGTAACAGCTTCCTCTTGAGTAGCGCGACGAATGTGGCACCCAACTAATAGCTCCTCATTCAACATTACCACTTCTTTATACCGGTTCAACATTTCCTTCCTGAAAAAGAATCCAAAAATTAAGATTCCCAGGCCAGCAGATCATTAACATTTTGTAAGGTAGGTCTTAGATCTTACAAATCGTAAGATGCTGCATCTAGAGCTGCCGGTAGTAATGCGGTGATCAATTGAGCGCGTTCCGCAGTTTCAGCCGCTAAACGTGATCTCGTTTCTCCTATTTGTGATGCCTTGTCCATTTCATCACGTAATTTCTTTTCAGTTTCCGGAAATTGAGCCTGTGACTGAAATGAATTGTTTTCAGTAAAACCCACAGATTAATTTGTAAAGGAAAAATTAGAATCACGAGCGGGGATTGAACCCGCAACCATCCATCCCTCAAGCCGGGAAATGCTTTACTTAAGGTACGTCACGCGTGCGTTTTTTGCTAATTACAGCTTAATTACTCAATGCAATTACATGAAAACTATTTACCGCAAATAAATAGAATGTATCAACAAATTATGATTAAAAATATCACCTGAATATCATTAGTTTAGCAACAATTGGCAAAAAACTAATTTTGTCTTGGCTTTTCAGTCTATTAATCCTTAAGGTGGAACGTCACGCTCAGCGCTACCGTGACAAGTGGTCTCATGTCCAAATTTTTACGGTGAGCAGGCGATACTGTTATAAAAATCATAAATATTAAAACCTTCTAGTTCTAAATAATCCTTTTAGGGCATGCTCTAAGAAATAATGATTTGAAAAACCGGTAAAGTAGCGCAAAATCGTCGACTTCAATCTACCACTCGTGTACATTCCTATTCAAAATAAGTTTAGTTATATGTCAATGTCACTGTCATGAGTCATTTCGCCGGTGGCGTGGGGTGCTTCGCTGTTAGTTTTATTTGTAGGATTTCGGGTTTTCCTAAGTGTAAGTTTTCGTAATATTTTACGAAAATTACTGACAAAGATGGTTGAAAATAATGACGTCGAGCTCTCCGAGGCAGAAGCTGAGCAATACGATCGTCAAATTCGTCTTTGGGGCTTAGAATCCCAGAAAAGACTCCGCACCTCCAAAGTGTTGATCATCGGTCTCTCGGGACTCGGTGCCGAAACAGCTAAGAACATAATCCTCTCCGGAGTGAAAAGCGTGTGTTTACTCGACAACGAGAAGCTCCGCGAGATCGACTTGTACTCCCAATTCTTAGCACCGCCTGACAAAATTGGACAGAACAGAGCAGAAGCATCGTTGCATCGAGCGAAGGCACTGAACCCTATGGTGGATATTACTACTGAGACGAAAGGTGTGGACGAGCTTCCTGATAGCTACTTCGCTGAATACGATATTGTGTGTGCTACAGAACTGAAGCAGGAGCAACTTGAACGCATCAACAACGCGTGTCGAGATAACAACAAAAAGTTTCTTTGCGGCGATGTGTGGGGCATGTTCGGCTATATGTTTGCCGACCTTGTCGACCACGAGTATTCCGAGGAGATAGTGCAGCATAAAGCAGTGAAACGTGGCCCTGACGATACCGAGAAAAGCGCAAGAGAAACCGTAAGCATTACCGTTAAACGCCGCGCTATCTACGTTCCCCTACAAAATGCTCTGTCAGCTGATTGGTCTAAGCCTGAGCTGCGGTCGAGACTACGCCGTGGAGATCCCTCATATTTTGTCATGAAAATCTTGTTCAGATTCCGAGATGAGTACAATAGAAATCCTGACCCAGCAAAAAGGAAAGCTGATACTGAGATTCTTTTGCGCATGAGGAATGAGCTTGTCAAAGAGCTATCTCTACCATCTGGGTATATCAGTGATGAGCTACTAGCTGATGTTTTTGGAACAGTATCAGGAGCTGCAGCAGTGGTTGGAGGTGTTATCGGCCAGGAAGTGGTAAAGGCAGTGAGTCAACGAGAGCCTCCACATAATAACATGTTCTTTTTCAACCCAGTTAAATGTGTAGGGTTCGTGGAGCTGTATGGTCAGTGAATTTCGATCTGATTTGTCATAGATTTAAGCTGTATGGTAAAGTGATAATAAATTAATAGTATTATTTGGTAGTTTTATTCCATAAACATATTCTTAAAATATTATAATATGGGGTATGGGGTTGAGTGGGATGGTTTTGCGTAGATGTTATTGGGGTGACAAGAAATCCAATGGGTAATATCTAAGACATTTGATAAGCTTCAACCTTACATTCTATTATAATATTTATAATTATAACAGAAAGGAGAACATTTGGTGTGGTTCTAACCATAATAATTAGTTAAAGTATTCTTGTTCTTGAAAAGGCAAAGGCTTGCTGTCTCCACTCATGGTCTGCTTAATCTTACAGGAATAAAACCAGATTATTACTAAGTGTCTACAAATAATTATCTACAGGGAATAATTCCTAAAGTATAGTGTGATTCAAAATCAATGGCAGCTGTGAAGGGGTGCTGCAAGCTCCCGTACACTGCACTCACCACTTACATCTAATTTTGCACCAACTTCACAACCACCGTTACGTTTAAATCACACTTTAATATGTATTGTAAAACTTACCTGCAAATCTGTTAAATTTAAATACAAAGCCAAACTCTGTATCAGGTCTCCAGCCAACCTGATATCATGTGTGCTAATCTTCACTTGTCCATCAGGCCCAAAATGCATTTCCAACCTCGAATCATCTCGCAAACAATGCAACATTATATGGAGCTCTTTAGTATCCTCAGACTCTAAGCCATATTCTTCATCTAAAAGAAAGTTCTGGTTGATCCAAAGACAGATTCGTTGAATCCGCTCGGTGATGTTAAATGTAACATAGCTTTCTATCTTCCTATTGGATAGTGTTGCCATGGTGTACATAGCAAATCTTGGTAGCTGTTTTGTTAGCTCAAATATGTGGAATTGTTCACTGTCTAGGTAGCCCACTAAAGCCTAAAAAAATAAAATTAAACTAAAAAGTAGATATGCACTTAAAGTATTTTATGACCTGTGTATGTCTTTAAGGAAAATAGTTTCAAAGAATGGCAGTCACAGATCAAATCTAGTACAAGATGTATTAATAATAATTAATGAGGTAATGAAATATGAAGAAAGTAAGTACATTTTGAAATCAAAGGTTACAAAAAATTTGGAATCTTTTTCAACCGACTTTAAAGAACGAGGTTTTTATTTTCAATTTAGTTTTATTGTTTTGACTATTTAGAAGTAGTTTATGTACTGATTAGGAAAATTCTTTTTTATTTGAAAGGATATTCGTTTCTGGTCCCATAGAAAATTTAAGATTGGTGCTTATGTTTTAAGTTAGGCAATTGTTCAGACAAGTCTGTAATTTTTAAAGAAACTCATTCTGTACTCTGTGTAAGTAAAAATTTTAAAATCGTTTTATTGCTAACATGAGGTCAGTGGTTGATTCTGACTAAAGAATCTCAAGTACCTTAATATGTACGTCAACTGGTACATCCCTGGGCGGCCTCAGCGGCACGTGCATCAACGACCGCAACTGTGCAGGCGCCGGATGACGCGCGAGCGTCTCTCCCGTCTCGAATATACCCTCCGCTAGAACGAGCGCCGCGCGCACTATAGTCTCGTTGTTCGTGGATATCGCTAGGTTGATGCAACCCTGTGTCAATTATTTTTATATTATTGATTTATATAGCAGTATCGCCTGCTCAGCGCAATCTACCAACCCCGTAAGTTGGTTGTAAAGGTGAAGGGAAAATTCGGACATGAGACCACTTGTCACGGTAGCTTAAGTAAAGCATATCCCGGCTTGAGGGATGGATGGATGCGGGTTCAATCCCCGCTCGTGATTCTAATTTTTCCTTTACAGATTAGTCTCTAAATTATTTTTATATCAGTCAAGTACCTATACATTTTGTATGATGTATGTGGCAATTCTATTTCTTACTTATAACGTAGGCCGGCCCCCACTAGTTGGACCGACAATCTAGTGAAAGCCGTGCGGAGCCGATGGATGCAGGAGGCGAGCAGCCGCTTTATGTGCCGCTCCCTAACCCCATCCTAGGCCTATGTTCAGCAGTGGACGTTTTCAGGCTGTTAATGATGATGATGATGATGATCATGACTTATTCTGACCGACCTTATAGCTCTGTTGGTATTGTACCTAGTAGTCCCGTAGCCCATACAAAGTACCTACTATTATCTATTTTGTGTGATAGGCTGTGTTCGATTCCCGCCTAGCCCAAACATTTTGTGTGACGAAATTATTCTAACAGTCATATGGTGTGGTTCTCTAGTAGCTTTTCTTAATTTGAGGTCTGTGTGAAATGTCAATATAAGTACTCATTAGTATAACGGGAACTATTTTTGGCAGTCGCCGTGGTGGTTGAGCAGGTCGGCTCGTAATCTGAAAGCGGCGGGTTCGATTCCAGTAATAAGTATTTGTGCACAGGAAAAAAGCGCAAATACTTGTTCTAGGATACTTGTTCTTGTTGTGGGACCATGGTCCTAGTGTCCTGGCTGATGGGTCCACGGTTCTAGTGGTCTGGGTCTCAAGATACAAAGAGTAGATATTATAATCACTTCCTCTAAAGGGATCGTTGGGCGTTATTTTTTTTTACTATTTCGTTCTGAACCACAGACTAGTAGAGAAAATGAAACAAATAGTTTAACAGTTGGTAACTGCCCTGTTACTGCAGCCAGTACCCACCTCGTCAGCTGCGGGCACCACGGCCACCTGTAACCTAGTATTTGTTGGCATCGCAGTCGCCGGCCGGTCCATGCTCTCAAGACCGGTGTGACTCGCAGCAGCATTCGCCTCGTAATGCTGTAGTTCCACCATCAACGTCTGTTTTCTGTTAAAAAGCTCTGTGATCGCCTGCCGGTCTTCCTCGGTTGGTTGTTTCTTTGTAGAGCTAAACCCGGCGTTTTCTTGATACGGAGCGTATCCTAGAACTAGTGACAAATAATACCTGTATACCTAACCCTGCCACCACAAACAGACTATATCATTACTAGCTGCGCCCCGCGGTTTTACTCGCGTATAAAAAGTAGCTTAATATATAATCTATCTCTATTCTAAATCAGTCCTGTCGTTTGAGCATGAAGGAACACAAACTTTTGCATTTATATTATTAGTGTGATGTGATGATCTGCATAGCGAGTCAGGAGACCTCATAGGAATAGAACGGAAGTAGCGTCATCGTCTGCAAAAGGCATGAGCTAGGGGAGAGCTTTCCGTTTTATTTTCAAATAAAAGTTGGTTGAATCGAGGCCTCGGCTCAGCGCTGAGGTCTCCTGAATCGCTATGCTGGTAGTGACGTAGTGTGAGTGATTACTGATTACTAATGGTGATGGGTTATGGCTATTACGTATTATTATCTGTCTCTGCCATTGCATTATTTATCGAAACCATGGATTCGTTTTACTCGTTCACCTGATGTTAAGCGATACGGCTGCCCATAACATATACCCTCCTTTTTTTATACCTTCTCCCCTATCAGCGACGCAGACTAAATCCGGCGCCCCCACAGAGCGGTAGTCAGCCAACAACATAGCCGCAGCGTTCGACCGCATCTGCACCCGTCGCAGCACCCGACCGGAAGTACCGTCGCGCCAGTCGACGCGTCCGTTCGACCAGCAGCAGGCCAGCGTCTCGCCGGACCATTGGAGAGATGTTGCGTTTTGTTTCGACTGTCGGGAAAATATCATTCGTTATACTTTCTGATCTTATTTAAAGTTTATCAACAGCCTGAAATTTCCACTGCTGAACACAGGCTTCCACAGAGCGTTGCTGCTTGCTCGCCTTATATAAATCGCCAGCCCGCGGTTTTGTTTGACATCGTCGGCGTTAGTCCACCTAGTAGAAATTATTATACTTACCCACTAGTATGAAATTAGTCAACATAAGTTAATTATAGGTAGGCATACTACCTACTAAGTAAATGCAGATGTGTCATATGCATTGCTTAAGTATTCCTCAAGCTGAAGTAGCGGAACCGATCACTCCTATGATCCAATTGTTCTAACAGGTAGGTATAATACGATTCAAACTCAGTGGCAGCTGAAACACTGCGCAGTAGCAAAATTACCTAGATATATGCGGGCAGAGTTAAGCGACATTAACAGATTGGTAGTGTAGGTAGTCGGAGTGCGCTTCTCAGTCGCCATTCAGTTTGAATTAAGTACCTACCTACTTCTTTATAATTTTATACAATTTTCGTTTCTCTAACGATCTCACCAAAGTGTTTACTTAAAGGTTAGTGGAAATTCTTACCTTGACTCTCCACATCCGTATTCCCTCCTCGTAAACTCCGATGGTGCCGTTAGCGAGTCCGTAAGCAAATCTAACTTCGCTGATCGGAGCCAGACATGTAACGGGGCCGGTCTCCGGCAGCTCCGCTATGAACTGGCTGTTCTTCAGGACCCGTATGTAGGAGTCGTCACAACCGATGATCAGCTAAGGGAAAACTAGGTATGAGTTACATACAACTCTTTATTACAGTGACGATATACGCAGGCGGCAGCTGGATGAGACTAGCGGAGGATCGGGCTGAGGGCGTGCATCAGGAGAGGCCTATGTCCAGCATTAGACTAATACAGGTTTATGATGATGACAACTCTTTATTGCACAGTAAATCTAAATAAATGACAAAAACAAAAAAGTGTACGAAACTTAGTACAATGGGCGGATTTATCGCTTACAGCGATCTCGTCCAGACAGCCTTAGATATGTTCATATCATTTTTTTTAATTATTTACCTAGATAGTCAAACAGCAACCAAAAACGTAAGTAGATACAAACTTGACATATGTGTCGCGTATCTTCAAACTCAGATAAACCCACATGTGACATATTTTGAGATTTTGGTATCAGCCGTGAGTCGATGTAAGCTTTCCACGTTCAAATCGAGACGAATTCAGATCTATTACATCAAAACTGTATAAATCCCCTAGGAGTTGCATTCCATTAAATCAGAGGAAGGTAAATCCAAACTAAATATTGAATTATTGAAAGAATGGATGGGTTTTAAACAGAATTTGCTGAAAAGGATCGATTTCATAAATACTGGTGCCATACTGAAAAAAAAACTGCCTTTTAAATCATGGAATTGAGCTTATAATCATTTTTTCTTCAATATCTCAAAAAAGGATAGAGTGGATTTATCCGAGTTTGAAGTTAAGCGACACATATTATGGTCTCATTCTCATATAGGTGATATAGGTATTATTTCTATTCCACTAGTCCACTTCATTTTTATTTTTAGTTAAGTATATAATTAGTTATAGTTATAGGAATAGAAGTGTAAAAGAAAGGTAAAAGAGAATAGTTTAAAAATATGGAAGGTTTGATTACGGGTTTCCGCCTTGTTATATTTCACCTCTCCTTTGAGCATTATGCAGGGTCATAAATTTAATCAGCTTGAAGGTGAAGAGTTGAAGGCGCCCACTAGTGAAAAGGCTATCTAATCTAGTACTTCTTTAATCTGTGCCATCTGTGATATTATTGTACCTACCAAAATCGTGTTAATAAATTGTCGAAAACCTATCTCTAACTTCTGTTGTTTGGAGAGACGAACTGTAAAAAGACTTGCCTCATTCTCCCCATCCTTATCAAAGTCCAGCGTGATCATAGCGCAGACCTTCCCAGTGAGTACAGTCCAGAAGACCTCATCTCCCTCCCAGCTCAGCCCCAAAACGGAACTGTTTCCGCCCACGATGGCCAGCGTCGAGTGCTTTCCGAAACTACCCGCGATGATTACGTTCACACCATCTGGCGCCTCTTTGAAGAAGAGGTCGGTGTTATCGTGGACGTCATATGCTAAAACAAAAACACATACATAAGTACCTACCTAAAAAGCTGCATTCATGTGAAAGATTCAATATAGTATAGGTAGGCTACTACCTGTCTAAGCGGCTAGTAATTACCAGAGATTTTTTCAGGCAATCTATAAATTATAGCCCATAAAGCTCATTGGCGACGATAAATTAGTAAAGGCTAAACTCCAAAGCCTTGAACATCGACGAAAGGTTGCCAGCCTCTCGGTATTTTACAAGCTGCACTTCGGAGAGTGTGCGATGGAATTGCACAACTTAAATCCCCATCCCCATTTTACCACCGGACATCAAGACGCAAGGAAACACGGCATCCGTATATGGTAGAAATTCCTCGAATACGTACAAAGCGTTTTGATTCCTCGTTTATAATTCGGACAGCGAAGGAATGGAACACCTTACCAGCGTCATTGTTTCCTGACAAATATAATCTGGGAGTTTTTAAGGCTAGAGTGAACCGGTATCTTCTAGGCAAGCATGGTCCATCGTCGACCGCGTCATCACTTACCATCAGGTGAGACCGTGGTCAAATGTTAGCCTATGGATGATAAAAAAAAACTAACTAGGTAGATATAGATTGTTGAATCAATTTTAGTTACCGGTTCGGTTCCTGTTAAAGAACTCCTACACTTAAAATATGTGTACCTGTGTAATATTAGGTGATTAACTATATGTCTTATATAACATAGCTCAGTAGTCTTCTACTGAACTGTAGGCTGTGGATTCGAATCCCACCCAGGACAAACATTTCCGTAATGAACATAATAACGCCCAACGATCCTACATAGATGCTAGACCCTACAACTAGGATTCCTTGTATCTAGGGTAGGGACCTAGGAACTACGAGGACCATGGTCCCACAAAACCTAGAACAAGACGTACTTATTTGCGCTCTTTTTCCTGTGCACAAATACTTTATTAATATTGCGAGAATCGAACCCGCCGCCTCCAGGTTATGAGCCGACCTGCTCAACCACCACACCATGGAGGCTGTCCTGAGGCTGTCCTGGCTGAGGAGGCAGCGATTCTTCTGTGTCTTGATGCTATATTGTATTCTTTGTATGTATTTACAAACAAAAAGTAGGTAAGTAATTCTCTCGGTTATCTAAGCTGATAAGCTCGGCTTATTTTGAGGCTAGATGGCGCTGTGTGTTATTCATGAACATGGAGCTAGGTGATAGATGCTTGCTCACCCAATATTTGTGTTGGTGAACCAATAAGCAGCATATCCCTGTTCACATTAGGGCGAAGGGGGCCCGCAGCGAGCGCGATAACCGCCTGACTCAAGTTCAACTCTGACACTTCTCCATGGGCGTGTGAACGTTGCGTGCGACCGGCCGCCACTCCACCGTGGGGATGGTGTATAATTATCTAGAAATAACAACATCAAAGCATTACTTAATATTTCTATACCTACTTATATAATAATTCTGTTATTAGTTTTGGTGTGTACAATAAAGAGTATCTATGTACATATACCTAGTACCGAACTATCTACCGCCATTTTTAATTAATGCTGTAACCACTAACCAAGTGTAAAGACTGAATAAAATCATAGAATTAGTATCATGTAATAGGGCGAATGCTGTGCATAAAATATAGGTAGTTACTATAAAGTTTAATACATCGAAATAAACCATTTTATTATGATTTTAATGATAATGAAGGCGACGGATAAATTATCGTCTCGTGACTTTAAATTATCAGGTAGTAAAGAAGCAACCTAGTTACCTATAAGCCCTGGTGAGGCACACACAACACAACACAAGTCATAGTTAAAATAGGAATTTTTCATTCTCTGTAATATTAACTACCTACTCAATCGGAGACGTGGTGTTTCATTGTGGCCTATGTATAGATACTCTGAATCAAAATATTTTCGAGTGAAGAGAAGGAGTCATCCACACCTTGTCATAACCAGCAGATGCGGTAAGACAAGGATGAGTGCCGTCGAACTTGGCAACCGTAACTACGCCAGGAGTTACTTTGTGATTCAATTCCAATTTGAAAACTGGCTGTACTGTAGATAACTGCATTGTAATTTAACTTAAATGTTGAAGGTGTTAGTCATTTGTTTCTTTTAATTTAACATATTTTTGTATTGTTTAGTATCGTCATGGGAACCATTTCTAAACAAGGCTTTCAGTATGCCTTACTCCTTAGAGAGGTAGAAATAGAAACGCATAGATAAAATTAAAGTTTAAAAAAGGAAAAATTCCTATTTTTAATGTCAATGTCAACTGTCAGTATGCGTACGCTTATTATACAGCTGGTAAGCTCACAGATAGAGAAAAAAGGATAAAAATGTTCTGTGTTTTTTCCAATGTATTCTGTGGTTCTGAGCAAGTGAAGTCAAGCAGTTGTGTTGCCCCGTATTCCGAGTCACTCTATAATCGCACAAACCGCTCCCAGCGCTCACGTTGATTTTTCAGCGTTCCGATTCAGATTAAGGCTTTCATCCCGGGACTCTCGGTCTCGAAAATTTCGAGTCTCGACAATTTTTTCGTATTTTCGAGACTCGAGACTGCTACCTCTAGTCTCGGGAATAACGAGACTTTTGAGATTTGAGTCAAACTATTCAAAAATGTACTAAACCACGAGTATTTTTTATTCTGGTTAATAATTTATAGAAACTACAACTAGCCTTTTTGAAAAATAGCATCGGTCTTGACAACATCTAGCATGGTTTTTAGTCTGAGTTTTCATACTTATTCAAGATTCAAAGAGTCATCTGAGGGTCTTGATCACAGGCTTAATAATCTAAGGTCTCATTGTAATCATCATCAGCCTGGAAACGTCCACTGCTGGATTAAGGCCTCCCCCACAGAGCAGCTGCTTAAAAATGATAAGTTTGACAGGGGTTCGACTAAAGTCTTCTACCATGGATTTCAACTGAGAATAAGCAAGCTACCAACTGCAAGCTTTGTGGCACATAATAATCGCAAGGGGTATATCTGACGAAATAATGATGTAGGAAACTTTTCATTCATTTTAAGAGACATATTAAGGGCGTGTGGTATGCCAGCGCGAATCCAAGCCAAAGCAACAGAACAATTAATATTTTTTAGTACTAGACCAGTCGGGGGGCTGGGGTCGGCAGGGGTGGTGGTTCCAACGCGTGATAATTTTACTGTAGGCAACATATTACTGCAGTGAATATTATTATTATTATTATTATTATTATTGGTTGATAGACGAGCAGCATGACTGCTGATGTGTCTATATCCACAGTGTCGGATTCACAACTAAAGTATAATAATAATAGGTATTTTTAAAATCCATTATACATAAGTAGTTATTACTACTTACTACTACTACTACTTACTTGTTAGTTACTTAGTTTAATTACTACACAAAGTTTCATCACCGTATTTAAAGTAGTCATTATTTAATTGTACAGTTTGGAGGTAACTATGTAATTTTTTCCATCTAGAAAATTTTATTTATTCGTTTGTTTTTTGCTATAAGTACATAAGACTTAGTCCTGAACTTTATCATTCTAAACTTATATCAAATTCAAAGTTATTGTTGCAATATTGTTATTAAGACGCGGGAATAAGCTAAACCTTTTCAGCATTTTGGCGTGCTATAGACTTCAAGATTCCCTAATAAAGAGGATCTTTGGTACATTAAAATCTTCTGTGATTACCAAGCGCGGTGATTATGACAAATCCAATGATAAGCGCCGAAAGTGGCGTTTTATGTGGGAAGCATAATATGTTCAGCAGTGAACGTCTTCTGGCTGTTGAAGTGAATACATTTTTTCGTAAAAGTGAAAAAAAATAGTGCGATGTGTTCTCTAGCAGATATATTAGAGAAAAATCTCGCAAATAGTTGTTATTTTTGCTTGTATTTGAGTTTTTAACAGTTTGATTAGCTTGTAATTACTGCCTAACCTAGTTCAAACCTACTTTTGACGTAGTCTCAAAAGTCTCATTTCTCTCGGGAATTTCGAGACCGGGTCGAGTCTCGAAAAATTTTCCCGGGACTCGAAAATGTAGCGAGATTGAAAGCCTTAATTCAGATATTGCGCTCAATGACTTCGACCACTGTCAATGACTCGGAACAACCAATCACGGACGGCGATATCGCAAGATGGCGTCGGTCATGACGTTTACAAGAGATTTCGTTGCGCGCTCACGGCAATTCGGTACGCGTTATTAGCGCAATAATATCGATATTATAGATTTTAGCGGACGTTCGGTGGATTGTCAAAGAGCGCGGTTGTTTCGGCAATCTTTTAATTAAAAATATCTTATATGTAGAGTTTTTTGTGTAAAATATTAGTGTAAATCTTGTAGATTAAGTTTCCAACATCATTCTTTGGTAAGTTTTTGTAAATTCCTTAGTTCTCATTTTTTCGCATAGCCTTCATTTGTTTTAGTCTCGTTTCTTCCGGGGGTTGATGGAAACGGACCCCGGAGGTGGGGCTAGTTGGGGCCCGAATAATACCCAACCAACTCATCAAAATGGTATCATCTTCGCAGATGATTACTCTATTCCTTCGCCAGTAGAATTCGTTTCAATCGCGTCGGATTCTTCGGATGTTATAGAACGCACTCTCCAAGAAAATGCCAATACCACTAAACGCAAGAAGCATTCAAAAAAACATTTTAAAAAAAGCAGAGAGGAAAAACAATCTCAAGACTCACACATTCCTCTAGGTCAAGCTGTGCCAGCATCAAACTCAAATCAGGATTCACAAATTACTGATTCTTTTGCATCTCCATCTGCTACAGTTTCACAAATTCCGTCGATTCCCCCTTACATCCCCTCGGGGAGGCAATCGTATAAATCAACAGATAAAGGCCCATTTGTGGTGCATGTTCAAAAAATAGAGACTTCTCCGACTTCAGGAATGGTACTTCACCCGGTGAATTTTGGGCGGTTTTTGGCGAAAAATCGATTCTGCAGTATTATAGATGGTAGTGTCCAAAGAATAGGGCGAAACAGAATTTCTTTGTCATTCAATGATGCAAAATCAGCGAACAATTTTGTAACAAGCGATGTCTTAACAAAAAATGATTACAAGGCATTCATCCCTTCGTTTAGCACTATTCGTTTGGGTCTTGTGAAGGGAATTCCAATTGAATGGTCAGAGGAGGAAGTCATAGAAAGTATTAATGTTCCAGTTGATGGTTGCCCGATAATAAAAGTGCGTCGATTAAATTATAAAGTGGTTGTCGATGGGGTTCCTGTTTATAAACCATCTCAGTCATGTGTTCTTTCTTTTGATGGTCAAGTTCTTCCTCCACGGGTATTTATGTGTTTCAACTCCCTTGCTGTCGAACGGTATTATTATCCTACAGTACAGTGTTTCCAATGCTGTCGGTATGGTCATACAAAGAACAACTGTAGGTCAAAGCCACGTTGCTATAAGTGTGGAGAAGGCCACACTGGCGACTCTTGTAATGTTGAAGAAGGCACTTCCCCCTGTTTATCCTGTTCGGGTCTTCACTATTCCACGAATAAGAGTTGTCCTGAATTCAGTAGACAAAAGAAATTAAAATCACAATGGCAGAGAAAAGTGTGTCATACTCTGAAGCCTCTAAATTGCATTCGCCTATAAGAGGCAAGAGCTACAGTGATGCAGCCAAAACATCTTATACCAGTGTTTCCCCTGTTCCTTTATCCTCTTCCAATAAATCTTTTAACCCAGCCTCTCAATCTTATAGGAAAACAATCTTCCTCAAACCTAGACCTCCTCCATTACAAAAACAAGGCTATGATCGTTATGCTCATCAGGCTATAACTAACAATCCAGTTATACCCTGTAATAATGGTGTTGCTTTTAATCATCCCAATAATGACTCTTCTCCCTCCTCCAGTAGCATTTTGGAGCTTATTCAGGCTCTCACTAGGCTACTTAACTCTCCTGCTCTTGTACCGTCCAACGCTGCCCAAGATCCTTCCACTTCTGTTTTACAATCCTTCCATGATGGCACCCTCTCTAGGGCTGCAATGGAATTGTCAAAGTCTTAATAGTAAAAAATCTGATCTATTGTATATTATTAATAAATATGATCCATCTATTATTGCCATCTCTGAAACTTGGCTTAAGCCTGGTTCTTTTTTTAAGGTTCCTCGCTATCTTTGTTTCAGAGATGACAAAGCTGATGGGTATGGTGGTTCAGCCATACTTGTCAGAAACTCTGTAAATTCTCATCTTGTAAATATTCCTTCTCAGTTTGTTATTGACAACTTTTCAGTAGTTGCTGTCAGGTTAAAAAATATAACATTCATTTCATTATATATCCCCAGACCTTCTTTTGATATACTAAATAAAATTCTTAATATCTTTTCATCTATGCGAGGCCCATTTGTCATAATGGGTGATTTTAACATTCATCATCCTGCCTGGGGCTGTCAGGCTTCTGATCCTCTTGCCAATTACATATTTAATATTATGGATAGTTTAGGGTTGTGCTTATTGAATACTGGTTCTGCCACACGTCGTACGAAGCCGAATGAACGGGTTAGTGCTATTGACCTGACTATGGTGTCAGCATGTCTAGCTCCTTCAATGACCTGGAAAGTCTTATCTTCATCCTTCGGTAGTGATCATTTCCCAATTTTACTTGACCTCCCTTTTTCAAAAATCAAACCACTTCCATTCAAACCATTATTAGAATATAATTTAAATAAAACTCAGTCTGATGAATGGTCAAAATATTCATCATTACTTGAACAATCTGCTTCTGATCTTCCTGTCATCCTTCCTGATTCTTTGAACAATTGTCTTAGAGCATTGATAAATTTTATTCATTCTGCTGCTAAATCCTCATTCCTAACAAAGGTGCAAAATTTAAAGCACAGGTCTCCTCCGTGGTGGGATCAAGACTGTAAGGCTGCTGTTGCAGATAGGATAACAGCGGAAATTATATATTGTAATAACATGACAAACGAAAACTATGACAATTTAATGACAATTATGTCTAATTCCAAGCAAATACTTCACTCTAAGAAGTCTGAGGGATGGGAAAATTTCTGCTCTTCTATTTCTCCTAATGTTAATTCCTCTTTTGTTTGGAAATTAATTCGAAAGTTCCGTGGTTCATATAGAGAACCATCTCCTCCATATCCTAGTAATGAAAATTGGTTTGAACAATTTATGGATAGACTGGCTCCCTCCTTTGTTCCTAATTGTGTCAATACTATAGCTTCTAGTTCTTCTGTTTATGATGCAAGTTTTACTCCTTTTTCGATGCAGGAGTTACGCCTTGTCCTATCGGATCTTAAGGATACCTCTCCTGGTCGAGATGGGATCCCATATTCATTTTTGGTCAAAGCTGGAGAAAAGGTACCTTGAAATGATTAATTTGATGCTAGAGTTAGGGTGCGCTCCAGGTGCAATGAAAACTCAAATAATTGTTCCAGTTTTAAAGCCTGGTAAAGATCCAGAGAATCCTGATAGCTATCGTCCAATAGCTATGTCTTCTGTACTGAAAAAGATTGTGTTACAAGCTATGCAAAAATTATCAACCTTAGATTCTCTACTCATAGAACTCTTAAACTTCCTGTATTTGAATTTGATTATCAAACTATCTTATATCAACCCTCTTTACATCTTAATTTGGATTTGATGAAAGGGGATTCCTTCGCCAATAAACACTTTCTTCGGATCAAAGATAATCTATGGCGTGGTTGGCATTGCATTTTTACAGATGCATCTAAGCTAGATCAAAATGGCTGTGTTGGTGTTGGTTTATTTCATCAAAACTATAATATTGTGCAAAAGATTAAGTGCCCTCCGGAAACATCAGTCTTTGTTGGTGAATGTAGGGGTATTATGGAAGCTATCAACTATATACTGTTGTTCAAATTAAATAAAACTGTTGTATTCTCTGATTCATTGAGTGCTCTTCAAGCCTTTCAGAGTAATCCTTTTAAAATAGGCGCCAAAAACTGGATCATATTTAAATCTAAAGACTTGCTATTGAGATGCTCTAATTTGGGTTATTCTGTGCACCTAGCTTGGATCCCTAGTCATAGCATTATTTCTGGCAACGAAAAGGCCGATGAGATTGCCAAGCAAGCAGTAATATGTGGAGATAAAGTTCCTTTTAAAAATTATCCCCAAGACCTTCTGCTTTCACCTACCCGTGACTTAAAATCTAGATGGCTGAATAGATGGTTAGTAACTAGCAGACGGACAGGTTCAAATTATGCCAAGTACCAACCTGACATTTAAATTAAACCATGGTTCTTTAAGTTTAAGTACAATAGAAGAGTGTGTTCTATAATATCTAGATTAAGATTCGGCCACTGCTGCTCTGGTGTTCATTTAAAAAAACTGAGGATAAGAGACTCATCTATCTGCGAATGTGGTATGGATGAAGCTGATTTGAACCACATTTACTTCTCATGTCCTAAATTTGATCATAATTCATTATTCAACTCACTAATCCATTATAAATTTCCATTCCCAGTTCACATAGATAATATTTTGTGTAAAATAGACCCTACTTCAATAGCTATTTTATCATCTTTTATTATTGAAAATAACATTAAATTGTAATCATATTTTATGTAATTATATTCACTTTAACAACTGTCCTAGTAAGTCATGCCACAATATTCAATTATTGTCTTCATTGTACATTTTGCTCATTTATTGTAATAATGTTGTGTAGTTGGTAGTTATAGGATATTTTTGTTTTGTTTCAGATACCCTAAATTCAAAATTTCGTTTTTATTTCTCTTTTGACATGACACTGGCAAAAATGTGCTAAACAGTTGCCATAAAAAAAAAAATAGATTTTAGCGTGAATCGGAATAGGGCCTTGTGGTGTGCTACAAAATGCAATTTTTATCAAATTGAATTGAATAACTCAGAAAGTGAGTGAGTGTGTTATGCGAATAACACTACGTTTTCGTGCTCAGAGTTATATTGGTTCCATTTATCATTCTAGCAAGCTTGGACACTGGAAGTAAAAAAAATATTGTATGTTTGCAGTGCGCGCTATCACTCTAAACAAATTTATTTTATTCAATATAGTGTTATTTAATTATTTAACTAGCCAGATGGGAAGTGAACCATACTTATCATCTCCTAAAAAAGCCAGGTATGTTCCTAATTTCTGTATTAATGTTTCATTATACTTTTGGATTATTGCACATTAATATATCACGAATCTCAATCTACGATTATGATTTGTATTTCTAAGTTTGATTGGCGTGTATAATTTTAAGGGTTGGACTATAATCTAACTACACTTAAGTAGCTATACCTTTTAGTTTTCCTTGCTCTATGTAGACTTCACAGAGTAGAGTACCTACTTTGTTTAGTGACTATTTGGCAATTGCTGTTTGTTTGCCTTAAAGTGTACCCTTGTTCTGTAGCAAAAAAGTTATTATAGGTACGTGTTATCAATAAATAATGTCTTATCTGTTATCTAATTTTATATGAATGTTATCTTTCGAAAACTATTCTGATGTAAATAAAGTGGTTTTGGCACCTATAGTAGGTAACAAAAAGGTTACTTGCAGCTGCACCCTGCACCCCTGTATGGTTTTAATGGTGCACACAGTGTGTTAAGTGTGTATTATCTATCCCACATACACACACTTTGTTCTTAGGAACTCATACTTACTGTTATCACAGCCTAGATCACTTGTTTTCTGATGAATTGTTGATAAAAATGGGAAAACAAAAAAATTACCCACGGTGGATACCTTTAATTAAGTGCTAAATATCTAGACACTACATTTCATCAATATCCACTTCATATCAATCAGTAGGCCTAGCACGAATATTTACGCGCGCGTAAGCGTAACGTTAACGTAAAAACCCCCTATTACGACTGCGTCTGCCGCTCAACTGCTGTCAAAGTTCATACAATTTTGACAGTAGTTGAGCGGCAGACGTGCGCCAGCAGCGCTGCTAGCTCAATCGTAATAGGGGGGCAGATCAAATGCCATACGTTAACGTTACACTTACGCGCGCGTAAATATTCGTGCTAGGCCCACAGGTAGGCAGTAAATTAGTAGGAAATACTCTCACAGAATTCTGTTAGTTGAAAAGCCATAAAATTGGACAATTTCTCCAAATATAGAAAAATTGAATTGCCTATTTTGCTCCATGCTACTTCGTAACAATTTTTCCTCATTGTTGTTTCTATTTATTTTCAGTTGGTGCAGCTGGACTCGGCATTCTGATGAAATATTGGCCAATGCTGAAAAAAGGATCCTATCATGTAAGTATTACATAATTACATATAGTATAGAACTGACTGCTCATACTTTTATTATTCTAGTGGCCTTGTGTCTGTGTTATACATCTGTATATTATTGTCCCAGTCATCATGACTTGTAAATATCTTACTTTTATGTTAGTCAAAATGATTTGACAAATTTTATATTACTATTTATTGTATAGGAAAAAACTGTTCCTATGTGCTTGTATAAGTATAATATGTGTAAAGAAGGCCTATAATACATAAGTACATATTTTAATGTAAGGGGGAAAAAATTTAGGGCTGAATGGTTAGGATGGGTGTATCTGTAAATTGTAATTTTTCATAAACTGTCTGAATTCCATAACCATTTAGTTACGACACCATAACCAAGAATTGACGTGACGAGCTAGTCGTTCACCTGATGTTAAGCGACACGGCCGCCAATTACAGTTGCACTGTCACTCAGAACTTTAAAATAATAAAGTTTTGCATGACACGGCACATCATCCTGAGACATCACCCAGTCTA
This sequence comes from Ennomos erosarius, assembly GCA_963580505.1. NCBI lineage: Eukaryota > Metazoa > Arthropoda > Insecta > Lepidoptera > Geometridae > Ennomos > Ennomos erosarius. The sequence continues at coordinate 10,075,222 of OY756993.1, read as the reverse complement.
GTAATCAGATTACTACACTGAGATCAGGTCATAAAGTCTCATTTTCCCAGTAATTCAAGAGATCAACTGTTACCAACCTGTTAACATGTACTCATGCATGGAGCAAGGAGCTGGATGTCAGGAACCCAGTTGACATTGTGTACCTTGATTTTGAACGTGCCTTTGACAAAGTTCCCCACCAACGGCTTCTAATGAAACTGGACCACTTTGGAATACGTGGCGCTCTGCTCAGATGGATCGAAAACTATTTAGATGGTAGAACTTTCCAGGTCCGGGTTGGTACCTCCTTGTCCCAACGACGACAAGTGCTGAGCGGGGTACCACAAGGATCAGTGCTCGGCCCTCACCTGAATGGAATTTTTATAACAGACCTGGTGGAACTTTTGGAGTCACAGACTGCGTTCTTTGCTGATGATGGAAAGTTTTTTGCTAATCCATTAATAAAGTCTGGACAGCTACAAGATGATCTCAATCGGATACAGAGCTGGACCAAGGACTGGATTATTAAATTAAATATATCAAAATGCAGTGTTTTACATCTAGGTGATCCCAATCCGCACATCCAATATACCTTGGATGGCAACGCAATAGCATCTGTTGATGTTCAAAAGGATTTGGGCGTAATTATTACAGCAAATTTAAAGTGGGAAGATCACATCACCTCAATAGTTAAAAAAGCTAACTCTTTTATATATGTTATATGGAGATCTTTCCAAACAATGACAGTGCAAGTCTTTCTTAAAATCTATAAAACATACATTAGACCCCTATTAGAGTATGGGTTTCAAGTTTGGAGCCCATATTTTCAGAAAGACATTGACCTCTTGGAAAGTGTTCAAAGGAAAGCCAGCAAGATACCCCGGGCCCTTCGACGCAAGTCCTATGAAGAGAGACTCCAAGTGCTGCGCCTCACTAGCCTCGAGGAAAGGCGTCTGCGTGGTGACCTCATTGAGACATTTAAAATTATAACTGGCAATTACAACCTCCCGGATATATATGATATTTATTTGATGAGACAAGGCAGACCCTCACGGGGGCACTCACCGCTAATTAATCGCACAACAGCTAGGACCAACACTGCACATCACTTCCTCAGTAATAGAGTGGTTCACAACTGGAACAGGCTGCCTGAAGAGGTCATTGCTTCCACCTCCGTGAACAACTTCAAGAACAAACTCGACAACTGGTTACGAGCTAACAAACTATCACTGTTGCAAAAATGAACTTTAGAAGTGAATCCGACACTGTGGACACATCAGCAGTTATACTGGCAAAGTGGTGGTACCTACCTAGAAGAACTTTGCAGAAAAGTCCTACCATTTAGTTAAATAGATTAGACATAAAAAAATAACATACAGATAATATATACATAATATGGCTAATTTAATCTAAGGTTAAACAGTCAGAGATATTCATTTTTACAGGTTTGAAAACTGCATACAAAAGCTTCTACGTGAACATAGGCGCCGTAGTCGGCAAACACGACAGGATATGGACGATATCAATGAACGAGGAGTCGCAGAAGACTCCCCTGCTGATGCTACATGGCTTGGGCGCTGGGCTGGCGCTCTGGTGTCCCAACCTCGACGCCTTCGCTGCCAGTAGGCCTGTGTACGCTATAGACTTGTTAGGTAAGACTGTAGGATAGTACCTTAATATGTAAATAAACTAACAACCAATGGGGAAGAAAGGTTCTCGAGTGGCGACCACGAACCGGAAGACGCAGCGTAAGCCGGGCCTCCACTAGGGAGACCAACGATCCGACGATCTGGTGAAAACCGCGGGAGCCGATTGATGCAGGAGGCGAGCAGCCGCTCAAAGTGGCGCTGTCTGGGGGAGGCCTATGTTCGGCAGTGAACGTCGTCAGCATGATTATGAAGTAAATATAAATAGGTAATATAAAAGGCGGAGTAATAGGGCTGTTCCCGTTTCCCCCTTGGTTTTATCCCCATAGGGCTCAATTTTCAATTAGTTGCGCAGGGCCCTGCCCGTCTAGCATGCGCATCACGACAAAATCTTCTCGACCCTCGTGAGAAACCGTGACCAGGCTATGGTTAGCGCCTAACCCCCATATTCCAAAACATTTCTCCAAAAACCCTTCACTTGACTTCTACTTAACTTTGAGGGAAACTCAAAACACATCGCGACGTACCTTGAGTTGACAGTTGCTTCACTTCTCTCGTTTGAGAAAAATTGACGCAGAAATGTTAAGTTGTTTTTTTACTGTCAACTAAAAATACCAAAACACAAAAATGAGGTTAATTCGAGGTTGAGTCGATTGGAGTAATCTCTAAGTAACGTCTTAGAATATGGGGGTATGTGTATCTCACTCAACAGCGACAACTTTTTTTACGGTGTGCATGCTAAGCCATTTAGTTAGGCCTCAATTGTGCAGTTGTAGACGCGTGGGCGTGACTATTTCGTCGTTTCCTTTCCTGGATTAGTTGATGGCACTCGTCAGTACAGCCGTCGAGAGGCAATTAATTCTATTTTCGCGTTACCTTGAATAGCGATAGTGTATTTTAGTACCACGAATACGGCTTTTTGTTATTTACAAGCAGTTTCAATAGATCTTTGGCTCGAAACTATTGATCGTTCCGTGCTAGGCTTGCAGCGTCTTGTTGATTGCAAAGATTTTAATGATGAGAATGCTGCTGCTTATCCCCTGCACATTTCCTCAGCCGCTATAAATTTAACTAACACCCCTAAATGATTTATATACTTAGCTTAGGCGCAGGCCACACATAAACTGCATGAAAATAAAGCTCAGTTTAGGATACGCGGGCGCCAAAATGGAGCGTCATAAGCACGTCCGAGCAACAACATACCGTGTCTCCTAAATTGAGCTTTATTTCCATGCTTTGTGTATGAAATTTGAATGAAAGAAGCGCGCCCGTGCCCGACGATATTTAATTTATATGTGGCCTGCGCCTAAAGATGTGCTACAGAAGCACAATTTCGACTCTAGTTTAACTAAGTATATTTTTATAGGACTCGGCCGCAGTTCCCGGCCCAAGTTCTCAACAGACCCATATAAAGTGGAGGACCAATGGGTGGAATCGATAGAGGCGTGGAGGCGAGAGATGAAAATTTCCCAGTTCATCCTGCTCGGACACAGCCTTGGCGGGTACATCGCTACTCTGTACTCAATCAAGTATCCCGAAAGGTGAGACCAATATAACATCTGGAACAGCGTTTCTCGATAAGCCCCCATGCCCATTCTACTATCGTCAAACTAGACGCACGGAAATACCGCATCCGGATATGGTTGAGATTCCTCGAATACGTAGGTACTCAGTAATTTAAACACAAGTTAAATAGTATGTCACAAAATGAAAACATACATTTTCTCTTCTCCGAAACGTTGATTCCCGTTATCGTTGATAATCTTTACCGGCTGTAGCAATAACAAAAATTGTGAACAAAACATTTTTCTACGGAAAAACAAATAAGGACTTGCAACGTGGATAATTTGTATAAGTAGGTACAGTCGATGTTTAAGTGTCGAAGTATTTCGGAAGTAGGATTGATCCATCGAAATCGGTTACGCCCTTGCATGCGGAAGCCGCCGCACAAGTAAATGGCAAAGCTGAAATAGAACTGTAAAATAATTCAGTTTCGTAACGAGCACGAAGCCCAGCACAGAGCAAGATTAAAATACAACAGTTTCTTGTTCTGTGCATATACCTAATATATCTTTGTATTTTTTTTTCTAGAGTACGGCACCTAATCGCAGCTGACCCTTGGGGCTACTCAGAAGTGACTCCTGAGTTAGAAGAGAGGTACCGCAAAATGCCGTTTTGGGTGCGAACCTTCGGCGCTGCCTTACGACCGTTCAACCCCTTAGCCATCATCCGGGCGGCGGGACCGGCGGGCCAGTGGTTGATCACTAGAGGCCGCGCGGATATAGTCAAGAAATATGCTTCTATTATACCGGACGCGGAGACTGTTATACCTGAGTATATCTATCAGTGTAACTCGCAGACACCGAGGTAAGATTTCATCTGTTTATGATGTTTAGTTTTATACAGCAGTCTCTTTAAAGCTGAAATGTATTCATGTAGCTGTCTATTATTTCCTCTGTCCCAGAAGAGTACCATGTCATACCACAGAATACGTAATAGTACAAAACAGAAGATACACTCCGCGAAGTCACCCTTAATCAAATACTGGGAAATTATTTCCGATCAAGCTAGTCTAAATAATAAAAAATTAAATCAAATTTATACTTTGACTAATGACGATTAAATTTTTTGTTCAATTTTATACCTGCTTTGGAAAACTTTGTAACATTATATTTTTCTGAACATAAAAACTTGATTAGACATTCTCTTACATTTGGGGGTTTGAAATTGAATCGAACCCCGGCTCTGGCAAGTGACTTTATAATCATTCATTGCAGTTTATTTTATTTCTATCAATATTAATTATTTCAATAATTATTAAGGGGCTTTCCAGTGCTTTTCCTCCATAGGTTTGGTTCATCCGGTATAATGATCTTTCTATAAGATTTTTTCTTTATTCCAGCGGTGAATCGGCATTCCACACTATATTATCACGTTTTGGGTTAGCAAAGAACTCGTTAGTGCCACGTCTAGACCAACTTCACCCTTCACTCCCGGTCACAGAGATATACGGATCCAAGTCTTGGGTACCTCGCTGCCCTGAGGAGGTCATGAGGGAAAAACGACCTAATAGCAGAAGATATCCTAAGGTGACCATTATAGCTCTAAGAATTAGCAAGTTGAAATGGTAATGGGCAGGCCACATCGCTCGTAGAACTGACAATCGATGGGGAAGAAATGTTCTCGAGTGGCGACCACAGACCGGGAGATGCAGCGTAGGCGCCTACTAGGTGGTCTGAAGATCTGGTGAAAACAATGGGAGCCGATGGATACAGGTGGCAAGCAGCCACTCAAAGTGGTGCTATGGGGCTGGCCTATGTGCAGCAGTGGACATCTTCAGGCTGTTATAAATGACGATGATTAATTAGACAATACAAATTATTTTTATTGCATTTTCAGGTGATAGAGCACGCAAGCCACCACATATACCTAGACAGGCCGGAAATATTCAACGAGTATGTTCTAGAAGCTTGTGAAAGAGCGGACCAATACGATCCCGAGATCAAGGCACCACTGAGGCCGGCGACCAATCAAACATCAGAAGACAACACCGCTAAAGCTGAGGACCAATCACCGATCAGTAAAGTAAAGTCTAACCCATCACTGCCAACTTTACCTTTGAATGAAAATTTGTAACGCATCCATTGCGTGCGCAAGCGAGTATTTATTTTATTTTGTGATGATCAATCCTAGAAATAAGTATGTGTGATTTAGTTAGTATAGAATTCGTCATACTAACATTACGATTTGTCCAGGCGTTCTGGCGTGATATGTACATAAAATATACAAGTATTTATAGTTATTTGTACAAGAGGTAAATGATGCACAAAACATTATACAGACTTACATCCATATTGAATACTGTAAATATGTATTACTATTTTTATTTATAAAGGTGTGATTATAATGACGGGTAAACATATTAAAGTATAAGTAAATATCAAAAACATATGGATTTAATAAGACAGTTGTGATAATGTAACGTATTAATTTTAATATTTGAATAGCTGTGTCTATATAATTATGCTATTAATTCTTCATTATTACGGACCACAGTAGGGGTCCCGTTTAGGTGGAGCTCATGGATTCGTCCCCAAATTTAAATTCGGGGACAGACAGGGAATGTTTATTACTGTTTGTCCCCACGGGTACAGATAGCATAATAACCCGTTGTTCTTGTTGTCCTCCATAAGTCTGCCAACTGGATTTTTTTCCTCTTAAGCCCCACGCGGGCCAACGGGAATTTTATTCTCGTTTGCCCCCACAAATATATTGTGTTCATATTTCAAATAAAATCACAATATCATTGGGCATAATCCGCCGTAAACTACCTCTAAATAAATTAGAACCTCTTTTCTAAATGCTCTAAGATTTGAATAGATGAACAATGAAAAAGCGTACGAGTGTCGTTCGTTTAACTTTTTTTTAGTTGACAAATTACCAATCACTTATTTTGTGTGGATTCTGTCGCATTTCCTAAAGCTAAACTAAAAAGTGTTAAATGTTATTTTGGCTGTACTTCTCAGTTAAAAGGGCAATTATAGTTTCGTTTTGCTGGAGGCAAATAATGCTTGCACAGAATATCACATTAAACACGTATTTTCGAAATTATATTTACGATTGTTTTAATAATGATAATAAATTGATGAAACGAGGAGTCTAGTCTGTGTGAAATGTAGTATTTTATTTTGAGAGATTAATGTAATCAAATTAGTAATATCTCTTCAAGGACAAAGTTATTTTTCAAAGCAATCTACGTATAGGTATGTCGATTTAAGATTTTTATACACATACTTATCAAAATGTGATGTGATATTTTAATAAACAATTATAATTTATCAAACAGAGTTTATTTATTTTGAAACACCCACAGACATCAAATACTATACAGTCAGGAATCAGGTGATTCCTTACTGTATAGTATTTGACCTGACTTTTTAGTGAATATAAGCATTTTCATAATGGAGACTACAAAAGGTAAATGACCAAAAAAATAAAAGGCAAATAACAATAAGTTATCTTTATTTACATAATATAACCTCGTTTTATGCTTTTATTTATCAAAAAGCTGTAATAAATAACAATTCTTTAAACATTTCTTGCTATTATTAAGGTAAAACAATTATTCGTAGGTACATTTTAGGTAAAACATAGTGTGATTCCTTCACTAAGCACAAAACATTACGCATATTATGCGGATAATATACACTATAGCAAAAAACAAAATGTGGCAAGTCAATGCCAACTTGGCTGCCTGTATCACTCGACTTGTTGGCCAAATGCACAAACTAAGTAGAAGTGAAGCCAAATGTTTGCCAAACCTAGCAATTGGCCAACGCACCTTGCCAAACTAACATGATTTGAGTGCGTAAGTAACGCTTATTTGCTTTGCTTTTTTCTATAAATCGGCAGCGTCACGTCAAGATCTGTCCGCATAGTACGCGCTTACCTTATAATTATAATTTTTGCCTTTTCATAACAAAATAAGTTATAAAATTACGTATCTAATATCAAATATTATCTAAGTATATTTAAATGAATGTTTAAATCGGAGGTACCTATTTGAACAGTTCTATTAAGATGGGTTTTTTTATAAATAAATTGAAAGAAAACAACTAGAATTTGAGTTAGAATTTCCAGTTAGAATTTGAGTTATTGAAAAGGTAGTTATTATTTAACAAAAGCGACAAAATAAAACATAACACAACAAAACAAAACACGATGTCATCATTTAAAAAGATGCAATTTAAGTCAATTACTGTAAAGTGAGTTCATATTAGTGCCATTTCGTTGAATGAACTTTAGAAAGAAAGAAAATACACTAAATAAAATAAAGGTACGAAGCTAAGCAAAAGCGACAAAAGTAAGAATCATGATTCTGTCAATGCCTTTTGCCATAATCACCAAGCTTGCCAGGCGGCTTCGTGATCGCGATGAAAGTGGTATGTATATTATGTATAATAGGCATGATGACTACTATTATAAATGAACAAGTAAATATTAATTTCATAAAGAAGATTAAAAATGAATGCAATAATTGAAAAAATAAGTAATATCGGTAAATAAATCACGGAGTAATAATCTTTTAAAGTTTCTGCAGGATGCATCTCCTGTGCCTTTCACGCGAAACAGAGCGCACTATCAACGACCTTCCTCTGACGTCACTGGCCGTTTGAGCTATCTCTTTCTATTCAGGTTTATAAAATGCTTGTAACTTAGTCATTTTTTGAGATGTTTAATTTTTGTTTTCACTAATGTTTATCTTTTGAGGAATATTATTAATTTATCCAAAAACCAAAATTTTAGTCGTCATGCCTATTGTATAGTTTGGTTTCTTTATGATTTGAACTAAAAATGGAATGGATGGATAAATAATAATTATTGTACATACTATAATAGAGATATAATAATTCATTATCCTCGCTTCACTGTATCAGGAATGGTGTACAAGGAACATTTTATTATTTAAACTAATACTTACTAATAAAAATAAGGCACACTGAGAAATCAAAACTGCCCGTCTCTGTCTGTTTGTCAGTTTTTAAATAGTAAACAGCTAGACCTATTTTGATGAAAGTTTACATGTAGATCAATCCCCAGGGGATAGATATTGGATACTATTAAACTATAAAATATAGTACATTCAGAAGAATTTTGGTGATTTTTTTTAATGTAGTCTATCCTGTAAAAAACGAAACTAGCCACCTAAACATACTAATTTTTGGCGTAAAAATTACCAATAAGAAAAGTATTTGTCACTCGAACACGAAATATATTGTCAATAAAATCAAGACGTACAAGCGTAGATTATATAAATAAATAAATTAAATAAATATGTGTCGACATTTCACACAGCGCCATCTAGCCCCAAACTAAGCATAGCTTGTAGTATGGGAACCAGATAATACTTATATACTTTTTTGTTTGTAAATACATACATAGAATACAATATAACACCCAGACACAGAACAAACATCTATGTTCATCACACAAATGTTTGTCCCGGGTAGGAATCGAACCCACAGCCCTCAGTTCAGAAGGCCGGGATACTACCAACTGAGCTATCGGGCCCGTCAAATATCTATCCAAACGATTGACATCAAAATCAAAAGTTTTTGTTAGGTTTTAGAGGGTGAAAACCATTGACGCCCGAAACGCTAAAATGTAGGTTATTTCACTCGTGGACTCCTATTGTCTGTATCATAAGTGTGGAGAGCAGAGCGACGGCAATAAAATTTTCAAATGTCAGGATAGTCCTCTTAATATGACACCCATAAAACCCATAACAACCAACTCCATTTCATTTCAAATACAGTGAAGCAGCCATAGCTTACTTACATAGTTTTTGTGCACCACGTCAAGTACGATTAAAACAACCAATAACACCATTGTTATGAACTATCTTCGCGCTGATTGATCGCTAACGCGGGCTGTGATTGGTCGTTCGTATCGCTGCTGTTCTGTGATTGGTTGTGATTTGGTTCTATAGCTCTGTTTGGATCGACCAACGGCTTGTGTTCGTCCGCTTTCGAGCACGCTTCTAACACGAATTTGTTGAATTGCTCCGGCTTGTCTAAGTACACGTGATGGCCTGCGCCATTGATCACCTGAAAACAAATGGAAAATACAATGATAATCAGTTCTTAAAAATGGTAACCAGCGGTAATCATTCAGTAGTAGTACTGTAGCTATTATATTATCTGTGGTAGTAGTATCGGACGGAATTACTAGTAATTATAGTTTACATATCTAACACAGGATCTATAGATGTCACCACTGCTGTTTAGTCGGTACTAAATTATAAGTAGTCCTAAACATTTTCGCAGCTGGGGACTGTGACCATAGCTCAATTGGGAAAGCGTCAATTTAGTTCTAACCCAAGTATAAGGTTGGATTTTTGGTTAAAAACACCAATGGTTAAAACTCTTATAAATAAATAAAAATAAATAACGCCAAACATACTCTAAAACCATTAACTTTTACTTACGAGTTTTTTTTTAACCATTGGTTCCCGCATCCATCCATCCCTCAATACTGCTATAAAAATTAAAAAAATTATAAATATTATTGGTAGGTATATTTATGATATTTATAGCAGTATCGCCTTGCAGTATTGATTTGTAAAGGAAAAATTAGAATCACGAGCGGGGATTGAACCCAACCCCATAAGTTGGTTGTAAAGGTGAAGGAAAAGTTCGGACATGAGACCACTTATCACGATAGCTTAAGTAAAGCATATCCCGGCTTGAGGGATGGATGGATGCTCTAAAATTACAGGGTTGGTTTCACCGTTTCACCCCATAAATTCTTCTCACCTGTACAAAAGTATTATTCGAAGGTCTACTCTCGCTGAGCACCTGTCCCGTACAGTTGTCGACCCACGACCGCGAACCGTACAACACTGTGATGGGTAGCGCCGGGTGCAGCTGGTCCAAGCGCTTCACCATCGGGTTCTTGGCCCAACCGAAACCCGTCATTAAAGTGTGGAAAGCGCTTTCACCGCTGAAAAACAAACTAATTATCCATATTTCCCTTTGGCAACTTACCCGTTTTTCCAAGGGGTATACTTAATTTTTCGCGATAAAAAGTATCCTGTATTTACCTCAGTGGATAAAGTAATTTGTGTGGAAATTTTGGAATGAAAGCCAAAGATAAAACACACTACAAACGCGGGTTTCAAAGTTTCAGATGTATACGAGTATAAGGCCTCTAAATTACTCTTCGGTACATAAAAAACGTATATGAAAAATGTCGTCGCTTGAATCAATCAATCAAATCGTTTATTTGCTAAAATACATGTATAGTTCTAGGTCTTACAAAAACTTTTGCTCATGTATTTAGTCTGCAAGCAGACGTGCAAATGTTATTTAATAACTAATCACTATTTTTGTAACTTAAAAGTAAATATTTGTACAGAATTTATTATAATCTTTAACACTATAAAAACAGTTGCAATGAAGCCAGTCAGTCAGACATTTTTTAAATTTGTTACCTTCTAATATTTTTATGTCATTTGGAATGTTATTGTAAACGAATTGATCTATGTACTATTCTGTTAGGCGAAGAACACTCCTTTTTTTAGCCAAGCAAGAAGCATTGGAGAGCCTAAAAATTCTGACACCAGCTAGCACGCGCACCGTGAGAAAGTCTCAAGAAAGTTTTGTCGCGGTGCGAATGCTAGACAGGCAGGTCTGATCACTTGACTCACCTAGGCGTCTGCGAGTTACACTGATAAATATACTCCGGTATAACCGTCTCCGCATCCGAAAGGTACTTTTCATATTTCCTAGAGATGTCCGGTCGGGTTTTAGAGACGAGCCACCGGCCCGCGGGACCGGCGGCCCTCACGGCCCACAGCGGATTGAGTGGCTGGAACGCTGTGGCCACCGCTCGGACCCAAAGGGGCAATTGGTACTTTTCATATGCGTTAGATGGGCGTTCCGGGAACCCCCATGGGTCCGCTAGAATTAGGTGGCGTACTCTGGAATAGGACAAAAAGTTCAAAAAAATGTTATTTGGAGGGTAGTTTTCAGTTTTATGCATACTCTGATTTTACTAAGTGGTAGGACTTTTCTGCAAAGTTCGTCTAGGTAGGTACCACCACTTTGCCAGTTATTCTGCCGCCAAGCAATAGTGTGCAAGCACTACTGTGTTCCGGTTTGAAGGGCATTGTAGCTAGTGAAATTACTGGGCAAATGAGACTTTATGACCTGATTACACAGCGTAGTAATCTGATTACTAGACAGTGTGATGTCTCAGGATGACGTGCGCAGTGCAGTGTCATGCAAAACTTTATTATTTTAATGTTCCGAAAGACACTGCAACTGTTATGGGCGGCCGTATTGCTTAACATCAGGTGAACGACCAGCTCGTCACGTCATTCATTCTCATAAAAATAAAAAAAAAGTAGCTATTTTAAGATCCATTTAAGTGATTCTTTTTTCAATAGATACTCTCGATGACTTTGTCATGCAGTTGTTTTAATTTATGTAGAATAGGTATCATGTTCATAAACATTATAAGTCAAATGGGTGAGACGTTGTCCCGTAGTGGCCATATTAACGCATATGCATTAGATAGGCGTTCCGGGAAACCCCATGGGTCCGCTAAGATTAGGTGGCGTACTCTGGAACTCATTATTGAAAATTAGGTACTTTGAAGCACGATTACGAGTAGGTCAACTATTGAACAGAAAACCAATAACAATATTATTTTTGCAATAAGTACACCTGTTTCTTTTTGTGCTCACCTTTCAGGGTATTTAATAGCGTATGCAGTAGCGATATACCCCCCGAGACTGTGCCCCAACAATATGAACTCGGACAGGTTGACCTCTCGTCTCCATTCCTCCACCGACTCCACCCACTGCGCCTCCGCCTTCACAGCATCCGAAGAGAACTTTGGACGGGAACTGCGACCGAACCCTGGAATTAACAACATTTACTACTAGACTGTGAGATCTGATCATAAAGTCTCACTGGGCAACAGTATTATAAAAATGTTTACTAGACTGAGATTAGATCGCATAACGTCTCATTAGCCCATTAATATCAAAAATGTGTCACAGTCTAGTAATATTACTAGACTGCGTGACGTCTCAGGATGACGTGCACAGTGCCCACGCCACCAGCCAGCCATGACGCTTAACATCAAGAGAACGGCTATCTCGTCACGTTATTAGTTAACATTTTAATTTGGTCTTATCACTTTAGTTTCTTTTTATTTTAATGACTGTCGTGACGAGCTAGTCGTGTTGATGTTGAGCGTCACGACTGACCATTACATATAATTATATGTATGTTAGTCGTTCAGTATTTTATGATATGGGCCTTTTTATAGAATATAATTATTATTATTATGTACAACAGTTTCAGCGCCACTCGGAACTTTAAAATATAAATTTTCGCGTGACATTGCACTGCGCACGTTATCCTGAAACATCACGTAGTCTAGCAATAAGATTACAATTGGTGAGATCCGAAATCTGATGACGATTCGTCGACAAGACATCATACTTAGAACGTTACGATCAATTTGTACGTAGTACTCTTCATAATATGGTTTCAGAGGTCGCACAACATATAAAATGCAGAAAACATCCCATGAGGGCGTCAATTAGCGATAGCAAATAATGCGATTTTTCATTAATTTCATTAACATGCTAATTCATGCGTCTTAGCATGCAAATTGATATTGCCATTCTATTTGCTATAATGACGATAATAATTGACAAAATGAAATGAAACTTTAAATTAAAAATTAAATTCAATTCAATTAAATTTCACGTTTCATAGAATTTTTTATTTAATTTGCGAAATGCTAATTGAGTTTTTACATGCTAATTAATCCATCACTAGCTTCAATACAGACCTTATCGCCATTCGGGATAATGTTATAACACATACAGTCTTACCTAACAAGTCTATAGCGTACACAGGCCTACTGGCAGCGAAGGCGTCGAGGTTAGGGCACCAGAGCGCCAGCCCAGCGCCCATGCCATGTAACATCACCAGCGGAGTCTTCTGCGACTCCTCGTTCAGAGACACTGTCCAGATCTTGTCGCATTGTCCCACCACCGATCCAATGTCTACGTAGAAACGTTTGTATGCAGTTTTCAAACCTGCAAGATTCGATACTTTAGCTTCGTAGACCGTCATCTCTGTCACTGAGAGATATAATCGATTAGTGTCGGTTTCGTAGTGTAGTTAATGGTATATTTATAAATAATAAATAAATAAATAAATATGTGTGGACATTTCACACAGCGTCATCCAGCCCCAAACTAAGCATAGCTTGTACTATGGGAACCAGATAACTGATACAATATTTATATTTTTTTTTGTTTGTAAATACATACATAGAATACAATATAACACCCAGACGCAGAACAAACACCTATGTTCATCACATAAATGTTTGTCCTAGGTAGGAATCGAACCCACAGCCCTCAGTTCAGAAGGCAGGGATACTACCAACTGAGCTATCGGGCCTGTCAAATAATTTTATAACTTCGCTAGTTTAACAGCAATTTTCCGGATCGATATCCTGAAAATTGCTCATCGATATGATCGAGGTAAGTTAATTTAAAAACACGAGCTTGATCAAGTAGGCTTGAACAACTTTCTACACGAGATTCAAGTAAAAGTGTAAATCGAACCAGTTTAGTTTTACTGTGAAGAAATCTAGTCCTAGATAAGTAAACCTCATACGAACAACATAAATTATTAGAGCGGCTTCATTATTTTATTATGCCGATTGTCTCTCATTCTGTGAAGTTAAATTAAATGCAAGTACTCTTCGTGTATTGCTGTACTGTTCTGATAAAAGAAACAGACAGTTTGGTCTTACATATTATTTGGGTTTCTGCAAGCCAAGACTGATTGGGCATACCTTGGGCAAACATGCCCCACCTAAAACAACATCGCCATGATCCGTCACGTGAGATGCTGAGATGTTGCCTAAATTACGACCCCAGATAATATAATACCTACAGTACAGATGCCTCATTCCATACAACGGAATAACTCGGGCTATTTTACAAATTATTATTTTACTGCATAACGCAAGATTATCAAGCGACATTTATTGCGTGTTGGCGAAGTTTTTGGTTAAATGACCACACTGGACACTAACTAGTAACGTTCGCGACATGATCCCTACATTTTTTCGCGTTCGGGCTATTGTTCGTTTGTACCGGATGAGACCCCATGATTAGGACGATTTTGGGCCTTACTCATAAACGCTGCTTGAAGTTAAGTTAGCCAATGCTTAAAATCTTCTGTCAACTTTTGACTGATTTGAAATGTCACGCGCGAAAACAAGACGGAACATTTTAAACACTGGCTAACTTTAAGCAGCGTTTATAAGTAAGGTCCTTTATAATTACTTTTTGATTTTTAAATAATAGTTTAGTTATTCATTGATGTCGAATGTCATTAAACGAAGTTTAACGTTGCGTATTGAAATACCTAAATGAAACGTAAATCTTTTTAGATTAGTGTTTAAATATAAATATAACAAAATAATTTTACAAATTACGAGCCAAAAAAAGGCTCGTCTACTTCTCTGCGTCACTAACAATCAATGTGCGCGCCTAATTATTGTTGTCCAAGGTCTTTCCGTATCGAAACAGCTTTGGCAAACAAAGGTCGTTCGGCAGTTATAAATTAATGATAAAATAGCTATTATTATATTTTATTGATTGTCATGGATGCTCGCGATTTTTGGATAACTTACTAATTTGGAACTCCATACTTTAGCAGTTTCAACTTTCAACATTTTTATTATCTATTGACAATTGACATGTTTCATTCAATTATTCAGGATATTGTTAACTGGCGGAAACTAAATAGCTGCACTATAGAAGTATAACCCCGTATGCCATTGCATTGATATTGCAGTTACGATGATGTTAATATAATTGATAAGACCCTAATACCAAACTATGCTATAAGTACTTATAAATAATCTTTTAAAAAACTTTTTCCTACTTTTTGCCATACGTACAATAAATTTTTATGACGTGACGAGCTAGTCGTTCGCCACATTATCAGAATATTGTAAATGCCGGAAGCAGTAAGTTGATAATGATTTTGTTGCATTGCAATTTAAAATCGTTCACAACGATTTTAAATCGGTGATTTTGTTAAATCACCGATTTAAAATCGTTCACATACTTTTATCTCGGAAGGTTAGAGTTTAGAGTTCCCGTAGGTACGGAAACTAGCTTAAGAAACTATTAATTTAAAATAGTTCCTTACATGATAAGATCCTCTTCTCAACATTGCGTAGCATCTCATCTGACTGACGGGTCCAGCTGAACCAACCACCAGTCCAACTAGAACGGAATCAAATATTAATAAAGAAGGCTTTAGCTCAGAGTTGGGACATGAAGAGGTCAAACAAAATTGGTTCATTCACATAGCAAGTTTATTCAGCTTTTGAGCTATTTTAATCATAAGGTTTAAGCACAGAATAGATATATAGTTACTACGTAGTTTAAGGGGTTAGAACCCCCGGTTTTTCTCTACGTTCTCAAACTCATGTCAACCCAACTTGCCAAATACTGTACGCTGATTGGTTGACGATAACCGATGATCAACAGGCAAACAATGATAGTTTAGTATTTCAAAGGTGACAATCGTATAGAAACCGCAGGGGTTAGTAAAGTAAAAACTGTGTCCCGTAAGTAATTAATTACTCTATGTAATGAAAATTAATAACATAGACAGCATTCTCTGCACTAAACAAAAAAAAAACCAAAGCGCCAAGCCTCACCTTTTTGTTCGCATTATTAGCGAGCAGGAATAAGGAGCAAGCTAAGAATAGGTAGGGACAAAGTATAGATCTATATCTAAAACCACGCATACCACACCAAATTATAATAAATTGACAAAATATAAGCTGGCAAATTATATTTACAAATGAAATCAGTAAAAAATAATCTACCTACACATAAAATCAATGTACAATAATAATAAAAGCTAATAACAATTACGCTGCTATTCGCAGTAATTCCTATATATTAATGAAATAGAAAAAAAAAACATTCTGCACGTAGCTATGTAATGGTGTAATAATAATTATTATAGTGTGATAAGGTGGTAGTATTATTATTTACCACGTTTTTATTATTTCTATTTTTTATTACTATCTTTATTACAGTCCTTCAGCCCCGGTGTAGTACGTTTATTCTTTTATCGCTCCTGCCATTATTATATATGACACCGTATTTTTGTAAGAACCGATTGTTTATTAAAAAACGCGGTTATTTATAAACTGTCGAATTGTTGAAAACGGGCAATGTGTCTCACAATTAAACGGACGATTTTTCGGTTATTTTTATAAATAATTAATCAGTATAACTTCGTTTTATTGTATTGTGTGCTTCTAGTAACACTCCTCCTCGCTTCGCTCCCTCCCTAGTGAATCTAAAAAAAATTACAGCAAAAGTTGGTGCATTAATACGGGTTTACTCACAATTAAACGCTACTAAAAGTCATTTGTTTATAATCTCACCGCTTGCGCAAAAGACTAATTTTCAGTTTACAATAAATCGACGGTTTATAAGTACGTTTTGTGTAAACAACCAGTTTTTACAAAAAGACGGTAATACTATACATAATTTATTATATTATATATATATAAATATTTTTTCCCAGGTGTAGGCCAATAATCTACTACAGTTGCCAAGTGCGGGTTGGCGGTGGACAATGGCCTCGAATTATATGTGTTTCTTGAAAATGCTTATTTCTTCGCAATGTTTTCATTCACTGTGCAAATACCACACATAACTTGGAGCATTCATTGCTGCGAGCGGAATTTGAACCAGGGTGCATCGGTTTGTAAGGCAATTGGGACACTACTGAGCCAATACACACCTTAAATTTTTTAATTGGTATTTAGCAATGAATATGTATGTATACATAGCAAAAAGATTATACCAAAAGTAGACTGACCACTAACATCAAGTGATTAAGGGTAGTCAAGGTATAAGATTGAACTTATTACTAGTATCAGTACCTACAGCAAATTACCTACCTATTATTTTTATTTATCTCTTAGTTATCTTATTGATGAACTAATAACCAAAATTACAACCCTGTTTAAAAAGTGAGTCATTTACAGATACCACTTTATTCCAAGTGATAACGGCAGTGCAACACTGCAATAATTTGCTTTTTTATAATCATAGAAACACATATAATTATAACTAGAAGTAATTTATCTGCAATCACTATCTAATCTATCTATGGACTATCTCAGTCCTTTTTGGTTGCAATACTCTACTGTAACCAAGTATATCTTTAGAGAACACAGTTATGTCTTGTAAGTTTAAAAAGCAAATAAAAAATAAATAATAAAACAAGCCTTAAACGTAAATTGAAGGAACACGAAAGGATCTTACTTCCATATAAATGACAAAACATTGCCAAACCATGTCCTGCTAACAATGCTGCAATTTGAAGAAAACAATCTTAGTTTAATAAAAATGGTATAAATTTTGTGTTGTGGTTTGAAGGGCACTGTAGCTACTGAAATTACTGGGCAAATGAGACTTATGGCCTGATCTCAGTCAAAGACTAGAAATCATATTCCTGGACTGTGTTGATGTCTTGGGATGCAGTGCAATGGCACACAAAACTTTAATCATGCAAATCAGTGGAATAGTTGCTCAGTGTTTTATCTTGCTTCATCTTTGCCCTTTTTAAATACAATAGAGAAAGACAAAACATAAACCAAAGAACATAATCTTTATTGGTAGGCAAGGCGGCAAATGTACAACACACTCAAACAAAAACAATCCTAAAACGCTATGTAATGCCAGCATTTTGAATAACACTACACATCTGCTAGTATGTCAAACATGCCACAACTCAACAATCATGTCACTTGCTTGTTGAATAACATTGATGTTTTCTCGTTACTAAATTTATCTGAAAGAATACCAACCAGTCAATGTAACATGTAAATATTTTTATGTGTCAATCTATTGTTAGACATTACCAAACAATAGGTAGGTAAGACTGGAAACCAAAGGTAGGTAATTAGAATGGAATGCATCAATTTACATTGTTTAAACTGGAAAAGGAATGTTTTACTGAGTGTTTTGTTGCAACAACTTTTAATATTTGTAATAGAGAGCTTATAATCATAATTAATAGGTACAAAGTTAAAAGGTGGTCATGCAAAATTATATCCTATCCTTTTCAGACAAGTGTTTTCAATGCATTACCTATCTGTGATTCATTCCATATTAAAAATAAAGAATTTATTTTAAAAGTAACTTGATTTGGTCAGTCAAAGCCATGTACAATAAGCTAATGTATTAATACCAAAATATATGATACCATAAAAGCCATTTATCATGATGTTAATGCCTAGAGCAGTTGGAATTAGTTAATCAATTTTTGTCTTTTGTTCTTATTAAAATATTGAAATTGATCGGAAAAAACAAAAAGTGGTGTAACTAATCCAAGGTACACAATGCTATATATTTTATTATAGTAAATGAAGGTTGCGAATGTGTAAGCAGTACTTTTAACATAAAAATATGAATTTACCTTATACAGGAAATAATGACATGATAAATAAACGGCATAAGATACTGGGTCCAAATGTAACAAGGCACATGAAACCTTGGCATAACAAATTTTATTACCAAGTCATGTAATGATGAACGCATGAACGTTTAGGTATCGGTCCTACAAATAAAGTTAGGTATGAGTTATCACAATATGTATGTATAATAAGTAAGTGAATAGCCGCATCGCACAATAATAAATGAAGCAATTGCGCAATATTCTGCAGATGAAATCCATGAGTTTAATTTATATTAAAATGAATTCTACCTGGTTTCTGCCGTCGCTAGGTTTAATTCACTACCCATTTGGACACTTATTAGAATTTATACACATATCACGCTCACGCTGATCTAAGATTTCTAATATTTTTTGTTATTATTTTATTTCCAATTTTCCAGTGTGAATGACTTTGACTGACGTAAATAAAATTACTTCTTCTTCTTCTTTAATGGCTTCCTATCGTTTTTTTTTGCAATAATTCTGCCAATGTCAAGTGAGTAAAATTTGTACGGTTATGTCAAGCCAAAGTCATATTATGTCATGTCAGTCAAAACGCCAATAGTAAAATGGAGGATATTTTACGGAAGGCTCTGAAAACACAGATTAGAGAAAAAAAACTGTATAGTGTATTGTAAAGGTGCATTACTATTTGCCATAGATATACGTAGTGGTTTTTTCCTCTAATCTGTGGGTAGAAGTAGAACGTCGTTAAGCTTCTATGGGCCTGGCCTTACCTGGCCCATAGAAACAAAACAACGTCCTACTTCCTTTGGGCCATTGCCTTTTCTCTTCTTTCTTAAAATACGTGGTTAGAATACAGAATTCGCCCTATTACATAGGTCCACAGAGCAAAAAAAACGCTTCCTCTCTACGAAGCGTAATTTGTTTCATGGCTCCGTGCATAGGTCAGTCTATGGGGTAGAACTAGGTTTTTTCTACCCAAAGAAATTTCTAGAAATATGTGCAACTTCTTTGTTCTACCCTCAGTTCCAAGGTTCCAAGCCTTGCCCTTGGTTTGTGGCCCTATTCAGGATTTTTTACTACAAAATTAATCACCAAAATATTAAAGCCGCCATTTTTGTACTTCATGCTGTCTCTGTGGTTTTGGGTTGATGAAAAATCAATCAAACTGTAACTGGGCTAAATGTCGATATAAATATTAGACGAAGGCAATTTTCTATTGCCGTCCCATGCATTCATGCTTTTCTCCTATTTTTTACCTTTCTCTTCTCTCTTACCCCTAAACAGAGTTAAGACTTAAACTAATTAAGCCGTGGGAAGCCGGGGCGGGTCAACTAGTCTTTAATAAATTAACGCAAAACGTATAAAATCAAAACATTATTTATTTAATTAATTATGAGAGCTTACATCTAAACAGGTCACTGGCACTGGCACTATGGATTCAAATAATAATTAACATAATCTCAAATGGGTGTGGCTGACGATGACTACTTTTCCTTCATCTTGAAGATCTCGCAACGCCTCATCTAATTGATCTCGGGATACAGTCTGTAATGGAAACATTGTAGTGTAAATGGTATGGTTTCAAAGTATACATTCACTAACAGTAAATAATTCACATCAAGCTAGAGTCTAGAGATAATGCTCTACGACGCCGACTATCCCCCAGTGAGTGACAGAGACAACACCAATATAAAGCCAATTATTTTGACATGCAGTGGTTCAGACACTAAGCAGGATAGCATCTAATTTCCAAATGTTTTCCAAACCACAAAAAATCATCGAAACAAAGGGGCGTGCCCACAGAGCTATGAAACAAATGACGCTTGAAGAAGCGTTTTTTTGCTGTGTGGGCGTGCCCATACACAATTTGTCAATACCTACACAATGTTTTTGTCTTCCGAGGTGCATGGAAAAACATTTCTCGCGCGGATGAAGAGAGGCAGTTTTCATAACCATAGACTAGTTGATCAACTTCTTTTTTTGTGGCTTCTGCGGGCTACCATAATTTCGCCCATGTCAACAACTTCCAATTCTATTATAATACATTATCTCTCGTTGCGTGTGCATAGACAAATGTGTATGGCCACGCCCCTTTGTTTCGATGGTCCTGTGTAGCATTTGGAAAAAACACTAGCATACGCGGCTTTAGTTAGAATAAAACCCCCAGAGGTTTACCAGAGCAGCAAAAACACGCTCGCAAGGCGCGCGCGCAATTTGTTTACTGCTCTGTGGTTTACCTGCGCAGATAACGCTAAAAATGTACTTAGTCTTATGATTAGTGTTTGCGCTCAGCCTATTGCCCGGTAGGAATATTGTTATTACTTCCTCTATCTGGGCAAGAGAATTTGTTTTTCAACTTCGTTCAGGGCCTGTACTGTGAGCTCTTGGCGCGATTCAAAACAGAGCCTACATCGGATCATCATCATCATCAGAAGACGTTCACTGCTGAACATAGGCCTCCCCCAAAGAGCACCACTTTGAGCGGTTGATATTGATATTGGATAGCTTGTTAAAATCATCATATATATAAAAACTAATATTGTGAGGTCTGGATCCGATATGCAGTGGAAATAAGAAAGATATTAGCAACACTATGAATTTATATTGAATATACTATCAAAAATACATTTACTAAAAGCAGGCACAATAATAAAGATTATAAAAGAACACAACACGTCTTTCCTTAGCAGATATTTTTCTTGGAACTCTGTCAAAGTATAAACAACTCGGTAGCATGGCAACGGGCATAGATAACATACACAGAGGTTGTAATATTGATGTATGCTACCTCCTTTAACAAAAACCATCCAATATAGGCTCTATTTTGAATCGCTCTTAGAACTCACAATACAGCCCCAGTACTTACAATCTGAGAGTTAACATTAACATCGTGTAGTATCTTGGAGTGTGTGATAGTGTGGGGCTTGGTATAGGGTTGTATCAGATCTTTGAGTGCGGTGACTAGATCAGCGCGGCGTCGTCTCGCGGCCGCTCCGAGGCCGGTGGTTAGTATGCCGACGTCGATGCGACCCGATGCAGGGTCTGTGGCTGACTGCTTTAAGGCTTCACGGTGTAGTCTGTGGGAATACAACTGTCATATTAGAAGTAATGATAAATATGTATGATTTGTATAGCAGGAACGCTTGCTTGGCGTAAATTGCGTAATCAATAGATTAATTTTGATGAACATTCTTCCATAAAAACAACATCCTTATTTCTGCGAGCAACCCGCACTTGGTCGTTTTAGAAACCATATTATTCTGAAAAATTAGAAAAAATTGAACCATACCGAATTTCAGCGAAATCCATTCAGTGGTTCCAGCATGATGCATGTTCAAAGGGATAGACACCAAAAAAGTTTCCGTTTATAAGTATTATATCAATCAACAAGTGTAATGCAATATTTTTTTTTATACAGGATGTAATTTAATTCATTAGCATAAATTGAGCCCATGATAGTACATCATTTATAGATGATTATTAAAGAGTAAAGAGTGTAAATGAAAATGTTTTCATTGAAAATTATGAAGATTGTTAGCAGCTAATGCAGTTGGCACGGATGATTTTGATACATTTACACGTTTATATAACTTGTATGAACTAATTAAAAACAGTACTTCATTATTTTAATTCAATTTTGTATTGTAGCTTTTGATTAAGTAAGTTATTCCATTTTTTGGAGTTATTATTATTACCAAACCAACGTGACCGGTATCAGGAGTAGGTACATAGTTTCAAAGGATGCTAATGAATTCAATTACACCCAGTATATTCAATGTAAGTACAGTATTAGCCCATTCATATTCACTTAACTTCTTCAGCTAGAAAACATTCACTGCTGAATGATGCAGCAGCGGACACAACTAGTCTGATTATGGGCCTATAAAAAAAGAAGTTAAACTCACCTGGAAGCTTCATCAACATCGGAGACCTCAACAACAGAGGACAGTCGGAGCCGAGCGTGCGCCTCCGAGAGTCTTATGAGGGACTCCAGCTGTCTCGGGTACGCTGAGATCTGACCGCGACCGCTGCCCACTCGCCTATAACCAAATGAGTATTCTACTGATTAATTTGTAAAGGAAAATTTGAATCACAAACGGGACTTCAATCTGCATCCATCCAACCCGAAATTAACCTGTAGATTACGCAAAGCAGCCATGCTGCTGTAAAAATAATAAATAAGTATTGTTGAAGTATTAGTATAGTATATTCACAGTGATTTATTATATGATAAATGAATTGAAAAATGAAATGAAACTTTATATTCAAAATTGAATTCAAAATGAACTTTTATTAATTGAAATGAAATTTTATATTTCACAGAATTTCGCAACTACATTTCATTTGCAAAATGCTAATTGAGTTTTCACATGCTAAAAATGAACGCGAATGCTAATTAATCCATCACTAGCCAGCACCCCAAAGCCGAACTCCGTTACTTTAAGGAGCTGGCTTGGGTAGATGCTGGAGGGGGAAATGCACAATACACCCCAAGCGGGAAGTCAGTGCAGGTCTTACCGCCCCCATGCCAAATTAGAATTAGAATGTCTTACAAAACTTATTTTTAAATTCAAAGAATGTTAATTGTTCATCTGAAAGTGTTAGCATTCGACAGCTTTGAGCTTACTTTTGAGGTTATGTTTTCCATTCTTTCGCTGCTCGGATTATAAACGTAGAGTCTTTAAACCCGATTTTGACGGGCCGATAGCTCAGTTGGTAGTATCCCTGCCTTCTGAACTGAGGGTTCGATTCCTACCCAGGACAAACATTTGTCTGATGAACATAGATGTTTGTTCTGCGTCTGGGTGTTATATTGTATTTTATGTATGTATTTACAAACAAAAAGTATATAAGCATTGTATCAGTTATCTGGTTACCATATTACGAGCTTTGCTTAGTTTGGAGCTTGATGGCGCTGTGTGAAATGTCCACACATATTTATTTATTAATTTTTAAAGTCAAAGGTTCTATATTTATATGAAAATGAAGTACTGACCTCATATCAACGTAAGCGTCGATAAGCCGTTGTTGCGCCGCCTCACTCAGCGTCGGCTGAACGTGTTCCTTCGCAAACACGATGTAGTCGCGCATCAGGCTCATGTCCTGCAACCAGACACAACCACGGATTAGAGGAGTTTTAGATCTGTAGGCCTAGCACGAATATTTACGCGCAATTAAGTGTAACGTTAACGTAAGGCAATTGTATGACAATTGTCAACGCCCCATACAACTGACTTACGTTAACGTTACACTTACCTGAACGTAACTATTCGTGCTAGGCCTACTGTCAACTAAAGCCTTTAAAATTGGCCCCAATATAATCCTAAAGATCTTTGCAGTCACTGGTGAATGCGACCTTAGCTCAGTTGGAAGAGCGGGTTTAAATTAGCTGGTTGCAAAATTTTGTAGGAATAACAATCGTCGTAAACCATTACCTAACACAATTAGCTACTTATATAAAAGAATATGAGCACAATCTCTTTGCACTACCTATTTCGCAAGAAAATAAATTGTTTAACACGCTCCCCGTAGTTTACTTAGCCAGGGTTAAACCAAATAATTTCGGACATTCAGCTGCCCGTACATCTTATAATGGTTAAAAATTGTTATGTAAAACAGAGTGATTCATTTTGTAACAGCAGTACGATAAACAATAGTTGAACGTTAATTTAAAACTATTGGTACAGTTGCCGGGGCCATGCGAGGAATAATTCCTTCATATTGACGAAAGCTATTAACACCAATAAAAAAAAACTAAAATAAAAATGCTAAAAATAACCTATTTGCAATAAAATTTTTGAATTTTTAATTGATTACGTACAATCATATTTTCGTCCTCCTGTGACCCTGCGTCCGTGAAATCCTTGTAGTATAGCGAGACAAGATGCGAGGCCAAGCGACGGTCGAACACTTCGTCTTGAGGGTCCAGTACCAGAAATATTAGGTCGAATCTGAAAATCAGACTTTTTTTAAGACCGAAAATACCGGCTAAGTCGAATCGGACTCGCGAATATCACGTTTGTTGTATAGGATCCCTAATAAATACTCATTTTATTCTGCTTTTTAGTATTTGTTATTATAGCGGCAACAGAAATACATAATCTGTGAAAATTTCAACTTTCTACCTATCATGGTTCATGAGATGGTGACAGACAGATGGACGGACAGACATACGGACGGACAGCGGAGACTCCGTTCCTCCGGAGGTCCTTTTTAACCTTTGGGTACGGAACCCTAAAAACTATGTCTTGTTACACATTACACTTACTAGGTGATAGGACTTTTCTGCAAAGTTCGTTTAGGTAGGTACCACCGCTCTGCCAGTTATTCTGCCGCCAAGCAGTAGTGTGCAAGCTCTACTGTATTCCGGTTTGAAGGGCATTGTAGCTAGTGAAATTACTGGGCAAATGAGACTTTATGACCTGATTACACAGAGTAGTAATCTGATTACTACACTGTGTGATGTCTCAAGGATGACGTGCGCAGTGCAGTGTCACACAAAACTTTATTATTTTAATGTTCCGAGTAACACTGCAACTGTTATTAGCGGCCGTGTCGCTTAACATCAGGTGAACGACTAGCTCGTCACGTCATTCATTCTCGTAAAAAAAAAAACAAAAAAAAACATTTACTTACCTAAAACCAATGCACAGCACAAACAAGCTATGACAATACAAGAAGAAACATTTTATTTCAGCCATCGCATGGCTGACCTTTAAAATGAATGAGCTTGTGTAACTTGTGTTTCATTCACTTCATTTCATTCATTCATTCATTCCATTTCATTCATTTATAATGTTACCTAGACATTAAAGTGTGAGGCAGCTGCACATTCTCCACAATAGTCTTGTTCTTGTTCCACTGAGACTGTGCTGGGTTGGCGGCGGCTAAGATCGACGTGCGAGCGTTGAGCTGGCAGATTATACCCGCTTTAGCTATGGACAGGGTCTGTTGTTCCATTACCTAATGACAGAGTTAGAATAGAATAGAACAGAACACTTTATTGCACACCAAAACACATATTACACAACAGATACCTACTACACAAGTAGGTGTCTAATGAACAAACATTTTTACAAAAAGTAGTACAATAGGCGGTCTTATCGCTTAAAGCGATCTCTTCCAGACAACCTTTAAAAAATATCATGAATAGAAATTGCAGTTAAAATGTAGTTGTAGGAATGTTCGACATTTAGACGGAAATCATTGGTGTAATGCAATATGTCTGATATATATTTCAAGTTCTTACGGTGGTAGACAAAACCGAGAGCAGATGCGGGCGGCGCGTAGCCGTTCAAAGTGGCGCCCTCTGCTGGTGGCTGATGATGAAGTTTACTTACTTCATGAAGTACACTGCGAGTAGAATCGTTCATCTTGTCAAACTCATCAATGCAGCATATTCCGTTGTCAGCTAGCACCAAGGCACCTCTGTCAATGAATAATAATTAGTTCATCACATACAACAACTGGTTGATGACTGATTGAGTACAACCGGTGGTGCCACTGGTTGAACTCAACCAGTCATCAACTGTGCAACTGGTGGTACAACTGGTTGATGATTGGTCGAGTAATTACCAGCGGTACCATCAGTTGCACGACCAGTTGCTTCGCCAGTTGTACAAGCAGTTGCACAACCACCAGTGGATGTGTGGGGTTGGGGTGGGTTGTCATGGTTGGGTGGGTGGAACAGGCAGCAGCATTCTCTTCGGTACATTAAAATCTGCCATCACCATGATTATAACAAGTCTTCCCTATGATGAGCATCCTTAGTGGCGTCTTTGGGCTGATGATGTGTGATGATGCTGAAAGTGACTCACGTCTGCAGCACCAGTTGTCTTGTGTCCGGATCCTTGGTGACGTAAGCAGTGAGGCCCACTGCGGAGGACCCTCGACCAGAAGTGTACTGAGCTCGGGGCACCAGTCCATGCACCCAGCGGAGCAACTGAGACTTGCTAGTGCCAGGGTCTCCGCATAGGAGGATGTTGATTTCTGATCTACTCGATGTCAAATAAGAACAGTATATTTAAATTCCTTGAATTGAACGGATATTTTCCGTGTGTTCCTGATGGTGTGACAATTGGACCGCCCCATCTTTTCCCGTTGGGTGCGGTTGGGTGGGTTAGGTTGGGTCAAGGCGAAGTGTAAACTCAAAGGGTAGGTTAAAAAGGTGTTTTACGGACGTTTCCGGGCGTCATTAGAGCATTAGGAGCGTTGAATTTAGTATAATGTAATTCATTTCATTAACTTGTTTGTGATATCCGCAAATACAAGATAAATAAATTCAGCTCTATTAAAAAAAAAAGCAAACCTCCCAACTAATATATTCAATATATTTTAATATTTTTTTATTATAATATAATAAAAAAATGGTGTATGCCCAACAAACATTCATAGATAACGTCATTATTTTGAAAAATACTATATAAACACCATTAAAATAAAACCCGTCAAAATCAGTCATTTCCAGCGTTGTCTTCGTCGTAAGCGCCATGCGGAATTTCAGACAGATTAGATATTTAAGTCTACGACGTCAAGGTCGATGTTTCTTTAAAACGAATTTAGACCTGTTTATCTAGCCCTATTCCCCAGCCAATGCAGTCGTAATCTTCTGCGGTCACCAAGCTTGCTGCTATAAGGTTTCTCACCGAAAATGCGTTCTTCCCGCAGCATTAAAATTCTTCTTAGTCCCTCCCAGTAATTGCAACAGCACACCTTTCTTGATATCCAAGTTTTCGTAGATAGAAGGCGCTATAGCCCTCGCGAGACGTTCATACGAATCTGATTGGTTTGCCAGCGCTTTGAATAACTCCACGCGTTCTGGTGGGAACCGATGTTCCTTTCTGTACATGGGAAAATGAAACATGTTTTAACTACATACGGTTGATTTTCGCATATAATAACTGATGAAATGACCCAAAAACGCTAAAGCAATTGTCAATAGGCTAGTGTCCTGACCTTTTTTTATTGCACAAATTTATAACATTCCTCAAAAAATCACCAAGTTAAGAGCATTTTACAATACAGAAATAGAAAGAGACAGTTCAAACGTGAAGTCACGTCAGTTCTTGCTCCTTCACAGTACCTCATTACTAAGCTGTGGTAGCTTTACATACAATTTTTTTGACATTCCCGTCATAACGTGCGCTTTTATAGTAACTGTGGGGATGCTGTTATGCGAGAACGATGCCCTCTCTAAAAACTTTAAAGCTTATTACTCAGTGATTTATTTACCAATTTCATAATTTATTCTCAATCAATTCATTCATACATACTTTCCTTTCCTCTTTCTACCTTGTTCTTTGTTGTGTATATTATGTTCTTATGTAGTTTTTCTTAGGCAATAAAATAAAATATATTATTTATTTATTTAAAATAATTTTAACTTGTGTAATAGCAGGACACTAGCCTAAGTTTTAACATACCCATCCTCAGATTCCAATAAACGATCGCTGTGCACCTTCCTGTAATGCAGCGCATCAATGTGAGTCTTATGCAGAGCGCGTAAGGTTGCTTTTCGCGGGTGCACAGTGGCCGGGGCCGCGCGGAACACGCCCGTGGCGGCGATCCGCTCCCCCGCGCCGACCGCGTCCACCAGCGCGCCGTGGGCCATTACACTGACTGTGGCAGGTGTACGGCCAGCGGGCATATCGTCTGTAATATTGATTGTGTTTTATCTAAGGTTTTTATAAAAAAAAAAAAACTTTGTTTGTGGGTAGAGTTGTCCTCCCAAATAATACGGGCCCGATAGCTCAGTTGATAGTAGCCCTGCCTTCTGAACTGAGCACTGTGGATTCGATTCCTACCCAGGACAAATATTTGTGTGATGAACATAGATGTTTGTTCTGCGTCTGGGTGTTATATTGTATTCTATGTATGTATTTACAAACAAAAAAGTATCTAAGTATTATATCAGTTATCTGGTTCCCATAGTACAAGCTTAGCTTAGTTTGGGTCTAGATGGCGCTGTGTGAAATGTCCACACATATTTATTATTATTATTAATAACTAGCTTTTGCCCGCGGCTTCGCACGCTTGTGTTATGTTATTTTTACGTTATAGTCTAATAATAGATCATGCATTTCGTACCAAACAACAAAATCCAATAAATCTTTTCGAAGCTGACACCAGTAACCTGTATTAGCATAGGTATAGGTATAACGCAAGCAAAGCCGTGAGTAGAAGCTATTGAAGCCAACCTAACCTAAATTTTTTTACCTAAGATTAAATGTTTCGAGTCTAATATAGATTTATAACAGTAAAAGAAGTTTCAAACAAAAAACTACAATTTTATAAGTTTATACCTCTTCATATTACAACAAAAAGAAATCATTATCACTTCACTCAGGTCTTTAACGGAAGTTTCAGTAATTTTTGTTTTGGTAGTAGTTACCTAAGCAGGCAGGTACAGTTTAGAAAAATATGGAAGAATCACACACGATGATCCTGTTTTGCTCAGTTTTACATATTATCCGCGCGCTTTTTGTTCCATTTACCACATTTTTTTTACCTTCTTAAGTTTGGTTCCATACGAATTGAGTACCTAACTACCTATACATAGCCAGTGTCAATAATAAGTTTATAAATTGCTGGTGATATGCATTTACCTGTACGACGCGTACATAATTAATTTTCTTAATACTAATTAGGAATTTAAACTACTAAACCACCACTCCTTAAAGAATCGACAGTTATAATTATTATTATGTCCACTATTTTCCACGCTGTCTCATTCCCAATATACCTACCTAGTAAGTTAAATCGTCATTACATAATTATTACTTACACCCAAAGATTATCTACTATAACTATAACCTTCTTGAAGTTACTGAATCAATCATTAATCAATCATTTTCTGCTCTCGTGGTTTATTTAAAAGCCCACAGATCTAAAATATTTTAACTATTAAAAACTTATTTCAACATGCAAGAAGAAGAAGAAGAAGAACAAATAAAAAACAGTCAAAAACGAACGTTACGCGCCATATTGTTAATCCGAGGATACAATTTTATTGCTTTTTTTTCTCTTTTGAAATGACACTGGCAAAAAGGTGCTAAACAATTGCCATTAAAAAAAAATTATTGCCCTTTTTAAACATTTTTCATCAAATATTTCGTATCATTGGCTAAATAATAGCACCTCCGGCTTACTTTAAATCTACCTAATTAGAATGGTACGTGTAGTAAGTTCATGTAAATAATACATTTTACCAGATCGCCAATAAAGAACATTGCTCCCGCCAAAACCCTATAAATCGAAAACTTGAATAAACATGTAAGCTTCAATATTGGCTAAGTATGATAATCGCGTGAAGCCTTATGAATAATTATAACAAAGTCTAAGTAAAACACCCCCCCTTCCCCCCCTCCCCTTCCCCTCCCTTTTAAACAGTTTTCATAAAATACTTCCTATCATTGGCTAAATACAAATTTTGTCTAATGCCAAAATAAAAAAGGGTTTACAATGCGTAGCAAAAGCAAGGGTCAATAGGCACAGATTACTGGATATGTTACTACTAAAGATTAAGCTATAGGTACTATAAATACAATTTCAAATACTTATTTCGAATGGTAACGCGTAGTAGATTTTTGAAAACTAACACATAATACCAGATCGCCAATAAAGAATTTTGCCCTCGCCAGAACCCAATAAATCGAAAACATGAATAATAATTTAGTTATGTTTCAATATTGGCTAAATATGATATCGCGTGAAGCCTTAAAACTTATAAAATAAGTCTAAAAAGTTTTTAGTTTTCTAAATTCCTTGTTCTCTGTGTCGTGCTCATATTCAAGAAGGTTCTCATACCTATCCTCTTTTTTAGTTTGGACCACAGATTAACGAAAAAACTTATCTAAATGTAAATACATATGACTTCCTTGGGTATAGGTACTTACATAATGAACTCATTGTTTTTCTCTTATCTGCATTGCATCGAGCGCAGACGAAGTTATCGCGCGATGTATTTCTCCGTAGCCCGAAAAACGCTACTGCTTCCTCCATTTTATAGTCACGCAGCAGGCAAACAAATTGACTGTGTGTCCAGGTTGGGTCGCTACAAAAACATCGAGGATAGTCAACAGAGATGTTTTTGCGCGCCAACTCAACAGCGAAGGTTTGAGCGTATATGAAGCCGCGCTATAATAGTAACAGAGTTTTTTTCTTTAATCTGTGCATCCGGATAAACCCGAGATAAAATTACTGTCAGTAGCAGTGTAGCAGAGTAACATTTTTTTTCTCATCTATGGTAAGTAGCCAAAATATAACTTACATTTTGACACTGGCTAAATACCTACACTATGTGTGGAGCCAAAATATAAGAAAAAAACTTACCTTGAGGCCTTAAAGCAGCCATCTTGTTAAAATCCCGTTCCGTTTCATAATGAAATCTTAATCATTTTCACCAAAAAAAAAATTAACGATATATAAAATTTAATATATCCTATGTTTTGCGCCGGGTTTTTCTAAGCTTATTAGTGAAAACCGAATGAAAATCCGTTCAGTATTTTCGGACTTGTGCCGTAACAAACAAACAAACAAACAAACAAACAAACAAACAAACAAACAAACAAACAAACAAACAGACAAAATGTCTAAAAAGTAGCTTAACGTGATCAGCGAAAAATTTCAAGCCAACCTGTCATTTTTTTTTCGATATCTTTCATTTACAGATTTTTTTATCTCTACAGTTTTATTATATGTATAGATAATAACGCCCAACGATCACATATATAGATCCTGGACCCTAACTAGGGTTCCTTGTATGTCCCAGGAAATACGAGAACCATGGTCCCACAACACCCAGACACAGAACAAGTATTTGCGCTTCTTTTTTCTGTGCACAAATACTTGTCCTGTCGCGGGAATCGAACCCGCCGCTTTCAGATTATAAGCAGACTTGCTCAACCACCGCACCACAGAGGCTGCGGATACTTTTCGTACTTAAATAATTATGCACATTGACTGCATAATTATTTACGAAAAATATCCGATGACGGGAACTTAAAACTAGATGGCGTTGACTTTTAGTGAGATTGTAAACTATTTTTGTGTTTTGTTCCAGAGTCCATTGCACAAGTATCAAGTACATAAAATCTACATCAGCCTAGTGAGAACTAAACTAGCATACCTGGAGACTCCTGCAATTTGACCAGCTGCTTATCACTGAAGTGCGACCGATTGTGTATGAGTTGGAAGCAGTGCGCAGTGTTGCAGTGCGAACAGTGCGCTGGCTCCGGCACTCGGCCGCGCTCGAGCTCAGCTACTGCCGGCGCTGAGCATACTGCGCACTTGAAGTATGCTTCTCGCATCTCCGGTACTATCGTCGATGTACGGATCACCATGCCTGATAGTGTTACTAGTTGGTCGATGTCTGAAAGGTTTTGGGAATATGTAGAAATATATAGCAGCTTTGTGGCAACTAGTAATTAATCAATACATATAATATAACAAAACTGTAACTGGACTAAAGCTGTACATTGAATAATTTTTGAAAATTTTGACCGCTTTACATTTCTTAATCGATATAAAGACTGTCTGTCTGGCCCTTTGAACACGCTTCACGCTGATGGATTTTTCCAAAATTTGGTATGGTAATAGCCAATTTTCAGAATATTTTTTTTTATGAGAATGAATGACGTGACGAGCTGGTCGTTCACCTGATGTTAAGCAATACGGCCGCCCATAACAGTTGCAGTGTCATTCGGAACTTTAAAATAATAGTTTCGCGTGACACTGCACTGCGCACGTCATCTTGACATCACACAGTCTAGTAATCAGATTACTAAACTGTGTAATCAGGTCATAAAGTCTCATTTGCCCAGTAATTTCACTAGTCAGCTAGTATTACAATAAAAAAACCCCTTAAAGCGTCTTAGTTTTCATAGTTGTTTTATTTTTATAAATTATTCAATTGTTAGTTTCGGGCTTTCACCATTGAAGGTTGGTAAATCTTAGGATTTACTGTAGTTCGGGCTTTTACAGTCAATATCAAATTTAAAATGTCTTTATTAATTAGAAAAATGCATAGTTGAACATTCCTAGTGTACATTATATCCTAGGAGCGACAAGGAAATTAATTAAATATGTTTTGCAAGCTTAGACGCTTATATAAAACTAATAGATGGATTGTTGAATAGTTTACGAAAATATGATTTTATAATATGTTTTAGCAAGAAAGAAAGTTATTGCTATGTAAGATTTAGTGTAACATAACATTTATAAGCATGATTTTAAGTTGTTGTGCAGCTTAGGGCTTTTACAGTAACAGATACAAGGTAACAAATACATTTAGTTGATTTGCTTTTGGATTTCCACGGGTTCACGAGGGTTTTAATCTGTGAAACCCCCATGTGAAGGCACGTTTACCTTCCGGGTTGAGATCCCTCATGTTCCGGCGCGGCGCGTTGTAGGGGCGCACTTGTATCTGATGCTCGAGCACCGCGGCCGGGTACTTCTCGAAAAATAGCTCGTTCACCGCCGCGTCGAACGCTGGGACCACCTGCGATTTGTCACCATTCACCTCTATACTCTACTAACACCTCTATAATAGGCATTATGACTAAAATTTTGGATAAATTAATTATATTCCTCAAAAGATAAATATTTGTGAAAACATAAATAAATAAATAAATATATGTGGACATTTCACACAGCGCCATCTAGCCCCAAACTAAGCGTAGCTTGTACTATGGGAACCAGATAACGGATATAATACTTAGATACTTTTTGTTTGTAAATACATACATAGAATACAATATAACAACTAGACACAGAACTAAAATCTATGTTCATCACACAAATGTTTGTCCTGGGTAGGAATCGAACCCACAGCCCTCAGTTCATAAGGCAGGGCTACTACCAACTGAGCTATCGGGCCCGTCGAAACAAAAATTAAATATCTCAAAATATGACCAAGTTACAAGCATTTTAAAAACCGGAATAGAAAGAGATAGCTCAAACGACCCGTGACGTCAGAGGAAGGTCGTTAAAGAACTAAACTGTGGTAGCTTTTCATACAATCTCTTTGGCATGTGACGTCACGAGTAGATTTTCCATAGTAACTGTAGAGGCGCTCTGTTTCGCGAGAAAGGGACACGAGATGCCTCCTGTAGAAACTTTAAAAGCTTATTACTCCGTGATTTACTTACCGATTTTGCTTATTTTTTCAATTATTGCATTCATTTTTAATCTTCTTTATGAAAGTAATATTTAAAATCACGAGAAACGTGGCCAACCACAAGCTTAACATGTTTTAAAAAAAATGTTTTTTTTGTTAATTTTTTGTGTATGCTTGTTCTGAGACTACAACACTCGAAAACTGCAGACTTGGTGCGAAAAGAAATTCGTGATAGAAATAGATGGTGCACACCATAATTTCTGCTCCCACTGCCTTCCTTCCAACCACACGAATTGATAAGGAAGATAGAATGGTCTTCCTAGCTCAATATCAAAGGTACAAATAATAAAAAAAGGCCAAATGTCGGTCATATACGAAATCAAATTTTTTTCTCGATATTATAATTTCAGCATATGACACTACAGTTTTTTTCTGCATGTTGTAAACTATGATCCTTGCAGTTCCTGATAACCTACATAATGATAAACATTATGGGTCACCATCCCTATTAACCGCCATTTGCAAAAAAAGTACTTACCTCTTGAGGATAGCAGACCAGCTGCCTGTGTAACTTGGGGTCGAAAGTCTTCACGTGATCACAGTCCACGTCCAGGAATGGCTCTTCCAGTGTATTGATCTATGAAAAACATTTTATTGTGCAGTAAAATGTTTTTATTTAAATGTATATGCGGCAATGCCCTTGGTGTTACAGATATCCATAAGCGGCAGGTTGCGTCTCAATTATGTCCCTGTATTTTCTTTGGAAAGTTTAGTTTACGTCAATACGCAGTGATTGTTCATACATATTCCTGTATTCATAAGAAACTATTCAACAGGTTAAAATATTTCAGTACAGTATAGAAGGATAGAAGCAAGTCTCTAACTAAAGGTGATCTCGAAGGCAGATGCTGAGGAAGCTCAAAAGGGTCGGACTTTTGCTGCTGGCAAGATGTTGTTGATGTAATAACGGAAAACAGCTGTTACAAATTCTATAATAGTTACTACACTCAGTTCTCATCCAATAATGACAAATTACACTTACTTGCGGCGAACGGGTTGTACTGTTTGTTACCCCAAATAATCTTGTAATAGAAAGAGAAAAGGATACGCAACATGCACATGTGGGAATGAAACAATGCTATCTATTACTGGTTTTATGTGGTTACCTCATCTAGTTTCTGCTCATAAAGTGGCTCGTTAGTGACCGCGTCGGGTTCCACATAGCGTTGTATGAACTTGAGGAACTTCTCCCGACACTCTGCGATGGCGACGTCTGTCCCCCACACTACTAGCTGAGGCTCGGATGAAGGAGTGTCTGTGGGAGCCTCTTCTACCTGGGAACCAAAGGTCTTATTAGGTTCCTACTGCCTTTTATCTAGGGCTTTGGTTAAGGGGTTTGGATCCGGTTGATGCTGTCCTCTTCCGACCTTTGAAGCGACACCGGCGTGGGGGAGCGGATAAGGCATCCAATCAAGTTAGAGTTAACTAGCTCAAGGGTAAACTTGGCCTGTGAGCCTCGGCTGGGACCATTGCCGAGATAAGAGGATCTAAAGACCGTGTAGTCATGGTATATTGGAACAGTGGACTCTGAAAGTTCTCGACCATTCTAGCTATGTTGCGGGGATTCTATCAACTTTGCCACCGCGGCGAACGAGGCGAGTTCTGTATCTTATTGTGTTACGTTGGTATTTGGCTTGGCCAGAAGTGGTAGATTGGCCTGCCAATTCTGGCGCAGTCGATTCTACACTGTGTTATCGGCTAAGCTAGGATCGTCCATGTCACCCAAAACGTGTCTCGGGCGGCGACGGCGGAGTGAACATGGCTAAGTATTCTTGTTTGGCTCATGGGCGTGAAGATGGTTGGAAACCAGAGAATGCTTTAAAATAAAAGGTCTATTGATGACCTCTTTATTTTATTACAACAAGGTGTTTCTCACATAATAGAACCTTTTCTCTAATCTGTAGTCTGTCAGTCTGTTTGTCGTCTGTCTTTAAATAATGACAGGAGTTAGTGACAAAATCTGTCATGAGGAAATTCCACAACAAAACACCAAAATCCTTTGATTTTAGGTAAATAAATCAAAGCCAAAACCACAGGCCTAAAACACCATGTTTTAATTAAAAACCCATATCGGAAATACAGCTAACATGTCAGACTCAATATACGAGCTGGCCCGTGAAAACCAATCCATGACCAGTTCCAGAACTAGTGTGGATTCAAGGAAATCCTTGCTACTCAGCTGCAGGATCTGTTTCTCGAACATCTTCGATCCAGCGTCTTTGACTTGCGGCCACAAGTTCTGTGAGAAATGCCTGCAGAAGTACTGGGATGCGAAAGACAGGCCGGACTTTATAGTCTGCCCGCTTTGTAGGTCTGCTGCGTATAATGTTGATTTTGCTAAGGTAGCCGACTCTTTCGACAATAATGTTTATCCATTCCCAGTTAGTTTTCTAGTGGAAACTGGTTATTTTTGTATTCATTAAATCAAATAATCATCAGTCAATGAATGCCTTCATCATCATCAGTCTGAAGTCATCCACTGCTGAACATAGACCTCTTCATAGAGCGTCACTTTGAGAGACTGCTTGTCTCTTGCATCTCACTAGCTGTGGTTATAATAGGAGGATTAGTGAAGGGTCAGCTTATTACGCTGAGTCTTCGGCGCTCGAAAAACTCTCTTATCCATTGCCAGTCCTGCAAGCAATTTGGGCTGTAGCCATTTTAAGCCAGACCCAAATGAATGCCTAATATAATAAAAAATAATTTCTGAATGAACTTTTTTTTCAGAAAGGACTACCCTGCACAGAAAATCATGATTTCAGAAAAACATTTAACTTATTAGAGGACATAGCTGAAACACAGGAGGCGCCCAGATCACTATCATGTTTCAAACTCAGTATGTTGTTACCAGCCGTATACTACCTGTTGAAATGGCTGGGCCTACCCATCTTGGAGTGATTGTGATGATGTTATATCTGCTAAAAACTGTGTCTTTGTACCTATTTCAGACTAACAAAACATGAGTAAATTATTTGAAAACGAAATTACAATATTTGCATTCAATTGAATGGACATGGTTTCCATATGCTCCCGGTGAGTAAATATGAGCACCCATATCTCCCCATGGGTGCTAAAAAAGCTAAGGCTAAGGATCATCATCATCATCAGCCCGTAGACATCCACTGCTGAACATAGGCCTCCCCCAGAGAGCGCTACTTTGAGCGGCTGCTCGCCTCCTGCATCCATCGGCTCCCCGCGGTTTTCACCAGGTCGTCGGTCCACCTAGTGGGGGGTCTGCCTACGCTGCGCCTTCCGGTTCGTGGTCGCCACTCGAGAATCTTTCTTCCCCATCGGTAAGGATATACAGAAAATTGGCAGCAGCATTCTCTTCAGTCTTGATTATAATCTACTATGATCACCGAGCCGCCTGCCAAGCATGATGAGTATGGCAAATCTGCTCTATGATAAGTCCATAGCAGCGTTTTCAGCCTGTTTCCTCCAAATTCATGCATATAAGTTATAAAACTAAGCTATAGTAGGAAAATCCCTTACCCGCCTTGTAGGTGTAGGGGCAGGTACGTTGGGCCCCACTTGATGCCCTCGAAGATCGGCGCGCTGTCTCGCCGGGGTCATTGCTCCCCGCATAAGTGAGCGAGGTGTGCTTAGAGAACTTGGTGTGCCATAGTTCAATGGGGAACTCATGTCTATGTCAGTTCCTGGAAATATATTGTTCACCATCATAGTCTGGACATAGCATAGCTGCATTCTACAATTTCATACAAAAACTATCAATATCTGTAACCATTTTAGTGTTGAGTGGTAACATGTACTCATACATACAAACAAACTTTCACATCGTTTACTACGCCGACGATGAGGAAGACGCCATCAGCCGTTTCGTGCAGCGTGCGATGGCTGCATCACCGAGGGCCATCCGCGAGTACAACTTGCAGATGGCCATCAGAGATCGAAACGTGGCGGTAACAGAAGTCCTGGTCCGGGAGGAGAAGGCGGATTAACAACGACATGTACGAGCGGGATCATTGACGGACTCAAAAGAGCCTGTCAATTATCCCGCTCGTATGAAGAAAATAGTACTAGAATGTAAATGATTATTGTGTGTACACCGGGAGCACTCACGCTCACTAAAAAGCTTCTTCTTGCGGCGGCGTCGTGCGTCGGGTCGTCCTCTTCCCTCAAAAATGGTTGAGGAGGGCGATGGCTGGCGCATGCGTCAAGCTCGTGAACGGGCGCTGCTTGCGGGAGCTGGTCTGCTCGCGGTGTATGCACAAATCGGAAAAAAAAAAACAAAACGAAAAAAAAAAAACAAAAAAAAAAAAAAAAAAATAGGTTAAGTACTTAATTGTCCTCTCTAGTATAATATTTTGTTCAATAAAATAAAAATATAACAATAAGTGATAAGCTAACAAAGAGCACGGACCCAGGTGTCTGTGGTAAAGCAAATTTAAAAAAAAAAAAAAAAAAAAAAAAAAAACAAACTTTCACATATCAAAATTAGTAAGGTGATACTAATAATATTTAGATGATTAATTATAATTGGTGATGGTAGATTCATAGTATATATCAAATATGAGCACTCATTAGCAATGCAAATGCTTTTAGTATTGAAATTGCATGTTTTTAATAAACAATAGATTGGTGATAATATACATAGATATTGGTAGATGTTGATGGTTATAGTGATTTATGATTTACAGCAGTACCACCTGCAGTACGATAGGAATAGAACCCATCAAGATATTCTATGTGTAGCATACCTGATAATTGTTTCAATCTATTCAGTGTAGACTTCATGATGAATTATGTCCAAATACTGATCACGTTAACTAATAGAATATTATGTAAGTTTGTGAACTATTACACTACTTTCACTTAACAATTTTGATTTGGTACTAAACATAAACATTTAATATTTCATAACTGTTTTAGTCTTTATAATAAGGTTTAGTAATATTGTGAGGTGGTTGCACTTTAACTATGTCAGTGCTGATCAAGCGATTCATGCTTCGTTGGCATAAATGGACCTTGTGCTGCAATATTACCAAGTCAATGCCAATTCAACTGCTGAATGATTTTTAGTTTTACCTTATTTCTATGTTATTTATAATACCAAAGCGAAACTATTGGATTATATTGTGATATGATATAAGCTGATATATTATGAAGTTCCGTTAGCACCTTTGCAGGGATAAGAACAAATTCTTTTTTGTTATAATATAACTTTTTTTTTATAACATGGACAGACAAACAAGCAGACAGCCTGCCTGATGGTAAGCAGTTACCGTCGCCTATAGTCACCTACAACACAGGGATGTCACCTACCTTTGAGGACTCTATTTACCAATCGTTTGAAGTGCCCCATGTTGTAGCTCAAAACTATGGAATTATTAAACAACTTACTCTTATCATAACTTCTAAGCCACTGCAGAACTCATCATCATCATCATCATCATCAACAGCCTGAAGACGTCCACTGCTGAACATAGGCCTCCCCCAGGGAACGCCACTTAGAGCGGCTGCTCGCCTACTGCACCCATCGGCTCCCCGCGGCTTTCACCAGGTCGTCGGTCCACCTTGTGGGGGGCCGGCCTACGCTGCGTCTTCCAGTTCGTGGTCGCCACTCAAGAACCTTTCTTCCCCATCGGTTGTCAGTTCTACCAGCGATGTGACCTGCCCATTGCCATTTCAACTTGCTAATCCTAAGAGCTACATCGGTCACTTTAGCAGAACTCATAGCAAACCCTAATTATCCATTATTAACCATTCCATAAAGGTAAGCAATGTTTAATGGCCTCTTCAAAAAAAACAGTAACTATTTACAACCGAGTGCTACCATGCTTTGGAGGCCATAGTAAGCCATTGGTATCTGGTGTTGTTCCAAACAGGTGGCAGGTTGGCCTAAAAATTCTAGAGCCAACCTACAAGTGCCTACGCAAGGAAGACAGATAAACCTCTCATATACTGGCCTAATTTATTTCATACAATATTATTGCATTTCGTTATTGGTATCACATATCAATAGCTATCACAGTTCCGCAGTCACATTTTTAAACACTTGAGGAATTAATTACTTAGTTTTAAAAATTGTGTTTTTTGTGTCATACCAATAGGACTGGATGCCAAAGCTCGTGCTGGCGAGGTTCCTGGATCCCTCGGAGTACGAGGGGTCCCACGTGGGGTACGGGGGGTACCTGGAGTCCCATCTAAAATGTATATCATAATATTAAAACATGGATACTAAGGCGACATACTTAACAGTGATTTTATACCGTTAATTTCATGGTTTGATAGGTTAGGATGTAAGTAAACAAACTTTTAGAAAGACGTCCAACAAATTCTGAATAAAGTAAACAACACATTTTATAAGCTCTAAGATAACACAGCGTTTGGATTGTGTTAAAATTACTGAACCTTGTGAAGAAGTGCCGGATGAACGTTGCGGTGTTTCTGGTACCACAAGCTGTTGAGAAGATTGAGTTCGCCTAGATGGTGTCGGAGCATCAGAAGAGGCCCGTGACGACGGCCGCTTTGAAGGAGTAGACATTTTTTCTATCGTAAGATTTTACAAACAAACACTGCAATGCACGAAAACAATAATAAACAAATACAAAACACAGTGCTTGCGCTTGAGCAAGGACAAGGGAAGGAAATCGAATTTGATGTTCCGGCGCGAAATTGTGACACTGACGTTGACGTTAATAGGCTGTTTTAGAAATGTTATAAGTTCTATTAGAAGAAAAAAAACTTAGAATATGCGTTTGGCCAAACGTTTTCTGATTTTGTAAACATGTTATGACTAAAATCAATGCTTAATTTCTTCATTCGTATATGCAAGATGTAACTTCATTTCAACAAATAATATAAGATGTATGATTGTAATATCAAAATATGTCAATCGATTTCAAAATTAATCGGATGTTACCGGCTTCAATCTCTATTGTTGACAATTTAGCCCATAGACACAAGACTGGAAAAAAACTTTTTCAATTGATCGTTCATTCACCGCTGATGTTTTTACGGTGTTATTTTGTGATAAATAAATGAAAATAAACGCTAATTGCGAAGCAAGAAGCATTTGTAGAGATCAGAAGAATTCCGGAATAGTGCAATATATTTATAGGAGACGATGCTTTAAGCAAAACATTTACTCTCATTGCAAAAGGGTATCTTTGTGCAATCTACCTGCATAGGAGGTCAGAAAAGAAAATATTTATTTTTGTGGTATAGTCGGTGACGGGCGATAGTAATTAATTCATTGAATGGACAAAAGGAAAGTGTTTACGTTTGATGCGTAGTACGCGCACTGGGCGTCATTACGCCGCTGTCGGACAAAGCTGGAGATATTTTGGTAAGTGTCGGGAGATGCACTAAATGATGATTCACTATGTGGCTGTCTCCTCTGACAAGTTCCTACTGCGTTCCCTTTGTAGAACAAAATCAATTACAAATGTTGTTTTTTCACGCTGCTATTGCTACGCGATGTGCAGGCACAGGTAAACAAATACATTAGTAAGTTGTCCTACTGATATCACTCCTGGGGGTCAAGCAACCACACAGCATGCCATTTGCGAGGTGCTCCATTGTGTTTTGGTAAGTGAGTGCAATTTATAAATTTAACTTGTAGCTTGAGCCTTTTATTTATGTACTTACACACAAAACATATCTACAAGCAGAAACTGAAAAGTGCAATTGTTTGTATTTCTTTTTAAGACAGGTGCACCATGCATAATTATTAGATACTGACTATTATAATTAAATCACTCCTGAACAATCTAGTATTCAAACCCAGAGTAAATTTTCAATGTGTAAACACAACTCTTTGTCTATATATATTTTGTAAGGCATAAAGATCAGCCAAAATTTTAATCAGGCTGGGTTGCACCATCATATTTATTTATTATTGAATATAACGGTTAAATTCTCCACATTCTCTTC
This sequence comes from Ennomos erosarius, assembly GCA_963580505.1. Classification (NCBI taxonomy): domain Eukaryota; kingdom Metazoa; phylum Arthropoda; class Insecta; order Lepidoptera; family Geometridae; genus Ennomos; species Ennomos erosarius. Next base: position 10,033,478 of record OY756993.1, on the reverse strand, counting down.
AATTTTTGACATCTCAAACCATAACTTTGGATGGTCAATATTGTATCATTAAAGCTTTCATTACAATATTATTTTAATATTTGGTTAAATCATATGGTAATCACACATCCTCTTAACCAGAGTATTAAATGAGTATGAAGTTTCAGGATGCCGATTTGACTTTAAAAATAAATTACACAAAGAACCTTATAGGTAGTAATTCTATGACAAAAAGCACAATCAAATTCCACTCTAAAGAGGATTATACAACGTAGACACTTACATCCCACAAGATAGGTTGCTTTTTATTGAAAATCAAGAGTGATTATGTGGCCAGATACAGAAAAGAAAAGCCCTGTAGGTATTTTGTATGTTATGATGATGATAAGCGCTATAGTATAAGGCCCTGTAGCCTAGGGGTTGTTGTTTAAAGTCACGAAATAAAAACGTCTTTATTGCACGTACATTGTCAAAAAAAATGAAAAACTTCTATAATGATATCACAATCTCACTAATACCTAAACATAAAAACACACATTACTTAATCTTTAGGGATTAAGATCCAAAAAATATTCAGAATTTCTTTTTGGTAATTTTTTTTGGATACTATGCAGTAACAGAGTAACAGGCAACCAATACCGATTATAAGTATGCGCGAGTGTGGCTCACAGAGTGCGGTAGTGGTACCGCGGTATCTCATGTGACTTAAAACCACACACCCAGGTTAAATTCCGTATGCCAATGACTTTTCAATTTATGCCTCCTTACAAAGGTGAAGGCAAACATCGTGAGCAAACCATAGCAAAGCATAGTCATGGCCTACACTCTCTCCTTGTGACAGAAGGCCCGTGTCCCAACAGTGGGAAGGTATTGGGCTGATGACGTATTATTAGCATGTACCATCGTAGACTGCGTCATCGCTTTCCATGAGGTGAGACAGTAGTCAAATGCTTAGCCTATAAAGAATAAAAGAAATAAAAAAAAAACTAAACCTACGACTATGTGTGACTATTGTTTGTCACTTTGTCCACTACTAAATGGCAGAAGTGATCCTAGTGACATTTGGTATGAAGATACTTATTATACGTACGTACGGATACTTTTTGTCGCTATTAAACTGTTCACCGTGGGTGTGTGTAAGGTCCTCGAGTGGCGACCACGAACCAGAAGACACAGCGTAGGTCGGCGCCTCACTAGGTGGACCGACGATCTGGCGAAAGCCGCGGGGAGCCGATGGATGCGGAAGGCGAGCAGCCGCTCAAAGTGGCCGAGGCCTATGTTCATCAGGGGACGTCTTTAGGCTGATGATGATGAAACTGTCCACGCGAGCCGCGGGCAGACTAGTCATTTATAAAAGCATACGACAAACTCAGTTTTCGTAAAGACTATTTTTTATTCTGTGAAGCGGCCCTTGTACTTATCTCGATGCAGTCAGGTTACTAACCTACTGCAACACCCAGGTAGACCCATTCTCAAACGCTATCATCTTGCAGAACTGGTTTATACTTTATATACGCATGCATTATGTTTTCGAAGCGCAGATTACGTGAAACCTATCGATTTTACTATCCCTACCAATGCCTCAATACATTCTGTCGTGAGCGGCCGTGACGCTTTATGGCTCTTAACACCAGATGAACGACTAGCTCGTTACATCGTTTTTTATATAAATCCATCTAAAATATTTTATATTACATTCGCGTTTTTTGTTTATTTTATTTATTTATTAGGGTTCCATATCCAAAGGGTAAAACGAACCCTATTACTAAAGCTTTGCCGTTCGTATGTCTCTCTGTCCTTCTGTCTGTCACCAGGCTGTATCTCATGAACCGTAATAGTTAGACAGTTGAAATTTTCACAGATGATGTATTTCTGATGCCGCCATAACAACAAATAGGTACTATTTAAAAAATAAAGTTTTTATAGAATGGTTTGGAACCATTCGTGCGCGTTCCGACTAGCACTTGGGCGGTTTTTCTTGTCGTGAGGTGGGTGATTATCAAAAAGTGCCTAAAAAAACATAATTTCTTTGGCGCAGTTTTTTTTTACTTATTTTCATAAATTAAATAACATACTTTGTAAAGGTCTCTAAGACCTACATTTATGTGTTATTCGCCTCAAAATCTATCGAGCCGATTCGAAGTTTTAACGATTTTAAACTATATTTGGCCATAGAAATTAGACATGTACCAAAGAAATTAGAAAACGTACCAAACAAATTAGGAAACATGCCAAAGAACTTAGATTTGTTAACAATGGAATAAGAAATTACATTAAATACATTATTTTTCAGGTAAAAAAATATAGTAGGTGTACCTATTAAATAAAACAACTTATAATTTTTGTTTATTTGACATTATTTTAATTATCACATGTAATATCAATCCAGTATCACTTCGAGACGTTTATTATGCTGTTTCTATTTGTAGCAAAATTTCCAAAATGATTTCTGTTGCGTTTTCGTATTAATTTTTGATTTTTACCTGTCATCTTACTAACAGACAAAATTTTCTTCGCAGCTTTTCTTTTATGGTAACTCTCTCTGTTTTGCTTTAAAATCCGCATCTTCTGGGGCGCTCCTAATTCTTTCTAGTCTCTTGTGCTCTGCTAGTCTTTCTTTTCTTTTCTTTTCCAACATTTTCTTTTTTGTTTTCTGCCTGTCTTCTCTCGTGTAGTTATATATTGCATCGTAATCACTAACTTTGACATTGTTATTTTGTGGTTTTTTTAGCCGACTTCTTTTTACGTTTTGCCATAAGTAATTTTATATTTACCTTGTGCTCTGAAACAAGGGTAATTATTATAGTATAAAAACAGTTCTACCAATATTTTATAGTCAGCCTGTACTTCCAGGTTTTATTATTTCACCAGCAGGATAGGTAAAGAAAGGCATAGCATAGCAATACATATGCATAATATACTATCTGACTATGATATGGTATATTATCCCGAAAGGGGGTAAATCTACACCCCAAGTTAGACAATGTATCTCCGACGACTTGTATAAATTAATAGTTTTTCTTTGAAGAAAAATGCCGTATATTGTTTACGATCGAAGATAGCCTTAGCGCAGCTGGGTGGTTGAACTTCTTCCTGGACCAAATGCATTATAAATGAATTTAATAACCTGTGTTTAGAAATGAATTTATAGTATTAGTAGTAGTCCATGGAGGTTTGAAACACGCAGTTTCAAGTAAGGCTGTCACAACTTTTTTTTTTCTTATATTTTGGCTGCACACTTAGTGTATTTAGCTAGTGTCAAGTATTGTAATTTTTCATCAATGTTAATAGAATATTTTACGTGAAGTCAAGTCATAGTCATAGTCCAGTCTAAGTCAGGTAGACATACTCCAGTCTCAGTCATGCTCCAGTAAAGTGGTGGCAGCTTTACTAGAAGCTTCTATGGAATTTTGGAACCAACACCGAAAATCACGTTTCACCACATTATATCCCTTGCCCACACTCATGCTCGTACTTCAGCACTTAATGCGTAAAACGCCACCAATTTTAAGCATTAACACTGGAAAAAGCACAAGTTTTGAGAAATAATACAATGCAACGACGTGAACTTTTCCGCGTTCCCGCCAAAATCCCAAGTGTCACAACTTGTGGGATATCATGGTCTCTGCCCCTCCCCCCCCCTTTCGGGAAAACATACCAATCCAAGGTCACCTTGTATATTATAATTATCACAGTTAAATTGATTAATTTAGTTATTGTACATAATGGCACAATAAATCTAGTTGTCCAAAAAAATTACATATTAAATGGCGCCATTATACAAATTAGTGTCAGTTTAAAACAACATAAGCTTAGTGTAATAGACGTTTGAATGCATTTAACGTTTTCTTAATGGTATTTACTATGTTATTGATCTTATTTCTAATTTCTTTGTACTAACGCTAATTTCATTGGAGCAATATGCCAAAGAAATCCAAAGAAATTAGGGCCAAAGAAATTAGAAATCATCAATGATTATTTATTTTCACAAACAGCTGATGTACGATTATAACCTTTTATTGCCATGTGCGCACTGTTTGACTGAGGAAATGTGCACAAAAATATGCAAGCATCAGAAACAAATAATAGCAAGACCATAACCATCGAAGAAATTAGGCACTTACCGGGCGAAACTCCGTTATGGGTTGGAAAAAAAAATATTTCTTCTCGCATTGTAACGAACGCGCACTTTTGCTCCTGGTGTTGAATAGCACGTGACTAAAGGGTGCGGGGAAGGTCGGCAATATGTCCCCATGATCCTTTCAAGCAGAGTAGCTACACAGTTTCTGTGCGCCAAAGATATTAGTATTTTTACCTCGGACAAAATTGTTTGTGTTATAATTTAAATACAAAACCTAATAATGAATAGAAAACTTTTTTTTCAAATACCGTAAGTATTTGTCATCAATATGACATATACATTTTATTCTTATTCTTCTTTTATAAGCGAGTTTTTTCTGATAAACAAATACAGGTAAGTAATGGACGCGCCAAAGAACTTAGGATATTCATCTTCAAATAAATATTATCTCTTTCTTTTATATAATTACACAGACTATTACTAATTCATTAAAACACATGTACGATACATTTTCGAAAAAAAAATACACAACTGTGGAAATCAAATGTTTTAATAGATTTTCAGGCTTAGCCGCTCCTCAATTGCGTCGTTTGATAATCACCCAGGTCCTGATTTGCGGATAGAACCACCGCATCTCTTCCAAAATATAGGAAAGTATTAGAGAAAGATTAAAAGAAAAATAATTTAGAGGCATCGTCAAAATTGGATCACAAGTGGCGGAGATATCACTTGTCAAAAAAATTGTAGAATTGAAAACGGCTCTTTTGTTGAAGTCGCCTTAAAAAGGGCGATAAAAGAAAAAAAAACAGATTACAAGCATATATAATTTTTTTTTTAATATTTATGATTTTTATAGCAGTATCGCCTGCTCAGCGTAATCTACAGATTAATTTGTAAAGGAAAAATTAGAATCACGAGCGGGGATTGAAACCGCATCCATCCATCCCTCAAGCCGGGATATGCATTACTTAAGCTACCGTGACAAGTGGTCTCATGTCCGAATTTTTCCTTTACAACCAACTTACGGGGTTTTCCTTTACAAATTAATCTGTATATTTTTTTTAACTTTTAATATATATAACATCATGGGGTCCCATCAGGTACAAACGAAAAATAGCCCGAACTAGAAAAAAATTTAGTAATCGTGTCTAGAGAGTTACTAATTAGTGTCCAGTGTATTCATTTGGCCCAATACTTCGTCAACACGCAATAAATGTAGCTTGATAATCTTGCGTTACGCAGAAATAAAATATTTCGTAAAATAGCCCGCGTTATTCCGTTGTATGGGTGAGGCATCTGTACTGTAGGTATTATGTTATCTGGGATAACATATATTATTCCAAAACGAGTCGATATGACTGTAAGTTAGGCAAAGTGGTTTAATCTCCTTATTTCACATTATCACAACAGCCGGAAGACCTACTGCTGAACAAGTGAACACACGTCTCCCCTGTAAAAAGCCACTGGACGCTCATCATAGAGGAGGGTTTGTCGTAACCACGATTGGTTCACCCGTCGTCGCCGCCCAAGACACGTCTTGAGCGACCCGGAAGATCCTATAGCAGCCGTTGTTTCGGCTGCGCTAGGATCACCGGACCAGTCGAAACCTTCTGGCTCAGACCGATTTCGGACGTAGCCTTCTCGATCCTCTTATCCCGGCAACAGCCCAAGCCGAGGCTCGCACCCCAGGGGTGCCGTTGAGCTAGTTTCCCCCCACTTTTGTCGGCTGGGTGGCTTAAGCGCCTGCCCTCCCGCCCGGTGACGCTGTAAAGGTCGGTAGAGACCAACAGCTTAGCCCGGTCAAAAAAAAAAACCACGCGTGGCCTGCGACTTGCATGGTGATCGTAAAAGAATTTAAATTACCGAGAAGAATGCTGCTTGCTGCTCTGGATTTTCTCTTAGCTGGCTCCTTATTTATTTATCCTTTATCAAAGACAGTTATTGCCTTTATAATATACTGAATTAATATAGATTGAAGTGAAAATTTATCTGTTTGTTTGTCTGACTTTCAAGTCAATATGTATGAATCTTTGCACATAGCGCGAGAGACAAACTAAGAATAAGATAGATTAATGGTGCAATTTTACGATAAACAGCAAACGAACAAATAAAGTGAAGTACTACACTCATGCCACAGAATAAATAATAGTACACTACTCATGCAAAACAGTCGTAATACTTGATTAATATGCGCCCTTTTGCTTTGTTCGCAACCTTCCTTCGGCTCGTGCTTCACTTGGTATTGCGTTTGGGGCTATAATACTCGGAATATAAACACTAATTTTTCTTCGTGGCTCTGCGCCTGATTGGTTATGTTGCTATGAATTACTTACTCATTATTTATATTAACAGTAGAAACAATCATACTGCTTGTTATCTGACTTTAAAACAAGGAGCAATGCCGATATGTTGCCAGCACAAGGTTGCTTTCTCCTTCCTCTCATTGAAGAGTATTTTAAATCTTTTTTCTATGTCCTTATTTTTTTTTTATCTTGTTGTTATAAATTAGTAATATTTCAGCGCGTAGGAACATAGTTGAAGTAGCTGACCCACCTTTTATGTACGTCATAGTGGTACTTATTATTTCCTCTATGAGTACTTACTTCTTTATCATGTAGGCTAGTTGGTCAATCCGGTGTCAGTCCATGAAGCCGCCCAAAGGCTTCTGGCCTAACAACTGTTGTTTGACGACAACAATAGTCGACCAGGCGGGCATCGACCCATGGGTCCTTGTCATAAGCTGGCTTTGCCAATCAAGAAGACTGCCACAATCCAGTCTGGATTCGAATTTATAATGAACAAGCAGAAAGGCAAACCTTGCCTTTTATAAATATAGATTCTCCTTGTAGATGCTACTCATTACGTTTAAAAATAACTTTGTGTTTACAGGAAAATTGTATTTTAGGCTCATTACATTACAGTTCAAGAGTCGTGCAAAATTTTAGCATTGCCAATTTTTGTTTGCCCGAACGTTGGCTTCTGTAAGGAGTCAAAGTTATTTATGTATGGCCGTGACAAATGTATATACACTACAGACATGTTATATAGTTTATCACGATGATAACTCTCCTTTTGCCGTAGTTGGGTAAAAATGTGCTATTTGAACTAAAAGTCCCTTGGTAAAATTGGGGCTGCCCTAACTCGAACATAGGCTGAGTCGGGGTTCGCTGCCGTAAGAATTTTAGATAATGTACTGTTATTTTTAATTCAAACTATAAGTGCAGCAAAGAAGGATTTTCGCGGTAGCTTCGCTTGTGCAATCGTGTATGTGCCTTGAATCGGCTGAGGTTTGACTAAGCGGAAATTATAGTTAAATACAAAATGATACAAGACTACCTTGTAATGTCTTATCTATGTAGTAGTCCAGTTTTGTACTTTACATTCTCGTCGATAATTTGGTATTTTAGTGTGTTTCCAACTTCAATCAAATATACTAATTTGATTGAAAGTTTCCAAATGCAAATTCTGGACCTTTTATTTCTGCCATTTGCATTTGGCGTTGGTTCCTCGATGTTGGCGCGTCTTCTATCATACTAAGGCTGGTCAGTAATTGCCTGGTTTTTTCTCTACATGACAGAGCTAGACTGCATCGTCACTATTTGTAAATAATAATCAACTACGATAGTTGTCAAGCGCAAGCCTATCACACAAAAAAAAGTGAAACTTTTAAAATCTGATAGGTAACTAATTTCCTCAATATGTTTTTCATCACAGTTGTAGATGTAAGGGGCGAGTGTAAATTTCACAGATAGACAATTATCGGTCAGGGCACGGGCTACCGCTGGGCTATATTGCCCATATTCGCTTATATTCGCTTCTACATTGTGAACTTTTCAGTTACAGTGTTATACGAGCGAATTTGTACCCTTACCTTTAGTAGTGTGGCTCTAGAGATTAACACCCTCCTTTTCCGATTCTACGAAAGTTTCCACCATGCGACTTGCCACTTTGTCCGACAGAATAGACTAATAGAGAGAGCCTGTTTGTTTCTGTTCTGTATTAGTTGAATTGATATTTATGATTGTTTTGGTTTGTCCCATTGCGAAGATCGATCGACCTTGATTATGCACAAATATTTGTCCCCAAAACGGTAAAGAGCGGAAGCCAAATCGAGCGTGTTCTGTAGCAAACAGTCGTCATCATCAGCCTGAAGGCGATCACTGCTGAACATAAGCCTCTTTCATAGAGCGCCACTTTAAGCGGCTGCTTGCATCGGCTCCCCGTAGTTCTGATTGGTCGTCGGTACAGCTCAGAGCCGGCTTTAGCTGCGTCTTCGGTTCGAAAACCTTTCTTTCCCATCGTCTTTCTGCCCGCTGCCTCTTCAACTTGCTAACTCTAAGAGCTATATCGGTGACTAAAGTTTTGTTGCCCAAGAAAGAATTTAAATTAGAACGTTATCACAGCGTGATTGTCACCAACTTTAGTAACTTTTTTCTTATACTGCTTGCGTTTCCCGGAATAGCTAAGATTTTTTGTCTTCTCAAAAAACGGGCAGATGTTCTGTCTCATACATAGAGAAACACCTGCTCGAGTTACTTTGTTAAAACTTTACATTGAGCATTCGTTAATTAGCAATCACCAAACTTCCTAAGTCTTCCGTAATATAGAGTCAGAGTAACAACATTTTTTGTTGTTGTTTATCTGTGCTATGTTCTGTGTTAAGAGGCAGATTATGTGCTCGTTGATCGGCACAGAATCAGTCTTTTAAAAACCGCATCTTTATAAAGTAAAAAAAAATCTTACTTTCATAAGACTGCTCCATGTCCTTGTCCAATGCCCATGGCTTCGCAAAAGTGGACCGCAGTTTATAGTAATAAAACCATAACCACAGAGGATTAAAACAAATGACGCTTCTGTAGAGGCGAAGCGTTTATTTGCTCTGTGGAACCATATATTTGTTGTTACTAGTGTAGATCTACCTACCTTTGAGTAAAATCTCGCACTCGAGAGTTGCCTAAACCCTAGGAAATAGAGATGAAAACACAGTTGAAGTTGGAATACGTGACCGTAAATAAATTGGGCATAATGATCCCATTTCCGGACAAGTTCCTCATTTTTTGTCCGCGATAATCGTTTCCTGTGATGCTTAAAAACATCAAAAGTGAGCAAAGGATGCGACTCGCTCAGCAAATATTAACAGCTGTTTTGATGGAGTCGAAGTAGTAGTCGATTTGAAGTTGTTAGGTAGAGTTATATAAAATTAAGTAATTACGACGACCTGGGGAAAACCGCGGGGAGCCGATGGATGCAGGAGGCGCGCAGCCACTCTTAGTGGCGCTCTCTGGGGGAGGCGTATGTTCAGCGGTGGACGTCTTCGGGCTGTTGATGATGATGATGATGATTAAAAAAAGTAACAAATATGATGTTCAGTTGTATAAAAAAATATGTGATGCAAATCGTAAACAATCAATTTACTGGTTTTCGTAGTTTTGGATTGAATTTCTAATCCTTTCAGCTTAGAATAACTACCTAAACTACCTATTCTTTTCTATTCTAATCTTTTCGTATGAAATTTTAACATTTTAGTATCTCTATAGTAATTTAGTAGTAGGTAGTAGTTGGCGGACGTAAGCTTGGTGTAGTTGGTGGTAACAACGTTTAGGAAAATAAAATAAAAATCAGCGTAATGCCATAAAAATCATAAATAATATCTAACAAGTAAATGTTTTACTAAATCCTAAACTTTTCTAGCATTTTAACTACTTAGCCCTGCCCAATGACACAGGATACTTAATAGCACAGTAACGATGATAAGAGGCATCACAAAATAATGTTAAAAACCTAAAATGCTTCGCGATCATTCATAACAAGTTTGGTAGTGAGACGAGAAAAGACTAATGTGGCAGATTTTTCTATGAATTTGTTTTTAATGTTATATTACGACGAGCTAGTCGTTTGCCTGGGTTTAAGGAATAAACAGAATCCGTAAAGATGCGTCCTTGTGGGATTGAAGAGACTTGAAGTTTGATTAGGGCCGTCGAAGTTTGGGATTCGATATCATTTTTACCACCAACAATTAGCTATATTTCATATTCAAAACAAGATAATTATGAATTGTTCATATCTGTCATGTTTTTTTTTACTTTTTACCCTCTGATGTCTGGAATAGTAGCTCCCAAGGTTAGTTACAATGTTGGGTTTTTTATTAGTGAATCGGGATGGATCTTATATAGGGAGTGAACATCATCGTCTTCTTCATCATCATCATCATCAGTAGTATGTTTATTCAATTTGCTAAAACTTTACTTGCAGAAGAGAAGTTTACTTGTCGATTTGAATGTTTCTTAGATCTTCACCATTTGGTCACTGAATCAGTTGGGGCTTTTAATGATACATAATGTATATACTATCTAGAAAGAAACCAGTTACAGTTCAACTAACCTTCCCAGTCGAGAGAGTACTAATTGGATTAATTTAATTCTATCAAACGATTGACCTCCCAACGCCAACAACTGCAATCTTCAATAAACTGCACTCAATTAAATTTCGCTAACTCGACCCGTTGGTAAAATTAAAATATACTAAGGATATAGGGAGCCTAAACTTTACTACCGACCCCTTTCTAACATTTTGAGAACTGCTTGCTACAAAGAGCAGCGGTGCTGGCCGTTGTCAATACGGCCGACCTGCGCAAATCTATTGTTTCACTTATCAACACAAAAAATGCACTTTTTCATTGAATTTCTTGACAATGTGCATTACCTGCTACAGACACAGCGTTTTTGTTGAAAAGGTCTTTTGAAGGCAACAACATTGTCATACTACTTTAGTAGAAAATGTGATTTCGGAAACCAGTTCTTTTATGATTATTACTAAAAAGCCACCACGGCTTCGTTTTTTGATGATTTCAAATTACTTTTAGTTGGAAAGCTACTATAGTCTGAATATGAAAGGTTTATTATAGGTACTAATAGCAACAGAAAATAAGCCTCTACGAGTCTACGTATGAGATTTAATAAGTTCTGTACCTATGAGATTTAATTAAATTCGGCTAAACTCCGGAAAACTTTAGGCCAACTAACAACAACTTGTGTGATGTGTGATGAAATGTTAGAACAACATCATTAGCATTATCATTATAGGTAGTTCCTTACATTCGTAGGTATACAAAAAAACGTAGCTACTGAATGTACAGTAGGTATAATTACCAAGTAAACAGATGTCACGTTAGCAATCATGTCGACAACTCGATATCGATAAAATGGGCTTCTAGAGAATTCCAGCCAAACTATTGTATGCTATTGTTAACTTTCGTTAATGTCGAAGAATTTTATTGGGTTGCCTTTACTTAGTTCTCTGTAGATTACCTAAAGGCAGATTTTTGAAATCCGTCATGCTAATTTGGCTGTATTGGCAAACGGTACCTACTGGAGCCAATGGGCCACTTGGCTAGTCGATTTGTGTTGGGACTTGTGGAATCTTCGATTAAAGCTTTAGTTATTCCTTTCTTGATATATCAATATAATCCAGAAATTAGCAAGCGGAGCGTCCCGCAACCTCCATATCTATCTGTATTATAGGTATATCTATAAAGGTTTGTACGTAGATATACAAAGCTGGAGTTATCCAAGCGCCCTCATGGGTTCCAAGGGGGCAATAAGGGAAAGGCATCGATTTTTGGCACCCTTCGAAATACGTGGCGGGGGCGAGGCGAGTGAAGCAAGATGGCGTCGCAGCCCGGACCTGCCTCACGCGGAGTCACCGGCCAAGGTCGCGGCCGCGGTACCACCGCTGCGCCTCCCGAAATACAACAAACATCTCCGTCAACAGCACACCAATGTCTCACTCTAATGGCGTTAGAAACATCACCCATCTCTCTCACACATCCGCCCGTGAAATGTTGAATTATGCCACTCGATAGCAATGTTAGGAGCGGCTAGGGTTGTCGACCTTGCAATGGGGCTGATTCGCTGATGGGGTAATCATCCCCGGGTAGGAAGCAGGATCGATACAATGGTCGATTTCATTCAGATGAAGACAGGTAGACAAGGTTTTGCTTTCACTCTAGGTTTTTAAATCATTTCAATACAACTTAACTTTATCTATTTTCATTGCACCATGAAACATACACTGTATATAAAAAATCATCAAATATTTGGACAAAAGTTACAACATCCAGTCATGAAGCTTAAAGTTCTGAAGAGTGCATACAACTGCCCATAGAAAACAATCGGCTAGCAGCCCTAATCATAGCAAACCTTATCTAAATTATGGAAAATTTTGGAATGCGACATGTACTTTGTCGTAGTCACACCCTCGCCTATTTATATACATCTGTCTCTTTCTAATAGCTACCTACGAAGTTCTCTGGGGTTGTGGTAGGGAGAGCACAAAAGATTTCGGGATAATGTTTTTTTCGCAAACTGCACCATATGAAAAGGTTTAGTGCAAGGATTCCTCACGGGTGGGTCATAGATGCTTCCGCCAGATTTCTGTGTTCATTTACAAACATTAGTGGTATTAATTAAATAAGTTTGTTTATTAAGACTGGTTAATTGTGTATCGGTGATAATGTTATGTGATTAAAATGTTTTGATTGCAGCTAACACGCCAGAAATGTGAGTTATATATTTAATATGTTGATTGATTCGGGGTTATGATCAATTTAAAGTAAAATATTATCGGGAGGTCTTTGGAAATGATGAGCATTCACAAAAATGTTGTAGCATGAGAAATCTAGACAGACAACAAACATTTCAAAATGTCAATCTATATGCAAAAAATAACAACTAATAAAGTATCTATTTGATTTTTTTTATAGTTTAGTGAGACTTTCATTATGCAGAGGCTAGACTACAATACATTTATATACCTACACATCACTAGTATTCTATGTACCTATGGCAAACACCATCCAATATTACCTACATTTTTTATACTTACCAAGGAAAGAACAGTTAATGATATCATACTTCGTCATCAGCCCAACACGACCCCACATGCTGAGACAAAGGCCTAAACTTAATTTAAAACATTTACTTAATGTATGATATACTCATATTCATATAATTGTACAAATAATAAGTCAGGCCCAAAGAAGTCTTACGCGAATTTGAATCTTACATTGTGCCATAATAATCTTGCTGTGGTGCCGGAATGGTTTGAATAGAAGCACAAAATAGAATAATAATAGTAGAGAACCAAAAAAATTGTGCATGTGAAAGTAAACAAGTCTAAAACGAAAGTAAACTACAAAACTCTGATAGGATTTATATGTAAAAGTGGAAAGAACTAAGATAATGTATGCGGTTTGTTCTGACCTTAATCTGAGCATGACCTACGATGTTACACAAAATAAAACAACACAGGTATAACTAGCTTACAAAATAATATAGAGACTATATCTAAATATGTATGTAGTTTTACCTATAGATGCTTTAACATGTGTACAAACGATATGATAAACTTTAATAGGTATTATCACCCAGTTGGCAGTGGCAGTGTACACAAACAAAGGTGACATTGCTTTTTTACACGCAATCGTTATGATAAATATTGGCATTTTGAATTATTTACCTTTCGACTCATCCATCACCTTCGCCATCGACTACTCTGAAAGTGTCACTGACCTACGACATCACTTAAACCTCGGAAAACAGTTAAGCAAATAAAACAGTCACACTGTTAGTTCTTTAAGCTAGAGATTACATATTATGCTGTTACTAGGTGGTAGGACTTTTCTGCAAATTTCGTCTAGGTAGGTACCACCGCTTTGCCAGTTATTCTGCCGCCAAGCAGTAGTATGCAAGCACTACTGTGTTCTGGTTTGAAGGGCATTGTGAGCTAGTGAAATTACTGGGCAAATGAGACTTTATGACCTGATCACACAGTGTAGTAATCTGATTACTAGACTGTGATGTGTGATGTCTCAGGATGACGTGCGCAGTGCAGTGTCACGCGAAACTTTATTATTTTAAAGTTCCGAGTGACACTGCAACTGTTATGGGCGGCCGTATTGCTTAACATCAGGTGAACGACTAGCTCGTCACATCATTCATTCTCATAAAAAAAAAATAACTTTATGCTCATACATGCCACAAATGCTGTGCGTCAAATTATTTCTTACCGTTCTCGTTCGTATGTTTTCTTACTAATATTTATTTACATACAATACACTTTCATCTCTGATTAGCATATTGAAAACCTTTAACTTGTTTACAACAATGAAACGTATTTACTCAATGGCATCGTTTTTCTTGTTTCAGTTCTAATGACTTGAAGTGGCAAAGATATGACGTCGTTCGCTAACTTGGCGCAGTCGCTAGCGGCCAGCTTGCCATCCACATCAGCCGGCCCCAGCGGAGCCTCGGGCCGGAGCTCCACGGACCACGAGGAACCGTTTGTCATGTCACACATACTGAATAACCTGCTGGAGAACATGACGATAACGTCGCCGCTCACTTCGGTGGCGACCACTCCCGTCCCCACGACGGCGGCATCGTCCAGCGTCACTTACGACATCTGGTCGGTACCTCCCATACCCACACCGATGCAGACGCCGATCGGGTCCAGTCGGGAGTCGTACAATGTGACTTCCAATAACAACAATCAGCCACCAAAGGAGGATAACTCGAGTGGATCACCTGGGACGTCGTCTTCAGTGACTTCGATCAGCTGTTTCCGGTGCGAGGAGCGATCGCCGACGACGCGCTGCCTGGAGTGCAATGACCTGTTCTGCCACGAGTGCTGCCACAAGCCTACTTCTGACTGCCAGCTGCGTGAGCACACGCTGCTTCCTATACACCAAATATCACCTATCGGCGCTCGCCCGTCGCCTAACTCGATCAACTCCGGTCCCCTAAACTGTGGTTCCTTTAACTCCGGATCACACACTTCAGGCTCACATAATTCAGGCTCACTAAACTCTGGGTCCCTCAACTCCGGCTCAATGAATTGTGGTTCACTTAATTCCGGCTCACTCAACTGCGGTTCACTTAATTCCGGCTCGGTTAATTCCGGCTCACACAACTCCGGTTCGCTTCTCTCCGGCTCGCTCAATTCGGGTTCCCTCAACTCGAGTTCCTTAAATTCGACCTCGCTTAATTCTGGGTCTCTTAACTCCGGGTCGTTTAACTGCAGTTCATTCAACACTGCTTCTCTGAACTCCGCTTCACTTAACTCTACTGCGCTCAACTCTCTCAATTCCCTGAACGCACTCAATATGCTCAACATCGACAAGAACGACATGTTGACATGCGATCTGCACAGCGAGTTCGCTCGATACTACTGCGAGAGCTGCGTCCTGTTCATTTGCCACGAGTGCTCGCAGTGGCTCCATAAAGATCACAACTTCACGCCAATACGAGGAGCGCTAGACGTGTGCCGCATTGGAGTATTCAAAGCTATAGAGGAGACAAAGACGGGAACCAAAGCGATCAAAACTGCAATCGACCGCGCCGTTGCCATGTCTAAGGCCTACGAGAAGGAGACAGCCGAGGCAAACATGAAAATAAGAAAAGCTATGCGCTGCTACGCGCAAGCCGTCGAAGATAGAGAAAAGTATTTACTAGACAAAGTGGAGAAGATGCGACAGGCGAAGATGACCGAGCTCACCGACCACATGAACACACTGCGCGGCATCCTCGCCGGCCTCGCGCATACTAATGAGACACTCGTACGGAGCATGGACTCCGAAGGAATCGACCTCTTCATGGCCAAAGAGAAGGGAAAAGCCTCAGTCGACTACTTCTCGTGCATGTTCAAAAGTATGTACATAACAGAAGAGAGGATAATGTTCATCCCGCCCAATTATGACCTTGTGGACCAGTTGAAGAGGCAATGCGACGTCCAGCCGGCGCCGGCTGGCATGCACTCGTCGCTGCAGTCGCGCCAGTCCCTGCTATCCATGCAGTCGATACAATCCGCGCAGAGCTTCCCGCCTCTCAACTACACGATGCCCTCCACGAACAGCCTTCGCTCCATGCCGGAGTACACGAGCGGGCACACGCGGTCCACGAACTACTACGATCACAGCATCTCGTCCAGTATGAGCTTGGAGTCGAACCCGTCGCGCGGCATCGGGCAGGCCATCCCGGGATACTGGATGTCGGTGACCGTGCGGCCCGCGCGCAGCCCCGTGCCCGGCGTGCCCGTCTTCTCCTTCGGCAGGGAGGGACAGGACGAGGGCCAGGTGTCGCGGCCCTGGGGGCTCTGCGTCGACAGGGAAGGAAACATCATCGTGGCCGACAGACGAAACAACAGGATACAGATATTCAACTGCCGCGGGGAATTCAAGACCATGTTCGGCTCCAAGGGCACGGGACCCGGCGAGTTCGATCTTCCCGCCGGAATAACGACGGACACTTACGGACGCATTATTGTGATCGACAAGGACAACCACCGAGTTCAAATATTCACTTCGTCCGGCAATTTCATACTGAAATTCGGTTCGTTCGGGAAAGAGTGCGGCCAGTTCCAGTACCCGTGGGACGTGGCCGTGAACACGGTGGGCAACATCGTGGTGACCGACACGCGGAACCATCGCATTCAGATGTTCACCAGCGACGGCAGCTACATCACGAAATTTGTATTCGAAGGGGCAAACCCAGCGAAGCTGCTGAAAGGCCCGACGACTCCCCGCGGAGTGTGCTACACCACATCCGGCAACATCATAGTGTCGGACTTCGAGAACCATCGACTGTTAATGGTGGACCCGACGCTGTCGAAGGTGTTGCACTGCGTGGGCCGCGAGGGCTCGGGTATCGGCGAGCTGAACCGTCCGTCGGGAATCGTGACCGACGACGACGGGCGCATCATAGTGGCGGACTCGAAGAACCACCGCGTGCTGGTGTTCACGTCGGAGCTCCGCATCCTGTGGGCCGTGGACCTGAAGAGCCCGGGCCTGGACGACAAGGACCGGCCCAGCGACGTGGCGCTCACTACCGACGGGTACCTGGTGGTGCTGTTCGAGACGCTGCCAGACACGGCGCGAGACATCTCCTCGCACGGCAAGCAATACATCAAAGTATATTAATGTTTATCGTTTAAGTCGATCCTGAGTTCGTGGGCCTAAGGCCTCTCGTATTTTATTTCGTTTCGTTTAAGTTGTGATTTATTTGACAATGTGCCAATTTTATTATTAACGTTTGGAAAAATCCAACTCGAGCATAGCTTGCGGCGGGGCCGGCCGCGGACCCGCCGGTCCACTTGATGAGTTTTGTTACCAATAGTAATTCGATTTTCGTTTCCGTATCTACTAGTCTTTAAGGACCAAACCATTGTTTGCAGTGTACATAATTATATCGATATGCAGTAGCCGCAGATGTATTACAGCCGCCAATATAGTTGCTCGGAGTGTAAACCGCTGCACTAGTATGTTAACAGTTTGACACCAAAATATTGTAGTTCGTGCACATACCTACTTATACTTAACGTCGATTATACTCTGTCCGTTATTTACTCTTACAATTAAACTACATTAGCAAATCGTAAAGATATACTATTTTAGAAAATCACAATGTGATGTAAAATTTAAAAATAACTTGAAAAGTATTTTTCCAAAATGTTATGTACGTTTTGCGTTTTTTTTTAACTTGGTTAATCGATTTATTGCAGACGTTGATTTGTATTTTTATGATAAATTATTTTGCATTATTATTTAGGTGCATATTTTATTATATATTTATTGGCGCAGTGTGACGCTGTTTCGTGACTAATTGGTTGATTTCTTTTCACTGACTGCTTTTTGTATAACTTCGTACATGTTTATTTTCGTGGAGAGTGAATTTGTATCTCAGAAAAGAAATCAACGCAATACATTTGAGACTGACTTTAGAAGACTGTCTTAAAGAAAGTCTTAAGGCGGCCGGTTGCAGAGGTAGGTGACGTAGGAAGCGCATAGGCGGCGCGTGCGAGACGCTTGCACAGCGGCTCCGCGTATGACACGCGCGGTGACTTAAATTAATTATTGTAACCAAAATTTTGTCGTTATTATTCAAACTTGGCTACTACCTAAAATTATGTAGAGTTTTAAATACGAACTGTATTCTTTCAAGTGAGACTTTTATGTTAGGTTTCTTCTGTTTCCTCCGCCGATAAGACTTATATTTCGAAAAATTTGAAATTAAAACACGTATTATTAAGATAAAAATAAAGGAATTTGATTTTGTAATGACGGTTACGTTCGGTTACTGTTTTCTATTGTAGCACCTATTTTTGTTCGGCGCTGATGTAACTAGTGTACCCGTAGATGTAGTAGTAACGTTTACTCAAACACATTGCTACTCTGACTCTCGAATTAGCTAATTAATCATAATTTAAATCGGTATAGCATTTCTTTAGTAAATATAAATATATATTATTCGAAGCTTCGATGCAAACGTTTGAATTAGTTAAAATTCGTAGTTAAATTAAAAAGCCCCAAATATTGGGATGCATAAGAGATGTGTCGCCAACGAGTGGCTCATTGAGAATTGAAGTTGAATTGATTAATAAATTCGATGTGTTATACCAACCCGCGTGTTCAGTAGTTTTAGTCGTGTTCATAACGATAGTTAGATAAGGTAAGATCATTGTAGTTTACGCCGGAGATCGCCGACGATCGCGGCAGACGCGACTCTTAGAAACAAAGTTTCTTCCCGTCGTGGTTTCCATTTACTCTACCAATAAGTTAACAATGCTCGCTGTGTGTTAACTACTGCGCAAGTTATGAAAACCATGAGTTAAAACGGGGCGTTACTCAGTTTATAACTTGAGAAGCAGAGCACTAGATGTAATTTTTTTCAATAATCTTAGAGAGTGTTTAAATCGGCAAATAATATTCTTCAATATGTATTACACAAATATATTAACGTATAGCTATATTTATCAAATAATTGCTCTGATCTCAATAAATGTTTTACTAAAGCGTTACTGCTTCTTAGAAATCAATATGCCTTTAAATAATATCATACTCTTTAGCTCAAAATCTATAAAAGTTGTGTAACACAATAGTCAGTATGTAACTCCCGTAACATTACCTTGTTATTATTATATCGAAGCTAAGCAATTTGTCACAAAATCACTTACAATAAACAAATGCATAATACTTAGGTAATGTAATCGTATGCTAATATACGTTAGGTTAATATTTTTCACATTTGTACTTAGGGTAACATTAGCGTTAAGTCTCATAAAAATATTTAAAAATATCATAAAAAGTAGCGCTTACCCGCTTCAAACAAAAATTTTCAAGTATAAAATTATTTGAAAATAGGGTAAATTATTTAGTTTTGTAGTGGAAAATATCGACTGGTTTCAGAGTCTGAAAATAATTTAAGAGTGAATGAAAATTATTGTTTGAAGTTTTAGCTGTAGTAGCTATTGACTGGAATAGATGCACTTGTTCTGCGTGCTTGTAGTATTCGGTCGTGTTGTGTTGCAGACGCGGCTCTCGAGCGTGCTCACTCACTTGTAGCTTTAGCTTACGCGGCTCCTTGTTTATTTGCTATGAAACAAGTAAGACAGCAATAATAGTTAATAATGTAAAGGTGCATAAGTTGTAACAGAAACCTATATTTTCTTAAACGCGCAGCACAGCGGTGGGTGCGAGCGATAACCGCGGCGTCTGTAAACACCCTAAAATGTGCAGTGTTTTGCGTCTTTATGAATTTTGATTTCCGATAATGAATGATTTTTATTTCCAGTAAATAGGTAATAATGCAATTAACCTTTACTTTTTTGTTCAGTGCCATTATTGAAGTATTACGTTATTTTTAAAATAATGTGTTGCATTAAATGCATTTTTTTTGTAATTAAATTTTACGAATATATTTTTTTTAGAATCAAATCTAACGTACGTACACTTTTATAGCTGACAACGAATCTCGTGTTTGTAATGATTCCGAAGTGTTTCGGTTCGACACAACGGATGTGCATAGCTGCGTCCGGCGGCGACCGCGTCGCGGCGCCTCCACCGACCGATTTGTTCTAAGAATCTTATCGGTTTCCCGTATATTGAACGGTTCCAAATATTTTTGTAATCAGCCCGGCGACTTACCCAACCTCGCTTTATTGAAGCGACAGTAGATGAAGTAAAGCTGTAACCACTAGAGTGCGCACGCTTCATTTATAGCCTCCGCAACTCAGTCGTTATCCTGTGAAACGTTAGCTGAAAGCTGCTAAAGCATACCTTACTTAAATACTGCATTTAATTTGCGTATTATATATACTGTGTTTTATTTAATTTTTGTTAATTTACTGTGATTTTGTGGATATGTCAAAAGTGTAGACGCTTTTTGATAGCATTCACACGCAATGCACTTTGTAAAGGTGGACCTAGGCTGTACGAGTTTAGGCGCACTTTTGATATAATCATGAACATCTTTAAGGTTTACGTGAACGTGGATTGTAGTTTGTGAGAGCTGCTAGTTGCTGGCAGTAAAATTGAGTGATAGTTACAATCAAATTGAAATGTATAACACTATCGAGTGCGTGAGATGGGTACAACACTTTTGTACAAGTTTTTGATACATTTGGTAAAATCACGTCGATCGTACGTTCCATCTATTGGATATCAACAGAGTTACTCTTAGGTTGTATGAGGCGCAACACGAAAACTGCATAATATTAATACAATTATGAGATTGTAGAAGTATTTACTAAGCCATTTTCGTGCTATTTTTGTAATTGTAATGCTTGTAGTGTTAAAGGTGGGACATCGTGTGGAGCCGAAACCATAGAGGTTTTAATTACTTTCTATATTGATTCGTTAATCCATCATGGGGTCCCTTGGCAACGTTAAGCTGCTATTTAACCCATTTGGCTCCCCAGGTCCCATCTTCTCATGTTAGTCTTAGCATTATCGTACATTTGACTGCTCCTTGTTTGCTATTTTGATACCACATCAGTATTTCCAAATTATGTACTTACCTACCAATTTTCGACACATTCACCCATATTATGATCTGTATCGTATCGAACTGTACGTATATGCTAAAAGTCCTACAGTTGCCCCAAATTCAGTACCTTTGTAACGTAATTTTAATTTCTTTGGAATAATCTAGAGTTTAATTGATATAAATATTGTATCAATGTGTTATGAAAAGTATAGTTTACCGGAATAAGGTTGGAAATAGAGTTACGCCGTAACCGAAAGCAATGACTTGTTATAATTATTAGTTGCAAAAAGTTAAGTTTTGTAAATTAATGTTACGAATTGCCACGGATGACAAGCATCCGAGGTCAAACGTCCGCGTAACACTATTTCTTACCTTAAGGTATAGGTACATGTTGTAAGTGTTATCTGAGTGGAGAAGATCGGAGAGAGGCTAATATCAAGCAAAGTTCATTTGGACAGAGCTGGGATAAAGTATATTTTTTTAATTTCCGCTTATAAGTGGGATATAAATATTTATTACATAGTTCCGCTCCACTCCTTTCATCTCTACTCTGTGGACAGTTAGTCTATAGAGCGGCATCCACCAAAACAGCAGGGTAGCCGTAGATGCGCAAGCGCAGGTATTTGTAAACGCTTCCTTTTGACAGTAAACCTTTTGATCATCTGTCAAACGAAAGTGTCGGCACGTGCGTGGTTACTCTATGGTACTGCTGGTAGTCTGAACATCATTTCCTTATATCAAAATTATAGTTATACACTTTTATGCTGATTAAAATTGAAGTATATACTGGAAAACGGCAGAAGTTTATGCAAATATAATCGTTAACGAATTGAAGATGCGACAGGTAGATACCAATCACCATTGATCTTGATACATGGAATACTATTGAAGCGATCGACAACACGTGAATGTAGCGACAACGTTATCTAAACTACAATGAAGAGCTTCGGTGAAAAGCTGTCTCCCTGTTGCACACCTAATTCGATAAATATGGGCTGTCAGTATATGCATCAAAAATTGTATATTCGTAAAGCTGTACAATTTATTGACGATGCATAATAAAGGCGCGGATGCAACAGGTTATAATTATGTAGTTAACCATCTGCTGGGAAAATCGAAAGCTTTAGCCACACCAGCTCAAGAAGCGGCAGCGTCAACAATTCGAAATTATGCGTTATATATGGCTGCCTGCTGCGATCGCGGCGTGGTTTTATAGAAACACGGGCAGCGATGGCTACCGAACAGCTTACGCTGAACGCTGACGTAGCATGACGCGCAGTTGTGGCTGAAGCTTAACAGTGCAGTGTAGTTTTCTGACAACTGTACAATACTCTACTTTCACTCCACACCAGCCTCTAATGATTAGACGACACTGTGAGCTCACTTCCAAAGTACGTGAACAACGGTAGTGCCTGGTGCATCTGCGCCTTAAGACTTAAAAACTTAGTAGTACTGTTCACTTGGCAGTTATATCGAATGTTTCATCTATACTGACCGGAGCGCGATGCAGCGGATCTAAATTTTGCAAATAATATTATTGTATATAGGTACAGATTATTAAGTTCTCAAATCATGGCAAAGCTGTAAGCTTGTATACTTCACACCTGGATATGTTCAAATTTATCTCTAAATGTTATACACGTCGCTTTGCTATCAAGTTTGGCGTATCACTTAAGGCTCGAAAAGCTTTTACTTTACGATGTATAGTGTGTATTCATAAACTGAACCCTGCTTCTGTAAAAATCAATGTCAATCATCATCATTTGATTTGCAGCCTCATTTTAATTAATAAGTATACATTGCTTATCATTTGCCACGACTTAAGACCTTACTGACATCTTTAAACATCTTTTACGATCCTTACAGTGAAATGTTGCTATAACTGTAAACTGAATTGTTGGAACTATGTTACTCAAAACCACAAATAGTTTAACTACTTGTACAACTCAAGACTATAAATAGTTGAACTTTGCTACTCAAAACCATAAATATTTGAAGTTGTTATTACTTTGCTCGTCTGCACTAAAGATTGACAGCTCTAAGTTCACGCTTATCACCATTAGGTACGTAACTACACGTAAACAGAAACGTTGCAGTTGGAACGTCAGAAGGATGAGTGCGAACTTAGAAGTTGACAAATTGTAGGTAATGAAGACGGGCATCAGTTCAAATATTTATCAGCAAACTGTTGAACTATTTTGTGTAATAAATACCCTCCGTCGCGTCGCGCTCTGTGAGGTTGGTTTGGTGTTGAGATCGCTGTAACAAACAAGAAGTGAGCAAATGTTATTCTATATATCAATCGTAAGTTAAGGTAACTGGACTTAGGCTACCGCTCTAAACATTGAAGCGATGGTCCGAGTTCAAAAACCAAATCTACCTCACTAAATTTAATTAGACCTTAAAGCTTAGGATTTAGAAATGAGTGTCAAGCACTCGTTATGAAACACTTCTTCGTAAGGATTGGATCGTATATTACTAAATTCGAATGCATTTCCCAAAAATAATCATAAATCGTCTTTACTTATTACGTTATAATTTTTTGCTTTTTTGTTATGTTTACTCATTACTGCCAAATATGAATTGATTATTGTAGAATTAAATTCCGCACCTCGTTTCCCATTATTAGGATGCTCTCGCGATCGTTTACCATGTTATAGTTTCATATTAAACGCATAGTGCTATTGCGATTATTTTATACTTATTTGTCTGGTAGGTAGTTAACTCCACGGCAAACATCGGTCCATGAAGTCATGCTTGTACTATTCAATGTTTACAGTTGTTTGATAAAACGCTGTACATAACAATCCCCCACAAGTTAAAAGAGTAATCCGTTCGTTCCATCCAAATCACACATGTCCCTCAAGAAATTTGTTTTTGTACGAATTGATAGATTTCTCTGTGTTGACGGTATGTTCGCCGTTTGCCCCCTTCTGGTTTTGTCATTTAGACATACAATACGTAATCATTTTACCAATTCGATTGCCCGATTTTTTAGCATGCTTGAAAATAGGAATACTCTATTGCATAGTATCTGTATTATTCATATACACAGTAATAAATATTATATCAATAACGGTGTTCTCAAAGGCAAGTAATTGTAACTTTCAAAACACATTGATAATTATTATTTTCATTTTCGTCTAAATGGTCAGTTTTTTTCTTTTAATTACTTACACATTGTTTACATTAATTCACAAAAATATGTTGAGCTTGAGCTGTAGACATTCATCCTTGTGTTACGCCAGGCTTCATAGCTGCGTTTTAATTTCCCTGAAAGGTGTTCGAATATTCTACAAAATATTAAAGCAATAACATCTTTTCGAAAAAGTGTTACATAACAGTGATAGCAGTATAATATACCTAATATAAATATAAATATAAATTTAAGACTGTAATTCACGGCGGTGGTCAGATCACCGCCGCTGGAGTCTGTTGTCTACTAATTCCATTAACGTAGCTGGCCTTATTATAATATCCAGTAAAAAGGTTCATATAATATGAATAAAAATATGTAATAAATTTCGTCAATAGTTTTCTATTACTCACTGTATCTGTAATGTTGTATTGTAACTCACTTTGAAATGTAACGTTCATATAGCTTGATCATAGCTCTAGTACATAATGTGCATCGCATTCTAGTGGACAACAGCCTTTTTTTCATTTATTCATATTCTTATCTTAATTTTTTTGTAAAGACTGAATTATTATTTTTTTATAAAAATGTTCCTATATTTTAATTTAGAATAATTTACTGCCACCCTATTTGGTTTACGTTATTTTTACCCTCTCGGTAATCAGTAATTACTTTGATTCTAGTAATCTTATCAATTTGTGTATGACGCTATATAATGTCAAATTTTTGAAATTTTTAATGGAATTTTGTATGAAAATTAATCAAGTGATTGATAGTAATTGGTGTTTTAATTTATCTATACCTTCCTCTAGTTTAATAATATTATATAGATACACTAGGTAGTTTGTTGGAGCTATTTAGATATTAAGCAGGTAGGTCGGATACAAGAGCAAGAAGCCATTCAAAGTAGCTCTCTAGCGCTGATGATGAGGCAGGCATACATAATATAAATACTTGGTTGATTAGGTCTATCTATCGGGGGCCTCAATCCCTCGATAGATAGACCATACGATTGGTGCTTGTCTTCTTCCTGAATTTGAGGCCCAATCAATGAGGAGGGTGATGTCATGACCCAGGTCCCTCAGCATAATATATGATTAAAGTCAGCACGTGACCTTAAACAACTGGTTTACCTTAGATCTCTGTGGTAGGTACTACCACGTAGTAAATTATATACTCTTTGATGTGAACTTCATCGTGCGCCCGTGCCCCAACCCCATGCAATTTCTTGCTCAAATATCTACCGCGGAAATTGAACTAAATCACTGTGTAGCTTTAAATAGGAGATTCAACTACTTTAAGAGAGTTTATTTTTTAAGAGTCCATGTGAGACGATTATGAAATAAGACCGTTCAATGATTTTGCTGACTTGTCATAATAATTTATCATGACAAGGACAAGTTATGATGACATGCTTGGATGACATTTGTGACAAGCTCATTACACAAAGAAATTGCCGAGAATTTCTTATGTTTAAAACTTCGAAATAAAAGCAAATTATAATAACACTGTACCCAGAACTACTTACTTGTATAAAGTCGCATCTCGCAAAATCATTTATCTAACATAAGTATATAATATACTTGGAACGCTCTTAGTCAAAAACAGGACGGACGGTGAATGGGGAACCAGATCAGCACAGTCTTCAATGGGTTAGGCAGGTTCTTCGAGTACCCAGTGAAGCGGAAACCCATATGCTTTTACAGGCAGGAGGACTTCACAGCTACTGGTAGGTGCAGATGTTCCGTGCTCGGTAAGGTAGGTACCTACTTCAATAAAGACAATATAACTAGTAGGTTCTCAACACAGAATTCCCCCTATTACATAGTCTTTGGTTCTTAATAATAATAAGTGACCTCAGCTAAGTATACCTCCACATACCTAAATAACATTTTGTACAAATACGGCAATTACGTAATGTGCCTAGAGAAAAGAATATTTTAAACCATAAGTAGGCATTCGCTGCCTTAGACACTAAAACATTACCTACCTATATATTTCAAACAGGCGAACCCCGCAGGAAAACGAGCGAAATCCAGAAGGCTGCTCTGACGGACTACGACAAGCTAGTGGATTTGTTCTACAAAAGACTGTCTGAGCAACGGCAATATAATCAAGTAAAAATTCAATCCACAGCTACTTACCTACCTTGTTAAAACACAATAGAAACTAAATATTTTAACTCTCCTCTCGTTTTCCCCTTTGCTTCATTATTCTTTAACACCCGACGCAAACGTAAGGGTGTTATAAGTTTAGCGTAGTTCTTAGCTATTAATAGCAAAAAAAAAACATCAAAGTGGCAGTTTATTGGGAAGTCTATGTTCAGCAGTGGATTTCTTCAGGCTGATGATGAATGAATATTATGTATTATGTTGAAATCTTAGATTAAGTATGGCCTTACGTATGCTAAAATCCAATGTTATAATCCAGGAAATGAAAGAAAAGGACCGCCGCTGGAGTATGCAGAAGGTTGTGGAGCGGTTCCCCGGGTGGAACGAGGTCACCATCGCCAACCTGCACAGCCTGTTCCTTTTGTTCGACAACCAATCTAACGGCATGCTTGGATTCGATGACTTGTTAGCCCAACCTGCTTTTTATGGCCTATATATGCTTTCTAGACCTTATAGGGGCTTTACTTTTAGCTTATTTTCAGGTACATATCTATCTACGAAGGTACTTATTTTTAGCTTTGATGCGACCTACGCAACATTGATTTTACCCTCATGTCTTTTGGCAACGTATTTTTGTTTGTAGAGCTCGATTTTAATGCTTTAGGTATATGGGCGTAGTGTTTTATCTAAAAATCAAAGATTTTTTTGTCGTCACCGCCTCGAGACACGTCTTGGGTGGCCCGGAGATACCTATCGCAGCCATATAGTATCCGCTGTTCTAAGGAAGTAGGTAAGAATCATCGGACCACTCCAGCCCTCTAGTATAGAACATAGGATAAGTACTAGCGTATAACACAATCAGACTCCGACCTCGCCGGTTAGGACGACGTCCCCCCGTAGGCTAGCAAGAAGTAAGTTACTTTCCACATGGTCCTTAGAAGTTCTTCTAACTAAGCCCACCCTTCGCATAGACATACTAACGAACGGATCCCTTCCTGTTTTTCACAGTAGTGCAGTGCTGGAAAGCTTGGGTGACGAGAGCAGCTTGGAGTTGCGCAAGGAGAAGTTCCGCTTAGCCGACACAGATAGTGATGGATGGATTACTTACGATGAATTTCTATCGGTAAATGTAGCTAGTTTTTGACACGTAGAAGCCTTTTGGTAATCAAACCGTTAGTACCTACTCGAATGTATTATAAATGTATTTTTTCATCGCACAAGGTGACTATTTTTTGGGTCTTTGTTCCAGTTGGTGTACAACTTCACTCCTCAGGAAGGTGACAGTTTGGTTGGTTTAGCGCTCCTGTGTAACGAAGTCGCGGACAACATACAGTTTGTGAGCAACCTAACGGTAGGAGAACAGTTGGAATACGGATTATTTTAAATAAAATATTAATAAAACTATTTTATTTCAAAATTTCAATTTTAATCAGAGTTAGCAGTGAATATTTTTTCCAAGAATAGATACTTATAAGTAACCTATACCTAGAGAATACGCAGAAAAAATTTAAATTCTTTTTTGCCATTAAATCACATACTAACTCTATATTCCACAGAGTTTACCGCGGCGAAAGTGGTAAAAAAAGTCTGTAATCTAAATTATTTCAGTTTAGAAAAATTGCTTTCACTGGTAGTATAGTAAGTATTAGCACTCTTAAACTGCACCAAATTCATCACCTTCGAGCAAGAAGGTGGGTAGGTATACCTTCTTGCTCAGAAGGCGATGAATTTGGTAAGTAGATAAGTAAACAAAGAATTCGCCAATGTCCCGAGTTCAGTATTTGATCGGTTCATCATCAGTGAGGGAGTCGACGTCGCTCAGCTCAGCCAGGTTGGGTTCGCAGGCGAGACAACGCGCGCCGGCCTCGCGCCAGCACTCGGCACAGTACACGAACGGACACTTCGCCGCGATACACGAGAACCAACTGCTGCGCGGCGACGACTCTATAATGGATACATGATAACCATCATCAGCCCATTACGTTCTTACTGGGAAGCTGTAGTCTTGTCTGACAGGAAGAAAGTATCACAATAATTATAAATAAGAAAGGCGTGTGATTGTTCCCTCTTCAGACCACTAGGAACGGAATTGAATGAAAGGAATGGAAGCTAAGGGTGGGGCGATAATGCGGAGGATATTTCAAGTTCGCGAGTCAGTTAATCAGCAAGTAACAAACTGCGGGTTAAAAATAGCAGGGAACTGACGGGCATGGAAGTACGTGATACGAATGCATATCGCATGCTCCATGCAAGCTGCACGCGATGCGAGAGGCGCATAAAGAATTCCAGTACTTAGTAGAACGCGTGCAGCCACACGCGCAGCTCGCGGATGGCGCGCGAGCGGTGCATTCGCCAGATCTGTCCATCCATACCATTGAACGCTTGAGTATTTTATATGTAAGCAAATTAAACACTTTGGCTCATAACCAGGGCATCGGAGTCAACTGACAGGGTTGTATGCTCCGCGAAGAGTAGGTATAGTGTTCTGTGGTTTGGTTGTGTGTGGACTGTGTATACTTACGAGTGGGACTCCTAGGCTGTGTTTCGTCACAGATGAGGCAAGACATCCTCGCTGCAGGCAGCACGCGCAGCCAACCAAGCAGCTGAGGGAATCTCATCCTTGCACTGAGAAGAGACAAGATGTCTCCAGAGAGGTAGTGCGCTCGGACGCCTTGGACCGCTTTCCTGGAATAGCCTTAGCTTAATAGGTGTTTTGTGTTGAGATAAATTTATAATATTTTCGGTTAAATTCTCCTAATTCGATAATGATTTCAGCCATACCTGCTGAGATTCGAAAAAGTAGAGATGAATATGATGCATTTTGAAGCCTTGGCGAGGAAGCCCAGAACGAATATAAGCGCTTTTCTCCCTACTTACAGAAGCCAAACTTTTTCTGACACAAAGTAAAAGTATAACCAAACTAGTATACGACGATGGATGTTAGTGCTGACCTGCGTAAAGTTTTATGCATTTTCATCCGTTTCTTGAGTATATCGTTATAGAGATGCAAGATCCGCTGTTTCTCTCGGCGTGGATAGAAATAGCTGCAGATCAAACTAAGAAGAAAAGCAATCACGCCAGAGATCAGCATCAACAAGTGTCTGTCAACGACTTACTATAAGTAACTACATACTATAAAGAATACTAATCTACCTATTATCGTTATTAATGGAAGAACATCTCTGAAATACCTATAAGTAGGTAGAGCATGGGATAGTTTGTGATTGAAATACACATTAGACTTTTTAAATCAATCTCTTTGGAGCCAGTGAGAAAGTCGTTACAATTTCGTGGGACAATTAATGAGAATATTACAAATATGCAGTTACAGCCATGCATATCTTCACCTCTTTAACCGCAACGTATAAGGACTGGCGAACAACAGTACCACGATCCAAGTGTACCCTCCGTAGATCTTCAAGAAGTACACGTATGGCATTTGCCTTGGATGCGGCAGACAAGCGGAGTTGGACACTTGGCGGTCCGAGCGGGCTGTGTTCAGGCTGTCGAGGAACGTACGTAGCATCGTGGCTAGAATACCGGTGCCTTCCACCTGGAGATAGGGTTGGTTGGTACATTGATTACATTTGCTAACGAAGTTATCCGTTGTCATATATCAGCGAATATGTAGTAATAGTCACACCTACCAATAAAATTGAAACGTCTATTTGTTCGTGTGACTGAACGACAGAACGGCTCGTCGAATTTAGTTAGATGAAAAAATATAAAAATGAGTTAGAAATGTAAATTAGTAGCTTAGAATACCGAAACCAATAGGTATAAGTAGAATAGATAATTTTGCCCCGAAAAAAAAGTGTTCTAAGTACTTATATAGTATAGAATAGTCATAAAACTGATTAAATGAATTGTAAATCCTGTATTAGCATTAAAAATAATTTATGAAATTTGCCGAAATTAGCACCTGTGGGGATGGCCTAAATAGATTTCGGAGATAAGCTGCGTTTATCAAATGGTACACTGGCATTTCAAAATACATAAACATGCCTCCATATCCAAGTCTCTGGTGCCTCTCTGCACCACCTTCATCTCAGCATGCTGACGCACCACCTCCAAAGCCTCGAAGAACAACCTGTCCAACATCACAAACGTGGTCGCCGTCACCACTTCTAACATCACTTTCAAAATCTGCATGATGAGGTTGCTCCGCTGCGATTCTTTGTAAGATAAGGAGTACACATCGATGTATTTGTTTCTTTCCATCTAGAAATCAAACATAAGTATCAGATTTAAAAAACAAAGATCTCTAAATCTGAGCCACCAAAACAGCCCTTAGCGCTATAAACCTATAAACGCCAAGAATCTGCTGCATAAACTCGTTTTCCTGACAAATTGTCGGACTTCTTTATGAGCCTCCCTCAAGGCACGCCCCTGAGACCGGAATTACTTCATCTTTCCGTTTTACGCGACTACGGCGGAACACAAAGGAGGGTTATGATTTAGACCGGTATGTGTGTATGTACCTACCTATGTTCATCTGTTCCCCCATAAAACATCTAAGCTATTAATCGTTATTTGACAAATGAAATATATTATCGAATATCGTTGTTCTACCATTCTTTTATAAATTTATATCTATGTGCATTCTTGTTTATTGGTATTCAATAAAGTATTATTGTATTGTATTGTATTGTATTGTATTGTATTGTATCGATGGATGCGTCTTATTTTTATAATAGCGTGGACCAGGAGCTCCTATCAACAGCCGCGCCATTTACTACATTTGCACTGTGGTTAACGACGACATTTTGAATAAACAGTTAAAAGTACGAATCGATTCCAAAAAGACTAAGTACCTTCTTCAACGGCAGTAAAGCATATCTATTGTCCGACGCCCTTCTAGCATCTAGTACTATTAAATACTGCGTGATGTAAATATTATCATAGTCGATGCTAGTCAGGTACATATCGTGGTAAGTCACAGCAGCGTTGAATATCCTGAGGAAGAGGAGGGCCATGCAGACGTTCATAACGGTCAATATGTGATGCATCACTATAATCTTCTCTTCGAAGGCGTGTTGGACACGCTCTGCAGTTTCTTTTGCGTCCTGAAAGAAGTTTACTGTAAAAGTAGATACTACAAATCCACAGAAATTGGAGTAAAATTAACCTATTTCTTTAGCCAAATAGAAATTATCTTTGTCTTCACCGCTGTATGGAGGATTAGCAATTTATGTAGTAGTTACTTAGTGATTGAATTTTGTTGTTACCTGAATATCAACCAACTCCGTTTCGTATGTTAGTTTGTACTGTAAATGAACTATGTTCGTGTTATCCACAAATTCAGTCTTCACGTTTTTCAAAGTCACAAACTCCTGCCCAAGAGCACATTGTTTCTACAAAACGTACAAATAAATGTACGGAAACTAATATCATGGGCCCAGATAATATAACCTACAGATGCCTCATCCCATACAACGGAATAACGCGTGCTTTTTTACGAATTATGTTATTTCTGCAAAACGCAAGATTATCAAGCGACATTTATTGCGTGTTGGCGAAGTATTGGGCCAAATGAACACTAACTAGTAACTCTCTAGACACGATTACTACATTTTTTTCAAGTTGTACCTGATGGGACCCCATGATGATGGGTCTCAAATTCAGCAATAAGGTTGGATGTAGGAGAAGGTTATGCAACATGACACCGCGAATAAACAGCGGTCTTTTTACTTATCCAACCCCAAAATGCTTGCTCCGTAAATGTTTGGGTTTTAACTACAAATCGGAATAATATACATAACATACCGGTGCCTCGCATAGATCTTCAGCGTTTGGAAAGATTCGCCTGAAATCTACAAACAGATCGCACATAGCTCTGTTTTTCATAGGAAAGCAAATAAAATTCTCAGCGTACTTCGGCATCAGCTCGCAGCATATATTGTAGGCTTTGGTAAACTCCTGTATGCAGACAGCTGCAGCTCTCGAGAGGTGGTTCTCACATCTGTATCGCTGCTTCTTTAGGTACAGAGATTTGGAATATGAAGCACTAATATTCCAGCTTATTCTGAAAGATCTCTCAGAAATATAAAATCGAAATAATTCAAAATTCTTCTGTAATAATGTATGGGCACAAGCAATATTCTGTAGAAGGCTGAAGTTTTACATAACTATAGAAGAGCAATTAAAATACGCACGAGTGTCGTACGTTTAACATTCCTTGGATTCAATAGGAATTGTCTACTCGCGCATTCGATTTCCTCTTTTTCCCTTTTCACGTTGTTCCTATAGTCATGAGGAAAACAACGATAAATAGATAAGGCTAGATTTTCTTACTCTCTACTTTTTACTGGTTTTGACTTTGCTTACATTTGTCAATCTAAATTGATAGAGGCACGTTGCAAGCAGCCGCTCTATGGGGAAGGCCTATATTCAGCAGCAGAATTCAGGCTGATGATGATGTAAAAATTGTATTAAAGCTTGGATACTAACGGAAAATTAAGTTCGATATCATCAGAACGATGTTTGTGCTGGAACAAGTCGTCAATCAAGTCGTTTTCATACCGAATGCGATCGATTTCGTTGGTGTCTTCTATTTCTTGCTGCAGCGGTTCTATGATATCCGTCATTGTTCTAGTATAAGTATAGAAGAGAAAAGAAATAATGTAGTTAATACAGTTTGCTTCCATCTTGTCAATTGTTATGATAATAGCTGCAAGCAAGCCTGTATCTCAGATTTTCACAAAGCTTGGAAAAATGTTGGTAGATACCTAATGCTACCAACGGCAATGTAAGCAATAATGCATCGTAATTAATACACTTCAGCACTTCACACTATACACAACAAACGAACATTTGTGTGCGCCTTAGCGCACGCAATACCTAACCCCG
Organism: Ennomos erosarius; assembly: GCA_963580505.1. Classification (NCBI taxonomy): domain Eukaryota; kingdom Metazoa; phylum Arthropoda; class Insecta; order Lepidoptera; family Geometridae; genus Ennomos; species Ennomos erosarius. The sequence goes on along the minus strand of OY756993.1, from coordinate 10,000,505 downwards.
ATTCCCATGAAATTTTATAAGTACTAAATATAGAATAGCCTAAGCTTCTCTAACATTCAAACCGTCATGCGTCGGATCGTCCTCTTCCCTCAAAAATGGTTGAGGAGGGCGATGGCTGGCGCATGCGTCAAGCTCGTGAACGGGCGCTGCTTGCGGGAGCTGGTCTGCTCGCGGTGTACGCACAAATTGAAAAACAATAAATAAAAAAAAAAAAAAAATAGGTTAAGTAGGTATTTAATTGTCCTCTCGTGTATGATATACGTTCAATAAAAAAAACAAATAACAATAAATGATAAATTAACAAAGAGCACGGACCCAGGTGTCTGTGGTAAAGCAGATTTAATAAAAAAAAAACATTCAAACCAAGTTTTGGAACTTTTTTACATTCCATAATTATTTTATTCAATTCATTTAACGATATTTATTTCGTCCCGGAATATCATTTCCACGCAGGTGAAACAAATAGCTGTTGCTAGTTACTTAATTAGTAAACAAATAGATCTAAATCTAAAGAGTAACCCATACCTCCCTTTGACGGACCCGATAGCTCAGTTGGTAGTATCCCTGCCTTCTGAACTGAGGGCTGTGGGTTCGATTCCTACCCAGGACAAACATTTGTGTGATGAACATAGATGTTTGTTCTGCGTCTGGGTGTTATATTGTATTTTATGTATGTATTTACAAACAAAAATGTATCTAAGTATGATATCAGTTATCTGGTTCCCATAGTACAAGCTATGCTTAGTTTGGGGCTAGATGGCGCTGTGTGAAATGTCCACACATATTTATTTATTTATACCTCGGATTCATATAAGAAAATAAATAACAGCCCCTATGTTTCACTTACTTAAATGCATTTTTAACGTCGTCTACCTCCTTCCTAACTCCGAGAGCAGATTTCCTCACGGACTCAATGACATGATCATATCTCTCCGTAGACAGGTTGTGCGACAGTTGGGTGCTGCAGGCAAACACTCTCACTACTTCCTTTGCGTTCAAACCCATATTTGCTATGGGACCTAAAAATATAAACAATTTAAAAAAATATAGGATTGATTTTTTTAGTGTGTAGGGTATAGCGGTCGAAAGACCATAGCTTAGTTAGTAGAGCGTCCAATCCGGTGGGTTGGAGGGCGCGGGTTCAAATCCCGCGGTTTGCTAAAATTTTGAGGACTATAATATCTTCTTCTGCTTATGAACGACTAGCTCGTCACGTCATTTATCCGCATAGAAAAAAACGAATACTTTACAAGAATATTTAGTTACACAATGAATTAAAAACTTAACGAAAATAATTATATTACCTAGAAAGATAAGTATTTTATTTATTTATTTATTTATTTATTTAGCACTAGTTGGTACACTTACAAGATATAGTATGGCTATATAAGTATATAAAATGTGTATTACAAACTACAAGGTAGGTACAACTTATGTACATAAGTATAACATCATTATTATGGAGCCTTAGATCCCGCACTAGGCGTGCCTGTGTCGCAGGATCTAGCCTCTTACGTTCCTTATGAGATAGGTATTCTGTGCAAGTGTGTTTGATTTTGGTATGGAAGTGAGGGTAGATGAGTGTCAGTGATGTAAGGTATTTATTTTGTGTGTATTTTGTATTGTGTTTGTGTAGACGAGAGGATATGCGTGAACCGATTGTGATGAAGCTTCGCTTACGGATTGGTATTAACGGGGAATTCTAATCAGATATAGGTCCAAGAATGTCACAGCCTGCCGATGTTAGGTACCTAATGTTACTCCGATCAATTTCAAAATGTGAGTATGACCACTACATTATATATAGGTTCTGAGTTAAGAGCTAAACAAAAGGTAATCAGTACGAGAATGAAAAGGATCCAAGATAAAAATGCACTTTATTTGCCGTTCGGAACGTGCTAAAGTAACAATGGTGAGAAGGTTATTGTTACTGTTACGGGCCTGGGTCGCCCTTATGCCTAGAACAAAGCAAAGCATAGCAAATGGCTACCGTATCCGGTAAGCGGTTACAACCAGCCTGGTGGTAGGCGAACCAGGCCCGCGTTGTCATTTTAGTATTTTTATGAGATTCTCGGTTTCCTCATACCCCAGAGTTCTGAGAAATTCGCAGATTTTTCGTTTGCAGGTACTTCGAGAATCGTTAACGATGTGCAAAGACCTATCAAGGTTTTCATATACGTATGCACCCTTAAATGCGAAAGCCCGCTGAGCAAACACGGTTTTGACCCGAGGAGTCTTCCATTTATTGCGTCGCGATGATTTTAGCGGTTCGGTGATGGAGTTAAGCGCCGTTTTATGGAATCTCAAAGTTGTGGCCTTAATAAAAAGTTGTCTTACTCTCAGATGTCCACTCTCCGAGTATAATTTGTCAGTAGAGTATCTGTATGGCTTTCGATATGCTACTTTTAGTACTGCTCGCTGGGCTCGCTCGAGTTTTAGTAGCAGTGTCTTGGCGGCAGCTCCCCAACAGACAATGCCATATGTGAGAATGGATTGGCAAAGAGCTAGGTAGACTATTCTCACAGTTTCGCCACCGGAGACGGCTCCAAGTCTTTTAAAAATGTGCAGCATTTTTCTTAGACGATTGTAAAGAGCGTCTATTTGATCGTAAGTAGAACAGATTTAATTGATATGTTTAATAGGTACCTTCGTCATGATCGCTATAATTTTCATAACTCTAATATTTAAAAAACTTAAATAACATAATATATTATATACTAAACTACAAGTAAAAACTAAACTACCTAAAAACGTTAAAGCTAAAATATAAAATTTAAAATAAACCGTTGGTTGGTTGGGGAAAATATGTAGTTATTTACGACACTCTACAGGCAGAAATTAGATTTAATAAATAAACTTCTATCTCTTTGATATAAGATTTATGTAGGTACATAGGTGCTACTATAGGTGATAGAAATAAGAGCAATTTAAACAAAGCACGCACGTGAATCTTATTTTTTCATTACAATAGAAGCACTCAATTTTATCAGTAAAAAATACGTACCAGTAACGATGTATGTCAGTATCACAGCTTTCAGTACTCCACGTCCTGGTTTTCCACAATACATTGGAAAAATCAGCACAGATATGCATCTCAACTGCGCGGAAAACGCATTACCTAAACCTACAAAAATTAACCAATCTATTACTCATAGCATACAGAATACACTCTTATCACTAAGCATGGTTTTATTATAAGTAGATAAGTATAGATACTATACTTATTTTGGAAGGTAGCCACATGGTTTGAAATATTAAGGCCCTTTATTTGAATCTGATCTCAAACCTATAAATAGTGTATAAGGTTTGAGAGCAGATTCAAGTGGAACATTTAGCTATTTGACCACCAAAGCAAAGAATATTAACTTGCTTAAAATGAGATATAGGCAGTGGGCATCTGCCATTGACTATAAAGAATCTTCTTATACGTAGCTATAGCCTATGTCTTTAGACGGTATATAGTTATCTGTGAGCCTATTCATTTATCCACAGCAAGGAACATAATCAGGCTTTGTGGTATTTTGAACGAAAAGATAGGTCGAAGCTTCCCGAACGCTGACCAGCCGAGTTGGATTCTAGGCCGGCCCCCCACTAGGTGGACCGACGACCTGGTGAAAGCCGCGGGGAGCCGATGGATGCAAGAGGCGAGCAGCCGCTCTAAGTGGCGCTCCCTGGGGGAGGCCTATGTTCAGCAGTGGACGTCTTTAGGCTGTTAATGATGATGATTATGATGAAGGAACATAATTATATGTATACTCTTGTTAATTAGGAATGTCGAAAGCTTATGCTTCTAGCTATATAGCAGCAATGCCTCTCACCTAAAATTACGCTTATAAATATAGATAGTATGTATCCAAAACATCCAGGGAATGTTATTTGCTGTAGTAAGTAATAATAGTACATTTGTCCAAGTATAAACCCTCCCGCAAAAGCCGTGAGTTTCTTCAAAGTTTTGCTAGTCCTTGTCAAGAACATAATAAAAATAAAAATTTCAATTTATGCAATTTACAATAAAGCAGTATTCAACAAGCTATAATGCTTGCACAGAGTACATTGGTAATAATTAAACAATGCAAGCAATTTATTCGTAATTTGTTCGTTTTTGACAGGTAACATCACAGCTCACGGGTCTTTTTGTTTGCACCTTAGGCCCGTATTACGGAACGAGACGCCCAGTCAAATCTAAGCTCAGTCGTCGACTGTGGTCGTCGATTCGTACTCAAGTCGTGATAAAATCTAGAATCGTTTGAAAATTCGATTTGGCATCGTTAGAGGACGCAAAATTGAGCATTGTTCTTCTGTAACAAAGAGAATATAACAGCTAAGTTCTATAATATAGGGCCATCATCGATTTTTTTAATTATCTGTGCCATGTACTCGTGCGTAGATTCTAAAGAGGTGTTTTACCCAGGTAACTAAGAACTTTATGGTAGCCTACCATACCTACCATTGGTAGCTAGTTACTAAGAAGTTGGAAAATCTACATCTCGGTAATTAACTAAATGCCACAGCTAAATACCTAAAAATCTATGCTGCTGATGCCGTTTTATAGCTGAGGATATCATTAAAATGGAATACAAAACCTATGTCTTAATGAAGGGTTGCTTAAAATATCATACAATCTGAAAATTCTGAAATACACAATACCGTAAATAAAAGAAAAAGAAAATGTTTTGCCAAATTTATTTACGATCATTATTAAGTAAAATTATTAGTCTTATAAAATTCAATACATCTTGTATAAAGAACTTAACGGGTACATGAAGAGATGTGTTAAACAAAACGCCTTAAGTAAATAAACAGCAGCATTTTAAATGCCAATTTACAAGATAAATATTAACAATTACCTTCCCGCTTTTGGCCCGTGAATAAAAAACAAGACTATATAAAAGATGCGAGAAGTACATAAAAATATAATCATTTACTTTTTAGGCGCGTAACACGATTTTAACCGCATTTACAATAAATTACGGAATAGTATAGGTACTTAATTAATTTTAGTATTTCATTAATTTATTATAAATGAGTGCCGTATTACTTTTTTCGTTCTGCATGGTGCGAATATACTATTTTGAGTCCGCTTAGTTCAGTGTCAAAAATGGCACACACGACCTCAATAACTTCCCATTCACTAATAAACACTGTTTAACAAAGGAATAGCTATTTAGTGTTTTGTCTCTCTCTATTGAGTTTGAAATGACCTAAGATAAAACAAGAGAAAACATTGACTAGCTATTCAGCTGTTATGCAATGTTTATTAGTAAGGAGGGCTTATTCTTTTATATCCACTGCTGAATTTGATGAACGATAAAGCTATTAACATTGCTACTAAAATTATTAATATTCTCAAGTAGGTACTTGGAATTAATATTTTAATTAGTTTAAATATTTTCCAATATTTGTGGCTAGATGGCGCTGTAATGGCTTCATACAGTTACTACATTTAGCCAGTGCAATTTAAATAACCCTATAAGATAATCAGAAATGATACCATACCACAGCACATATTGATATTCTAATCACGATATGAACAATAGGAACCTTAAAATGTTAGCCCCTTTTATACATTACATAGAGAACACCAATAAAAAAAATTACTTACATCGAATGTAGTGGCGTTAGTCAGTCGGTCGCCAAAATCTCGAAGCTTTACACTATTCTATTAGATTTGTTATTTCCTATTTTGTGAACCTTCCTTTGTTCATAATGGGATATCCAAAATTTTATAGTTTAATTATTGTAATTTCCCGAATTTCCCGTGGCCGGTGACGTGATATGATGGCGTTCAATAATATTCGGCCGTTGCCACTACATAATAAAAAAAGGTACTCTGACATATTCATATCAACATGCTATAATACAAGTAAATAAAGTTAGATGAATGTTGTTTAAAGCCAGAAATATTAATAAACCGTAACTATTATTGATTTTTGAATTATAAACGAGTGATCAGTAAGCCCGAAACGATTTTGTAATTGCAATAAAAAAATAAAACGAAAAATTCCCATTCTAGAGAAATACGTCGTTCGAGGTTAAATAAATTTGGTGCCGTGTGGCACTCTCTGCTTTTCATCCCCTTCTACAAGAAAAGTCATTTTGTCGAGACGTTATTTTGTAGGTTTTTCAACGGTTGGAATTTTCGCAAAAATGTCGCATGCGCGAGCGAGAAGATGCACGAAGATCCTCGTATTCAATGCGCGTAAATTACCCATTTTCGCGCTTTCACCCCTTCGCCTTTTCGAATAGATGGGATGAAAATTATCTGGTTCTGAATATACAGGCAGTCCGTTTAGATCAGCGAATCAGTCTCTAACCGCGAAGCCAAAGCGGGAGTATAAACTTTATAAAATAGTGTGGTAAGTTACGCAAGCGCAGTGGGCGGGGCCCCTGCGGGACCCTCGTCCGTGACCATCGGCTCCGGCTCGCCTGCTTCAGGGATCTCTAACACTTTCGGTCCGTATAGCAGAAGGTAAGCGCAGTGCCAGTCGCCTGGGGAAGAAAAAATAATGTAAGAATACTGTTCAGTTCATATAGTAAGGTAAGTTTAAACTAGACTATAATAATTATGGGGTTAGGAGAAAAGTTATTGATTTAATTTAATGGCAAGGAAAACTCAAATAAAACACGATTTATTTAAGTATTCATGGTGTAAAGAAACCTTATGCCGTCTCAAAGGTTTTCATTTCCCAGGTATTTTTGGCTTGTTTGCATAGCCATTTTAGCATAAATATCCACCAGTTTACTGGAACGTTGACTTGAGACTCAATACGAAAGTTTCTGGCCGGCGAAATACTCTATTCGCGTGAAGCCAAACCAAAAAATGCCGTTCGTAGGTCACCCTTTCCTGTCACAAGGACGCAACTGATACCAACGCCACGTAGTGTCCGGAGGATGGAGCGAGACAGCGGTAGACGGGGCGAGCGAGACAGTACCTCCACCGCTGAGCTTGAGCACGTCTTCCTCCGCTATGGGCGTGACGGTGTCGTCGTCGCAGCGCAGCCAGCCGCCGCCGCGCGCGACCCACGCCACGTAGTGTCCGGAGGAGGAGGACCGCCCGCGGTGCGTCAGTACCGCTTGCAGCCGGTAGTAGCCGCTGTTGTTGCTGCCTACGTCTGAGGGAGACAATCGTATTTGGTAATGCTGTTGAGTAACAGAGACGGTTTGTTTAACTGCAGTTCGTTCTACAAAGTACAGCCAGCATGGCTAGCTAAACGCTTCCTCGAGAGACGATATTTTATGAGGATTTTTACAGTTCACTAGCGAAGACGGGGATGCATTAATGAGGATGAATTTATGGTCTCGTCCTTTCCAAAACAAAGCAGAATATGATTGAATGAATGAAATGATAACGAAAATTTTAAATATTGCGGGAGCTGGTCTGCTCGCGGTGTATGCACAAATTGAAAAACAATAAATAAAAAAAAACAAAAAAAAAAGGTTAAGTATTTAATTGTCCTCTCGTGTATGATATATGTTCAATAAAATAAAAAATAAAAAATAACAATAAATGATAAATTAACAAAGAGCACGGACCCAGGTGTGGTAAAGCAGATTTAATAATAAAAAGAAAATTTTAAATAGTATAGAGTAATGGAGCGCAGCATATTTAGTTAAAAGGATCGACATAATTCGGAACACCACGCTGTGATCACAGACAGGCATTACAGATGCAGCATTCAAAAGCGCATCCGTGATCCGGATGCATCCGGAAAGGTAGGCAAAACTAGCTACACAATGGATTCCCACAGAGGGACGGCGTCACCGTGGCCGGCCTAGAAAGAGGTGGTGCGATGATCTGAATGCCTTTCAACCCGCATGGGATGAACTCGCCACGAACAGAGACGAATGGAAAAAAATGGGGGAGACCTTTGCCCAGCAGTGGGACATTATAGGTTAATAAAAATAATATTCAAAGTATATCTGAAGCAAAATATTAATATACACTGGAAAAATATTTGAAATTTAAATACAGGTTTAAAATAAACTTACCATTTTCAAAGGAATATGGCAACTTTATTGTTTTCGTTTCCTTTTTACTGTCTCCGTGACTCTTGTTCTTTATGAGGGACAATTCAACATTCGCGTCTTCGATTTCCTGAAATTAAATGATCCATGAACACCTTAAAATACGTAAAAGAAAAATGATTCGTAATTCATACTGAATTGAGTTTAATTTTGGTTTTTTACTTTAGCCCATTTAATTTTCATTTTCGCTTTAGTGCCGATGGTTTTGAATGTCGGATTTTTATTATTTGAACCTTATTTGGTACAACATAAGCTTCACATTACCTTGAATTTATTTCTCATAGGAGTCAACCGTTCCTGTAGTTCAGGTGTGCAGAGTTCGTAAACGTCTAAATCGAGCGGGAACTTTACATCTTTCAATATCTTCGCGTTGATTGACTCCTTCTCTTTGTAGTAGAAACGAACGAATTGGACCGTTAAGTAGGCGGGCAGACGGCTGATTTTACTCTGAAAACAAATTATTTATTTAGTGCATTTTAGATATAATGCGTTACAATATAGAAAAGAACTGAAAAGAGTATTTCTATTGCTGTCTCACTCCCTCTGCAGTTGAACGCATTACTTGAAGAGGGAAAACAATAGTTTCTTGTTTGGGTCAGAATCGTTTCATTAATGACACGCGTTATACGAAGCTACCGATAGAATTGCCAACCGATGGGGAAGAAAGGTTCTCGAGTGGCGACCACGAACCGGAAGACAGCGTAGTACACTAGGTGCACGACGATCTGGGGAAAGCTGTGGGGAGCCGATGGATGCAGGAGGCGAACAGCCGCTCAAAACGGCGCTCTCTGGATGGGCATACAAACAAGGTTGAGTGGTTGGCTGACCGAATAATGACACCAACCACCATCCACACGGTCGGATTTTACACCAATCCAACCAAGGTGAGACAAATGCCTTGGTCGGTGGTTGGTCCTGATCGTGGATTTTACCCATTATTCTCAAGCAATGATGAGAACCTGTGTCAAACTGAACCTTAGACGGTACATGTGTTAAACCTAGTATAACTCACCGTTTTTGTATAAACCGCATCTCTGCCCAATGTTTCCGACATCTTTGTTATTTGTTCTGACATTTTCTGTAAATAAAAATGCTGCTGGTGACTAGTGCCGTAGCTAACTTTCCCCCTAATAGGGGAAATATTATATTCATCCAAAATCGTCGACGACGAAATATATCTATGAACTTGTAGAACCTGAATACCAAGTTTCGTCAAGATTCATTGTAAAATACAAGCAGTATAGAACCTACATCCGGAACTACTACTCAAAGACTTCTGTTTTGGCGTATTGACTATTATATTACGACAACAGCTAGGACCAACGGCTTAAAGTGCCTCAGTTAGGAACAGCTAGTCAACCAATGATAGTTGTAGGGTCTAGTGCGGAGCCCTACATAGATTGATGATTGATAGTTGATTGATATTGAGTATCAATGCAACCGGGAAATGATAGGCGTGCGTTCCGGTTGGATGCTTTATTGACACTGATGTATTAAAGGTAATATGACAATGTTATTGCTATTGCTATTATGATGTGAGAATTAAATGTTACGGGTTGGCCCGTACAATAGTTAAACCTGACAGGTCATTTGTTTACATAAAAAAATATAGTTACTGATCTGAGTCCCGACTGCAGATACTTGACATCCTGCGATATGAAACACGAGAGTTGTAGGAAGGTGTCGGAGCTGCGTGAGGGAGGTTCGTCGGCCTCCGTGCAGACCAGCTCCACGTCTAGTGTGCCACCAAAGTATTGCTCGATCAGGGACGCGCTGGAGACAAACATAATCATTTACTTAGTAAAACCAATTTAAACATCATTAAAATCTTCCTATGTTCCAATCCAACCCATCCTTTTCCACTATCTAATTTACTTCGCGTAACTTTTCTTGTTCATGGGAACAGTCCCGTGAATTGTGCATGGGTTGATTGGTCTTAAGTGTCTTTAAGTCAAGAGAGAACAGGTGCAAGCAAGAGAGCATACGATTACGATTACGCGGTAAGGCCACAGGTATCTTCTCGGCAAGCATGCACCACTGTATGCCGCGTCAGTAGTGTATTGTATGGATTATTAACCAGAACCAGAGTAATACCACTAAAAACAGTAGTCAAATGCTATGCCTATAAATTATTTAAAAAAATAAAACAAAAATTAGAAAGAAAGAAGGATTAGGTTTAGAAATGGGATTAGAAGTTATTTGAGAAGCAGAATTAGAAGTTGTATTAGAAGTAGGATAGTACCGCTGGTACATACCCATTAGCGCCACTAGCTTTCAACCTCTGCTGTAGCGCTCGCACCATCTCTGACCAACATTCGGAAGCGTCTTGTTGTGCGAGCGAGCCACCCGCGCCCCGCTCGGCAAACCGCGGCGCGGACGAGTGAAGGGCGGCGAGGAGGCGAGCGACTGCGCCTGCGCATGCGCCCGCTCCACCGCGCTCTAGGGCTGACATTGTGTCCGACAGTGCTGCGGTCAGCTCACCCGCTGATCCACCACCAGAACCTAACAGAAGGACAACCAATAAGTAAATATATTATGCAGGTCTAAAATAAAACGATTGATAGCTGAACTATATTGGAAGGAAGAGGTGAATACTTATAGTATGAAATGATTTTAAAAGTCTAGCAAAGTATATTCCATTAAAACAAGACCGTTAATTAGGTGGCGTTGGAAATTGATGATATTGTGCTGTTTCATTGCATACCAAAAAGAGTAACTTAACGACTAACGTATTTCTGTTTATAACGGATATATTTTTGAGCGAATGGATGTAAAATTTATTTATCTCCACTGACACTGATAACAAATGTGTTATTCTGAAAATTGTATCACTTATTGTATGCTATGTTATCGATGGAACATGGAACCTCGCTTTGCCTGATGACTACACTTGTGTTATAATACAACTAAACATCACAATCATTGAAAAAAAAAATAACATACCTTTATCATAGCTAATCAGTGCATTCTTCAATTCTGGGACTGTCTTGAGACACTGCACTGTGGCGTTCATGTAGCATGTGTTGCCTAAGTTTATCAGACCTTCCGGGAGATCCAGCTGAAAACAAATATCACATCACCATTATGGTTTAAAACTCACCACTGGATGCACAGTTGCACACACATTCATATTGAGCAAGCTTAACACTAAATTGGACGTTGAAAAATGTACACAATGCAATCAAAACTATGCTTATTTTCAATTTGCTGTAGATATTTCTATTCCACTGGATGCAGGAGACAAGCAGCTGCTCAAAGTGGCGCTCCCTGGGAGGCTTTGTTCAGCAGTGGATATCTTTAGACTGAAAATTGAAAATAATGCTGTTAATGATGTTTTTTTTTTATGAGAATGAATGACGTGACGATCTGGTCGTTCACCTGATGTTAAGCAATACGGCCGCCCATAACAGTTGCAGTAACTTTAAAATAATAAAGATTCGCGTAACACTGCACTGCGCAGTGCGCACGTCATCCTGAGACATCACACAGTCTAGTAATCAGATTACTATAGGTTATATTGCCCAGTAATTTCACTAGCTCCAATGCCCTTCATCCCGGAACACAGTAGTGCTTGCACACTACTGCTTGGCGGCAGAATAACTGGCAAAGCGGTGGTACCTAGACAAACTTTGCAGAAAAGTCCTACCACCTAGTAAATGATGATGATGATTTCTAATTCTAAAACTGTTCCATTTCCCACTACACTGTCAACATAGTAGTGTGATTGAGAAAAGAATATTCAGTCAGTTGACATGCATAATAATGATACGACGGGCCCGATAGCTCAGTTGGTAGTATCCCTGCCTTCTGACCTGAGGGCTGTGGGTTCGATTCCTACCCAGGACAAACATTTGTGTGATGGACATAGATGTTTGTTTTGCGTCTGGGTGTTATATTGTTATCTATGTATGTATTTACAAACAAAAAAGTATATAAGTATTGTATCAGTTATCTGGTTCCCATAGTACAAGCTATGCTTAGTTTGGGGCTAGATGGCGCTGTGTGAATTGTCCACACATATTATTATTATTATTACTTACAGCAGTGGCGAGCTCTGCTTCATTCATGTCCTCCACAAACCGTGTTTGCTCAACCGGAGCTGCTGGGACATCCTCATCCTTGCTGCCCATTACCAGCACCAGGGCATTCTGTGACAAACAAAACTGTTGTAATCATATGTGTTACTTCCTTCAGAAACAATATAGTACATGGTTGATTAACAGTCTCAGAGTAGAGGTATTATTAATGAAATCACAAAAAAAGTAAAAAAGTTGAATGGTATTCTTGAATGCTGATCAACCACTGTAAGATGGGCATGAATTGGTTGGAAAATGAAATACATTATCTAGTGATAGGAATAGGTACGGCTAATACACCTAAATTTTGATGAACAGAGATAAGAATTGGAGACTTCCTTACGATAATAGTCAAGACAATACGATAAGACATCTGCCCAAGATTTGGTTAAGTACATCAAAAATTTATGGTTTATGGACTATGACCTTCCAACACTGTGGATATAGACATATCAGCAGGAATGCTGCTCGTCTATTATCAAATAATAATAATAATAATAAAACTGTTTGATCTACCCAAATTTGGTGGGATTTTTGTGTGTGCCCCCTAGGATATGTGTGAATGCATGCAATCGTTGCAGGAGTGGGAGAGGAAACCACTTTCAAGTTTTGACATCCATAAACATCAGAACTGTGTGACAGATAACACGCCATAAAAGTTCAATACACAAATTAATTCCTATAACCATAATAATTAAATTAATAACTCACATTAGTCAATTTGAAGTTGGCCCATGTGTCATCTCGGAGAGTGACTCCTTTACACACAACCTTCTGTCTCTCGGGCTGCACCCCAGTGAGCGCAAATATTTGCGCCTTGAACAACACCGGCTCGTCATCGGTATTCACCTCCACTCCTGGGTATGTCTCCTTGCCCCACTTTACCTTTACTGTACAAAAAAAACACGCTGTGTAATCATGATACGCGAATATTTGGCCAGGAAAACTAGTTTACATATTTTTGCGGAAATACGGCAAATCATGTAGCGGTCTTGTAATAAAATAACCGGCGTTGACGAGTGTGTAAACAATAACACTGTGCTTCATGTACATATCATAAATATCATAATGATTACCTTGGGTGGTACATTGGGGTTACATACCAAAATAAAGCTTTCACTAGATATGTAATGTGTTATGTTATTAATCGAAAAACTTTAAAAACCTAGGAGACTATGGAGGCCTAACCTTAAATTTCAAAAAAGTGTTCGCGTAATGATTATATTTTTCTAGTTTCTTACCCGAAACTTTAGGCATGATGGAATATTACTGGAGCCAGGAGCAGTATTTTTTATTTCTGCGCTCACCGCTCACCGCAATTAGAAATTCCCGTGAATACTTAAAAAACTGAAAGTCACGATACGATTCACGATCACGATTCGTTTTCTTTGATTTCTTTCGTTCGGTTAACACCAATGTTGCCAGCGACGACGGGACTAATATCGCCATTTTTCTCAGTTTAAGTAGCCTAAAGTAGCTGATTTGCAGGTTTCATTTCACTTATCAAACGGTTCCGTAGCCTAAAAAATAGCCCAAGCATCAAAAATCAAAATATCGTCAAATGAAATAAAATAGTAGTTTTGACGAACTTTATTTTTCAATAACTGACCCGCCCCATCTCTGCACGGGTTTATTAGTTTTACGCCTTATCTCAGTAAGAGAAAAATATATGGGAAAAGGATGAAAGCAGGCAAGCAAATGGAGGGAGTCAGGTGCTGGCGCACCTGGCTTGCTTCGCTGCCATTGTTAGTATAGATGTGTAAGAAAACTCTTTAACACTTTACAGATAAGGCTGATAGTTTAGATGATAAAAGCTGTGAATAATGTTGACAGAACGTGAATCTAACCCTGGCCGGTCGTTTAAGTTATTTTAAGTAATTTAAGTCGTTTAAGTAAATTCTGTTCTTTATTAATATCACAAACCTTTATAGTGGTTATAACTTTTATGAAAATTAGTTTATTTATAATTCGGCTAATTTAAATGACATGTCCCTGAAGTAGCCTAAAAGGCGACAGTCGCCTATCTGATTTTTACGTCGCCGACGACGCCTAGTCCTGAGTAGCCTAAATGGCGATATATCGCCTACGTTGACAACACTGGTAACACTAACAGGCAGTGAGTGTGACCATCTGTAATTTGCAGATTCTGCCCTAAACCAGCTAAAAATCTGCCAAAACAAAGATATCTGTCAGAAATCTGCCTCCCTATATTTTTAATTTATAATAATATAAGGATCTCCCTTGGATGGGAATTTAAAAAAATATGCGTAAGTATTTACTCATTCCACGTGAAGTATATACCGTGGTCCAGTTTTCGATTGGCCATCCACCACTACATCTCTTTCCATGGGTGCCATAAGAGTCTGCTAAGGGAATATCAATAGGATGGGCAACAGCATTCTCCTCGGTATATCAAAACCTTCTGCGATTACCAAGCGCCTAGCACCTGCCAAGCGTGGTGAAGCGTGGTGAAGCATGGTGATGGCGAGCTAAATATTGAGACGACGAATTTAGATTTTGTTACAATATTTCCGACTGTTACTTTAAAATAATAACTACCTACTTGTGCGCGCTAATTATCTACCAACGACGGATGGCTTATCGAAAAATCTTAAATCAGCGCGTACAATCTGCCAAAACGGCACAAATCTGCTACAAATGGTCACACTGTTAACGGGGTCGATAACATTTTTGATTGTGTGACAATACCATGACAATACGATACGACCTATGTGACAATAAAACCGTTTGACTTGACTTGACATATGACATTTATCACATTTTTGACATTTTAACTTATTTGCGTTTCATTACACTCAGAAAAAATTATACAATAGTTACTTGGTGAATGTTTCAATCTCGTTTGTTGTAAGGGGTTATGTACAATTTATTTATTTGATTCTGTTTATTCTTATTTTCGGACTTTTACAGTAACATATACACAGACTACACAGTATACACTTTAAACCTAAGCTTTACACCAATTATTAATTTATCTATTGTAAAGGCAGTGGCCATGCCATAGGTGAACAATACTTAGGTACTTTACTATAATAAAATTATAGCTAGCAAAAGTAATTTATTATTTATTTATGAGTGGTGTTGGAACTATTTATTTTTGTAAAACCTTCTTCGAGTATTTTGATAGGTTGTACCCAAATACGTATAAGTTCCTTGGTTGTACCTACCTAATGTTTTATTTAATTTTTTAGTTTATTATATATCACAGAGTACATTGGTAAAAATTCTTTGTGGAGTTCCGTCAATCTGTGGAAACTTCCCTGTAGACGACGCGCCTCCTTCGATCTCTTATAAAAAAAATAGTTTAAAAATTAGAATCGAATATGTACCAATGTGACTTAATGACTTAATAGACTCTGTCAATCGTTTTGGAAAAATACACATCTCTAAAGACCTTCAGCTACAGTTTCTTTAATTTCCTCGCTTTAGTAGAATCCCTGAGCCGTTATCCGACGTCGCTTACATTCCCTAAAGATGCAATAAAAGAATTTTAATGATCTATCACACTATTTTAATGTATTTTTAGTTTTAGTATCCACTAAAACGCATCACCACTTTCTCGCACCTGGTTATGGGCCCAGCACGCTTCCTCTGCTAGAGAAGGATACCTATTACCTACCTAATAGTTATTATATTAGTTATATTGTAAGTTGTAAGACTTTTATTCGACGGGCCCGATAGCCCAGTTGGTAGTTACCCTGCCTTCTGATCTAAGGGCTGTGGGTTCGATTCCTACCCAGGACAAACATTTGTGTGATGAACATAGATGTTTGTTCTGTTTCTGGGTGTTATATTGTATTCTATGTATGTATTTACAAACAAAAGTCTAAGTATCTAAGTATTATATCCGTTATCCCCCATAGTACAAGCTATGCTTAGTTTGGGGCTAGATGGCGCTGAATGAAATGTCCACACATATTGATTTTATCAGATCTTGATACTTACTTTTTTCTATACGAAACCTATCCTATCTAAATAATGTAGTGGCACTATATATGTATTTGTATGTATATGTGTGTCTATATAATAGGTAAATAGGTACCTATCCACTCATCTTCAACCGAAGAATGATTTTCCCAAAGGCTTCTAGAGAGATTTTCTTGCTCGCAATCACGCTGCCGCGGGCGATCGTTCGATGAACTTTCCATCGCGAAGGCTGCGCGGGCGCACTGAGCGTACACCACGCCAGTCTCTACAAAAGCATAGAACACACTGCATGTCTGTCTACAGGTGCACAAAAACCACTGTGATTTTCGAAAACTCCTTTTTCATAAACGTAGTGCTCGTGAGTGTGAATGTGATCACGGTGGTTCAGTGAATTGGATGTTATCGTTTTTTTTTGTTATGGGATGGTAATCGTACGTGCAGCGGAACCTTAGCGCCGAGCTTAATGTAAGTTCGCGAGCTTTTGTGGTTTGAGTAATATTTAATGATAATAGACCTATACATAGAGCGAATTGTAACTTGTCCGTGTCATATAATTTGAAAAACTACCCGTGTAATATTTGTATAATGAAATTTCTTAATTGGTTAGAATATTGGTATAGGTAGGTGTGTGTTGTCACTGGTCAGTACAAAGAGGATATAATCACTTCGTTTTGGGTCAGTAGATGAATGCGAATTAATCCAACACCACTGGTCAGCGAACGTCATTGTATTGTTTATATTTAGTTGGTTTTATACCACAGATATTAAAATAGTGTGTTGTACTAAACATTGGTTATTGGGCAGGTGGTAAACTGTAGAGTAGACACACCTGCCTTGAGGGCTCTCGAAGAGCGACTTCAATGTTGTAGCGGTGGTAGAGCGTCGCTAGGTTGTCATAATAGTGTTCTGTGTGGTCGAGCCACTGATCTCTCACAGTGAGCTCTATTATTGAAAGAAAAATTCATAAAATCTACTTAGGTAGGTTCTTACCGAGCTAAAAGTAATTTGAAAATCAATAGGTTCATAATGAATACACACACAATACACAGCCACACTTTATATCCTATACAAAAACGTGATAATATCATACCATAAAATAAGCTCTACAAAATGAGTAGAAATTGTAGAATTCTAGAATAAGTAATTTAAATTTAAATCTGACAATGATGTCTCCTTTTTTGCATTTTATGGTAGGTTTAAACA
Source organism: Ennomos erosarius (assembly GCA_963580505.1). Lineage (NCBI taxonomy): Eukaryota > Metazoa > Arthropoda > Insecta > Lepidoptera > Geometridae > Ennomos > Ennomos erosarius. The sequence continues at coordinate 9,983,253 of OY756993.1, read as the reverse complement.
AATGTTAATATGACGTGATCGTTAAAAAGAAACCCGTCTATCTCAAATCAGAACGTATAAAAACAGAGAATAAGTATTTGAACGTCATTCTCACGGATTATTTCCATAAAACGTTTAAACAAATAAAGAATTTAATGGCATGAAGATTTAAGCGTTAATATTAAAGCTGAACGCTGTTTGAATATAAAAAAGCTTTTAACAATGTTTGCGAACGTCTTGGCTGAATGTTGATGAAGTAGGTACCTACTCTTACCTATATGTTTTGTCAGTTTTTGCCTCCGTCGAGTGTGTAGAATTTTTAATGGGACAACTTTTGGCATATCCCATCTCTACCTGTGTTTAATGGCATAGGTAGAGGTAGAGGCACTCAGTTATTATGCCACGGCACAGAATAAAACATAGTTCAAACAAGCAAGGTGCACGCGCGCTGCTCGAATATTTATTTTTTATTTTTTGTGTGACCCGTTTATACTTTTTTAATTAGCAGTATATCAGATAGATATTTACTACAATATAGGTATATTGTTTCAAACACGTACTTTCTTGTACATAATGCGTAAGCCAACAGTAGGTACCTCCTACTATCCATCCATGTACCTATTAATTTATCAAGCAAGCCTAAAAATAAGTAAGTAGGTAACCTATAAGTAATATTAATAAGTTAAATTTTTGATTACTTATCTATGCATTGGTGTATGGTGGACCCTTCCACCATAAAAGCATTCCATTTGACAGCCTCCATGGTGTGGTGGTTGAGCAGGCAGGCTCATAGCCCGGAGGTGGCGGGTTCGATTCCCGCGGCAGGACAAGTACCTATTTGTGTACTTATAGAAAAAAAAGCGAAAATTCTTGGTCTGTGTCTGGGTGTTGTGGGACCATGGTCTTCGTCACAGAGCTATGAAACAAATAACGCTTCGGAAGCGCTTTTTTTTTGCTCTGTGATCCTCGTATTTCCTGCGTCCCTAGAACAGTTAGGGCCCAGGATCTATGTACCTATGTGATTGTTGGGCGTTATTTATTTATTTATATTTATTCCACTAAATTCATCTAACAATAGTATCAATATTTTACGTGTCGAAGTACAATAGTTACGAAATAGAAAGGTCATTTACGAACAACTTTCCATATAGAATTAAATAAGTGAACATCGGCGGATATAGCGAAACTCGAAGTTCGACTGTTATTGGTACGAATCTCATACTTTCACTTAGGTTTCCAATTACCGCAGTGTATTGTGCTGTTATCTCAATTTCGATCGCCTCGGGATAACGAAAGGTTGTTACAATAAATTACTTCATTAATTTATTAGTAGGTAGTAGTAGGTAGGTACCTATCTACTTATTCTGTGATAAAATAAATAAATAAATAAATTACATTTAGTCTGTGCTTTTATTGTAATGAAAAGCTTATGCAGATACTAATAAAACTTACTCTAAAAATGTACCTGCTTTGACAATTTTTTAATATTATAACAATATCCAGTCCAGATACACATTAATTTTGATGTAGGTAATATAGGAACAGTTGTATTACCATGGTATTACCAGAACGATTTGAACCCGCACCCATCCATCCCTATTAACCGGGACATGCTTTTCTGACAATTGATCTCATTGTCCATGTCGAGTTTCAGTCACGCAAATCAGCCAGGTATATTATATTATAATATTAATAATCAATAATAATATTTCGGCAGTTTCGATCCAAGATAGCATAGATATTGAAAACAAGGTGCAGTTTACGTAGGCGTAGATCCTTAGGTATCTTGGTATTATAGAGACAGATGTATGTACATATAAGTAAGTATATATATATATATGTAGGTATGCTAACCCACCTAGTGTGTGTGTGATTAGTTAGCCAACAAACGAAGGATGACATCACAGAGTAGGCCTTGGGTGCGCTAAAACAATTACTGCTTCTAAAACAAGTTATATTATTACCGCCATCCGATTATCCGTCACAAAACGGTAATTGCACCGAAGGTGCGATACTTTCTCAGTTACTATGCCGAGCCGAGACGTTACGTGGAACGCGCGTTGCATGTTCTTTGCAATTTTTTGTTACTTTTTATCACTTTTTCCGACCTGATATTTCATGCCATTCTTCGTGACATCGATGAAACAAATACAATGAGATTGAATGCACATTATTGATAAGACCAAAGTTAGGTGAAAAGTGTCAAAAAAAGAAGTTATGAACACAGGATTGGCCATATTTACTTAAAATAGTCTCATGTATCTACCTACTAGGTATAAGCTGTGATTGTGTTGCATTGACATCTACCTAATAATTATAATAAATTGTTATATAATTATGTATGTACATATGTATTATCCATTGCGCATAAATTAACGTCAATAATTCCCACTTACCTCCTACACCTACATAAATTGATGATGAATTGATACATGTATTTACTATAAAACAATAAAATTGTCGTTTTCAGGCGTGACATTTCTCTTCAGCGGAAAATTGACAGAACGTTCTATGAATAATAATAATTGAGTTCGTGGATTGAGTTCTGTTTAATAATACTCCTGTAATGTGAGTAGCACTCAAAGTTAGAGAGTTAGTGGGAGTTAGTAGCTAACCATAACATTGGTATGCCTTTTGCCCTTTTGGTATTATACCAACCCGACCTACCAAGTTATAATTTGACCTACCTATATTCGTAGCTATACGTCCATCGACTATTTTGTATGATACAAATACAAGTAGGTACAAATAAATACAAATTGTATCGGACCTCTCCATTTAAATTATCTCCAAATTATACATAAGAGTAAGATAAAATTAATCAAGTCAATTTCTTGTGTGATTGATCTAGTTGCATAAATAATTTTATGAGCTTTTTGTACCTCTCTAGCGTCGCAAATTATAAGGAAGTTGATTTCTTTATTTTAATTAAAGCATATAAAAAAGCTGTAACTTTCACGTGGAGCCAATTACTTAAATCAAATCGATTTATTTATTTAAAAAACTTGCGGTATCTGAAATATGTTTCACAAATTAAGTTTCGCCGTATGTTTTAGGTATGTAGGTATACATATATGTATAAAAGTCTACTAGGCTGTCTCATTTGCATTTTTAAGTACCTACTATTATTTACTTTCATTTTGTTTAAAGTTGGTAAATAAACTAACTAAAAAAGGCTAAAGGAATTTTTTTCTTGCTTTGGTCATTTCTAATTTTCCACAGAAAATAACAAAATATCCAGGGAAAAAGACCTGAAGTTCCGGTTGCAGGGATCATAAAGAAAGTACTTAAGTATGTAAGTATACTGTTTCTGAAGTCCACCTGTTGACACTGTAAAAGTTGGTAGAGTCCAGCCGAATAGCCTGCAAAAAACTGTTTCTTAAGCATCTATATGGTTTTAATTATATTTAAGTAATGAAATCCCCTAAAAGCATCAAGCTAGCAACCTCCTCGTCGCTTTTACAACATGCCTATCTATTATTCTACGTGCCTATTATTCATAACAGCAACAAATTCGGCATCTCCCGAGGGTCGATGTCCATCGCGTCACGGTTCACGCTCCGCGGCGCGCCTTCTCTAACTTAATTCATATTCTCACTTATATGCAACTTACATAAACAGCCTTCAATAGATTCATGCTTATGTAATTAAAGAAAAAAGTTTAATCACTGGCGGAATTTGAACACACAACAATTTTGACACCAGCCTTCGCCCGCGGTCTTTTTTTTGCCACTCATCAAGGTCCAAAATTTAGGTTAAAGTTATATTATTTACGGTTTATAGCACTGTCTCCTACATAGGAAGTAAAACTCGTGATAAACCGTAATACTCAAGAATCATTAAATTCAGGTACATTCTAGCTAGCAAACCGCACTTGACTAGAACGACGTAATCCACTGGTCAAGTACGGGTTGACCCCTAACGCCTGTCTATGCCAGAAAGCCCATATCCCAGTAGTAGGAATCTTAACAAATTTTAACTGATGAATGATTTGGTGAAAATAATTTCGTTAAATTGTGATACGTTTTCTTCTGAAATATTTTAATTCTTATTCTATTTTATTATGGACAGTGGACACTGGAAATATAAGAGCTTTTTTTTATTTAAGGAAATAAAAAAAAAGATAATTACAGTCATTTAAATAACAGCGTTATAAAACTAAAGTAGACAGAACTTAAGGAATTTTAATTTAACTATTTTAAGCGCAACTGTAAATTATACAATCTTGCGATAAAGTCAAAATATCAACATCAAAACCACATTTTAATGCAAACAAGAATGTAAAACAATCAAAGGATCACAACACAATGGATCCACAATATGATAACAACATTATTTTTAGCCAACGACCGACGCAAGCGCACGGGCGCGCTAGTTATGTTGTTTGGTACAAAAGACATCAACGCGCTCGCGCTCGTCTAATGCGCGAATAAATTACGGATATCTAGAAAAACTTCCTTTCTTTCATTATTATTTAAGAGTTATCAAATATTTCATTAACATTGTTCTTTGACCTTAAATGACAAGTAAGTAACTAATACAATTTATTAGCCCATTACTTTGCAAATATATTCACAAACTAAATTAGTATGCATGTATTCTTCGCGTTCGAGATATTATTCATCAGCCGTTTCATTAATCCGAACAGATTTATGTGTCTATCTAAAATGAGAGGTCATAATAGATTATGATGAGTTATGTAAAAAAACGTGTCAAAGAGCGACGAGAGAATGTGCGGAAGCATTAACCCGTCTATAGGTACTTATTTTAAGCCCGTCTATCTATAGAGATCAACCTTTACTTACGCTGACTACAGAGTCGGTTGTTATACCTAGGTACTTACTTACAGTGGGCTTACAGTAAAAGTAGAACGAAAAGATTGTGATCGGCGTAAGATTTATGGATATCATAAATCTGTCTTATCAAGCTTTTGTGTTGTGTTTTGTTACTGTAATGAATAACAATAGGTGATGAACAATTATATAGGTAGTTCCTAAGATACATTATTCTAGTACTTCTAATTAAAGAATTGTCAGCAATTATAAATAAATACCAAACCTAATTACCTACATCTAGCAAAGAGTTTCACTAGTGACAAAACATATGGCTCTACCTCAATCTAAAGTGCTAAACTGGCCATAAATAAACATTTAAAAAGTAAACATTCCAGCCCAGCAAAAAAGGCACAAGATTAGCTTAGGCAGGTACTATTACAAACTCTGTGGCTTAGTATGTTTGCGTCTGAGTATCCGCTAAATCGTTCTAACACGCGTATAAATACCTGACCGCAGCCACGAAGCCTACCGAATAACAAGTCCCAAACGGGTCGCGGTCGGTGTCGTGAATTATAAACCATCCGGGGAGCCCGCGGGCAGCTGGCCGAGCACCTGTCACTTCCATGAAAGAGCGCCAACGGAATTGGACGCCTACGCGTCCTTTGAAGGACCTTCATTCATTATGGGAAAAATATTTTAGATTTTTGGCTTCATAAGCAGCTTAGCTCTGGGCAAAATATAATAATTATATTAGTCAGGTCAGCTCATAAGCCAGATTCATTCGCTAGTTATCATGAATGAGTAGTTTTCTAGGTTACAATCCAACACATCAATCAAAGCTATACGTAAGTACTTATTTATTTGAAAAAGCTCACAGAGTAGCATAGTTTCTAAATGATTGAAATAAGGCATAAAACCCATCATAGAACGAATAAGCATGCAATACATTAATTCGTTGAAGATAGAGTTGTAATATTTGTGATGTGAAGCTCATATTTACTGTTTACACGAGAAATATTGACAAAGCTCGCCGGGCACCGGCCATTAGCCAGCCGGCAAGGACGCACGTCATTCATGCCGCAACCAACATACCTAACTACGCTAGCGTTCTGAAAACAATATAGGTACTACAGTAGTTAGGTAGGTGTAGGTGGTATAGCTACTGGCAGGCAGCGCAGTGTGCGTGCACTCATCCTGAGGGAAGAGCGGGGTTTGGTTGAGATGCAAATAGTAACACCTGTGAGGAATTTTGAGGAGGCCCCTACGCCTTTGTAGCTTCGGACTTTGTAAAGGGTGTGATGTTGATAAAAACGTTTTTATGTTCCGGAATAAAGCAATTGAGGATAAAGTATTTTTTAATTTAATAAATGTATTTATATATTTATTTATTTATTTATTTATTACTTAGACTGAAGACGCAAACAAAAATATTTGTTTGCTGAAACGTGTAATGTAAGGGTCCAATAGATAAATAATTTGAATAAGTGAGTACCTAACTGAATATATTTGTATTCAGTCTATATATCTGTATGGTCTACTTAGTTTGGTGTTTAGCATTAGATTTTTAATTATAAAAGTTGTAAAGCTTATAGTGAATCTAGGATCTGTGTGACCGCCAAGTTGTAGTTAGTTCCACGGTTTTACCCTTAGCTTTGCAACTTTCCCGAGGAAACGTGATTGTCTAAGCCTCGGAAAAAATAGGTAGGTATACTACGAAACCCACCTATTATATCACTATTATATACATACCAAAAAAGGGGAGATAAGTCATTATAAATATAATTAAGTAAAAAAATCAAATAAGAATAAACATAAATAGGAATTTGACATACCATCTTCGTATACGACTCGAGATAGTCCTTACAAAAAAAATATTTACCGTATTCGCACTGCTTGCCCGATTTCAACCGATCGCGAAAACTAAATGCCACGCATTGCAGTGAATCGTTTTTTGTGACTTGAAATCGCAACTTAAATTGCATCAGTGACCGCTGATTACTGATCAGAGACAGTAAATTGTTCGTTATTTCAACTTTTTGTGAAACTTTTTACTTACCTAGCTGCACCAATCCATCGCCTCGTCCATCGCATCCGATTGCTATCAAATTCAAGTACTTACATTACATATACCTCTAAGACCAAATTATATCAATTAGTGGGCCAAATAAAGCAAGATTTTTGCCATGATGGGACAGAATACGTGTACGGTTAACTAGGTACCTACAGTAATCAATTTTGTAATAATAATAAGCCACAGACATGCATCATAAATCTACGAATTTTCACACTTTAATGGAAATAATAAGTACTTACCTAATCAAATCATTGCTCAATTATTTTAGCGATTATAGGTATTTTATTTAGCCAGTTATAATTTATTACCTACATTTTATAAGTAAGCTAAGTAAGTAGATGCAAATTTATGCCACACGTATACACCCAACACCACCACATAATATATACTTATTAATTACCTAAACGACACCGCACTTACACCTCATGTGTCATATCGGCAATATTCTGATAATTCAGTCATACGAGATAAGTCGTACTTCTAGAGTGCTCAATGCTCATTACTACAACTGCTGTTTTAGTTGCAGCAACATTGCAACTTGAGTTGCAACCAGTCTCGCAACTCTGTCATTAGCGGTCAGAAACTCATCGTAATGAGATTACAACAATTATGTGCGATCAAATGTCATGTCGGAACAATCGCCGCATTCCGCTGCAGTCACATGAGCTGAGGTTGAACGACCAACAGGCCAGCTCCTCCTGTTAGTAACTGTTTAGATGACGTCCTCCTTCGAAATATGATTTATTTACACCTACGCAGAACTGCGCGCTGCAAAACTTTTCTGATGCTTGATGCTGCATGAACCAAGCACCCATTAACTTTGGAATTCCATAGATTTTATTTATTAAATTATTTTTTCTCGATTGTTTTTACTAGGTGGTAGGACTTTTCTGCAAAGTTCGTCTAGGTAGGTACCACCGCTCTGCCACTTATTCTGCCGCCAAGCAGTAGTGTGCAAACACTACTGTGTTCCGGTTTGAAGGGCATTGTAGCTAGTGAAATTACTGGGCAAATGAGACTTTATGACCTGATTACACAGTGTAGTACAATACAATACAATACAAAAATACTTTATTGAACACCAAAAAAACACAACAATACACATGATACAACATAAAGAATGGTAGAACAACGGGCGGCCTTATCGCATAAAGCGATTTCTTCCAGGCTACCTCTGTATGGACAGGAATAGTAGTAATCTGATTACTAGACTGTGTTATGTCTCAGTATGACGTGCGCAGTGCAATGTCACGCAAAACATTATTATTTTAAAGTTTCGAGTGACACTGCAACTGTTATGGGCAGCCGTGTCGCTTAACATCAGGTGAACGACTAGCTCGTCACGTCATTCATTCTCATAAAAAAATATATGTTTTATCACAGACATAGTCCAATCTAAAATAACCACTTACCACATAACCATCCCTATAAAATTAACCACTTCCTAGAGGTGGACTACTTCCCAAAACAAAAAGGCCGCGTATATTATCTCATTATGACAACATCCCAGTTTGACTACTATACCCATAGTGATGCTTCAAAATATTACAACTGATGATTGATAGGATTAAGTACTTGCTCTATTGGGTTAAAAAATCCAGGATAATAAAAATGGTAAGTACTTACTAAAACAAAGAAATAAATAGACCTGTCAATTTTAATAATTTCTACAGATGTAAGTACAACGATTTATTTAATATTATCGAAATCCACCTACCCATAGGTATATTGTGGTTCTTTGTTACGTTATTTCATAGTGCCCAGCACTTCACCTTCCGGATTTGAGAATAAGCATAAAAACAATGATAATAGGGCGGAAATCGGTTTACGTGTCGAGGCCAAACAGCATTGCATTGTCTTTTTGTGGTGTGTATCTCTACATGTTAAATATCATCTCAATTGATTTATGTAAGCAATAGAATTTCAATCGAGTACCCAGATAATAGAATACCTACAGTATAGATGCCTCATCCCATACAAGGGAATAACGCGGGCTATTTTACGCATTATTTTATTTCTGCATAACGCAAGATTAACAAGCGACATTTATTGCGTGTTGGCGAAGTATTGGGCCAAATGAATACACTGGACACTAACTAGTAACTCTCTAGACACGATTACTACATTTTTTTCAAGTTCGGGCTATGTTTCGTTTGTACCTGATGGGACCCCATGATTGACTAGGTGTTTTTTTGTTTTTGTATCGTCGCATGGTAACGCCCCATTACCCATTATATTATCTGGGGTACGGGTTTACGAATAGGGCCATCCCATCTCTTCCTTTCAGTGGGTGCCATTATAAGAGCCGGCGAAGGGAACATCTAGAACGGGCAGCAGGATTCTCTTACAATCACCAAGCCGCCTGCTAAGTGTGGTGGTTATGCAAATTCCCCCTATGATAGGCGTCTATAGCGTTTTAATGGGGAGGCCTATGTTCAGCAGAGGACGCCTTCCGGCTGGTAACAATAAAATGTTTTTTATTTGTTACCTCATATTATACCTCCCGGATTTATGAACCGATGTGATAACTTTAATTTATTTGAAAAGATAAACTTTCAGATTGGTATTGGTACCATCAGAATATCATCAAAATCATTTCATCGTTTTTGGTTTCTGAATGGACTGGCACAATGTTATGGAATCATAACATCCAAGTATTTCTCAGCATGAAATAAGTCAGTTAAAACCCCTTTTTAAACGCAAATTTATATAGTTAGTAGGAGTTAGGGCCGATCGGTCACATGTCCCTTCGGTCACAGTTTTGTTAACCTATACAACGAGTACCGGTCGGTCATACTTTTTTAGACCTCACGTCGCCTTCGATATCATAGTCAACATGAACAAAGTTAGTACGGGCTTTTAAGTAGGTACCTACCTACCACATAAATAATATTAGCTACTTATAGTACAATTCTGTGGACTTTACCTAAATTACAACCAAAGCCAAGCACTTCTGAATTTCTGATTGAAACCGTTGCATTGTTTAATTAACCAAATACGATTTACAGCTCACTTTGTATTGTAGTAACCTAACTACATTCATCATGATCCGTGGCGCAATCGCTAATGAATATGAGACGGAAGAACAGTCTTGAGAATCCGCTGCATTTCTCCTAAACTAACTGTGTTCGAATCTGTGGCTTTTCCTCGAAGACAATGGTCGACTCGTTGATATCCCGTCGTATTCCACAGAATGTGTAAGAGTACTGGTGTACCACGTTCCACCTCATCAACGCATTAGTAGCACAGATTAGTAGTCCGCTATTCAAACACTTGAATTTAATGCGTGATAGGTACGCGGGTAGAAAGTCGGTAGACTTGCTCTTCATTAGGTATATGATTCACAAAAAATAAAATTCATATTAGAAATGGCTTAAAAATGTTTGCACACTAGCAGCGCTCCGCCTACATCGCTAAATGATACTTATACCTACATGTTATCTAAAACTACTTTCACAATAGGCATGATGAACTACTATTAAAAATGAACAAGTAAATATTTACAATAATTGAAAAAAAATAAGTAAAATCGATAAATAAATCACGGAGTAATAAGCTTTTAATGTTTTTACAGTAGGCATCTCCTGTCCCTTTCTCGCGAAACAGAGCGCGCGCCCCCAGTTACTATGAAAAATCCACTCGTGACGTCACATGACGAAGAGATTGTAGGAAAAGCTACCACAGCTTAGTAATGAGATACTATGAACCTTCCTCTGACGTCACTGGCCGTTTGAGCTATCTCTTTCTATTCCGGTTTTTAAAATGCTTGTAACTTAGTAATTTTTTGAGATATTTAATTTTTGTTTACACAAATGTTTATCTTTTGAGGAACATTACTTATATATCCAAAAAAAAACTTAGTCATCATTCCTATTGAACATACGAAGTGTGAAGATGTGAAGTTTTAAAATTTTATTTGCATTCTACACTTCAGAACAAATGATCCGCGATTTTTCAAACTCTATAGTTATTAAGCTCATTCGTGTACTTACGTAGATCTTCTCCATAATAAACAATGAGGAAAATAGGCGGTTATATTAATAAAAGAAAGCTTAGGAGAAAGGAGACACCAGATACAGTCTTCTACCTATAGGTATCTATTACCTACTATACCTGTAGTAGCCTATTATTATTATGAACAACTTCACGAATCAAGAGCAATCATTATGTAGGTGCAAACTCGTTAGCGAGAGAAAATCAGGCTTGAACATCTATTTTAATGAAGCCGGTATCTAATAATAATGATTACTTATACATTGGAAATATCTCAGCCGGTACCTACTCATACGTAGCAACGTAATTTAGTAACATATTCAGTAATCTGTGGTAGAGCTATGTCTATTGTCATTTGTCGAGTTAGTCAAAGCCAATTATGAACACATAAGTATACATGTTTAAATTAGCGAAATATACATGTACTTCTAGATCTAATGAGTTTGAAATCAAAAATTGGTCAAAAATCCTAATGATGCTAGAAATCCGATACAACAAAAAAACTCCAAAACCAAAGTTTCGGTTTCAAATTGGTTACAAAGGAGCCAACTGATTAAAAAACCTAATACATTGTGTATCATTTTGCTATTCAGCGCTAATGTTCCACACAGTGGCTGCGAAGTGGACTGTCATACAATAAGTAGGTCGTAGGTAGGTACCCATATTCTAACTAAGACGTATTATCTACTTGATTTAATATTACTACATTTGCAAAGATACCCAGTCAGCACCCCGATAGGATGGGAATCGAGGTGCATAGAACTTAGTCCTGTAGAAAAATAACACAACAAAACCGAAACAGAGAAAATCTTTTTAATTTCACCTGTCTTTGTGGAAAAAGTGAGCATTATAATATAATTATGTTATGATATAATCCGTAATATCACAGATGAGCAATTATATCGTGAGAGATTGGCAGATGAAATGACTCGGCGTTACGTAACACAATTTCACGCCGTTAAATGAGCTGATGATGGCCCTACCATACTCTACTAATTAACTTTATGTACTTATAGCAGACTAAATTAATAAAAATAAATTATCTAATAGCTAGCCTGTGATAGAATGTTTTGTATGGCCGTCGCATACGACTTTCTAAATCAGATTTCAATACAATACAATACAAAAATACTTTATTGAACACAAAAAAAAACACAACAATACACGTGATACAACATAAAGAATGGTAGAACAACGGGCGGCCTTATCGCATAAAGCGATTTCTTCCAGGATACATTTGAAATTAAGATCCTTTTTTACAGTTGCATGAGTGAATTGAATTGCCCTTGAATCTCCGAGGGTCAGAGTAGGTTTTGGCTTCGAACGTCTTTTGCTGCGTCTCTGCATCACCTGCCTGCTAGTATCTGTTACAAAGTAGATTCATGGTGCAGCCATCCTGACCAAGTTGACATACAGTCACTATAAAATACCTACTAATGGTAGTAACACAGAGCAAAAAAAAAAAACGACGAAGCGTCATTTGTTTCATAGCTCTGTGGGTAGTAAATTCAACTTATTTTGTCAGTGAGACGTAACATGATACGTCGGTCGTATTAAGTATTCTAGTATCAGCCTAGATGTCTAGACATTCAATACGTGTAACTGTATCGGTTATTTAGATCGAATTTCATGTGACCACCAACCGCTGACCAGCATCTATATTATAAGTATACTTTTACCCATCTAGCTCGAGCGAGTAGTATACCTAGGTATTTAGCCCATCGTCTGCTTGTAGTTCTATACAACCGCTGAACACTGAATTTCCGGTGAATAGATAACTGTTATAATGCATGTAATGGGACTTTAGATCGGTATTCCTTATATTGGTGGAGCTGTTAGTGGAATTATTATTATTGCAAATTTGCGGTAATGTATCATTATTATTATTCCTAATTTTAAAAATTAATTTGATTCTTAGCTAAGTAAATTATATGATAGAATAGACGAATTTATAAGTGAGGTTATGCCAGCTAATGAGGACATTCCGGATGAATGCATGAGGCATGATTTTCCATGGGCAAACGTGATGCTCCAACATAGACCGCATCATCACATTCCATCAGGTGAGATGCTGTCAAACGTGAGCCCATTCAAGCAAGGATTATAATTTCATAATCTAATTGTATAAAGTTTCATGTGTGTGCGAGTTGGACTTTCGAAGTGGTGATATAAGTTTTTACTAGGTGGTAGGACTTTTCTGCAAAGTTCGTCTAGGTAGGTACCACCGCTTTGCCAGTTATTCTGCCGCCAAGCAGTAGTGTGCAAGCACTACTGTGTTCCGGTTTGAAGGGCATTGTAGCTAGTGAAATTACTGGGCAAATGAGATTTTATGACCTGATTACACAGTGTAGTAATCTGATTACTAGACTGTGTGATGTCTCAGGATGACGTGCGCAGTGCAGTGTCACGCGAAACTTTATTATTTTAAAGTTCCGAGTAACACTGCAACTGTTATGGGCGGCCGTATTGCTTAACATCAGGTGAACGACCAGCTCGTCACGTCATTCATTCTCATAAAAAAAAATATTTAGTTCTATACAATAGTACCTACATCACATATTAATTTCTGCAGGTACGGAACCTTCGTGCAGGAGTCCGACTCGCACTTGGCGGTTGTTTCTAAAACATTATGGAAGTCAAGCAGTTTTGTCCGCAAATGACATATATTTTTAAAAAGCTGCTTTACTTTTACTTGATGAAATATTGACAGACCTTATTTATACCTAAGTTAGTAAATCGTAAACACAGGATAGGTAATAAGATGGAAAGCAACGAAAGATAGGTGCCTTGTAGGTCTTAGGGTGTATAAGTTTTGTATCTCATTTCACTATACGGGGCGGTTTAAAATCGACGACGGAAAATTTGCCTTGCGACATTTATAATTTTGTATTTAGGTATCTACTTGGTAAATATTTTTTGGTAACTGGATACTTTACGTACTTTTTAGAATCGGTCCCTCTTGATTCTTCCGGGGACATTAAGTAACAATCAATCACACCACACCACACTTACAGTAACTAACCATAGAATTTCATGTTGTCAAGTCCCATGCATGCGTAAAGCTGTTAAATCTCACCCATTCGTGGCCGACATTCAACACATCACTTTCGCTTTTCAAGAACCACATAAAACGCGGGGCTACCTAATAAAAACGTTATTTAAAATATCACAACGAAAGATCGATAAACAGGTAGACCTGTCTAATAAAATATGGATGCCTTCAATAAAACACCCACTTCTCGCAGATTATGTTATAATGTGTTTTTTAGGGTTCCTCGTCTATCACCAGGCTGTATCTTATCAACCGTGATAGCTAGAGTTACAATTTTCACAGATTATGTACTTACAACTTATTTCTGTTGCCGCTATAACAACAAATACTAACAGAGAATAAAATAAATATTTAAGGGGGCTCCCATACAACAACCGTGACCGTTTTGCTCGTTTTTATAGCTAACGGAACCCTTCGTGCGCGAGTCCGACTCGCACTTGGCCGGTTATTTTATCTCCTAATTCGCTTGTCACATAATGCTTTATATTTGCATACGTTCATTGATCTTTTCTAGCGGAAATGTTACAGACCTTACTAGGTGGTAGGACTTTTCTGCAAAGTTCGTCTAGGTAGACCGTACCACCGCTTTGCCAGTTATTCTGCCGCCAAGCAGTAGTGTGCAAGCACTACTGTGTTCCGGTTTGAAGGGCATTGTAGCTAGTGAAATTACTGGGAAAATGAGACTTTATGACCTGATTACACAGTGTAGTAATCTGATTACTAGACAGTGTGAAGTCTCAGGATGACGTGCGCAGTGCAGTGTCACGCAAAACTTTATTATTTTAAAGTTCCGAGTGACACTGCAACTGTTATGGGCGGCCGTATTGCTTAACATCAGATGAACGACCAGCTCATCACGTCATACATTCTCATAAAAAAAAAACCTCAGCAGGCTGCGGACAGCAGCGGAGATGTTGTATGATTAGAATGTACCTACATAAATTCTTGTTTTATCTAAATGGACAATTGTTAAAATGTTGTACTGGTCGTTTGGCTGTTAAACATACCAATTTCAAAATAAAGTTGTAATACTGTGACTGTCTGTACCTACTAAGTAAGACTTGTTGGATCGCCTATTAGCTTCAAAGTTTGCACTTCCTCGCGACCTGAATGAAAACAAATTGAATGCTTCAGTTCAGATGCAGTTGAGAACGAAACCAATAACTTTTTCAACTTTTAACACATTTTCAACCTTACACTGACGCATTTAAGTTGTGAATGAATATAACTTACATTAAAGTCATGACGGTTAGTTGCAAGGTAACTTTCTTCTTGCCAAACCTGGTAGACCACTTTCACGAACTTCCTGCAACAAGTGCATCGTTGGAAATGCACTTAGTCAGCTTTAGCTACAAATAAAATATAATGTTGTATTGTTACTCTACTAGAATAACCTAGGTAGAGTAAGGTAATTTATTTTTATTTATTTCATCATAGGAAGACTTACAGCCAAATAAACAATAGAAAGTAACATAATTATAGAAAATAAACTAGGTCAATTACAAGTTTCCACCTATAGAAAAAACATATAAAAGAAATCCGTAGTAGATAGCTAGTGAAGTCAACATGAAGCAGATAAATAAACCTACCGATAGTGTAATTAAATGAAACAGTACATCTAAGTTTGAGAACCGAAGAAATATACTATAGGTAAATGGGTGCCCTGCAATACAATTAATCGTAATAAAATAAATATATCTTACTTAAATAAATAACCTCCAGTACCAAAATAAAAGTAAAGTTAGAGTAATTCTTTATAGGCATGAGTGAAATAAAAAAAAGAAGGATTGAGTTTTGATTGACAATTTTTTATTAGGTCCTTTTTTTATAGGTATCAAAATGCGACGTTGGGGTAAATAAACAAGTAGTACCTACTTCTAGCCCGGCTGGGGTACCTACTAGGTATCCCAGCCAGCCAGGGCTAGCATGCGCACCGCGACAAAATTTTCTCGATACTTTATCTCGTGGGTGACCGTGACAAGAGTATGGTAGCGCCTTGTGTGTCTCACTCTTACAGCGACGGCAAATTTTCTCGTGGTGCGCATGCTACGCCATGTGGATTGCCTGGAAGAGACAGCTCTTAGCGATACGGCCGCCCATGGTTCCCCATTTCTTGTAAATCTACAGGGTTACAGGAAAAATCGTGCTAGATCCGTTAAGAGCGTGGAGTACCCATCACTTCTGACTTATTTCACTATGAAACACCCTAGGCTAAACTTTACCCTTTTCGAGATATTCAATTTTTAATTTTTTCATTGAAATATTTTGTGTCTTCTTATTATTATTATTATTGCATTTTTACATGTGTAATAAGATGCTTTAGGACGTCAATCATTAAAATAGTACATAAGTTAATTGAATAGACCGTAGTAGACAAGTGAAAGTTAAGATATAAAAAAAATATTAGAAACTGTATTGTTTTCTAAGGGATATCTACAAAAATATTATTAGTTTAGCCTAGGGTGTTTCATAGTGAAATAAGTCAGAAATCATGGGTACTCCACGCTCTTAACGGATCTAGCACAATTTTTCCTGTAACCCTGTATATATTCTTTGTAGTTTTAATATTTGGTGTTGGTACAATGGAGAGTGTATTTATCTATCTACCTACTAGTTCACTACCTACAGTCAGATAACGTCCCAGTTTATGACAGTTTCTTAATACAACCATTCAAAAACGTAGTTTATTTTATCGTAATAAAAACAAAACACTGTCACAAAATTAAAGTTGTTTCACTTTTCGCAACCGGTTATCAATTAAACGAACCATAAAATACATTATGGCGAGAGCAAGGTGGCGGAAAAATACCTCAAGGCGCTTGACAAACGTTAACCTGCATTCGATCTTGCTTCAATGTGTATTTTATATCTCTCCGTTCTGAGATTATTTTGTCTATTCACTTTAGGACTTAAAAATTGTAATAGACTCTAAAATTAAAAAGAAAGCTTCAAAAATCGTCAAAAATTTTCGAAAAAAGAAAGAATAGAGTCCGCTACAAATATCATGTATTTCTTTGGAGTAGCGAACAAAATCCATAGAAAATGAGGCTATTGTATACCAACGGAAAGTGCTAATTGCATGAATCCAAACCTACTATTGGCAAAGTTTACAGTTAGTTACATTTGCAAAGCAAAAATTATTTTCCTAGACTCCTACATGCTCATCAAGTCAACAGACATGCAAATGAAGCAAAAATGCATACTACGGTCGTTCGGTCCGGTTTTACGGTAAATCGAGTCGCACGCATCTTGATTTTATGATGCACATTTCACATTATCTGAAGAGTTGTACTGAGCTTATCTCCAACGTTCCTTGAGACTATTATCTCGGGAATGCAAGCGACATCGTTGCACTAGCTATGCACCTAATCGAGGCATTTTTCCACGTGCGAAAGTCATTAGAAAAGATTAAATCGCAATGCGATCAACATCCCACTGAACCTATTAAGTACACTTACTTACACATTCCTTAGCTAATTTTTATGTCGCTAAAGTTGCGACGCGAGTCGCGACGCTGCGTTTTTTGGTAAGATATTATCGTAAAGCTGTTTGTGTGGAAATTCCTGTTAATCTCTAAAAATCGCAAAATGTCTGGTACTTCTTTGGTAGCAGGTTTCAACGGCTTTTTTATTATATCTACCTTCACTTCACTACAGTCTACAACTACATAGCCAGTAGGTGTCGTATAGCTGTATTTCGAAATGGTAACTCCATGTGCTTACTTGTATGATCGATTTCTTACTTGTATTGTAAGAGAAAAGAATTTTCGAAACTCAAAGCAAATGTTTACATAATCGTTTAGAAGTATTTCCCATGTGCTCGCATGACTTGGCGGAATTTGTATTATGTTGGTACCTACGCGCCGTAAAGAGAAACGGCGATGCGTCGAAAGTAAAATAAAATGATAAAGCATTTATCAAAAATAGATGACTAACGCGTCACGTCATCTTCGCAAGTCTTATATCTATAGGTAATAGTAACGCAGAACTGCCCACTCCAACTTGATCGGTCAATCATAATCATCGAGGCTTTTCACGAAGACAACTAGGGAAACGCACGGCGGGCGGCTCCTTGCAGTCAGACTGCCTATAGTGCTACACCGCGTTCTCAAAAAATACTTAACCCCCAAATAGTAAATAGTAGTATATCCTGGAGCCTACCTAACATTCCCTGTATCTAGGGACTCAGGAACTACGAAGACCATGGTTCCCCAGCACCCAGACACAGAACTAGTACCTACTTATTTGCGCTATTTGCCTGTGCACAATACCTAATATGTCCTGTCGCGGGTAGGCGGCGACCTCCGGGTTATGAGTCTACCTGCTCATTGCTCAACCACCACCTAATGTTACATTATTGTCCCAACAAATACATATTTATAAGTTCGAAATATTGTAATGAATGGAGTAAACTAATTCATACGTTATTTTCCCCACAGGATATAAACAGTCCCCACTAATGTTGGTGCTGGTGCTGATGGTGCGAGGATGCGCGAGGAGGAGCTGGAGGTGGCGCTCAAGGTGGTGATCGTCGGCGACGGCGGCGTCGGCAAATCCAGCATGATCCAGCGGTACTGCCGGGGGACCTTCACCAGGGATTACAAGAAGACGATCGGCGTCGACTTCCTCGAACGACAAATTGAGTAAGTACAAACAAACTATCTGTTATTTTTATTGTCATTCATTTAATGATAAATATCATGATCTAGTGCCACGTGTGAATTTGGAAGTCTTATGCCCCTTTGCACTAAAGGTTGATTTCCTTTAAGGTCACATCACTTGGGTATCCTTCTATGACGTACGTAAGTACGTCATAGAAGGTGTATATACCCATATGCGTACGCATATGCGGCGTACTATAGCGGAGATGGCAAACTGTAGTGCAGGGTTTGTGCCTGTAATAGTTTGATAGGTAGTTTTCTTAGGTACTAGATATCTGCTAAAAATAAAATAAGCTATCCTTGTTTATGCTGAATCACTGATAGACCTTTCGGCCTGACCGCGATCTTGCCTCAACGAGTACACAGATGCCTAAGTACCAAAAGTAAAGCAAGCTTAAGCAGGTAGTCTGGAAAACAAAGCAAGTGTTTAACATTAATCCAATAATATTTTGACTATGAATATGTATATCGGCATTAAATGCCAGCCGTTTTATCTTTATTAGGTAACCTTTTTACACAAGGCTTTGCAGTGGTGCTGTGTGACCATAAAGGGAGGGTAATACTATAATTTAGAGTTTCCATGGATATATATGAACATAGAAGATAAGCGTCCTGTATGTATATGAATACTTTCTGTGGTCAGGGCCCAGGGGTGCGCTAAAAATATGCAGCATAAAAACGGTTAGCTTCGCAATAAAGACTACATAGCGAGTAAAGGCACTGTACGCTGAAACATAGACGATCAGTCTAGTTTGGCAGCAGATACCCAACAAAAATTGTAAGTGTATATCTTTTGGCCTTATTGTACTTCTATTTTAATATCTGTGCCTTAGTTAAGTATAAGTGTTAAGTGGAGCACTGTATCTATTTGAATGAAAAAAAATATATTTACACATAAGCCTACATAAATATAATAATTCATTACCATTTGTTCTATATCTTGAGACTTTCGGGTCTAGCCCGGACATTTGGAAGGCATTGGTGGGGCCGAGGCTAACACCAAGAGGCCCCTTTGAATATAATATTAATTGTTTTAACTGACAAGGGATGGTGTGGCATATTATAAACTATTTTTTGTAAATACAGGTAAAAAAAACTGGGCTATTGTAGTGAACTTTTGATGAATGGTGACATTGGGTTATGGAATGAGGAAATGGCACCTGCCAATTCTGTCTCATATCAAAATGTTTGAGGCAGGTGATGACTTGCCACCCACTAAAGACACCATTCATTCCATTTTACCATTTGTTATTGTTATGCACGTTCCAGGATCGATGGCGAGGAGGTCCGGCTGATGCTGTGGGACACGGCAGGGCAGGAGGAGTTCGACGCCATCACCAAGGCGTACTACCGCGGGGCGCACGCCTGCGTGCTCGCCTTCTCCACTACTGACAGGGATTCCTTCCTCGCGCTGCACTCTTGGAAACTGAAGGTATAATAAGGTTTCCATGGAATGACTTTGGTTGCTATAACTAATGTGAATTGCCGTGATGACTTATGGCACTGAGACGTGGTTTCTGATGGCCTGATGAGTAAGCTCAAAGTCGCGCAACAAGCTGTGGAGAAAGCTATGCTCGGAGTTTCCTTGCGAGATAAGATCGAATATGAGGAAATCCGCAAGAGAACTAAGGTTTGAATTAGCAAGTGGAGGTGGCAGTGGGCAGGCCACATCGCTCGTAGAACTGACAGTGACAATAACCAATGGGGAGGAAAGGTTCTCGAGTGGCGACCACGAACCGGAACGCAGTATAGGCCGGCCCACCACTAAGTGGATCGACAACTTGGTCAGAACCGCGCGGAGCGATGGATGCATGAGGCAAGCAACCCCTCAAAGTGGCGCTCTATGGCTTATGTTCAGCAGCGGACGTCTTCAAGCTATTGATGATGACTGATGGGTGCGGGTATAGGGTACGTCCAGAAACACGTCATGTTTTAAACTCCCGTTTTATAATGTCCGATTATATCCAAGTGTGTTTGTCTATAAACTCAATGATTCAGTTAAATCCAGATTTTTATCTCCAGTACTATATACTACATATCGTTTAACATAACATTAAAATAGGTAGGTAGGTATCAAATGTAATGTAAAAAATTGGAACCGGCTGAGATAACCACGGGGTCGCGAGTGTCGCATCCCACCAGCGTGTTCCGTGCAGATATCGAAAACAAAGCATCGCGTTACAGTGCCTATCTAAACACGCAGTAGCACAGATAAAAACTCATATAGTACCGCATTATGTTGTTTGTATGAAGTGCTGTTTACATTTCGGACCTATATTTGGATTTGGATAGTCAACCGTCACTGAGTCAATTCGTACCAAACTGCCGAAGTTATCGGACCCATTTTGCAAATATGTACAGTAAAAAGTGCTCGCTTATTCTTTTCGCATTAACCTTGGTGTTTGGAATAAACTGTTTAAACTTGAAGGAGAATGAGGAGCAATGTCTCAACTACTACAAGAACGGGGAAAATTTCGACCTTAATTCCTTGCAAGGACAAATGCATGCTGTTTATTACTGGCCGCCGAACCAGCGGCAAAGGGACAGCTGCGAAGTGATCACGTTCAGAAAGCTGATGTATAACGAAGTAGCGGGTTTATACAACGAATGTAATACGCTGAACTTGTCCGCTGAACCGACAGTGGTGAGGGCCACTTACATCAACAACGTGGACAAATTGACGAACATCATTTACTACGGAGCAGAGGAAGTGAAGAGCATGTACCGTGGCTGTGACAAGAACATTTCCCAGTATCTGTTCTTACGCGTGAATGATAACTACGTGCTAGGGATCAATTGTTCAGCGGGCGGCAGAGGAGTCCTGCTGTCCAGGAAGTTGCCCGCCAGGGATGAAGTGCAGCGTTTTATCAATGAAAGGGAGATAATGATGGGCCGTGAGGGCAGCCCTGATTGTCCCTTGATATAAATTTAATATATTATTCCAATTTTACTAATTATTTTTTTATGTATTTCGGGTTTCTATTAGTGAAAAGATAATAAAATTCAAGCGATATATTACTTAAAGAATTTTTTGTTTTAATTTTACCGATAAAATAACTTTTATTATTTAGGATCATCGTTTCATTGATTGATTGTTGTGCTTCAAGGTGGGTTTCTTCTCTTTCGTTCTCTGCTCTATTAGTTACTTCTATAAGTACTTATTACATCGTCAATAACGTTATTTTTTTGTTATTTTCAGGTAGAGAATGAATGCGGGGAAATCCCGACAATAATAGTTCAAAATAAAATAGATTTGATGGACCAGTGCGTCGTTGGACCGTAAGTATATATATCATTATATATATCATTCATTTTTGCGCTAATATAAATAAAATTAATATATTTATTTTGCAAAAACTGCCCATAGGTACCTTTCTACCGAAGTATGAATAAATTTTCACAATTTCAAAGTACATTTTAATACTTTGAGTGCCTTGTAAGTAGGTATATTTAGGTTTTGTAATAACCGGCCAAGCGCGAGTTGGACTTCCGGAAGGGTTCCGTACCATTCTACCATTATCTATAAAATAAGCAGAAAAATCACGGTTCTTGTATGGAAGCCCCCTTAAATCTTTATTTTATTCTGTTTTTAGTAATAGTTGTTAGTGGCAACAGAAATACATTATCTGTAAAAATTCCAACTGTCACGTTTTCACTGTCTATCACGGTTCATGAGATACAGTCTGTAATGGTCTGGTAACCACAAACCTAGATTTTTCCTATGCTGGAGACAGACTGGCAGACAAACAGAGAGACAGGCAGACAGGCGGACGGACACCGGAGCCTTAGTAATAGACTATTATGACTGACGGGCCCGATAGCTCAGTCGGTAGTATCCCTGCCTTCTGAACTGAGGGCTGTGGGTTCGATTCCTACCGAGGACAAACATTTGTGTGATGAACATAGATGTTTGTTCTGCGTCTAGGTGTTATATTGTAAGAATACTATATAACACCCAGAAGCAGAACAAACACATACATAAGTATTGTATCAGTTATCTAGTTCCCATAGTACAAGCTATGCTTAGTTTGGGGCTAGATGGCGCTGTGTGAAATGTCCACACATATTTATTTATTTATTATAGTATCTTTTTTTAATGAGAATGAACGATGTGATGTCCCTATTAACATCAGGTTTTCCTCTTTGGGTATCTTGGTACTCTGAGCAACACACTGTATAATGCTTTAACTAATTGTTTACAACTTATAATGTTATTATTTTTTCTGTCTTTATATTATTTTATCCTGTTTTTATTAATTGTCTTTAGCTCATAAGAATGTAACGATTTGGACCCTGTTACAAATAATAATAATAATTATGTTACATTTCATTTAATAAACTGAATAGAATTGAATCTACTCACCCTAAAAAGCGGTACGAATAGATACATTCGCCTGGTGTACAAGTACCGGTATACATATTCCAGCGACGAGGCGGAGCTGGTGGGGCGCGCGCTCGGGTGCCGGCTGATGCGCGCGTCCGTGAAGGAGGACGTAAACGTCGGCGCCGTCTTCCGCGCGCTCGCCGCCCGCTGCCTCGCCGACATGCGCCGAGAGGAGAGCGTGGACAACTCCGCGCCGCCCAACCTCACGCCGCTCATCGGTAAGTTTTATTCAGTCGTCGACTTCCCCAGAACGAGCCCTAGTCGAGCACTTTCATGACAAGTTCCTTCCACGACGATTACCCGTTAAATTTTCAGATTGGTCAAATAGAAATTTTATCAAAAGTTGTTGGGTATTTCGGTGAAGGCATTGTTCTATCCTTTACCCATTTCTTCCATTTCCCTGTTACACGCTTATTGATGGTCACAGGCTAACTGTTACCTACTCTTTGAAAATCCGTAATATGCACCTTTGTAGGTATGGATCTATGCATTCCTATTGGGGTGTAAAGTTTCCAGAATAATGAAACACGATAACCTGCCTGGCTGTACGGTAGTAGCACGGGTAGGGTAGAATGAACTGTTCAACTGTAGGACTCTTCTTCGTCGTCATAAACCTTTTGTTTCGTTTACATTGGTCTTCATTGATGGCAGCAATAACATACTCTATTTTATCCATCTCTTATTATATCACACTTCTCACGGTGGTCTCTTCACTTCCAGGGTCGTTTACCAACCACAACAGCAACGGTACCATCCTTCTGCGGCCCGCGAAACACCGTCCCGGCAGCAAGAAGAAAAGGGTCCTCAAAAACGCCTGCCGAATATTGTGATCACACAGTTTTTTTACACGTGTCACTCTCACAATTGACTATATAATGTAGTGGCATCGAGGAATGTGTAGTGGTGACTAAGTGATTAGGTTGTGCAGGTAATTGCATTTATCTATGCTCGAGTTTCTAGCTCGTTCTGCACGGGTTGAATAAAACCATTATACCTAAGTATGTACCTACCTATTCTAATGTTTCTATTACTATAAATTATCTTCTGGGATAACCGCGGTATATTAAACTTATTATTTGCTTATCCAGTTATTCAAATTATTTAGATTTTGTTGTTGTGATGGGGTGGACCGACAAAATAACACAAAGATAAACTTTCCTTTCCTTTTAACTTTAAGTTTTAAAGGTGGTCCTTGCGATTCTTATACCCGTGTGCATAAAATGTTGAGTGCTTTTGTGTGCTATCTATGACGTACCTACCTATTGCATCGCATTTGGAACGTCAGCATCGAGATAAGTACTAACTTAAGAGCCATCGACTTTAATGCAGACGAGCATTAATTTTTGTTTGGTTAAAGTATATATTTTGTGGTATTAGGCACCCGTTTTGCAATCATTTTGTGCCAAATCTGACTGCTTAAATGATAATTTTACACTAAGTACAGATTTCATAAAGAAAATGGTAGCTATTAAAAATCTGCTCAATTTATTATCAGGACGCATAGCATTCTATTCTCTATTTTAACCGCATATACCTTAATTGTTTGTACTCTATGTACATAGTATTTAAGTTTAGTTATGTATGCCATGTGCAATGAAAATTAGGTTTTAATTGTAACTTGTCACTATTTTTATCAAGTTATTTTATTTAATAAAGTTGCTCATAAAACTAACTATATAATATAATTGTAACAATGAATGTTTAATGTATTCTGCAATACAATCAACCTCCAATAATTGAACTAAAAAGACACAATTCCCATTAGTACAGCCAATGGAATTAATAATTGAACTACTGGGATCGTGGGAAGTGGACAGACTTTGTAACAACTATAAAACAGTACAATTTAATAAAGCATTAAAAAACAATTCTTTATTCTGTGTCGCATTGCATTCTCTAAAGCCAAATTAAAGCATCTCAGTCTTTGTCGTTTCCTCATCAGAAGAGTACTGCCCCTTGCTAATAAACATTGTGTAGTGGAAAAATATATTTTTTGTTTCACTCTATCATGTTTGAATAGGTAGAGATGAAACGAGAGGAAACACTGTGTAATTATTTTCAGCTGTTACGCAGTGTGTTTAGATAGTAAACGTGTTGTAAGATCATTTAGTTTTGGGGAATGTGATAGAGAAGTGTTACTATTGACGGCAGAAGTTATAGCTTTGTAAATATGTTTTACTTTCCCGTTCATATTATAAAATAAATTATTAACATAACAATATGATTTTTATTTAATTACCCTATCAACTCTACTAAATCTAGACTAGACATACATACATGTAACATGTATACAATACGCACTTACCTCTATTATACAAAGTCGTATAATAGAGGTCAGTGTATGTTGGTCTCTGCTATGAATGCAGTGGTGTAAGTAACCTGCTATTGTGGATACCCTTATATGATAGTACTACCACGGTAGGTACCACCGCTTTGCCAGTTATTCTGCCGCCAAGCAGTAGTGTGCAAGCACTACTGTGTTCCGGTTTGAAGGGCATTGTAGCTAGTGAAATTACTGGGCAAATGAGACTTTATGACCTGATTACACAGTGTAGTAATCTGATTACTAGACTGTGTGATGTCTCAGGATGACGTGCGCAGTGCAGTGTCACGCGAAACTTTATTATTTTAAAGTTCCGAGTGACACTGCAACTGTTATGGGCGGCCGTATTGCTTAACATCAGGTGAACGACCAGCTCGTCACGTCATTCATTCCCATAAAAAAAAAAACAAAAAAAAAACTAGAAATATATTGCTATCTCTTACCAACCTGGAGGAAAGGTTCGAAATAAAATGACATCCATTATCATAAAATTAGGCAGTATTATAATCACCAATAGTTGCACCTCGATAAGTTAAACAACTGAACTAAATGCGGACAAACTCGACATCGGATTAACTAGTCTATCGCGCCAAACTAGTTTAAACAAAGCCTGGAAGGCACATACAATAAGGTAGCTTTTACATAAGCTCGCTTTACGAAAACTATTTATTTTATAGTTCAAACGAAGCACAAACAAAATACAAAGGAACCTTTAAAAATAATAAGGCTGAGTTGCACCATACCCCGATAAAGTTACTGCTATAGTTAAATATTACTATAATTGTTGTTTTGGCCCGTAAGTATGTATAGTACAGTAAGTATGTACTTTTCTTTCTTTCTTACTTTCTAATATATTTTTGACAGTAATTTCTGTACAACAAATCACCAACCGTACTATTAAAAAAGCCTTATCTTGGGGTAGTCAGTTACGGTTACGTAATGACGTTTGGTCAAAATAATCTTTGAGTTAAAAATAAGTTATTAGATGGTGCAACCATGGATTACACAATCCGCTTAGAGTACCACCAATATATCTGTTCAATTCGATCTTTCACCATCTCTTTCTTATAATGCTGGGAATGCCCTCATTAAAAACAGACGAGATAGGGTGGGTTCCAGTCGCAGCTAAAAACCCAAAGAACGCTACTGAATTATGTCACAGTTTTTACCTAGACACAGCGATGTCACATATGATAGTTCTGGTCATGTGATGATAAGAACGAAAAAACTCTAAATTTCATTAAACAGAACCCGCTATGATTATGCAACAGAACATAATATTAGTTAGTGGGACTGTAACTAGAATTTTGACTATGGACTTAACTTTGAGATAAAGTTAAATGTAGATGGTGCAACCCAGCCTAGAGGTAAGCATTTTTAGGGCATCTAGTCTTGCCTGCACATAATAATAATGTAATTTGTATACAGTTAAGTACAATTTTAATTAAGACAATAAATAGAGTGTATTTAACAAAATATACAGTGCATGTAATGCAAGCCTTAAATGATCGACCTGTTCACAAAGCTTCCAATTAAACTGCAATCACTACTACTTTACGAAGCAAAACATTTGTGAAGGAAGCGGGAGATTGAATAGCATTATGAATTTAATTTAAGTCTTATATTATTATACAGTCAACTTCAAAGACTATAAAACGGTTATTTTAATACCGGTTAATTAATGATCTTTGTTACCGTAATAAGAAGTAATATGATAACTGCATTTATTAATAATAAATTAAACATTGCGAAAAAATGACAAAACATTAAAATAAAACATTTAACGACGTGTCCCTGACATACGTATTTTAGAAAAAAAAAAACAAAATTACAGCTATCCTGTGTAATGCACTGGTACTTTTTACAGTAGTACTTTATTTGATCCCATCACATAAACATTAATTTAGTAACAAAAGTAAAAAAAAATTATAAAGATGCGAGTTTTAAATACTAAATTAAAGATAACTAGTGAATCGCTCAGCACCCACCCACTCTCTCTCTCTATCTCTCTCTCTCTCTCTCACACACACACACACACACACACACACACACACACACACACACACACACACACACACACACACACACACACACACACACACACATGCTCGCACACATATCAATAATCTTGATACAACTTGTGAATGGAATAACTTATTTCATAAGACAGTATACAACATTGTAAAATCCTAATGTGAAAATGAGCAGCAGTAAAATTAAAATCAAACATTTTTTACATAACACACTCAAAAAACATGCGTCTACCAAGCAATATAAGTATATCATACAATAAGATATATATAATTATACTATACATATCACATTTTCCAAAGTTTACACGAATGTTAGAAATAAGAGAAATGCATACATTCCCGTCCACTTTGGCTCATATACCCTTTTATCCTTCTATTTTATGTAAGAACTAGTTAGAGAGGATGAATGGCTACGGCGGGAATGAGATCCAGAGGGAAAAGTACAAATGCTGGGTGTAGAGAAGAGTTCTTTTAATAATGGGAACTATTCCTATTATGAATTCTTTGACCACAATACCACAAACATTAGCATTACCGTCGAATTGGCCAATCACAGCTGTGAGTCGACCAATCGGAGCAGCGCATTTCCCATTCCCTCCGACCCGGACCAGTGACGTGTTTCTACGAGAAATAATGGATTCTCTATTGGTTATTTACCTATGTTTGCAAGAAATGTACCATAATAGCACGAGTTTATAGTCGTTAATTTAGTAGACCTTTAGTTTGGTCAATAAAGGGTTATGTAGTGTTGAGTTAGTTGCTAAGTGTAAGTGTAACCTACATGGTGGATATCTTGAGGTATATCAGATGCTTAAACTAAAGCCTCTAATGTAGAACGTTTATCTGAACTAGTGCAATATTCCCTCAACATCAGAAAGGAACAAAAAACTGAAGCAAAACTAAAAAAGTCGTTTCTCGCGGAATCTTCCAGAATATAAAAAATAATATAGACTTACCATTGAGCTTGACTTTCTAAAGCTATGTTCGTACACAAAACAGACCCAATTCCAAAGGCACTCACCCCTTTTTATACAATAATGCAGAATATCCAGCCGTAGCGAAACTAACTAATTTTCAAGTTTGGCAGAAACTGGCAACTTCATTTCAATATACGGTAACATTTGGGAGCTAATCTATGTTACTAGTTAGTTTCATCCGCGGCGGACAGTCAGCTAAGTGCAAGTATGCACTACGCGACTGAACCACGAATTTTCCTCAGCCGTCGCATAATGCATTTCACACTAAATGGAAGCAATAGTTCTCCCCGTCAATTCAGGAGCAGGTGGTAACGTTGAGTTTAGCGATGTAGTCGAGTAGTCCCTGCAAGCGTTTCTTGACTCGTTTCTGGTCGTCGAGGGTGCAGCCGAGTATGGCGGACTCAAAGTTCTTGTCGGTGCCTGAAGCGGGGTCTGGTTGGGAGGTGCACGCGTTCATGTACGTCTGGCACCGAGTGTGGGCGATCACTGCGTCGTCATGTACTGACATCACTAGCTGGTCGATGTACATGTTCACCTGGAATTAATATTACTTGAATGAATGAAAGGAATAGAATTATGAATTACCAACTGATAGCGTGAACCAAATTTAATAGAGGCTGTAGTGTGCTCGGCGTCATCGCTTTCCGCTGCCCGCGCACAACTAATTTTTGTTACTGCGCAGCGTTTCCCGCCGACTTTACAGCTGTCATTGAGCCAACATCAGAATTATGCTGTTGAAAATGTGTAGTATTATTTTGCCATCTCTTTTTAACCGACTTCATAGGACTTCGCGGATGTATTTGTTTTTTCGTTTGTTACCGAGAACAAATCTCGGTAATTCACATTTGTGAACTGATTCGAGTTAATTCATTTTTAATTTGAAACAATATACTTTCAAATTGAACCTATCCAATTTTTATCAAAATTGGTTTGGTTTATCAAAATAACAGGGAAAAAATGTCATCTAACTCATTTCGGTATGAAGAAGTGTTAAAGATTCTTCCTGTATATTAGAATGTTACTCAATAGTCCCAAAAGGATATAACACGACGACATTGTCAGCCCAATTCATTTGCAAGTCACATCCAACACAATGCAAGGGTCAAGGGCCTGTTATTGTCACCAAATGGTTGTCTGGATTGTGACATCATATCAGTAGATAATAAATAAGGTTTTATTGTCATGCAGTCCGCGTAGGAGTTTTTACTCAAGAACATGTACCTTCCACCTCTCTTAAAGTTGGAAGTTTCTGAATACTAACGATTGACTTCTTGAATATAGCCCCATAGCCAAGAACTCCCTGATTGCTTAAGACTAAAATTACCTGATGCAAAGCTTCTTCCTGTTGCGAGTCCCGGTCAGTCCTAACTGCCACCTCCACGGTCATGGCGCGAGCTAGGATGCGATCTGCATACCTCTGGATGTCATCTTTGTCACCTGAGGAGAAATTATTGCGATAAAATATGTTGATAAAAGTATTAAACAAAGTGTTGCTTGGTTACTTACTGACTTTAAAGTAATTATGGATTTTGGATTTTTTAGAGAATGCTTAAACTGTGAGAAATTAGAAAAAGATAAGTATCTTTAGAGGAAAAAGCGGCATACTTCTTAAATTACTAAGTTTAACTTGTATCAAACCAACTTGTTTTACTAAAGTTTCACAAGTGAATAGATACATGCGGTTGACAACATGCAACCTATGCTGGACAATACAGCACAGTTAAAAATGTTACAAATGCAATGATATGACTTGCACACATCAGGTATACAGAGCAGTTTTAATAAATGATAAGATTTACATTAATATACTTACAAAGATAACACCCAAACAATTGAGAAGACTCACATTCTGTAATGTCACCGAGAAGCTCTGAATGCTTCACACTATCAAGGGTAGACAGCAGAGAGTCTCGCTCTTCCTCGATGCGGACTGTGTCCCGTCGGAGCCGCTCCACCCGCAGCTCAACTTGATCTAGCACTGATATCAACCTGGGACATTATTTTCAACAGCATTAGT
The DNA here is from genome assembly GCA_963580505.1 of Ennomos erosarius. Lineage (NCBI taxonomy): Eukaryota > Metazoa > Arthropoda > Insecta > Lepidoptera > Geometridae > Ennomos > Ennomos erosarius. Next base: position 9,952,986 of record OY756993.1, on the reverse strand, counting down.
CTGGCTAGTCAAAGCTGAGACTGGGAAAATGGAGAAAATAATCAATCACAATATGCCAACTATTTCTGTTTGATGTAAAACCATTTTCCCTCATTCACCCACACCTCTGTAGCCTAAACACCCTACCCCATGCCCCAAATAGCTGGGCAGAAAAAATGGTTTTACTATTTTTAATAAATTGAATGTTCCACACTCATTGCTGTTAATCTACTAGAATAAGTATCAAATCTATCTCTTTGGCTAACTTTATGACACATTATCATCATACAAATTCACAGTCACATTATCTTGCAATTGAGCCATTTTGCAAATTTATATAAATCTGTATTAAAAACTTCTGTAAAATTATCGACTGTAGCCTGCAGTCTTCAAAAGCCATTTACCATTTACCAAAGCCATCACTATGCTGATAATAGAAATCCAAACACAATATTAAAAAAGAACTAATCTCAGGTCTACAAAGAATTATCAAAAAAGCTATGATATTAGATGATACAAAGGAACTTTTGAATGCATTACATCTACAAAATCTACCAATTATTAACATTGCATGCATTTCATCTACCAACATTACTATTAATAAGTTATTTTTATTAGCACAGTAGGTACTAACCAACCAATTACTTTAATTACATAGCAGATTAGGCTCTTTTATTGTTAGCCAGATAAGGTCACACAAAGCATGACTAATGGATAGAAGGGGCACTTTTAAATGTATGTACTCAAAAAGCTAATAAAAGCCATTAGTTGTGTCGTAGACAAGAATATAGGTGCGTAGGCGAACATAGAATATTTTTTTAAAGATAGAGGCGAACGCGATGACCAATTTGGGATGTTGACCCTCATAGAATGTTGGTTAAAATTTGAGTGATTAATTATGTAAGCAGCGGGTATTTTCTGAAGGTGATTTAAGGATGGAATGGAAAGAGTACCTGTCTTTTGGTGCCTGTTGCCCTAGCGCTGAAGACTCATCGATGAGGGGTAGCCGCGACACCTCTCCGCCAGTGTACGCCAGCTCCACAACGAACTGATCCACCTCCATTATTTGATAATCGTCTTTGCGTGCTAACGCCAGTTTTACAACCTCTATTTGTTCGTAATAACAGAGATAGAATAAATTGAATATAATTTTTGTACGTAGAATTGTCCAAAACAAAATTTTCGGATTTTCGATTCACTTGACGTTTGACGAAAACACGAATCACGAACGAAACTGACAGTGATATGACAGAACAGAATTTACATGACGTTTTTTTTTGTTTTTCTTATATTTTGGCTCCACACATAGTGTATTTAGCCTGTGTCAAGAATACTAAAAATAAGATAGGATATTTTCATTGAGTTTTAGAATATTTTACGTAGGCAAGTCTTAGTCATAGTCATAGTCCAAAGTCCAGTCTAAGTCATGCTCCAGTAAAGTGGTGGCAACAACACTAGAAGCTTCTATGGAATTTTGGAAACAACACGAAAAACCACGCTACACTACATTATATCACTTGACCACAGTCCCATGCTCGTAATTCAGCACTTAATACGTAAAACGCCACCAATTTTAAATATTAACACTGTAAAAAACAATAAGTTTTGAGAAATAATACAATGGAACACCAATGCAACGACGTGACTTTTTCGAGTTCCCGCCAAAACCCTTACATGACGTTCCATCCAGTTTCTCGAATTTTGAATTTTTTTTTTCTCTAATCCGTTATTTTGACATCTATTTTTTATCAAAATGTATTGCCAGCCTCTTATTTGTAACTCCTAAATAAAAGTAAAAATAGTAAGTATTGTATAGGTATAGCAACATTAGCAAGGAAGTTTTGAGTATAATGAGACGTTTTATTTTAAAAAAAAAAGCTGTAATTTTATAAAGATAAGATAGATGGCGGTAAAATGGGGGTTTAAGTTCTGTCATTGTTAAGATAATTATGTATCGAGTTTAATATTGCTATCATTATTTTATGGAAGACATATACTCTAATGGCTTTCTATTGACAAATCGACCACGTACTCTGTGATTCACTCAACTGAATTTGACATTTCCTTGTACTCTGTGTATTGAAACTACAACCATTTTGGAGTTGTAGGAAAAGTTCACGTTGTTGCATTGTATTATTTTTCAAAACTTTTGCTTTTTCCAGTGTTAATGTTTAAAATTGGTGGCGTTTTACGCATTAAGTGCTGAATTACGAGCATAAGTGAGGGCAAGTGATATAATGTGGTGAAACGTGTTTTTTTGTGTTGCTTCCAAAACTCCATAGTAGCTTTTAGTACAGTTGCCACCACTTTTCTGGAGCATGACTTAGACTGGACTATGACTACCTGACTTAGACTAGACTATTACTATGACTAGGACATGACTTTGCGTAAAATATATTATAACACGATGAAAATATAAAACTTGACACTGGCTAAATACACTATGTCTGGAGCCAAAATATAAGAAAAAAATAAATACAACCACGTTTGAAATACGTCGTTAGTACGCCATCTAGTGACAGAAGCCGAAACAGGTTGTTCTTTTAAATAAAACACACAACATACAACATTATAACTTCCTTGAGGTCTACCTAAGGAACTTATACGTATATTTATAGTATACTTAAAACTTCCTTGGGTCTACCAGAATCTGATGAATAAAAGAGGGAAAAAATGCAGTACCGGATATGAATGGATTAGTACGACTTGATTTTTCTATCACTTCCGGCCGTCTTGGCAACTAAATTTCGCAACTTTAACTGTAATTTTTTTGGAAGTCATGTTTTTCATTGCACCAAAACTTTGTGTTTTTCAGTAAAAGCACATGTATTTAAATACAGTTATTAAAATAGTGTACACGTTTTAATTAATATTGTATTATGATAAAAAGTATTTACTAATTTTTATGTTGTAAATGAATGACGTGACGAGTTTGTCGTTCGCCTGGCGGTAAGCGTCTCGCCTTCAAGCGTCACGGCCCATAAAAGATTGCAGTATCACTCGAAACTCTAAATTAATAGTTATGGTATGTATGGCACTGCGCATGTTACTGAGACAGTATCTATACAGTTTTTATTGTGACCTATAAACAAATATAAAACCATTATAAATATAGGTACCCACAACTACTTCAACTTTATTTCATTCCGAACACAAAAATTATTTCGGACCGAAACTTTACTTGCATTTTTGGTTTCATGAGATGATGACGAAGATTTAAAGATATATTAACACAAAACTTTTCTATAACATTCCAATTAATCCGTTGTAATTTATTTTCTTCCACCATTCCGTGGTTTGAAACTATATACGACCATGTTTAAAATACGTCGTTACTAGGCCATCTAGTAACAGAAGCGGAACTACCCATTGTCACTGTCAGTTTCATTTGAAAGGTGACAATTTGGTATTGCCGTATGAAAATCTAATGAAAATCGTGAAAATCCATTTTCCATGGTAGACCCATAGATAAGAGTATATATTTGACCTATAACAGTTTCATCATGGGGGTGGGTGGTTGATGCTTATTGTATCTGATAAATAGAAATCAATAATGGACCGGCCAGACGGCCAGAGAACGGCGAAGCTTCGCGGTTGAACGCTTGTGTGTGCGTACATCGATGCATCGAGCGAATACTTTGTCTGCGCCCGTACGCACACATACAAGCGGAGTCCATAAGGAAATCAAGTACCTAGGTACGTTACTGTGTAGTGCTTTCTGTAGTAAAAGATGTATCTTTGCGGGTAATGGGTTCTCCTCCTCGTATAATGAAACGCCAGTTTTAACTAAACACGTATTTACAAATGTTTTATTAATACATTATTTTACGAACCCTAGATAAAACATAAAAATAATTTGTAAGTTGGGTATACCAACCCAACAATAAATACCCAATTTCTCTGTAGGTATTCCATACATATAAAAATATTTTTTGGTGGTGGACGTATTATTTTATCCTGTATGGCCAGTAAAGAATTCTATCGTGTTTCAACCATTACAAGTATCAGATTCGTATTTTCATTTTATTTTTAGCAGCTGAGATCAAGCCTTTCAAATACATTATATAGTAATCTGGTTATCTATACGTTTCTATACTGTAAAATACCATTTATTGCATAGACTCACTGATCTCTATTATAATAATACGCTGGAATCATCGTACAAAAATGGTTTATTTCCGCGGCCGATTTTAAGCGCCACTCTGTGGGTACTGAGCTGAGAATTACCACAATTTGAAAATCCATCGCGTTGATTGGTTGGTTTAATTTAGTTTGACTATGTCACTCGCAAGCTTAAAATATTTAAGTATTCTGAGCTCTCAAGGAAGTTGAAATATTCTATGAACTACCTTGATCACTCTTAGCAATCAGCGCCAAAATGGCGAAAATCAAATGCTTTTTTGTATCGGGGTTTATGAAATACCGTGAATTAAGAGGTCAGCGCATATACTCTACTCTGCGCATCGATGCTGTTATGCCTTCCTATAAATTCTGTATACTTGTAAGGGTAGCACAGCAAACAACATGTGCACCGGCTGTGGCAAAAGGTGTATACAATAAATGCTCTCATTTTATACATAGTCAAATTTTAGTAAATCCTTTTCAATGTCACAAACTTAACAAAAATAATAAAAATTCTATTTGAGAATAACAACAATTACAATACTGATACAACGGAATTGAAATACAAATATATCACCAATTTATAAAATAAAGCTACATAATTTCAATAATAAAGTAACATGTTAATTTATAACCTAATGTCAGCACATTTAGGGTTAAGCCACATCTGCCAGCACGGAATCGGCTTTTTACGTGCTCTATCCTTTTCTAACGCTCAGGATCGCCATTTCCTTAAGCGAGAAGGATAGCTATCACACGCGTCAGCACTCGCGCCAATCTCGCTCGCTCTAAGGGCGGGCGATCCTGAGCGATACAAAAGGATAGAGCGTGGGGAAATGCGGTTTTCCTGACAGATGTGGCTCAACCAAACTAAGAAAAAATGTGCCGTCTAGTTAAGTATTAGTTTTTAAATGGAATCCAAGAGTAGTTTGTGCAGGTTATGTTCTTTATCATTATAATGTAATGAAATGGTCTAACAACACATTAGTGATATGATAATCTGGTTGAAAATGAATTAAAACAAAAACTAGGCGCAAGCAAGAGTTAAAACTTTTATAGCTTTACATTGATAGTAGAAATTCTTTATAATCATCAAATAAACCTACGTAATTTACTTTAAAATGATATTTTCGTTTTTTAATTTCAGACATTGATTTTTATTTAGGTTTTTCTCTTTTTATTGTCTTCCGTTACTCTGGCTAATGGCAAACTAGAGCACAAGACTTTTTATTTTATACATAAAATTATTTTTTTAGACGAACAAGCCTCAATTAATCTTCTCACTACTCGTTAACATCTAGTAAAGCTCAGTACTGATGACACATACACTATCTCTTTCTATCACTGGGTATGTATTATGTAAGTGTGTGCGAGCGGGACGACCCTATTTCCCGCCCCACTCGGTGATCCTCCCATTCTCGAACGCTAAATTTTTTCGAGGTAGAGGGACTAAGGTGCCGCGTTTCACTATGCCCATGTCTTCGCCTGGATAGTACTGAAAAAAATGTTCCATAGATTTTACTGCAGTAGAGAACATTGTCTTTTACGTCATTTGCGATTAACACAAGAATTAAATAAGTAAAAAAAATTTACACACCTGACACTGTGAAACGAATTTCAGGACATCGGCGCATATGAACTCGTTGTCTTCTTTCACCTTTTCTAATCTGAAAATACAGTTTTATTATAGTTTTTAAATAATAAGTACGATTTATCAATCAATATTATTAAACACGCTATAAGCCATAAAACGATGTCACTTTCACGCCGAAGAAATAGGTCACGCGTGAAAGCAAGACTAAAATATTTGAACTAAATAAATAAATATGTGTGGACATTTCACAAAGCGCCATCTAGCCCCAAACTAAGCATAGCTTGTACTATAGAAACCAGATAACTGATACAATACTTATATACTTTTTTTTTGTAAATACATCCATAGAATACAATATAACACCCAGACGCAGAACAAACATCTATGTTCATCACACAAATGTTTGTCCCGGGTAGGAATCAAACCCACAGCCCTCAGTTCAGAAGGCAGGGTTAATACCAAATATACGTTTAACTTATCTAGCGCTTATAAAAGAGGAATATTTTGCGATCAATTGGGTTTTACTCGATTATAAATCTTATTGTGATAAGCTTACAGTTCTGGTTTCGCTATCCTATCGACTATACATCTGCAGATGCTCTCGCAAAGGTCCTCGTCAAACAGCGGAATTCCAAATTGTAGGTCAAGGATTGTCCATTTCTGTAAACATTCATTAAATTGTCATTACAATCACATTACATTCGAAACAATATTGATTTTTATATGTCGCTTTCCGTCTTGCTTATTTAGTGGATAATTTCTCTCATTCTGATAAAATCAAACCAGCCCTCTTATTACGATGGAGCTAGCAGCGCTGCTGACGCGCCTCTGCCGCTTAACTGCTGTCAATTTTCATACAATTTTGACAGCAGTTGAGCGGCAGACGCGCGTTAGCAGTTATGCAAGCTCCACCGTAATAGGGGGGCTGGTTTTCTGTAAACTCTAGTCTGTTTAACATGTCCTAGCAGACACGCAATTGTTTTTAATTTATAGTCATTTTTATGCTTTCTTTAAATACGAACTAACAGGCACGGCCGTTCTGACCCATCCTTGTTAAAAAAGTACCGTGTCAGAAGAGATAAAAGATACGAGTTAGACAGAGAGAGCCGATCAGTATATTAGCATAATTTTAAACTCGAGTCGAAGCGTGTGAGCTGATCTGCGCTCTATTGCGTTTTATTAGAGTCTTCATTTAAATGTATTTATAGAGTGAACCTTCTATACCAACACTTATGCTACCTATTAAGTTTTATGCGATTACAATATTAAATTACCTCAGGGCGGCAAGTTTCATCATCCGATACGTTATGAGCGGTGTCGACGCCACTATCCTCGGTCGACATTTCAGCCAACTTATCGGACAACTGAGTAAACATTGATATAGACTCGTCAACTGGACTCATCAAGTCATTCAACTGCGCCGTTTTCGAGTGGACCGGTGCTACGTCACTTTTGGGCTCAATTTTGTTTAAATTTTCAATACTAACTGTGGTTGAATCTATGGGTATTAGATCGTCGGGGGCATTTTTATCGTCAATGCTTGTAGAGGATGAATGTATCGGGACTAAATCATCGCTGCATGCGATGGATTCTTTGCTTTCGTGTTTCGTTGGGTCGACCAACTCTAAGTTGTCTAATTCCTCGCACAGTAGTGTTCGTGTGTCTAGACTAGTAAAGCCGTTGGCTGGGGAGCTATTCTTGCTGTCAGTGGTGGGTGTGACTGCGAAGTGGGACTCTATGGGCGATCGTAGCCTGTTCCCAGCTTTGTTGACTTCTGCAGGTTTTTCTGTGGACTCGTTCGATGATATGGAAATTTCGCTGATCGGTTTCGCGATGCCGCAGGTTTCCTTTCGTTTTCTTGGTGGCACTGAAATGGATAGTCGTCATTAGGTATTCATTGCTTTTTAACGTGTGTGAGTAGATAAGTTAAATTCGTTTCTTTTTTGTATGAGATATAATAGAAAAACTAAAAAGCATACGCGTAGATGGCGCCACTGGCTTCTTTCCCAAAGACTGTGTGCGTGCTCGTCGAAGATTCTCTAGATAGACGAGCACTGGAAAACGTCCTATCTGTAATGTTGTGAATGCTATGTTTTCATCGCGATATTTATCTTCACCAAAAGCTCAGCACCCTTAGTACGAGTTTTCCAATACGTGAATACGCGCGAATCCATTTCAAATTTGTACTGCCATTTTGAGTTCATCAACGTGTCCGCTAGGGGCGCTGCAGAGGAATGTATTAGAGAAAAGGGAGAAAACGTAAACGAATCAAGTTTTAGTAAACTATCGAAACTCGCACTAGGGGTACAGTCATTGCATTCGAATCATTCAGTAAAATCATAAAATATTGTTAAAGTTGTTTGAAAATAGCCACAGGCGCCGATAGTAAACTTCAACCACTTACCGTCATTACTTAATTCAATTTGCTATTATACCTAACTCAGTACATTTATTTGTCCTACCCTCGGTTTATAAAATGGCGTTTAACTATTGGGATCCCGGTGACCTGTAATACAGGTTTTTTAAAAAACCTACATCAGGCACCAGTCTCGCACAAAGCAGGTAGCAATGTTAATCTATAGAACTTAATATTATCAAATAACATCTTTAATTAATTGTTGACTGCTTGTGTATGAGAGAAATAAATAAATATAAATCCCACATCGCTATCTAACCCCAAACTAAGCATAGCTTGTACTATGGGGACCAGATAACTGATACAATACTTATATACTTTTTTTTGTTTGTAAATACATACATAGAATACAATATAACACCCAGACGCAGAACAAACATCTATGTTCATCACACAAATGTTTGTCCTGGGTAGGAATCAAACCCACAGCCCTCAGTTCAGAAGGCAGGGATACTACCAACTGAGCTATCGGGCCCGTCTTGAAAATGATTATGAGTAAATAATGCACAAGCTAAAGACGATCACCTTAGACAACTTCGTCACTTTACCATTAGGAGACTTGTTGCCAAACGTACAAAAAGAAGCCTACCTATATGATAAGCGTTCAAAGTGAAGTTTTATAGGAAAAACATATGTTCAGCAGTGGACACCTTCTGGCTGTTGATGATGGTGATGATGGTGATGATGAATTTAATGTTTATAGGGAAAGATTCTCACCCAGTTGCACAGCGGTGGGTGGTTTAGCGCAGCCCAAGTCTGGTACCCCAATGTCAGCGAGCGTGACGTACCCGGCAGACCGTGACAGCCGCAACCGTGACAGCAGCCGCCGCAGGCCGGCGTGGCGGGACCACAGCTCGCGTGTCTCTGTACGGAACTTTTTGTTGTTAGGCACACTGTCTTACAACTATTGATTGCGGTTCGCAAGACCCTGTCGTCACGCGTTTATTGATTAGCTTCTATTTTTCAAGAGACATTCCACCTATAGGTGTGCTACCTCAAAATAACCAGAACATTATGAAAAATTTAAATATCCTCATTGTTCAAATATAACATTTGCACCATCTAATTAGTAGGCATGTGGATTGTTGCCTAAAATTGTTTCGTCCTATTTAACTGTTCATATATTAAATATCATTTTTCATTTAATATGTTAATAATGTGAGTTTTGAACTTGTGTTAAATAAAAATTGTTTTTAATTTATAAAACTGAATGGGATTGAAATGGATGTTGTTTCCTTATAATAGTTTAGAAACATTCTAGGGTTGCTTATTAACCTTGATGCAAATGTCTATTAAGTAGTATAGGTAACCAATGCTCTAACAAATTCTAACCAACGGTAAAAAAATATTGGTCACCATAACTATGAGTTACCTTATAGTTAAGGCATAGTGTAATCTATGCATATAATAAAACTGTAGAGATAAAAAAAATCTGTAAATACTAATAGTGGGTCAACTCCTTTGTTAGACCGCAATATACCTAAAAGGCCGTCTCGACCGTAGTGGGGCTACCACGTACCGGTAAGCCAGTGAAGCTAGCCGGTACTACCCCAGACGGCGCGGGCAGGAGGGCAACAACGCTCTGACCACCCTAAGATAACAATACCGCAACTTTAAAAAACAAAGTAGTTATAGATTACCAGGTGTCGCAGCTTGCGGTGGGAACGGGAGGTGCGTATGCGGCGGCAGTCGTCTCACTCCCACCGCTTGCAGCAGCACGGGCCCGCGGCGGAGCGCCGAGTTGGCGGCCGAGAGAGCGGCCGCGGCCGGCAGCGCCCCTTCCACCGCGGCTTCCGCGCCCCACCACGCCACCGACACGCGGGAGTAGCCCAGCAGCAGGCGGGGGACGGCGCGGAGGACTGTGCCTGCCCAACATTATACAATAGCTATCAAGCCGGCCATAAAACAAATGCCAGTCACACTGAGCCACATGGTATAAAACAAACGACTGTCATAGTAAGCCAACAGACGCTGCTATCTAAAACAAATGCCAGCAGTCACAGGCTGGCAGGAGACGGCGCGGATAACTGTGCCTAGAGGTAATATTGTAGTGTCTATAAAACAAATGACTGCAATGCCTGCTCCCTTCACCACAGGTTCTGCGCTACGGTGAACGTAATATAGTGAGTATATATCAAACGACTGTCATAATAAGCTAACAGGCGCTGCTAAAACAAACACCTGCACCCGCTACCACAGTCACAGGCAGACGGGGAAATACGGGGCGAAGAACCGTGCTAGGTTACATTAGCACACTGGTCATAAAACAAACGCCTGCGCACTGTGCGCACAGCGCGAAAGGCTGTGCCTGGAAGTTAGTGGATGTAAAACAAATGAGATCACACTGAGGCGACAATCAAAACGAGTGACTAGTGCTCCCTCCACCCCGGCTTCAGCGCCTCAACACGCGACCGACAGGCGAGAGTAGCCCAGCAACAGGCGGGGGACGGCGGGGCGGCCTCGGGCGGCGCGGGGCCCCGTGTACCTAGTGGCAGTAACCTTTAGTGAGCAGCAGCGTGGGCGGGCCGTACCCCGCCACGTGGTACAGGTAGAGCCGCATCCACGGCGAGGCGGCCTCGGGCGGCGCGGGGCCCCGTGTACCTAGTGGCAGTAACCTTTAGTGAGCAGCAGCGTGGGCGGGCCGTACCCCGCCACGTGGTACAGGTAGAGCCGCATCCACGGCGAGGCGGCCTCGGGCGGCGCGGGGCCCCGTGTACCTAGTGGCAGTAACCTTTAGTGAGCAGCAGCGTGGGCGGGCCGTACCCCGCCACGTGGTACAGGTAGAGCCGCATCCACGGCGAGGCGGCCTCGGGCGGCGCGGGGCCCCGTGTACCTAGTGGCAGTAACCTTTAGTGAGCAGCAGCGTGGGCGGGCCGTACCCCGCCACGTGGTACAGGTAGAGCCGCATCCACGGCGAGGCGGCCTCGGGCGGCGCGGGGCCCCGTGTACCTAGTGGCAGTAACCTTTAGTGAGCAGCAGCGTGGGCGGGCCGTACCCCGCCACGTGGTACAGGTAGAGCCGCATCCACGGCGAGGCGGCCTCGGGCGGCGCGGGGCCCCGTGTACCTAGTGGCAGTAACCTTTAGTGAGCAGCAGCGTGGGCGGGCCGTACCCCGCCACGTGGTACAGGTAGAGCCGCATCCACGGCGAGGCGGCCTCGGGCGGCGCGGGGCCCCGTGTACCTAGTGGCAGTAACCTTTAGTGAGCAGCAGCGTGGGCGGGCCGTACCCCGCCACGTGGTACAGGTAGAGCCGCATCCACGGCGAGGCGGCCTCGGGCGGCGCGGGGCCCCGTGTACCTAGTGGCAGTAACCTTTAGTGAGCAGCAGCGTGGGCGGGCCGTACCCCGCCACGTGGTACAGGTAGAGCCGCATCCACGGCGAGGCGGCCTCGGGCGGCGCGGGGCCCCGTGTACTTAGTGGCAGTAACCTTTAGTGAGCAGCAGCGTGGGCGGGCCGTACCCCGCCACGTGGTACAGGTAGAGCCGCATCCACGGCGAGGCGGCCTCGGGCGGCGCGGGGCCCCGTGTACCTAGTGGCAGTAACCTTTAGTGAGCAGCAGCGTGGGCGGGCCGTACCCCGCCACGTGGTACAGGTAGAGCCGCATCCACGGCGAGGCGGCCTCGGGCGGCGCGGGGCCCCGTGTACCTAGTGGCAGTAACCTTTAGTGAGCAGCAGCGTGGGCGGGCCGTACCCCGCCACGTGGTACAGGTAGAGCCGCATCCACGGCGAGGCGGCCTCGGGCGGCGCGGGGCCCCGTGTACCTAGTGGCAGTAACCTTTAGTGAGCAGCAGCGTGGGCGGGCCGTACCCCGCCACGTGGTACAGGTAGAGCCGCATCCACGGCGAGGCGGCCTCGGGCGGCGCGGGGCCCCGTGTACCTAGTGGCAGTAACCTTTAGTGAGCAGCAGCGTGGGCGGGCCGTACCCCGCCACGTGGTACAGGTAGAGCCGCATCCACGGCGAGGCGGCCTCGGGCGGCGCGGGGCCCCGTGTACCTAGTGGCAGTAACCTTTAGTGAGCAGCAGCGTGGGCGGGCCGTACCCCGCCACGTGGTACAGGTAGAGCCGCATCCACGGCGAGGCGGCCTCGGGCGGCGCGGGGCCCCGTGTACCTAGTGGCAGTAACCTTTAGTGAGCAGCAGCGTGGGCGGGCCGTACCCCGCCACGTGGTACAGGTAGAGCCGCATCCACGGCGAGGCGGCCTCGGGCGGCGCGGGGCCCACGTGTGGGAGTGCGCCGGCGCACAGCCCCGCGCGGGCTTCGCGACACAGCGGCGCTGTTGATATCGCCAGTCTGGGGGTACACAGAGTTGATTTTACTTTTTTGTAGGCGGCCAGTGTTTTTGAAATAAGAATTTTTGAATGGTGCTTAGAAAAATCTCTTTAATTAGTCTCGGATTTAGCCAGTTTATAGATTGGAAGCGAGATTGGTGTCCGATTGTGTTACACTGGTATCCTATACCGGTAACGAAGTCCGAATGACTAGACTTGTTCAACGGTGAGAACTAGATAAATGAAATGAAATAAATTATTAGAAAAAGGTTATTATATTACATTTTGATGTTAAATTTGAAATACTTGAATTATTGTTCTAAGCATATAAAATTACAAAGTGCTTATTATCAAATATAACAAGGCTATTATAATAAATAATTTTGAAAGTTTTCTTTTTCACTACTGGTGCAAGCAATCCAGCTCAATACAAAAAAAAACTCCGATCCGGAGTTTCAATTACACCTGTATAGAAGAAACAACAAAAACTTTACCATGATTTCATATGAAAAGATTTAGGATATTATTGGATTAGTAATATATTTTAATAATCATTTGTATATGTATATACTCACCGGTACTTGGTATTGAGGAGCCGCGTGCGCGCTGCAGCCCCCAGCGCATGCAGCGCTTCACAGCGCAGCAAGTCTAACGGCCGTAACGCAGGCCGCAGCGACCGCAGCGCTGTACGCAGGCAAGCGGCCGCTGCGAGGTAACGTCGCGCTTCGCCTTCTATCTCAGGATCTGCTACAACCTGGATTTAAGGTTTTTTTTGATGCTGATAAAGGAAGTGATTTAATTTGATGTGATAGCCACATCTGCCTATAACCAGTGCTACACATAACCTAGTGAATTCGTGTCGTTGTATTGTACCCTAAAAGTTTAGTTCGTTCAATGAATGAATGAATGAATGAATGAAATATCTTTAACACAACGCCATCTAGTCCCAAACTAAGCAAAGAACTATGGGAATTAAACTGAAACTGAATTACGGAATCTTTATCAAATAAGCAAACAAAGGTCTTACTTTTGAGAAGTACATACTAATTAGTGTATTTATTAAATTGAGTTCATTAAATAATGAAATACCTTATCTAACTCCATAAGTAAGCTGTCCAAGCTCTCATCGCAAAGCTTCCCCACTTCAAACAACGTCACAGCGTGGCTCTTCAGATCCTATGAAACAAAATAATGATAATGAAAATTATTGTTTAAAAGATCTAACAGATATTTGAACTTTTACATATTATTATACGAAATTTATTTTAATTATCTTGTGATACCGAACGTCCCTACTGGTTGATATTGTTTTATTATAAATAGCGTTTATTTGATAAATTAAATAGAAGTTGAATAGCTTCAAATAATTATGTTTCAGGAATAGTAGGTGCTTCTCAGGCTATGTTACGCCTTCATAAAGCATTAAAACTTTTAACAATGACATTAAACCAATAATTAACAACATACATTGCTTTTCCTTCACAAATAGTTTTTTTTCCAATACCACATATAATTATATAAATAAACGCAGTGTGATTCAAACTCAATGGCGGCTGTGAAGTGCGCTACGCACACCGCTTACCTCTGCCCACGCAACCTAGTTTTTGCTACTGCGCAGGGTTTCGCGCCTACTTCACACCCGCCATTGAGTTTGAATCGCACTATACCGGCGACAAGTTCCCCATCATGAGGTAAGCTGCCAGTGTGGAGTCGAACAGAACCGCCACTCGTCTGCCCGCGCCATTCGTTGAAGTCTCGTTAGGTTCTTGGTTCTAGAAATAACGAAAAGTATTATGAACAATCTATACTTACTTAAGTAGATAAAAAAAACACAAATAAGTCTATAAAAATAAAATAACACTCACAATTATCATTTATAACGTCCCTAACACAAAATCGCATACACATAAAAATAATAATCAAAATCACAATATGTAATACAAAATTACAAGTTTTGGAATGGCTGCCTGGTAAAATGCGTAATGTGCACACATTCTGTTCATGCACGGCTCAGCTTTTTGGTCCCCTTTTATTGGCTAGTTTAGTATACCTGCTTAGATGTGCTGGGTGCTTGTTTGATAAGGACGGGCTCCATTTGTATTGCGTCATCTTCGCCGTTCGGATCGAACGTTAGGGGCGATATTTGACTGTATCTGAAACATTTCAAAGCAAATTCTATTCTTACATTCATTGGGAAACTATTTATTGTATCTGGACATTCAAAATGGAACCTTATCTCATTGAGTATATTTGATACAGTCAAAATGAAACCATACCCCCAAATACACGAATAATTTGAGTTTTTTGATAATTAGTTAAAAAACCTTCATCATCATCATCATTAACAGCCTGAAGACGTCCACTGCTGAACATAGGCCTCCCCCCGGGAGCGCCACTCAGAGCGGCTGCTCGCCTCCTGCCTCCATCGGCTCCCCGCGGCTTTCACCAGGTTCTCGGTCCACCTAGCCGGCCTACGCTGCGTCTTCCAGTTCGTGGTCGCCACTCGAGAACCTTTCTTCCCCATCGGTTGTCAGTTCTACGAGCGATGTGGCCTGCCCATTGCCATTTCAACTTGCTAATCCTAAGAGCTACATCGGTCACTTTAGTTCTCCTGCGGATCTCCTCATTACGGATCTTATCTCGCAGGGAAACACCGAGCATTGCTCTCTCCATAGCTCGTTGCGCGACTCTGAGCTTAGTAATGAAAAAACCTTAAATATGTCTTTTTCGATCGAGTTCGATATTCCAATGACAAAAATAGATAAAAGTTAGAGTAACTAATCCAAAGGTACCTACGCGTTTATTAATACGACCGTAAAACAATATAAAATACGGGGTGTCCCAAGATAATTTTTTTTTATTTATGCTAAGCCTGCGTTTGACTACACCTGATCGAAAGCGACGATGCAGCCGAAGGTGTAGCACGCAAACTCAGTACAGACACATAGACAGTATAGAATGTCCTAAAACATAATCGTGGAAATCTCATACGACGTGATTCTTGCGGTCGTTTCTTCCACGAACCTACAAGATATGGAATGATCTTACTCCTGAGGTTATTCCGCATCACTACAGTATGGGGAGCTTCAATAAAAGTGTTAAAAGAGTCCTCTCTAAGGGTAGGCAACGCACCGGCAATGCCCTTGGTATTGCAGATGTCCATAGGCGGCAGTGACCACTTACATGAGGTGGGCCGCCTGCTTGTTTGTCACTCATTACATGAAAAAAAATATGTAGTGTGTTCTCACGGCTGGTGTCGGTGCGTGGTGAGCGCGGCGCGCCACGAGAGGTGCCGCGCGTGCGGCGCCGGCTGCAAGCTCTGCGCGAACCCTAGTCGGCAGTACAGGGACACCGCTTGCTGCACCAGGGAACTGTCCACCTGGGAGGGCAGGGAAATACTTTATGCCTTCCCCTGGCGCCAACACACACGTTAACATTTCCATAAAATAATCCGCAAACAATATTTTCTGTCGATCTTTACGGGGGACGAGGTAAACACGCATAGCACACGCGCAAATCACGGATGTAAACGCACGCCGCATACGATCTTAAAATACGCACACACTATGATAATGTGTATGACCAAGTAGCGCCATATGACCAGCAGAGGGGTACGCCGTGCCTTGCCATCTCCATTTATAAATCTCGAAGCCAGGCGCACGTACATGAATTAGAACGAAGATACCGCTCTAAAAAATAATATCTCGCCATGAAGTTGAGTCTTCTACAAATATGGGTGGGATTCAAACTCAATGGCGGCTGTGAAGTCGGCTCGAAAGGTTGCGTAATAGCAAAGATTAGAAGAGAATAGCCGAGATAATCGGTGTGCACAGCATCCGCGGGCAGGGTAGGGCAGGCCTTGCAGCGATTTCCGAGCTGCCATTAAGCTTGAATCACACTCTACCAAAACTGATATTTAGCGTTTTGTTGTAAATAGATTTTATTAAGTTTTTGTCACTCAATTTCATTAAAACTAACCCGTTTTAATATATTTGTGCGTAATAATAGAGTTTTAATTGTTTGGAAAATTCCTCTAAAGTGATAAGCTTTATGATTTTCTGTAATAAAATTTCTTTAGCAATTTATCTAATAACAAAATCCAAACATGTGTAAACTTAAAGATAGACTGGACTCGTTTGATTCAGTAATCTATTGATACATTGCTATCTTGCAAAAACTCAATAATATTTTTTAGTATTCACTAGTCTATATTTTTAGCGCTGCAGTTTTTACTTCAAAATAATATTAAATAATAAATAGATACTAAAGACTCCTACCTGCAAAACAGCCGCCAGCTCAGCTACACTAGTATGCTCGTCTATAGAAACGAATACTTTATACAGCAACGTTTCGAAGTAGTCGCCGGCGATTCTGTTCATCACGAACCCTTTCAGCGGCGGCACTGACACCTTGTCCGCTGTCGTTATCGGCACATCTAGGTAGATCAGACCCCGTCTAGGAAATAAGGCTTATATTATACTATCACACATTGTGTAGTCATAGAATTAGTTATTTTTTGTTTTGTTTCTCTCTCTATCGGCTTTGGAATTGGCTAGGGAGAAAACAAGAGAAAACACTGAGTAAGTAATTCCACTATTATACAGTGTTTATTAGTAAGTGAGGAGTTACGTAGTTTGAACTAGTCATATGTTGTTTCCTGACAAATATAATCTGGGAGTTTTTAAGGCTAGAACGAACCGGTATCTTCTAGGCAAGCATGCTCCATCGTCGACTGCGTCGACACTTACCATCAGGTAAAAAACACTTGGACTAGTTTATGTCACGGATCTACTTATTGCAGTGACAAATGTATAATTTTACTACTTAGATACTTATTATTTAACCAGTAGTATTTTATAAGCTCGTTTGTACCTGTACAGAGTTTTGACGTCGTTATAGTCGACGGTTCCGGCGGTCTGTGAGCCTCTGTCAATAAGCAGGTCGATTAGCGCTCTCTCACTCTCGCTCAGTGGCTGTTGTAGGGGAAAAGGTGAGACATGCATATTAAATAGGACCACACCAATTATGTTTTTAGTTTTTGTCTTAATCGAAAATTACATGATCAAAAATGCATCTTTTTAGTTTAAGACCTGTTACTTTCAACTTAAGCTAATTATTGGTAATAATTAGCAATCCAACATGCAACACTAATATATAAACAACTTGAATCACTATGGACTTTTAACAATGCCTACACTGCTATGCTGGCCCAGTGAGGCCAATTTTAAAGGCTTACCCCCATATTCTAAGTCGTTACCATGAGATAACTCCACTCGACTTAACCTTGAGTTAACCTCATTTTTGTGTTTTGGTATTTTTAATTGACATATAATCTATAATGATATAATCAACTTGACATTTCTGAATCAATTTTTCTCAAACGAGGGAAGCAATGCAACTGTCATCTCAAGATATGTCGCAATGTACCTTGAGTTTCCCTCAAAGTTAAGTGGAAGTCAAGTGAAGAATTTTTGGTGAAATGTTTTAGAATACGGGGGTTAAACTCCTAAAACTCTTGCTGTTCTTGTCAAATAGACAGCAATGTAAGATATCCCGTAAGTATTATTAAAAACGTAGTAAACAACCGTGAAAGTCTAAAACAGTGTTTTAGCAATGTAAGAGACGGATATATTATAAGCATTTTAAATACAGTCATCTAGCCTTCAAAATTAGGCCTATTGTAGTGGTAAATGTCACATGTGCTGTGCATAACCTCATGAAGTATTTTATTCACATTAAAAGGTATAAAAGCATCAAACCAAAAAAGACCTTATACTGTTAACATAAAGTTTACTTTACCTTAACATCTTCCTCCAATACATATCCAAGTTCGACCCTCCACCACGGTTGCATGGGTATGTTCAGCGGTACTTTAGGTAAGAGACTACGGATCGCTTTGGTGCGTCCGCGGCGACCCAGTGATCGGGATTTGGCCACTAACTCTAAATACTCGTTGCGGCCTATACCTAAGAGACGGAGACCTGAAAATGGTCACTTAAAATTTATAAACACAAACATATTTAAATAACTAAAAATACATGTATATTTAAATAACACATTTAAATAATGAATAATCAAATTAAATGATGCAGGTGCATATTATTATTCACTATTATTAAAAATTTATTATTTTAAAGAGACTAATAATAAAATTGTTAACATTCAGCAGCGGTAGCAGCTCTGCCTTCTGAAATGTAGCTTGTGAATTTGATTCCCGCTCGGAACTAACATTTGTGTGATGAACATAGATGTTTGTTCTATGTCTGGGTGTTATACTGTATTTACTATTTACTAGGGATGCGCCGGACATGGATTTTTGAACCGAACCGAATAACGAACATTATTCCGTTCAGAGCTTACCGAACCGAATATTCAGCCGAACTATTCGATTCATTTTACACGAACTTTCCCGTACATTCAGTCGCTATAAAACTTCGACAAAAATTCTACACACCTACAACAATAGGTTCAACAATTTTTATTCTACTATTTTTTGTGTAAAATCTCTATTTTTGTGAAAATTTCCTATGAATTTCCTATTAAAGTGTATGTGAATAATTGATTTTATTAATAAAATATCACACTAATAACAGAATTCTTAGAAACAAGCGAAACGTTGTATTTAGCATTATTGTATTGTAAATACAATTACTTAACTGAAAAATTGACAAATTAAATATTGGTCTAAATTGCACACTCTATAGGTCTGTAGTGCCCATTAAACACAGTATATTATACAGTTTTCTGGAGTTCAAGCGCTTAGGGCCTAGATAGAGTGTGTTATCAGTATCTAGAAAAACGATTAAAAAGTGCAGTGTTCTGATCTTAGAATGAGTTCCTAAAAAATAATTTTGGTAGTATTTAACGGAAAGTATTATATTAAATATTCGGTACTTTAACCGAATATTCGGCCGAATACCGAACAAAAACCATGCCGCATATTCGGTATACCGAATAATTACCGAATATTCGGCGCATCCCTACTATTTACAAACAAAAAGTGGTGCTGCGTGAAATGTCCACTAATATTTATATATTAATTATATTTTAATAAGCATGTTATGCATTTATTTACTTACAATCGGCTGCTGTAAAGTTAGGCATGGTGTCATAACTTTTCTCTAGCTCTATAAGGAGTGCAACAACTTCTACATAGTAGATGAAAGGAGTTATTCTCAGACCTGAAAGTGTAATAATTATTATAATTATTTTGCCATACTTACCTACATTTCATGGAGTTCAGGTAACAAAGAGTGTATGTTATGTATCAACCAGGAAAATGTATGTAGATATGTAGAAGCAAGTATATTGCATGACTTAACATTTACTATGGTAATAAAGTCAATACAGCATTACGGAAAACTACTGAGGTCAACCAGAGAAATCATTAAAATTCAGCAGATGCAAAAACTGGTTTTGTCTAACTTGACATTCAGATGCACATAAAATGTTGTAGAGAAGGTAAATTATTACTTTATTTCTAAAGCTATTATATTTATAAAGATATTACGGTTGTTTAAGCTTATATATTTTAGATTAAGATGTAATAAAGATATTATGTGTGGTTTACACTTTAAAATAATTCCTATTCATATATTTATCAGTAATTATAAAAATATGATTCTACCTTTTACAATCATGTCGGCCAAATGATATGGATACAGCATGAGCCTCTGTATGCTGCTTTGCACAAGGGTCTCATAGTACTTTCTCTCATCTTTACGGACTGTTCTCACTGCGGGAAAAAAATGTTATACCAATGAAACAGGCAGTTCTGGTTGAATTTGAATCCAACTAGAATTATCATAGCTGTGTACACTGACATAAATTTTATTACAGTGCAGATCTCTATTATCGAGATACAGATGTTTAACTGACTCTCTAGGGGAGGCCTGTGTTCAGCCGTGGACATTTTCAGGCTGTGATGATGATGATGAGATGTTTAACTTGGTATAATGCTTACCAAGACTGCCTTTGAATCTGAGCTGATTTTTAATGCTGAACTCAAAGATGTATCTTTCGTATTCCTTAGCAGATTCACCCATTAACTGAAATAATTAAATTCTATGTAGCTAATACAATAACCGATATAAACGAGCACGTGATATGTAAGGAATTTAACAGCAAACCACAGAATTCGCCCCATTACATAGGTCCAGCAAAATGATATTGAATTGAAGTTTGTGTTTACCTTTTTCACTGTGCCAGGTAATTGAGCCCATTGTATCTTTTTCCGAATACACTCTTCTACTTCA
This sequence comes from Ennomos erosarius, assembly GCA_963580505.1. NCBI lineage: Eukaryota > Metazoa > Arthropoda > Insecta > Lepidoptera > Geometridae > Ennomos > Ennomos erosarius. The sequence continues at coordinate 9,932,352 of OY756993.1, read as the reverse complement.
TCCTCCATGATGATAGAACCTTTAATCGCGTTCTTAATCCACTACATTAAAGATGATCATCGATTTTACGGCCTTGATACGGATTACGGATATTTTTTTTAGGTTTTGATAATATTACAATATTATTGGAATGGAATCAAAGAGTATATAATTTTCTACATCTGACATTCTGCAAAGATCCGAGTCAAAGAGAATATAATCACTTCATAGCACAGAGTAGTATAGTAGTTTTTTTGGTTTTTCTAATCTGTGCTTAATAGAGAAAATGTATATTGGAATCATGTTGGAATCCATCAACATAGAATCAGAATGGACGGAGGACATTCACAAAATGCGTGTCCATTTTCTGTTGGTGTGAGTATCTAAATATGCATTAGTATGCGTGAGTAGGGAAGTGACCCCTATTTCACAATGTATCACTCACGCTTATATAAACTTAAACACCCATGAGATAGTGACTGACTGACTGATTGACATCCTTGATCTCGGCCCTGCGGGTCTAGCAAAGATCACAATCGCTAACGCTAACGCATCACGCTAACTCCAAAATGTATCGAAATGACATTCGCTACGGAGAAGTTAGCGATTTCCGAAATGTCATTTCAGTACATTTTGGAGTTAGCGTTTGGCGTTAGCTTTAGTGGTTGGTATCTTTGCTAGACCCCCTGAGAAGTGGCCTGTCAAAAGTGAGTATGAGGCTGTATAGGGATCGGTCCCGTGACCCCGGGAAAAATCTGACATTACCAGAAAGTCGTCTCCGAGATGGAACAGCAGCCTCACCGCGTAAGCATTCTGGTAATGAACATCGCCTGCCATCCTGCTTGCGCCAATGTACAAGCCCTTGAGTGCGAGCAAGAGAGCACACGATTACGATTGCCACCGGGCTTACGCGGTAAGGCCATGGTCAACGGATCTCGGAAACTATAAGCCGGATGGGTACCCTGTTTTAACTAAAGTTGGAGTAGACCCTAGGATGTTTCCAGAGAAATAAAAAAAATGGGTTTGCCATACAAAAAAATAAAAATCCCATACAAAATGGAAACGCTTATAAATCGAAAACGGTAAGAGATAAGCGGGTACCGTTCGACCAAATGTCATAGCGCATGACAAGGGCTGTCAGTTGGTTGTCATGAAAATCCAAGATGGCGGATTCAAGATGGCGGCCATTTTGAAAGTTGGTCCGATTGGGGTGATTTTTTGCATGGGGGGGTTTTCGGGGCCGTAGATTCGATATTTGAAAAAATATATTGGATTCCGCCATTTTTAAAGATGGCTGCCATACAAATTTTTTTTTTCATTTTTGACGGACTCTTTCTCGATGCCTATGGAAAATTTTGACCACTTTTATGGACATTTGTGTCAAAGTGTACCAGTTGTTTTAAGAAAAAGTCACGACTTGGTCTTTCGACCTTATGTCGTTGGGACGGTCAACGGCCTGGCTAAACGATACGAGATGGGTCATGTGCGTTTTAAAAAATGTCATAACAAACCCTGGGACGATTTTAGAGCTGTCAAAAAAAAATTCAAAATGGCGGAAAAAAAAATCCGTCATACAAATTTTAACCGTAAATGACGGCGAAACTATGTCATTTTAGTATAAAGAGCTCAAAATAATATTGTTAAGAGGCCGAAGGGGAAAATCGGCAAAAATTTTTTTTTTCAAAATGGCGGAAATTTTGGTTATGGCTGAAAAAAAGTTTGTCCGATCCGGATGAAAATCGACATCTGGGGGTCCCCGAGAATGCTGATCAACATTCTGAAATCAAATTTTGACATTTGTCATTTTTCAATGGTGCTGCCATACAAAGGTACTTTTATCGAAATATCAACTTTGCTTCTTTGCGCCTCCGTTACGAGAGCTTTAGAAATGTCGGTCCCGGGGATCGAGTATCGATGTTGTAAGGGTCAAAATGCAATAACAGCAAAATTGATATTTTTAAGATGGCGGCTGTAGACGTACCGACTCATGGTAAAAGTTATCCGATCCAAATGAAAATCGACATTTAATTTGACTTTTTTAGGATTTTTAATTAGCAATTATCGCTGAAACTGTGATACTATTGCAAGGACGATTTGCTCTGTACGGTACTGAGAGGAGCAAAAGATGAAACATTTTTTTAAAAATGGCGGTCTATCGGTGCGTGTCCGAAAAAAAAAATTGCTCCGATCGGGATAAAAATCGATATCTGGGGGTCCCGAAGGATGCTGATCAGCATGGGTTGGTCAAAATTTGGACATCTGTCATTTTTCAATATGGCCGTCATGCATATTGGTGTTTACCGTTCATCACCTACACATTCAGGCCAAGATATTGACAGATGCCAATTTGACAACTGTCAGATTGACAAATGACAAATGACAAACTTTTTGACAAATGCTAATGTCAAATTTTTTGACAGATGTCAATTTTTTGTTAGATGTCAAATGACAATTTGTCTTTGAAGAAAATCTGTCAATGGCGGTTGTGAATTTTGAATTTATTTTTTAAAACTAGTGTATCTTGAACTTTAATGTGTAATAAGGGTGGATTATTATCCGTTGAGTGTTCGTGAATGTGCACGAGTGTTGGCAAATGGTTTCAAGATCATAAAATTATGCATTTTCGTTTTTGCTTCAACGGCCTTTTTTAGAGCCTTCAGTAAAATATCCACCATTTTACTGTTGGCGTTTTGACTGACAAAATATGACTTTGACTTGACGTAACCGTACAAATGTTACTCACTTGACATTGGCAGAATAATTGCAAACAAGCGATAGAAAGCTATTAAAGAAGAAGAAGAAGAAGAAATGACAATTTTATTTCTCAACATACAAAATGTGACGGCGGGCTTAGCGAATTGTCATTGTTATAAGTGGTCGGTCACGATCAACACTTGCAACTGCACACTTGTACCGTGTGCGGGCTGCTTGCGGCTCGCGCACGGTGCAAGTGTGCCACTTTCAACCTGCACACGGTTCTAACACCGCTGTCAAGATTAGACAGATATCAGATGACAAGTTTTTGACAGATGTCAAAAGTCAAATTTTTGTTAGATTTTAAACGTCAAATTTTTGACAGATGTCAAATTTCAAATTTTTGACAGATGTCAAATTTCAAATTTTTTTAGATTTCAAACGTCATATTTTTGACATGTGTCAAATGTCAAATTTTTGTTAAATGTCAAACGTTAAAATTTTGACAGATGTCAAATGTCAATTTTTTGGCAGAAGACAAGCGAATTATCATTTACTTTGAAAAATAGCTCTGTTTTGTACTAATTGTTGCAAAATTTAAAGTTTAGCACAAAGTATAAGACTTTTATAAATACAACAGCCACGAAAACACCCACGCGGGCCGCTCGCGGCCCGCGCACAGAACTAAATACTAGTCGATAATAATAAACCTAACCAAACAGTGCTGCAGAATTTTGATACTTTTTACTTTTAATACAATAAATAAAATTAGATATTAGTAGAACCAGAAAATGCAAAGTAGGCCGGCCCCAAATCAGTGGACCGACTATCTGGTGAAAACCGTGGGGAGCCTATGGATGCATAAGGCGAGTGACTGCTCAAGGTGGAGCTCTATGGGGGAGGCCTAATTTCAGCAGTGGACGTCTTTGGGCTGTTAATGATGATGATGATGATATGAAATAATGTTTGTAAGTAACATTTTTAAATATAATATGTAACAAAACAATAATTAAGATACCTTATCGATTTTATGAGGTTCGACAGTGAACCGAAAATAATGCATCTCAATAATAAAAGAATTAAAAGCTTTAAATTTTGATGTAATTATCACCACACTGTAGTGAAACCTACAGTTAAATAACGATTCACTAATTTATTCACAAATAAGTCCATCCTACCTAGCCCATATCTATGAGTTATGACCTACTTGTTCTTAGGTATACCACCTACCTATAAATAGCCACTCTATTTTTCCCTAATGCTTATTACTTTTTGACTTTTACCTAGAATGACAACATAATAAAATTCCTTACAACAGATAAGGTAGTTATTTGAAAACAAAAAAACCAGGTACCTATACAAAAACATGCCTTCTGTGGGAACTCGTAAACTATACCTAAGTCCGCTTGATATACTATGTTTAGGTAACTTGTAGAACTAACTGAGACGATTCTAGGGACATAAATAAACAAAATAAAAAATAAATTGATTTTACATAAAAATCTTATACGTCACTAATACAAAACTAATTATCAAAAACAAAATTAAGATGTATATATCTAAGAAGAAACTGCCTGACAACCTGACAATGTACTACAAAAGTATAGAAATAGGTCACATAATTACCAATACAAAGTGACTCATCATAATGGTGACTCCAAATAAAGGTACCCTCATAGATTTCAGAAACTATAATACGGATCAGTGTAATGTTTTCGGAACATTGTAGTAATAAACATTCAAAATTATAATGGAATAAAAAATACCTGGTGCCCATACAAACACCCTCATTTTCGAAGGAACTCGTAAACCATAGGTCTGATTGGTATACCACCTTCAGGCAAGTTGTAGCACTAACCAGGATTCTTCAAGAAATGTTGAAAAAAACATAAGTTCTATACAAAGTTTTTACCATTTTTACCATTTTCATGAATAACCCCTTACCCAATCAAAACTCGGTACATCTAACAAAACGAGCCCAACCTCCTCAAAGTCTTTCATGAGGACATTCATAACATAACATTTTCGTGAAAATTATTCTAAAAATAAGGAAATAAAACATATTTTTTAAATAAGAATTTCAATCAGTGTGTGTTGTCAGTGATGACAACATATGGAACTGAAACGTGGTCTAACTGTTGGCCTCATTAGTAAGCTCAAAGTCTCGCAACGAGCTATGGAGAGAGGAATGAGGAAATCCACAGAAGGACTAAAGTGACCGATATAGCTCTTAGGATTAGCAAGTTGAAATGGCAATGGGTAGGCCACATCGCTCGCAGAACTGACAACCGATGGGGATGAAAGGTTATCGAGTGGCGACTACGAACCGGAGCGCTCAGCGTAGGCAGACCCTCTACTAGATAGGCCGACAACCTGGTGAAAACCGCGGGAGCCGATGGATGCGAGAGACGAGCAGCCGCTCAAAGTGGCGCTCTCTGGGGGAGGCTTATGTTCAGCAGTGGAAGTTTACGGGCTGTTAATAATGAGCCTGAGAACGTCCACTGCTGAACATAGACCTCCCCCAGAGAGCTCCACTTTGAGCGGGTGCCATCGACAACAGTTTTAATTTTTACCCACCTATAATTAGATACATTTAATATACCTACAATCCTACGATAACATATTCCAAAAAAACAATATAAAGGGAATATACATGTCGCGTAAAAATAAAATTAAAAAATAAAAGGACCAAATTATTTTGGCTTACTCAACCTCGCCCGCCGTTATTCCGTCGCTGTGTGCGTAATGCCGTGTGCGTGTAGTAGTGCGGCTAAATACCTACTTATGCGCGTAGTAAACGTCCTTAATTAAACAATTACAATAAATTGTAATTTACATACTTTGTACCTATTATTATGATACAATGAGCCGTTTTATTAAAAAAAAGAAATTGTAATTTAAATATGGCCCAATAGATTGTGTTAAATATGTGTGTACCACTATCTGTCACTGTCACTGTTTCAAGCTATGCTGACGACTCTAACCTCTTTCGTTTTATATTTTGAGATAGTATTAAAGAAAAGTAGGTACAAAAAGAAAGTATATAGTCACTGAAAACAATTTATACTCTGTGAATTCACTCGAGTGATTTTGAAAGTCTGGTTCTGCGACATCTAGTACCAAGGATGGAACTAGTCTTCTTTTAAAATAAAACGCCTCATTCGAATTTAAAGATATTTTAAATGGATGTTTGTAGGTGTGTCGATACTGTAAGGATATTCAAATCAGTAGTCCTAGTCGTAATTCCTATTTTATTATTAGAAACGCGAAACTTTGTGTGTGTGAATGTTTGTTACTTTCTATCGTGGTGACTAAAAACCGATTTTGATGAAATTTTGAATGTAAGTGAAACCGTGGGGCGCAACTAGTCTAGAACAAGGATTTGAATATACTAATCATATGGATAGGTATCACTACTTTGTGGGTATCGGAACATCCCTAGTATATATTAGCATATTGCCATGTGTTATATAAAGTTACCAAAATAGTAGAAATAATATCTTCTGCAATATTGAGACCACAGAAATGTTACTGCGAATAGTGCTTTTCAATGGCTTTTCATCTGTAATTGGGTATACAGTGTTTTGTATGAAATCCTGCGGCTAGAGTGAAACTTGAGCGAATCTTAATACAAGATAGCCGGCGGAATCACGTGCGGTACACGGCTACCCGCAGTGGTAGTGAATAACGTACCTACATATTTAGGCCTTTAAAGCTTAAATCCTTGCTTGGTACTTCGCAAGTAGGTACCTACAAAGGTATGCAGACTTTTTGAGGCCCGGGTATTTGATGGATCTTAAAGGGTACCCGGGACTTTGAACAAAATAAATAATTACAAAAAAACACGTTTTTTTGGGTAAATAAGATACAGTTCCATAATGTTTTGATAACCTTTATTTTTATTTAAACATTAATCTTTATTATGATAGGTACATTATGTAAATGTACCTTTCCTAAGTAACATAATTATTCAATCTAGCATCGTGACATTTTACTCAAAGGTGTCCTTAAACGCCATGTGGATTTGTCCAACCATATCCGAAGCAGTCATACTTCGTCCATATATTTCATATGCTAAAGAATTACATTTTCTAGTAAACTTAGCAATAGCATAAGTAGCAATACTCTGAGCAAGTTGTTCATGGTGGTCACTATCACAATAATTCCTATATTTAAAAGCCCATACGAACACTGTTCCTAAAGACCCTGATATAATATCGCCCTGCCCAGCAGCTCGTCTTCCTGTACCACCTTCTGATGATGACCAATTATATAAAGACACACTGGAGTAAAAATGGTCTGTTTGGCCTTTCACCAAAACTGAAACATGATTGCCCCAAAAATCAAACCAGTTGCTATCATTCCTAGAGATTGAGTCTTGCAACATCTTAGCTTCACGAAGATTAGGGGTCATTATTACTCCTGGGCTGGGGTATTCTTTTATGATTGCTGGATTTTTGGAAAGAGCGTATAACCCATCAGCATCTATTATTAAGGGTTTTCCCAAAGTTTTACAGGTTTTTATAATATCTTCAGCTAGGGTCATTGCTTCATCTTCTCTTCCTAAACCGGGACCAATTACAACAACGTCCATTTTCGGTATTAACGAACTAATTTTAGAAGCTAATTTAAGGTTGAGATACGGATAAACTATAAGATCAGGGCTGTAGCTTTTTATCACAGGCGCTGCACTTTCAGTAGTAACCACGTATACTAAATCAGCTCCAACCTGTTGAATAATTGAATAAGTACGATTAAAAAACAGTGGATACCTACTTAGTATATTAATAAAATAATTCAGTAGTTAGATAATCAATTACACTTATGGAGCACATATGACTACGAATACTGTAGATACCTACTTAGGTAGGTAGGTAAATCGTCACAAAACCATTATATTTTTGGTTATAATAATAATATTATTACCAAATAGGTGTTCACTCGGCTTGTCCAACCTGTAGGTACAGTTTTATGTAACAAAGGCTCATTCAGTTAGTTAGTATCTACATTCTATATTCCACATGATAGGCAAAATAAACTAGGTAATCCGTTCTCTATAATGATTGTGTATTGTAAAATGCATACCTTTAAGGCTGATATCGCTGAAAAATATGGTGCTCCAGTGTACTCAATAGAACCACCAATAACACCTATTTTGCCAGCTTCTCCTTTGGACTTTCCTTGTAATAAATGTGGAACTATATCTTTTGCTAAGTGTTCCAGCTTTTTTTCAGAAAGGTCATTTGTGCACTCACGAGAATTTCCAGAACACACGTTTTGTATTCGTAAACAAATACAAAAGATAAGAAAACACTTAGTATTTTTATCCATGTTGTAAATTATAAGCTTTTGAATAAAATTTGTTTGCCAATGTCACGGAGAGGTAACACAAAACCACAAAGTAAAACCTACCTTTCGTTACTACCACTTTAAAATAATGTTCACGGTATGGTCCTGCCATATAGTATAACTCGTATTTGGCATTAAAACACTTGCAAACAAAACACAGATAAATAGGTGCAAAAGGTTAAGGTCAATGCGTTATTGTGGGAACAGTTTAATGACCATTTCCTCTATTTAAACTGTGTGAGTGCGCGATGCAGTAGGTACCTATAATATACCTACTGCTGGGGGTCTAGCAATTTTGTATGGTAAATTATTATTCAACACAACATAGAATTATATGATTGTGAATTTGTGACGTGTAACAGCATCGCAGGATTATGCTGGAAAATGGCCACAGAATGGCTGACCACCCCAAACCTCTTTGTATTTTATGACTTTTTATCATCTTTTTATACTAAACTTTTAATACTGGTCTCATTAGTGATGGCAATTAGTGCGATTTTGCATAAATTTCATAAACATGCTATTTCAAGAGTCTTAGCATGCTAATTGCTATTGCTATGCTATTTGCTAATAAGACTGTAAATTGATAACAATATTCAGTATTTATTATGATTACGGTTAATATGCAAATTAAAGAACGCGTTTACTTAAAGGCTTATTAAATTGCACTAAATTCAGTCGCCTAAATGGTTCAGCCAGATAGCCACTGTCGATCTAAAAATGCGCATGTACACTTAGTACCTACAGGTAACTTTTTAGCGACTAAGTAGCTGTAATTTAATTTGCTATACCTAAAATACCTATTCAATGACTGAGTTTAGGAAGTTATATTATTATCTAAATATCATAAGAAAGAACAACGGATTATTTTGTTGGGTAATGGAAAATAACGTTAAATTTGCGTGCTACTTTTGGCACATCACTACGAAAATAAACTGTTCATATAGCCTTGTAACAGCGTAGTGTAGTAATTAATTAATTCTGCAATTAAACTAAAGTTTACCGCTAAATCACAACATTTTAATCATACATTATTCATGATAATTATCAGTTAGTACGGCAAATTCAACAAAAATTTTTTTTCATAGAAGTAACGTTTTGTCAAGGTTACGTCCTTTGTTTGATCTGAAACGGTAAATTAAACCATAATATTACGTTTATAACGTTTTACAAAATTACGTCGGTTGTCTCGACCGTTCGATGATCACGCCCTTTAGGGCGGGTTTTTCACCAATAGTTAACCAATAGGTAACCAATAGTTAAACACTCTAAGAAATCTTGACCATTGGTTAGATTTTGTTTGAGTTTTTAACCATTGATAGCGTTTTGTTTGTATTAGTACACTTGCATATTTTATGTAATTATGATAATGATTATGTAATAAAATATATTTAATAATGTAAAACCTTTCATTACCTATTTAAGATGTGAACTTTGATGATGAACTTTCTTTCATACTTTATCCAGGCTTAGGACTGGCAGTTGAATGTTATAAACTGGCGTATTTATAAGTTCATTTGATTGTATTTACATGATTTAGTTTAGTATTTTACACTTATGTACATTATTTACAAATTTACACTTTTTAGGGCATTAGTCTCTTATAGTGCGCCACGCACGCACTACCGCACGTGCCCATATAAGGTATTAAACAATCAAACGCAATCACATGGCATACGGGACACGCATACATTCATTCAATAAACTTCCGAGTTCGCATCGCACTGGCCGGCGGCGCCACCACGGCGGCACCGACCCGCTGGGCTGCTAAAATTTTAAACAAATTATTCACACGCATGAAATTCATTGGAATTCATTCATAATACGCTCCATTTTTCATATCACTTGTGAAATCTGCTAAAATTTACGTGAAAGACAAAGATAGGTAGATATAGTATCCCCGTGGTTGCGAGGGAGCGCGCACGATGCCCATTTTTCATATCACTTGTGAAATCTGTTAAAATTCACGTGAAAGACAAAGATAGGTAGATTTAGTATCCCCGTGGTTGCGAGGGAGCGCGCACGATGCCGGCCCGCGCTCAGCTCCTGCCTGAAGCGACTAGCGAGCGAGTATTTGAGTAATGAATTCATGAGATATCTTCATTTCATACTTCATAGAACTTTACGACTACATTTCATTTGTGAATTGCTAATGAAGTTTTAGCATGCTACGAATTAATGTTTATGCTAATTAATCCACCACTAGTCTCTATGCGACGATTCGTGTATTAGACAGAGATATAAGATAGTATGTTTACACGAAGGATGCGGAGCGGCAACGCCGCATTGGCAGGCATTGGCTCTCTCCTTATACCTCCTTGTACCTCCATGTATTAGGGACAAACACAGAGTACAGAGTATCACAGAGTACATTGGTAAAAACATATACTCTTTGAATGAAACTGGCGAAGTTAGTAATTTCAGTATATCAGTATCTCTTAGTAGTCTGTGCAGTATATAGCAAAGTTCTCTGTGATTAGTGAAAGTTGAAACCATAACCACAACAGGATTTTCTGCTTGTTTTATTTATATTACGTAAAAATGGATGACAAACACGAAAGCGTTAAGTTAAATTATATAATACATAAGTTCTCTAGTTACTCCGCCAGTTACATACCAGAGTAAGTTAACATTTTAATGTCATGGTATTTGGTATTAGTATATTGTCATTTATCCCTTTGATTCACGTAATCATGGAAGCTTCCCGGTATTTTGATCTCCATTGCTCTATAAATAAACAGTTCTTTCATCGAGTTTCAGCACTCATGGCATTTTAGCAGAATTTCGACCAGTATTTCGTAAAGAAAAGCTGTAAAATTAAATGGTTTCAGCAACATAATGGTGGACAATCCGGTGGACCAGCTCTCGCGCTGGTTTACCGACAGCTCTACCCAATCACAATTCATCATGCTGAAGCTGAACTCTCCAAGCATCGTGGAAACTATAAAATTTGGCAAGTTCATCAAAGCCCATGTCAGCAACCTAAAGAAGTTTCAAGTACTTGGTGGCACAGAAGAAAGTAATTTATCTTTGTTATTGTCTGCGTAAGTAAAACATAAATAGTTAACTTTAATTTGTAGGGTGGCGTGCCTTAGAGCTGTGTTGAAAATCTACAGAATTCCATTAAATGGCTTCCGAAAAGTTAAATGTTATTTTTTTAGGTCATTTGTATTATAATGTTTTAGGCCTTTTGTAGTTTTATTACTATTTTCTAAACATTATAATTAAATTACCTTCCCCCCACTAGGTGGAATGATGATCTGGCAAAACCTGTGGGGAGCCCATGGATACAGGAGGTGAGCAGCTGCTCCAAGTGGCACTCTGTGGGGGAGGCCTTTGTTCAGCAGTGGAAGTCTTCAGGCTGATGACGATGATGATGATCAAATTATGCTCCAAATACTGTTTGTGTGAGTTTTTTAAGAACCTTTGGTTTACCAACTTTGGCTTGTCATTGGCCCCCTAAAAGATACGTAGCAAGGTATTTTTTAAAGAAAAGCTGCTAAATTAATAAAAAGGTTCATATTTTTCCAGAGGATTGAAAAACGATAGTGCTGCGGAAGTTTTTAGACTGCGAAACAGAACACAGGAGGGACTCTTTCTACCCATTACTTACATAAAAATAGTCCCATTGCAATCCTGGGGACCGGCTTACAACTATACAATATGGTATGTGGAGTTGATGGGCAAGGACCAGGATGACCTTGTCAATAATGCATTGGAAACCATCAACTTGGTAGGTAATATAATAGTTCATCATCATCAACAGCCTAGAGATGTCTACTGCTAAACATAAGAAACCCCCAGATAGTGCCACCTTAAGTGTCTGCTTGCCGCCTACATCTATCTTCTCTCTGCAGTTTTCACCTCTGCCATTCTAATTAAAAATAATTAAAAACTAACCCCTGGGTTCTTGTACATTTTTAAGTTAAATTCATGTCTATTTAAAATACTGATGACTCATTGGCTACCTGTTGATCTCAGCTATTGTCAACCAATGAGCATACAGTAATTGAGTACACTAAGCTGACATGAGTTGGACAAACATATGAGAAAGGGGAGGTTAAGCTCAGTGGCATTGTCAGTGGGAGAATGGAGAGGCCTATATCCACCAGTGGACTAATAGACTGGTGATGTTTATTGGAAAATCAAGTGTGGGAATTCGTAGACATGATGTCATCCACAAACCTGCACTGGCCAAGTGTGGTGGATTACATTCTACAGTTAGTAGTCTTTATTTTGTTATACTTATAAGGTCAAATAAAGGTATTTTTCATTTTCATACACTAAGAAAGAAGGCCTCTGTCTCCTTCAGTAGGAAAGCAAATGAAAATGTAAATTCAAGGTGTAATCCCAAAAAAACATTTTTATATAGAAAATATCTATCTGGACCAGACTTTATTGCCATTACACTCCCACTGCACTTAGACATACATGGTGGAAGTGGGAAAACACTACATATTTCCTTTTGTCAAAATCGTTTTTCAATGATACATGATATACAACTATTGCAGCGTAAAGAGGAAGAAGCTGTGCGTCTCTTACTAAAACACTTACGACGGCGTCGATACAAAGATGCGTTTGAAGCCCTATCACGTGAGAGTGGGGTGCAACTTGAAGGGCCCGTGCAGACGAGACTGTGGAATGCACTCGTTGAGAACGGAGACTACAAGATGGCTGAGAGGATATTCGAAGAGGCTGCAGCTGGTATGCCATTCATTTCGCTTTACAGATTAAGTTGTCAAGGAAAAGCAGGTGATACTGGTAAGGCCTGGGTTTCTTCAAGTCAAGAGTGAACAGGTATCTTCTAATCAAGCATGCACCACCATAGGTCACATCATCACCAGTTGAGACAGTGATCAAATACCTATAAATTATATAAAAAAAACCGTAATATCCATTTTGTTTTGTTAAAAATTTATAAATGTTTATAAAGACAATTATGAGAAGTAATATTTAACCTGGGTACATCAACCTTACCATCAGGGTCTGGTTCTGATTGTGTTACCCTGGTATCTTAATACTGATGCTGATAATGTACCTTGGTCAGAAGGGCTCGATTGGTCCATCGATACTAATTGTTACCTTAGGATCATCTCATCATCAACAGCTTCAACATGGCCAGAGAACCTGCTGAACATGGGCCAGATAGCGCCACCTTGAGCGGCTTCTTGTCTCCTGTATCCATCGGCTTTTTGTTGGTCCACCTAGTGGGGGGTTGGCCTACGTTGCGTCTTCCGGTTCATGGTCGCTACTCCAGAACCTTCCCATCGGTTGTCAGTTCTACGAGCGATGTTGCCTGCCCATTGCAATTTTAACTTGCTAATTGTAAGAGTTATTACTGGTCACTTTAGTCACTTTATTTCGGATCTTATCTCACAAGGAAACACCGACCATAGCTCGTTGCGCGACTTTGAGCTTACTAATGAAGCCAACAGTAAGAGACCTCGCCTCAGTATCTTAAACCGGTGCGGAAAATGGCCCTGGGGGTCTAGCAAAGATTCCTTTCCATTAACGTTAACGCCAAACGCTATCGCCAAAATGTATTGAAATGACAGCCCCTGCGGATTACTTGTCCGCAGCTAAGGTCATTCTCCATACATTTCGAGTTATCGTTTGGCGTTAACGCTAATGTAAAGGGAGCTTTGCTACACCCGTTGAGCCAAAATAGTTACGCTGTTCTGAGCCTAGCGCAGCCGACTTTTCTACCCATGACGGTTTCCATTTCAAGGTAGATTTTGTTGTTGTAACATGTAATAGTATATTTCCAGAGGGTGAGCTAGAGTGGTACATGTCCTGGCAGCCATACAAGCCGGTGTGGCGACTGATGTCCGCGTGCTCCTCGCAAGTGGAGGCGCGTCTGCGGGGACCCGCGGCCGCGGGGGACGTCGCGCAAGGGGTCGCTCACGACCTGCACTCGGCTGATAGGGACCTGAGGATGGAGGTGGTGAGTACACCATCATGCACACACCAACTCACAGACCAAAACACACCGAAAACATACCCCCACTCCCTTTCCACATGCTCGTCGCAAGTGGAAGCCTATCTCCAGAGTACCGCAGCAGTTACCCCTTGAGTGATAGAGGGGATGTCCAAGGGGTACATCAATGCTTACTGTTCTGAGCAAGGAAAACGACTTTTTGTTTTGTTTATGTCCTTGCATTGGTAGGATTGCCTAAAGATCAAGAGTTTTAAATGAAAACTGCAATTGCTTAAAGCAGATTTACTTCAATTTTGTAGCGTAGGTATCTACCATGACCGCTATTTATACCGTATAACACCATTTTCATATATATTTCACCTATTATTACATTATGGTTAATCTATTTGTATGTAAGTTCCAAAAGGTGATAAAAGCCATAGTTTAATTTGAATTAAACTATGTACTGGTTAGATTTTGAAATAATTCACCAGATAACTCGCATGAAACAAAAAAGCAACCACCTTTCATCATTTCACCGTCGCGCCGCGGGCATTGCCCAAGCGAAGGGAATCGCCTTTGCATACATTGCACCTGTGACCGACCGGATGGTCGTGGGTGACCGTCACGCCGAACAGTTGCCACGACCGGCTGTGGCTGCACGCATCTATCCAACAACCTGGATACAAAACGTGTATAAATATAACAACGCAAATAAACTCGATAAGAGGGTGTTGCAGTCTTGATATCTTAACGTTGGGGTCAAATAATGTGCAACATTTGCAAGGTTAAACTCAATGAAAACACAAAGTATTGTTCTACTCTTCTAATAATTTCGATGACTTTGAAATTGGCTACTTATCTGAAATGATGAAATAATAACTTATTTTGCAATTTTGATTTATTTCGTTTTTTGGGTTCCGTACCCAAAGGGTAAAGCGAACCCTGTTACTAAGGCTCTGCTGTACGGCTGTCTTCTGGCTGTATCTCATGAACCGTGATAGTTAGTCGAAATTGTCACAGACAAAAAGTCCCCATGTAGGGACAGACAGGCTTTGGAGTGGGGGAACAGATGCAGGGCAACAGGGAAACAGGGGCGCTGCCGCTGCGTTGTCCTTTTAAGACGGTGACAGGACCACGTTTGCGACAGCAGTCGAACATGAACCGTATATTGTATATTATAGGGTCGCTTTATGCGTAGCAAAAATATGGCGATTACGTTACGTTGCACTTCGACTTTTCCAGTTTGTGGTACAAATAATTAGTTATAAAAGAAACGCTTATTGTTATAAAAAAATTGGCTTACAGATGGATGCGTTGAAATATAACTCATCACTATGATTTATTTTAATGGGGTGTCTTATTATAATATAGCATTTTGGGGTGTTTGAATGATTTTTTTAGACGTCACCTCACGGCTATTTTCTATAGAGAAAACTTTTTGTAAACGCGTTTTGATTTCCGACGATGGAAAGAGCATATGACCAATATTGACGTGCATTTTTTTCAATCCATTAAATGGTATACATTTTTAGAAAATTACGTTCTAAATAGTCGATTTGGGAGCATTCAGCGCCTTAAGGCTGTATAATTATAACAGTAGATTGTTTGTGTACGAGCCCAGGAGGGCCCACCGAACGCGGGGAGCCCCGACGCGACGGACCCGGCGGAGGCGGCGTGCGGCCCGGCCGGCTGCTGCGGCAAGCCCGGCCCGCGCGGCGGACACCAGCTGGTCGTCGACTCCGGCACAGGTACCCCGCGCATCTAGCTTCTCTCCAGGAAATTGTTAGTTTGCTGTAAGAAGTAGGCATGGAAATGATTGCTACTGAAACATAATCATTTCATCATAGAATTTATTTTAGTCACTGTGATTTCCTGCCTGCTATTTTTCATAGGCTGTGTTTTTTCACAGACTGTGATCTTTTATATGCCTAATGAATTTATGAGCCATAGCGATTGGCGGTGCTTTATCAAAAGAAACAGAGACGCGATTTAGGAGCAACCTAGCGATGTTGCGACCTGCTACTAATGGTTACTAAGAAATCTAACGCAGTGTTTATAAAGTTATAACTTACTGGTCTCAGTTGGATTTCTAAAGCATAAACAAGATGATATGTTTTGATATTCACCGCTGATGCTACTCTCGTATCATTAAATCCGAAGCCACGATTCATTAAGTGTGATTAATTGCACTGTGATTTGTAGCAGAGGATGTTCCACAAAGTAGCAGAGTGATTTATAATTTATAAAATCATATGATTTTTCACCTGCTCCTTGTGAAATGATCCATGTCTAGTAAGAAGAGGACCACCTCATGGGGAAACAGCTCCACCTTGGACAACTTCGTCACATCGGTTGCGATGTTGTCAAACGTATGACGATTTTAGCATTTAAAAAACCGTAGCGTCCCGTACGTACTGAAAGTGCTGACTAATGGAATATTGTCCCTACAAACCATACACTCTCATATTCTAGGGTCTACCCTCCACATCCAACTATAAAGTTCCTGTTGTAACTATTAAACTTGCGTTGGTAAATTCCTCGAGACGCGTCTTGGAAATCTGTCATCGAAGATCCATCTGACAGCCGTAATACACCTCTCTTGGAAAACCAACCACAGATTCTGTCATTATAGCCTCTGCCACTGTTATTTACACTGTCCTAAACTTGCTTAAGATGACAAGTATTAGAAGAATCTCATGTAGTAGACTGACTACCCACATAAGTAATTAATTTCATCATGCACTCAAGCAGACAAGGTCCTTTGTTAACCAGAGTAAAAGATGGTAACGTGAGTTCGCCGCGGGAGAAACGGACAGAAGATCGTCAAAGCGTTTTCCGGTTCGTGGTCGCCACTCGAGAACCTTTCCTTCCCATTGTTGTCAGTTTTACGAGCGATGTGGCCTGCCTGCTAGTTCTAAGAGCTATACTGATTCCATTTCTAGGTACACTTTATCTATTTGGCGGTTGGAACGGCACCGAGGACCTGGATGATCTGTGGTCGTACTGCACGAGCCAAGAGCAGTGGCGGCTGCTCTGCCGACACAGCCAGCTGGTCGGCGGCCCTTCGCCTCGCTCCTGCCACAAGATGGTGTTCGATCCTGTCCAGCGACGACTTTACACCTTGGGACGGTATCTGGATAACGCGCAGCGGGTGGCTAGTAATATGAATGTAAGTGGGCATTTTCTTTATTATTTTATTAGTAGCTTTTATATTTGTGGTTCGTTAATATTGGGGTGAGGCCAGATTATTATCTAGTTGCTTATTATACTTTAACTTAGAGTGTGTACTAATGCTATACGCTAAGTACTTTACCATTCAACTGTTGACAAGTTCAGTGTCAATTTAACAGCCTCGTGTTGTTGTGTCGTGTCGTGTTATGGTGGTTGAGCAAGTCGGCTCTTAATCCAGAGGATGTTTGTGTGAGGTTCGATTCCCGCGACAAGACATGTATTTGTGCACAAATGAAAAAAGTGCAAATACATATTCTGTGTCTGGTGTTGTTGGACCATCGTCCTTGTGGTTCCCGAATTCCTAAATACGGTTTATAAGGGTCTAGAATATTATATGTAATTAATTTATTTAAGATTTGTCGAGAAAAAAATTAAGCGTTCGTAACTCGTAATATTATATAATTGAATGAAAACATTAATTAAGATGATATTTTGTTCCACAGAGTGAGTTATTCTCGTACTGCGTAGAGAGCGGTGAATGGTCGCTAGTGAACGAAGACACGTCCCGCGCCGGCGGGCCGCGGCTTGTGTTCGACCATCAAATGTGTATCGACGCCGACACGCAGACTATCTACGTGTTTGGGGGCCGAGTGCTCCCGGCTAATACGTGAGTATTACATAGTAACATGTTTATATGTAATAGTGCGCGTATTACTAGCTACTGTGTCTAATAGTACGTAAGTATGCAATACAGCTAACATATTATTAACTAGTGTGAAACAACATCGTGAAGTAGCTATTTCTAACCAGCTGTGTATAGTCAAGCAAACGTGTTTTAAGAATGCGTACTAAAACCCAATATGCAAAAATAATGCGTTACCTAACTAACTTTCTTACCTAACATGTCAAAATAGTGCGTACTATTATCCAACATGTCATAATAGTATGCAATATTACCCAACATTTCAATATAGTGTGTACTACTACCTAACAGGTCAAAATAGTGTGTACTACCTAACAGGTCAAAAACGCTAACAGGTCAAAATAGTGCGTACTATTACCTAACAGGTCAAAATAGTGTGTACTACCTAACAGGTCAAAATAGTGCGTACTATTACCTAACAAGTCAAAATAGTGCGCACTACTACCTAACAGGTCAAAATAGTGCGTACTATTACCTAACAGGTCAAAATAGTGCGCACTACTACCTAACAGGTCAAAATAGTGCGTACTATTAGTCTATTACCCAACACGTAACAACAGTGCGTACTGTTACCCTACACGTGATAATCGCTTCGCTGACTAGGTATCCCCGCGCCTATTTCCAGCGAGGAAGGCGGCACGCCGCAGTACTCCGGGCTATACGCGTACTACATCCGCACAGACACGTGGCAGCAGCTACTCGCCGACAAACATTCCCTGCCCGCGCCTCAGCCGCGCGTCTCGCACTCCATGCTGTTCCATCCTGTGGAGCGGCGGCTTTATATATTCGCGGGGCAGAGGAACAAGGAGCATTTAGTGGATCTGTGGTGGTGGGACGTGGGCAGCGGGGAGTGCCGCGCGCTGTGTGCCGCCGCCGCCGCCGCGCCGCCCGCCGCCGGCTTCACGCAGCGCGCTACCCTCGACCCCGATGCCGGAGAGATGTACGTGCTGTCGGTGAGTGGACTTGTCGTCGTCATCAGCCTGGAAATATTCACTGCTGAACATAGGCTTTCCCCCACTGAGCGCCTGCTTGCCTCCTGCACACATCGGATCCCTGCGGTTTCCACCAGATTGTCGGTCCACCTAGTGGGTTACGCTGCGTTTTCTGGTTCGTGCTTGCTATTCTAACACTTTTCCCCCATCGGTTGTCAGTTGTGATGCAGCCTGCCCATTGCCATTTCAACTTGCTAATTCTAAGAGATATATCGGTCACTTTAGTTCTACTGCGGATCTTGTCATTTCGGATTGTGCGCGAGGGAAAAGTAAATAATCTATGTGTGAACATTTCACACAGCGCCATCTAGCCCCAAACTAAGCATAGCTTGTACTATGGGAACCAGATAACGGATATAATACTTATATACTTTTTTGTTTGTAAATACATACATAGAATACAATATAACACCCAGACGCAGTACAAACATCTATGTTCATCACACAAATGTTTGTCCCGGGCAGGAATCGAATCCACAGCCCACAGTTCAGAAGGCAGGGATACTACCAACTGAGCTATCGGGCCCATCTATAGATGAGTAATGTGTATTTTCGTGTTTATATAGATAAAATAGGGATTTAGTTGAATCACCCCTTTGCTGGAGCACGGCTTTCATGTTTTGTCCGTAACTATAGCCCGATCGCATAACTGTTCACTACTTCTGGACATCATGCTACCATCTTGCGCCGGTTTATAGGAAGCATACGATCACCATCGCCACCAGACTATACATCGCCACAAAACAGGATAATATAAAAAAAAAACGATTTGATCACGACCTGCAGTCGTTCTCGAATCCAGCCCTAAGTTTTCCCTTAAGGATAGTATAATATTATATTATCTGTGGTTAGGGCATGAGCAAGGAGAAGGAGCGTCGCGTGTACAACACTCTGTGGGCGCTGTGCCTGCGGCGGCTCACGTGGTCCTGCGTGTACCGCAGCGAGAGTGCGGCGCCGCGCGACCCGAGGCCGCGGTTCGCGCACCAGCTCGTCTTCGATCCCGTCAGGAAGGTTCGCATTAAGCACCTTGTTTACATCTACACAAGGCTGCATTTCCATTGGTCGTTCACGCTGCCCCTTGTGAAGTTTTGGAAGTGGAGTGGTGGGACTTCGGGCGTGAGTTAAAAGGAGAGTGTTTGCTCTGTTACTCTGCGTGTTCCCTCAGGTCCATAATATTTTGTCGATCCCGTTATAATGATTATTATGTTTCTGCTAAATATTCGGTCGGTCTGCATAATGGTGCCGCAGCAAACTTGCATGGACTGTCAAATATTGGAGACGACAGAAAAACATGGCCTTTTAGAACCTGTATTGTATACCGGCCTTCGTTAAGATGCTTTGAAAAATGCGACTAGTACGCGAGTATTTACATCCGGACAGACGTCAGTTAAAGCAGAAACGTTGTTCGCTCGGTCAAAAGCATACAAATTTATTTTATTTTATTTTATTTCACATAGAAAACTAACAGCTGCTTAGAAGCTAATAAGTTATGGTTATAAACACAAGAAAGCCTTAAACAGTTTTCGCTTATGGTTATAAAGTTCAAAGTTTAAAGTGTCCTAACAGATAAAATGACAAATAACGTTGATAGATAATAACAAGTGCAGAGAAAATAACATAAATCTTAAATAACTTACAAAGCCATATATGCACTTAAATTATATGAGAACGAGATGATAATTAATACAACGAGATTGAATAGAATTAATAAATATTAATAAAGTTATTGATAAGTGATTTGAAGAAATTCCGCCTCATTGTGAACATATCTACATTTTCAGAATAATTCGAGTTAAAAAGATTGACAGTTCGTACGAAAAAAGCGTTTTGACGTTAATTAGTAGAGCAAAAAGGAGTATACAATCTCAGATAGACAAGTTTGACTTTTGAAAGTAAGGATGGAGAGTCAAACACATTCAAGACAATACTGTGTAGAAAAGTGAGATCTGCCGTTTCTCTTCTCTCGAAGAGAGGTTTAAATTGTTCAAATATGTATACCGAAATCAATATCTTTCCAAGCTAAACCAGCCACTTATCTCCGTAGATCCACTACCTATTCGGCGGCAATCCCGGCAAGCCAGCGTCACCTCGGCTCCGACTCGACGATCTCTGGTCGCTGCGACTGACGAGGCCGACTAAAGCGCGCATTCTCTCGGACGGAATCGCGCTCATACGTGAGGCGGCGTACAGGGCTCTCTGTGCCTCGCCTAAGAAGCAGGTGGAAGCTCTCCAGTATCTGAGAGGAGATATTAACGAAGTCACGGATCATTCTGACCCACAGCAGGTGAGTTAGGTAGACCACACCAAGGTGACAAGTGTGTGACGGTGTGTGTCTATGTATGTAGGCGTGAGGAGGAGTGGGGAAGCGTGTGAGGAACAGTGTGTGAGGGTATGGACAGGAGTAATAGGGAAGAGTGGATAGGCTTAAGTGTGATTGGCTTAGAGACGTTTGGGGAAAGAAGAAAGAAAGAAACAGATGACAAGCACCGGTTTTGAAAGGGTGTAGTACGAGCTGAATTGCACTTTATTACATTGTCGCCAGAGACTATTATTGCATCGAGTATTTATCTGACATCATTATGTGGAGTGAAGCTTCTCTATCTTATTCTGAACTCTGATCTGTCGTCCCGCTTGGGGTGTTTTGTGCATTTCCCTTTGCCAGCAGAGTTACCCTAGCCAACCTAACTCCTTAACATATCGGAGCACAGCCTTGGGTCGCTGACATAACAGTACCCCTAATACGAGTTTCGATAGTTTACTAAAACTTAATTCGTTTACGTTTTCCCCCTTTTCTCCAATACATTCCTTTGCAGCGCCCCTAGCGGACACGTTGATGAACTACCTTTAAAATTTTCCACAATTATGTAGTATTGTGTTCCATTGTTTACGCATGTTTAATTACCTTAACTTAGATCTATTCGTGAGAACCTGTAATTGGCTTTCTATAGCTACTCTATTTTATTAAAATAAGCTGTTGGTTTTCCAATAAATAAATAAAATAAATAAATAAACTAAAAATGGCAGTACAAATTTTAAATGAATTCGCGCGTATTCACGTATTGGAAAACTCGTACTAGGGGTACTGTTCCAGTGAAGCATCTCTACCTTTACTTATCCTGTACTGTATCCGTCGACTTGCAGGTGTCCCGTCTCCACGGGTTGGCGACGGTACTGTTCACGGGCGGCGAGTGTGCCGGAGCGCGCAGTGTATGCGCGACACTGACGCCGCAGCGCGCGCGCGCGCTCGGGCGGCGCCGCGCGCGCGCGCCCGCCGCGCCCGACCTCGCGCACGCACTCGCGCAGGTAACGTTACACCACACACGCGTACATCGCTGGCTCCGCGGCGTGGTCTCCGGCGCGAGTGTGCCGGAGCGCGCAGTGTATGCGCGACGTTACACTAGGTAACGTTACACACGCATACGTTACTGGCTCGGGTCGTCTCCACGGTACTGGTCACGGGTGGCAAGTGTACCGGGGCCACAGTGTATGCGCGACGTTACGCTATAAGACGTAACGTTGTTTGATACACACACAATCTATGTGTAGGTGTATTTCGAAATGGACTGTATGAGGTGCATCTTGAGACTTAGGTGAGGAACTGATTATCTACTCCTGGAAGCTTTTAGAGAGATTTAAGAATACTTCACCAACCTTCCATCCACGCCCCTCTAGAGCAGCAGCATGAGTCGCAGTCCAAGCATGGCCTGCACTGCGCAGTCAGTATCACTGTACTCCAAAAACTTCAGAAACTTGCAGCACCCTTAATTACGAAGAAAGAATTCAGTCTTCTCTCGACAATGACTGGCCAAAGGAAACACAATGCCTACCATCGGTCGACGGTAGTAGATAGAAAAATTAATGGAGTCTATTTCCTAAGCACCGATGGAAATTAATGCGATCTTGCGTAAATTTCACAAACATGCTAATTCACGAGACTTAGCATGCTAATTGCTATAGCTATGCTATTTGCTAAAATGAAACGAAATAAAAAATAAATGAAAAATTAATGAAAAATGAAATTAAACATGAAATAAAAATGAAATGACACTACATTAAAAATTATATTCAAAATGAATTGAAATGAAATTTCGTGTTTCACTGAATTTCGCAACTACATTTCATTTGCGAAATGCTAATTGAGTTTTCACATGCTGAAAATGAATGTGAATGACCACTAATCCATCACTACTAAATACCCTCCAACAGAAGTCTTTGAGAGGCATAAAAAATGCTGACACCAGGGGTTACCACTTGCCAGCACGAGAAGAAGATCATTGTAAAACGATGTATTCTTTGTGAAAACAAGAGTTTATTTATGTATCTATCACTTTACCCTGACAACTTACTGTTCTAACCCACCCGTATATGCACAGGTGCTAGGCGCGGACGACAGTACCCTGGAGCCCCAGCTGCCGTTCGAGGAAGTCCCCGAGCCGGAGCCCGACACGTGGGAGGTGGGCCGCGACGAGGACGCCGGAGCCCCGGGCGCTTCGTGCCGCGCCAGGGCTCACAGGACCGCGTTATACGACGCTCTGTGTAAGTACTACCGGCCGTCCACTGTGCCGCCGCAGGGGGACGTTATGGATCTCATCACTCTGTAAATATGACGTTTTAAAGTTTTGCCTCTGTTGGCAACACTTGTTAAAGAAACTTCCTAAACTTGTATAATTATGGCTGTTTTGCAACAGTTGTTAGAAAAACTTGCTAAACTAAAAGATAGCTCTGTTGGTAACATTCTTACAAAACTTGTTAAACTTTATCAAAGGTAGCTCTGTTGGTATAGCACTTGTTACAAAAAACTTGCTAAACTTTTGTAATGATGGCTCAGTTGGTGATTTAACACTTGTGTTGTGACACAAAGTTGCTTAACTTTTATAATGATGGGTTTGGGTAACACTTGTTACAAAAACATTTATAATGATGGCTCTGTTGGTAACACATGTTAAACTTTTATAATGTTGCCTCTGTTTGGTAACATTCGTTACAAAAACTTGCTAAACTTTTACAAAGATAGCTCTGTTGGTGAGGCAAGTTACAAAAGAGCCATCATTTCTTTATCAGATTGTATGGGCCAACCGTAATATAATTATTTGTATGGACCCTACATAGTCGTCCGGCTCTAATGACCACTATGGAGCTCTAGCTCAACCTTATTGATTTGATATTAATGAGTACAGACAGATTCAACCGGCAGTTGCTATAAAATTATGGAATGATTACTTTATTGATGCTGAAATGATATATGAATTATTATACAGTTGGCCCGTACACTACGGCTAATGTAATGTGTAATCACAGAGCAGGAAACATTTGCGGTAGTAATACTAAATTGCATCGCGGTTTAAGGCAAGAAAGAGTCAGAGTTACTCATGTAAATTCCAAATTGCGTAAAATTGAATAAACGCATTGGAAGTGCGTGTTCTGTTAAATTGTTGCGAACTAGCTATAAACCGCATCTAAAATGTATTAGATAATTCCGCCTCGTAAAACCTATAAGTTGTTAAAATTTATCATAGGTACCTTTTAAACGATTGATGAGCAGACTTACGGATGATTTATGCTAGACCGTGGCGAGCGCAAGCCGTGCCTCGTCCGAGGCACGGTTTCAATACTTCACAAACATTTTACTCGGAAGCGGCGCGGCTCGCTACCGCCACGGTCTACCATAAATCATCCTTTAGGGAGAATTTTACAATGTTGATGTACGTCTGCACTAACGTTTCAAGCTCTAACCCCGGGTCTCGTTCGTTTTTGACGGGCCCGATAGCTCAGTTGGTAGTATCCCGCCTTCTAAACTGAGGGCTGTGGGTTCGATTACTGCCAGAGACAAACATTTGTGTGATGAACATTGATGTTTGTTCTGCGTCTGGGTGTTATATTGTATTCTATGTATGTATTTACAAACAAAAAAGTATATAAGTATTGTATCAGTTATCTGGTTCCCATAGTACAAGCTATGCTTAGTTTGGGGCTAGATGGCGCTGTGTGAAATGTCCACACATATTTGTCCACACACATATATATATTTTAAAGCTAAATTCATGTCAACTGAAAAATACGAAACGCGCATTGGTCGTTCCTAGATCATCGGCTGTCTTCAACCATGAGCGTTCAGTGTTTTCAAGTTGACATGAGTTTAACTTTAACGTAAAGAAATCGGGGAATGAACTCGTTGCAGTAGGTACGTCATAGAAGGTAAGTGCGAACTTAGGAGCTGTCAAACCTTAGTGCAGACGAACATTATTATAAATTATACGTAAATTATATTTAACTGTTTCTATGTATGTACTCTTACTATCTTCATTATCTACTATAGATGTACGCTATATGTACCACTGCATGACTCTTTTCTATATTCCTAGTAGTAATAAAGATAGCAATAAAGATTCAATGCATTTGTAATAGCATTTTGCATTATAGATTAGTAACTTTTCTATGGAGCTCAATTTTTTATTGTAATGTTGAGCTTTTGTCGAAACCTCGTTAGTTAGAAGTATTTAGTCGAAGTCATTGAGTTCACTTAGCGTGAATAGGTACAACAAAATACAAAGATGTTCCATCAATTTGACGAAGAAATAAGATGGTCTGGGTCTGGCCTAGAAGCATAATTTATATACAAAATAGAGGCCACTCACAAATAAAAAGTGAATGCACAGAATTACGTATTGCACACCGCTTGGTTGTCAATCAGATTTCAGTAATCTTTATTACATTTTTCTGAATGATACCAAATTTATTTCATACGCGCGCTTCTCTTCCGACAGAATAAATAATAAATAAATAAAATAAATTGATTTTTATTTCGACCAACAGGGATCAAATGAAAAAAAAAAAATGTAGTACGTATCCGTACTAAGGTGTTTACAGAAATATGTCTCACGACATTCATGGGACTTCATATTTGATACGCAATTTTCAGTTTTCCCCTTCTATTTGGTAAAATGCTCCATTTTGGATGTATGCTTCTAGTTTCTAGACGCTTTGATACCTTTTACAGACTGGTCCGGTAAAAAGACGAGACTGCGAGGTTCGAATACTTCTAATGATAGTATTTGACTTGTATGAAATACAGACTGTGATATGAATGGTATAGTCAATAGTATTAAATCTAGTTTTGAAACTGTAGAAAATATGTAGGTAACCAGAAGTAAAATTTTTTGTAGTTATAGTACCAGGCTGTACTACTATTTATATCAAACATATTTTTTACTCATAAAAGTAAGAATAAGTTTCAGAAGATAAACAATAGTTCATTACATAAGACAGTCTTACCAATAATATCCATTGCTTAAATCCAATGTCGTTTTGGTTCTAAATTAATTAAGTAATCAAAAACAATTGTAAATATTTTGTACTTATACTAATGCTTAACATTTATGTATATCCTAGCCTTATTATCATATTTCCACATATTTAATGTAAATACGTTTAACTGCATTTTTCGATGTAAGAATAAATTGTTTGTATTTAATCTAAACACCTCCCTTAATCGTTTGTCAAGTCTGTATGTAAATATCAAAATAAATATTGTATTATTGGAATAGTTTGTTTTTATTTTCACTCTTTATTACCTTTTTCTCCGAGGTTTTGTTTTAGAATTAGCTATTTATTTTTTTGTAGGCCGGCCCCCCACTAGGTGGACCGACGACCTGGTGAAAGCCGCGGGGAGCCGATGGATGCAGGAGGCGAGCAGCCGCTCTAAGTGGCGCTCCCTGGGGGAGGCCTATGTTCAGCAGTGGACGTCTTCAGGCTGTTAATGATGATTTATTTACTTTCCTCAAGGAGAAACAAGCGTGATTGTTGTATTTATTTATTAATCATAGAAAAACTTACAGCCTAATTATTCAGCGCAACTTAAACCCATGAATATATAAAACTCTCCAATTAGCAAGAGTTCAAAAGTGAGGCCCATAGAACAGAACAGACCCATGCTGTCGTCGATCGGCGCACAAGTCAAGATCTCATTCACAATTAATCATTTTATGAATGAAATCTCTTGAGCGATGATCGGTGACCTCGCATCACATCATACACTCGCGGTAGCGGTCTTCGAGCGACTTGCCGTCGATAAGTATCACCACGTGATTTTACCAGCGTGCGGCGCGTGTCGCCGCGATATCGTCGGAAGGCGCTCGAGGATCTCTTTCGCCCAATGTAGAGTCAGCCTAACGTAGTTCTGTAAAATGGGGGTAGGCAAAGATCCCAAACGCTAACTCCAAAAATGTATTGAAATGAAATTAGCTGTGAAAAAGTAGGCATTTTTCGAAATGTCATTCCAGTAGATTTTGGAGTTAGCGTTTGGGATCTTTGCTAAACCCCATGGGCCGCCAACTTTGTGGCATTTACCAATTTGTATAACCCCCGGTCTCTCGTCCATACGTTTGTTAATCTCATGTCAACTTAAAAATACTGAACGCTCATTGGTTAAGACAGCCTGATCAATGGGCAACCAATGAGAGTTCCGTATTTTTAAGAGTTTAACTTTAACAAACGTACGAGAAACCGGAGGCTGTAGGTATTATATTATCTGGGCCGGAGGTAAGCCTTTGAAGTACATATCGAAACCATAAGAGATGTTTCTAGAATTGTAGGGGTAACCTAGAGATTAATCAACCAAAATAAAAATGCATATAATTTTAAATATATAATTTATTATTCTCATACATGATTCATATCAGTCATTGTGACAACACGGTGTGCCATACAGTTTGAAAATAAATCCGCGGTCTGCCATGATATGTTCCCCAGTGGTTCATTCATCTGTCCTGAACATCGATACACTGTGTACATCAGATGCGTAGTTTACAACCTCCAAGCTCATACGTTATACGTAAAACATTATGCAAAGACTTGTAATCTGGTGAAATATGAACCAAAAAGTGGGCATCTCTTCTAACTAGCTAACGAATCAGTCCGCGAGTGAACCATCAAACTGTGCAATATAATGGTCGATGATCAGACGGGTACTCGGATCGGCTACAGATCCAAATGATACCAAGATGCCGATGGGAACATACATGCGTCGAGTTGTCCAACACCTAAATCATGACATCACAATAAATGTAGCGGGCAATTTATTTCATCTCCAAATAATAAACATAATCAATAGTTTTCTAAAATATAAAATAATATCTATATGTATGCTTAAGCAAAATAAGTGATCTAAAATGTTAAACCGTGTAAACAATATATTTGGTTAATCGCTTAACACCACCACCGCGCGGGCAGCAGACATCCGGCGACCGCACAAATACTGGATCGATCATAATACTCGCGCTGCGCTAAACTATGTATAAATAAACAAACATTGCACTACGCGTTGCTAATACAACATGGTACCAATTCGTAGAAAACAAGTTACCAATTCTATAAATTCTAGATTTAACAAACAACAATAAATCTGAAATAAATAATCATCGAAATGTTTTCATATTCAAAAACATGTCAGAAATATAACGTAAACGTAACAAGAGGAAAATACATTAATTGGACGATTGAACAATAATTAATCGGTTGCGGTCGTGATATGATTCTGAGTAAGCTATATATATGTATCCTGCTCCCACAACCGGTGACACAAACAATACTATGCGGCGCCTCCCGAGTAGGCGGCGCCGGCGCAGTGACTAGACATACAATACATAAACGATGTCTGCTGCTAAGCTACTGAACAAAATAATACTTAGAAAAAAAATTAGATAACTACAGCTAATAAAAAACTGGTAAGTCCATCGTTTAAGTACATTAGAGATGATCTACTATGAAAGCTAGTCAATATTAATTATTATCTAAGAACAATAAATGCAAGGCTATGGTCCAAGGGCGCCTGCCACTTTGAGCTATGCAAATAAATTATGCTATAACAAGATATCAATGTATCGCAAAATTAATTTCACTACTAGAGGACGGGTCAGCGTCCGAATAAATAACCTAATAAATATACTAGAAGGTTAATCGCTATCTAGGTCTACCACCTAAGTCAGTAATAATACCTAACGGGGCGAGCGCCCCCTACATGGAACGGTCGGAACTAGCCTAGAGTACGTGAAACGTTAGAAAAGAAGAACGACTACGTCATCGACCGGTCGCACGCAACACGGGAAGCTGCCAATATCACATCCAATAACGTAAACAATAATACATCGTAACACTTCAATAAAATCTTTAGTAAATTTTGTCTTATCAATAGATCCGCCGGCCGCGTTCGGTGAGCAACGTGTTGAGCAACGGTCCCGCGGGCCCCGGGGGCCGGCGCGGATCCCGTGGGTCCCGTGGGGCCCCAGCGCGGGTCCGTGGGGCCCCAGCGCGGGTCCCGGGGGCCCGGGCGGCCGGCGGGCGGGGACGCAACGAGAACTACACGCTACAGTAAGATGGACGAAAGTATACGGCAGAGGGCCACAACAACGCAACAAACTACTAAACAGATTACATAGTCTTTTTGCGCACACAATGGATGGAAATCGAATATTTTAGAAATTTTTCAAATGGACGTACTGAACGTTCTTATCGACAAGAGGTCTCTAAAGTGATACATATGCGAGTTCGAACGTTAAATATAATGTATATCGTACAAAATAACGCACGAAAATACAATATTAAAATCTGCCTCCGACACGGAATACAACAATGCGACATTTTCAACAACGGCGATAAATCATACGCGTAGTAAAATACAGTGATACTATTACAAAAATATCGTTAGACTTTAATCTCGAGTCGTGCGGAAAGATAGAATAGAATATTTGCTATAAGTACGAGATAATTCGATACGGAGACAGACACTCCGGCCTCGCGAATAAATCAGTCAACATCAACATCATAACACCAAACGTTAACTTCGGGAGGCCGCGACGAGTTCAAACTTTATCTACTAATAAACACTGCATACCGGCTTAGCTACTCAGTGTTTTGTCTTGTTCTATCTTTGCTCATTTAAAATGTAATAGAGAGAAACAAAACACGAAATAATTATCCTTCCGTTACACAATGTATATTAGTGAGGGTAGTTTGGCTAAAGTTGCAGCGCGCGCTGCACAGTTTGACGGTTCACGGGCGGTAGGCGCGCGCCGGTCTCGTCGGGGCCTCCCCTACACACACACACGTAACATTAATTCGATTTATAAAACGTATAAATTCGGTCTCCCGGGACCGCACCGTTATAAAAATTCAAATACACGCGTCGGGCGAACAACCGCGTCATAAATTCGTGTCGCCGCGTCGCAGCTAAAGTTTCTTTAAGACGTAGATTTAAACCTATAATCAGTTTTTTACCCAAACAACATGTTTTCACTAGTGACGTCTCGGTTGCGCGCGCGCGATAGGGAGGGCGCGTAGATCGTCACTTGTTTGGTTGGAGCACGTGTCACAGCGCGGCGGCGTCAGTGTGGCGCCGGCGCGCGGGCGAGGCGCACGTGTCAGCGCGGCGCGCGCAGCATGGCGCGCAGCGCGGCGGCGGCGGCCTTGAGCGCCGACACCAGCCGCTAGAAGTCCCGCCCGCGCGCCCGCGTGCCGCCCGCCGGCTTCGGGACGCGGCGCGTGCGCATCTCGCGGTCCACCTGGTACACGATACATGTTAAACACGCTAAACTTTATCTATAACCCCCTTACTAATGAACACAGCATTGCCATGCTGGAATATCTACTAGAATCGGCAATTGTATTACGTAAAAATTGCAACAGCAGTAGCAAAGCAACAGCAGTTAGCAAAGCGACAGCGAACACTTAGCAATCGGTCGCTCGAATTCACTTTGGCCTTAGACACTAGCGCAACAGAACGGCAATAGATGAAAACAAAAGAATGAACTTTTTAGTTCTTCTTCTTTAATGGCTTTCTATCGATTTTTTGCAATAATTCTGCCAATGTCAAGTGAGTAAAATTTTGACAGTCAAAACGCCAACAGTAAAATGGAGGATATTTTACTGAAGGCTCTAAAAAAGACCGTTGAAGCCAAAACGAAAATGCATGGTTTTATGATCTTGAAACCATTTGCCAACACTCGTACACGTTCACGAACACTTAACGGATAATAATCCGCCCTTATTACACATTAAAGTTCAAGATACACTAGTTTTGGAAAATAAATTCAAAATTCACAACCGCCATTGTCGGATTTTCTTCAAAGACCACCAACTTTTTAGTTCATCGATTGCTGTCAAACGACATTTCGCTGCCAAAGTCATGACTGACAGCAATGATTGCGAAATTTACGCCTGTTGCAAAAGTTACGTAATAACCCCCCGGATCTCTTTTATTTAGTAAAAGAATAATCTATAAACAAAGCACCTCGATAGGCTAAATAGCCAGTTCACTGGGTATAATGAAGTCTAAAAAATTCGTAGCAAAGCGCAACAGCTAGCAGTATTTTCCGCGCACATAGGTAAGTCTCTTTCTACCCGGATAAGTGTGAGCGAGAGAGTACCTCCACCTAATCGACGCCAGTTTCTGCTGCAAAACGAGACGCAGCAATAGGAACTATTCTTTGCAGCCAGCTCCGTCCCTGTCTACCTAGATAAGTATGAGGGGGAGAGTATATACCTCGAGCTCCTCAAGACGTTGCGTGAGCGCCAGTTTCTGCTGCACGGCGAGGCGCAGTAGTTGGTTGAGCGTCTTCTTCTCTTCCTCTGCGCCGGCCAGCGCTTGCGTCAGCTCGTCTACTTGAGTCACGTACTCTTCGCAACGAGCCGCGAACATCGCGCGAAGACCTGGGACGGATACGGGAGGCTTAGGTTAAAAGATGTACTGTATAAATTATATTAGTAGATTGCGCCACAAGGGACCAAAATAATGTATAAGGCGTCACCGATTGTTTGAATCCAGAGCAAAGCAAAGGATTTTAGAGTAAATCTTTAGAGTTTAGAGTCTCATCATTCAACTTACGTCGCTAGAGATTAAATAATTTTAATAAATAAAGGTACCGTATGGTATGGCACTCTGCTTTTCATCCCCTTCTATGAAGAAGTCATTTTGTCAGTTATTAAGTGTCATTTCGTCACTTCAGGCGCACTTATTGCGGAACCATTCGCCTCTTTTCGAATACACAGATTAAAAAAGCCGTTTGCTTAACGTCTACTCGTTTTACCCACTTCTACATAAAACGCTCCATAAATCTATCAATGCTAGATAAAATGATCAACTTCTTTCTGACGAGAACAGTCACAAGTGAAAGCGAAACCAACATTTACACAACAGTTTATGAATCATCAATAACTACAGTTTACCGGAAGACGCAACGCAGGTGGATGCAGTAGGCAAGCGGCCACTCAAAGTGGCGCTCTTTGGAGGAGGCCTATGTTCAACAGTAGTCGTCTTCAGGCTGTTGATGATGAATAACTACAGTGTACTCACTTGAGAAGGTAGCAGCGTCTTCCTTCAGCAACCTAAGCTCATTTCTCAACTTGAGCATGGTTTCAGTGACGATCGTCTTCTCAGTCTCGTACTTAGACTTGAGGTTAGCGAGGGCGACTTCAGCCGTGTTCTTGTTGGATTTGAGCACCGTACGCAATGTGGCGATCTGTTCGCGCTTGGTCGACAGCAGTGACTTCAGTTTGATCACTTGCTCTTGGAGCTCGGCCATTTCCGCGCCACGCTCTTCTGATTCCATCACTAAATAAATAAATACAGTTATTTCATTTGAAGTATACAATCATCTTCGATACATTTTAGATGGTATGTGTAAAATAATAGATTTTATAGCATCTCAAAGAAGAGCTTCGCAAAGGGTAGATTTTATAGTATCCCTTGTGAACCTCATCTTTGCTGTGGGTGTAATGAATAAAGATGAAAACGTTATCTTGTATGATCAGTAATCAGACCTCGAACAATCAAATATGCAGAAATTGCTCTTTTTTGTAATTGTAAGTATAAATTAGTATTATGTAAAATATAGTTTACATAACAGGGTAGATAGATACAAAACTACTAAGAATACCAAATCTATCCAAAAATACTTGCTTCTGACTTTCCTACTTGTTTTTCCGTATACTAGTATGTTGCAAAACTAGCTACAAATAGATTAAAATCTAAAATATGAAGAAAAACGCCAACTACTAAAAATATTGAGTAGAATTAACTAACTTATCCAAAATGTGTCTATCTTACGTTGCTGTTCAACTATTTCATCACCAAATATGCTGTAACATTAGAACACACGCCATCGCAGTAGACTTTAGCGCGTGTTTAACGGTCTCCATTATATTGTTTCTATTGGGAGTTTCATTTTTAATCTCAGTATTCCTGGGAAACAGCTTATCTTTCCATATAGGGTTAGGATTCATACAACTTCGACTTTTCAAGCCAGTTTGTTTTGTATTGTAAGGGATATAAGCATTTGGGAATGTAGCAACAAGCGTGCTCTTCGCACTTTGAGTCAAAAGTTTCATAGGATCGATGTCTTTGGAAATTGGTGTTAACTTCGATATATTTTCGAAATAACCAGTTATCTCTTTTACGGTTCTTCCGACGCATATTTTTTGATCAGTCGAGCGATCGTTCGCTTGCACGTATGGTATCATGTTAAACAATCGTTTTTTTGTTTCAGCCATTTTTAATTTGGCGTTGTTTACTTCTTTGACTTTCTTTATTGGACTGGGGTTATTGTTTCTAGTCTTCGAGGAGAAGAAAGGATCGTTAAGGGTGGTGCCTGGGTGAGGAGAAATTTGTTTGATGACACGTGAAGAAAAAACGAGTGTAACGGTCCGAGGGTGTTAGTACAGAATGTTCAGAATAGGGTAACCGATAATAAGCAAACACACGTTCATAGTTATTAGTTTTTTCGTTCTTTGCTCAAAATATTAAATACATGGACTGTGTTTGTGTTTGGGCGGCTAGTATAGGCTATTTTCATTTAAATCGGAAGTATTCCTTACTACACATTTCGTCTCCTTCATCCTAAACGTGGATGGAGAAAACAACAGATTTTCGAATTCTTTACGATTGGGTTATATGGCAGCTGGGATATAATAGTTAAAACGGATTTAAGCGATTCAACGACTTGCTAATGAACATTTCAAATTAATACACGCAACGAGTTACGAAAACAGTCCTAACAAGTTTGGGAAACGGATATTTTGGGTAGAAATTCTGAATAACGGTCATTTTGTGTAACGAGAAATTTTGGGAAACTGACAAATGTGGGTATTATACAGGATGTAATTTAATTCATTAGCATAAATTGAGCCCATGATAGTACATCATTTATAGATAATTATTAAAGAGTAAAAGAGTGTAAATGAAAATATTTTTATTGAAAATTATGAAGATCGCCGCGGCGCCTAACGCAGTTGGCACGGATGATTTTGATACATTTAAATGTTTTTATACCTTGTATGTACTAATTAAAAACAGTACTACATTATTTTAATTAAATTTTGTATTGTAGCATTTGATTAAGTAAGTTATTCCATTTTTTGGAGTTACTATTATTACTAAACCAATGTGTTAGAATTCAAAAATTTTGGTCCAGACGTAACCGGTATCAGGAGTAGGTACTTAGTTTCAAAGGATGCTAATGAATTCAATTACACCCAGTATATATTTGGAAGTTATCTTCATATACCACTAACCTGGTTGATGTCGATGCCTGCTATCGAGCGCGGTGGCGAGCGCAGCCCTCAGGTGCGTCAGCTGATCCAGCAAGGTATCAGCTGACCTGGCGACTCCAGCTGCAGCTCGCAACCCCTCCAGCTCGCCGGCTGCCAGCGCCAGCTCGTCTCCCTCGCTGGTGGAAGCTCCCCCCGCGTGCTCGAGGAGCAGCCGAGCTGGTGTGGTCCCGTTGACCGCGCACACGTGGTGGTAGAGTGCTGCTAGTGAGTCCGCCGCTTGTTGTAATGCTGGAGCAGCGGATGCTAGAGCTCGGCCAGCACCTCCTGCTAATGCTCGGAGGAGTTCCGCTTCCGCTTGTAACGCAGCGCCACGGACCTACGTTACAACAAGCAATCGAATAGTTTTATTGACATAATTTTATGGAGCTATTCAAACTCAACGGCCGTTGCTGCTGCAAGCCCGTGCTCGCTCACCGCTTACCACTGCGCACATCTAATTTATGCTACTGTGCAAGGTTCGCGCCGACTTCACGGCCGCCATTAAGTTAGAATCGCAATCTAGTTATTGAATGAAGCCCTCGGTACCGAACTAGTAGAAACTAACATATTTTTTTTTAACATTTATAATGTTATTTTTGAGGGTTTTCTAGACAGATTTGTCGCAAGTGAATTCAATCATAGTAATGGGACTAGGTATACCTATATATAGTACATCCTTAAAAGCTGAAACACGTAAATTCATTTTTAAAACTTTTACCAGCTTTTTTGCAGGTCTTTCAGCAAAAAATTTACATATTTTTTCGCCTGGTGTTAAGCACCACGGCCGCTCACAACAGATCGCAGTGTCCAACTAAGTTCTGTAATTTGTCTAGACGTAATGTTACCTCAGCCTCAGCGAGCCGGTCGGCCAGCGCGGCGAACTGCGCCCGCTGCAGCGCGGCGGCTCCCTCCGCCGGCGGCGCGGCGGCGGCCAGCTCGGCCAGCGCGGCGCCCAGCGCGCCCAGCTCGCCGCCCGACACGCGCCACCACGTCAGCCACTTGGCCGCGCGGGCCGGCACTCCGCCGCGCTCCGCCTCCATCTCCTCCTATATAAAACATTTTTTTAATCCCAATAGTCAAAAACCGGTTAATAAAACTGACCAAATGCAAGTCGGACTCGTGCACAAAGGGTTCCGTACCATTTTATATCAAAAACGAGCAATAAAATCACGTTTGTTGTATGCGAGCCCCCTTAAATACCGACGGACTGCGGAGTCTTAGCAATAGTATTCGCTTTACCCTTTCGGTATGGAATCTAAAAAGTACGCTTTATAAGGGTACAATTCGGTTTTTTGGCGGGAACGCGGAAAAGGTCTCGTCGTTCCATTGTATTATTTCTCAAAACATGTGCTTTTTCCAGTGTTCATGTTTAAAATTGGTGGCGTTTTACGCATTAAGGGCTGAATTACAAGTATGATTGTGGGCAAGTGATATAATGTGGTGAAACGTGGTTTTTCGTGTTGCTTCCTAAACTCCATAGAAGCTTCAATAAAGTTGGCACCACTTTACTAGAGACTTACAGTGGTATTCATAAACAAAGGTTGAACAAACCCCCAAAATCTATCTTTCCACTTTTGCCTAAAGGTGAAGGGCTGAATCATTCTTCTTTCACTTTCATAAACAATCGCTGGAGAAACCCCTAACTGCAAAGCATTTTAATTAAAAACTCTACGATTTCAATCAAGTTGTCTTTGAAAATTCTGTCGATTGTTATGTTGAACCATGGAGGTCTATGGAGAGAGCCAAAATCTGCCAATGCGGCGTTGCCGCTCCGCATCCTTCGTGTAAACATACTATCTTGTATCTCTGTCTAATACACGAATCGTCGCATGGAGTATGCGAGAAAGCGAATGTCGGTACGGCAACGTCGCCTTAACGACACCGTGTGTCATGTTCTGACAGTTTGGTGTGTCATGAAATTAAATGCGAGAGCATAAAACGTGAAAATTTTGTGATTATATTGTTATTAGGGCTAAATATTTTTTTTTTTTTTTTTTTTTTTTTTTTTTATATATTGTATCAATAGTGAAATTGTGTCGTGTTGTGCTGTGTTTTGTGCATCAAAAGTAACCCGAGGAGTCGAAGGAAAACCAGAATCATCATTTTATACGTTAAAGTTTACTGGCTATTTTTATGTTAAACATCGAAGTTTCGAAGTAAATATGCATTTCATATTAAGAATATACGTTTTTTCCACCGTATAATTACCATGCGATTGCAATTACTGAAAGATTTAATGCTTTAATTGATATTTTTGGGATGGGCGATTTTACGCCTCTCGAATAGTGATGTACCTACACTGTCCATTACATTTTGTCGATATTCGTAAATCTTCAAACATGTGCACAAAATTACTTTGGTTTTGGGGAGATTAAAAAGTAGAAAATCTCTTTCCCTAATAGTGGCTGAATGGATTTAGATCAAAGTGCAAACAGAATGAAAAAGAAGGTGCAAATCTGGCAATTTAAAAATAGGCACCTAACCTTTTCTAAAATACAGTAGGTAGGCCAGTGTCGTCTGGCTTCAATATGAGTTATGAAATTTATAATAAACTGCTCCGGGTTTATTAGTTTTATGCCCTTACCCTGTTTATGGGTAAGAGAGAAGCAAAAGTGAAAAATATAGGGGAAAAGGATGAATAGATGGGACGGCGAAGGGAAAGAGGCGCAGCCGTCCCATCCATTCATCCTTTTCCCCTTTATTTTTCCCTAAAATAAAATATTCTTCAATACAACTAACGTGATTTTTTGCTCGTTTTTATAGATAATGGTACGGAACACTTTTTACAAATTTTACCATCATTTTAATGAATAGAATAAGAAAAGGCGAATGTAAAATAAAAACTAACTATTATGGAATAATGTTATTTGAACAGCCTGAAGATGTCCACTGCTGATCATAGGCCTCCCCCAGAGAGCACCACTTAGAGCGGCTGCTCGCCTCCTGCATCCATCGGCTCCCCGCGGCTTTCACCAGGTCGACGGTACACCTAGTGGGGGGCCGGCCTACGCTGCGTCTTCCAGTTCGTGGTCGCCACTCGAGAACCTTTCTTCCCCATCGGTTGTCACTTCTACGAGCGACGTGGCCTGCCCATTGCCATTTCAACTTGTTAATCCTAAGAGCTACATCGGTCACTTTAGTTCTTCTGCGGATCTCCTCATTTCGGATCTTATCTCGCAGGGAAACACCGAGCATTGCTCTTTCCATAGCTCGTTGCGCAACTTTGAGCCTAGTAATGAGGCCAACAGTTAGAGACCACGTCTCAGTTCCATAAGTCATCACTGGCAACACACATATAAAAATGTTACTTACAAACGTTATTTCATATACTGTGTTTCAATATACTTTTACTAGGATGGGTCATCATGATAACATTATCATTAACAGCCCGAAGACGTCAACTGCTGAACATAGGCCTTCCCCATAGAGTGCCACCTTGAGCGGCCACTCGCCTCCTGCATCCATCAGCTCCCTGTGGTTTTCACCAGATCGTCGGTCCACCAAGTGAGGGCCGGCCTAAGCTGCATCTTCTGGTTTTACAAATATCTAATTTTCTTTATTGTATTAAAACTAAAAAGTATCGAAATTGTGCAGCACTGTTTAGTTAGGTTTATTATATATCGATATATTATGTAATAGGGGTCACTTCCCTACTCAGGCATACTAATGCATATTTAAATACTCACACCAACAGAAAATGGACAGGCATTTTGTGAATGTCCGCCGTCCATATAATACTATGTTGATGTGTTGAACTATCAAAAGTCGCGCCAAAATGTCACCCGTCACTCACTCACAAAAAAGTTAAAAGAAATATTATTTTTGTATATTTTGTGTGCCTATTTTGAGTTAAATATATTATTTTAACTGGTAAATGTTGAAGAAACGGTACCGATATACCTTATTCGTATTTTAAATATCACGACACTTCACAAAATAATAAAATAACACGATTTGAAAGTAAGGAGACCGTTTGGTTGACGAAATTCGGACAATCAGCATCCAGCCTCTGGAATTCATAGTCAAGGCGGGGGCTCCTCTAGAGGATGAATCAGGCGCTGTGCGGCAATTTCTAGCTTTATGCATTTCATAAACAAAAGCAGCCCCCAATCTGGCATGATGGGTGACATTTTGGCGCGACTTTTGAATTATCAAAAGACACTCGACAGAATTTTCAAAGACAACTTGATTGAAATCGTAGAGTATTTAATTAAAATGCTTTTCAGTTAGGGGGTTTTCCAGCGATTGTTTATGAAAGTGAAAGAAGAATGATTCAGCATTTCACCTCTAGGTAAAAGTGGAATGCTAGATTTTGGCGGTTTGTTCAACATTTGTTTATGAATACCACTGTTAGACTGGACTATGACTTTACTTTACGTGAAATATTCTATAGCAATGAGAAATTACAATACTTGACACTGGCTAAAAAATATAAGACAAAAAGGTACAATTCCATGCAGCGCCGCGCCCTCCGCCGTCACCTGCGTGCGAGTACCGACCTGAGGCTCTGAGACTCCCGGTGCAGCGCGGTGAGCGCGGCGAGGCGCGAGGCGGCGCGCGCGAGGCCGGCGCGCAGCAGCGCCGCGCCCGCGCTCTCGCCCTCCGCCGTCACCTGCGTGCGAGTACCGACCTGAGGCTCGCACTCCCGGTGCAGCGCGGTGAGCGCGGCGAGGCGCGAGGCGGCGCGCGCGAGGCCGGCGCGCAACAGCGCCGCGCCCGCGCTCTCGCCCTCCGCCGTCACCTGCGTGCGAGTACCGACCTGAGGCTCGCACTCCCGGTGCAGCGCGGTGAGCGCGGCGAGGCGCGAGGCGGCGCGCGCGAGGCCGGCGCGCAACAGCGCCGCGCCCGCGCTCTCGCCCTCCGCCGTCACCTGCGTGCGAGTACCGACCTGAGGCTCGCACTCCCGGTGCAGCGCGGTGAGCGCGGCGAGGCGCGAGGCGGCGCGCGCGAGGCCGGCGCGCAGCAGCGCCGCGCCCGCGCTCTCGCCCTCCGCCGTCACCTGCGTGCGAGTACCGACCTGAGGCTCGCACTCCCGGTGCAGCGCGGTGAGCGCGGCGAGGCGCGAGGCGGCGCGCGCGAGGCCGGCGCGCAACAGCGCCGCGCCCGCGCTCTCGCCCTCCGCCGTCACCTGCGTGCGAGTACCGACCTGAGGCTCGCACTCCCGGTGCAGCGCGGTGAGCGCGGCGAGGCGCGAGGCGGCGCGCGCGAGGCCGGCGCGCAGCAGCGCCGCGCCCGCGCTCTCGCCCTCCGCCGTCACCTGCGCCGCGCGCATCGACGCCGACAGCTGCCCCTGCGACACCACCGTTACGTCACTACTGCTACTCAACGGATACCACTCAAGCCGGGGGGACATGTTTGCGCCGAAAAACAACACAATGTGGCGGATAGACTTCTTTTTCTTTTCGTGTAGACAAGTGGCCAGCCCTGGTGTCAGAATTTTTTAGGCTGCCCAATAGCTTGTGACTTGGCTTAACGACTATTGTCTTACGACAACAGCCGGGCGGGACCAACACAACTTAACGAGCCCTCCGAAGCACGGTAGCGAGACTGAGATCAAAGGGGAGCATTGATTGTCATCTTGAGCTCATTCGCCTATTCTTTCAACCAAAGACGTCGATCTCTTCGTCAATACGACATTTAATATGTACATGAATATTCCGGATGGCTAGGAGATTGAGTCGAGCGTAAACGGAATTTTACGTCTTAACCATGTACAATTGTATGTACACCGTGAAAATCTTGTCTAACGCCCCCATATGTTTACCGCTACAAAACAAAAACAAATCGACACGTATTTGATAGACGATAAGACTTACATTCTCGTTGTGTGCCTGTTCGAGCTGTTTCTCAAGACGTGAGATCTCATGGAGGTGCACTTCAGAGAAGAGATCGGCGTGATGGTCGCCCATCGCAGAGGCA
This sequence comes from Ennomos erosarius, assembly GCA_963580505.1. NCBI lineage: Eukaryota > Metazoa > Arthropoda > Insecta > Lepidoptera > Geometridae > Ennomos > Ennomos erosarius. The sequence goes on along the minus strand of OY756993.1, from coordinate 9,892,046 downwards.
AGCTCAGCGGATGATGAACCACCGGGCTCGCCTTCGTCTTCTGTACCGTCTTCTGGCATACCTGAAAAAGAAGAATATTGAGACAAATTAAAATACGATGCAACTGAAAAAAGGCTACCTTTCTTCTCTTACGTTCATCACCTTACCTCGTATACTGTACGCCAAATTGGTAATATTATAGGCGGCTTCTCTGCTAAGGTGCGCGTCCAATTCCTTCTTCGCTGCGAACTTGGCCTCTCTCTCGGCTTGCAGCGCTTCAAGCGCCTCCGCCAGCTGCCGTTCAGCGATGCGACGCAATGCTGCCGTTTCTTCAGCGGTCGCCCGCGCATTTTCTGCCTCTTCTCGCAGTTGACGCACTTCATGCTTTAATCCTTCGAATTCAACCTGGAAATGAGACATTTCTGCATTAATGACGAGGTAAACAGATCAATATCACACGGTAACACGCACACAAAACCAATGATTGAAAATTCATAAAATGTACATCTGACGTCACAGAATATTCTTACAAAGTAAAATGTTTCGTTAGTTTCTGAAATTAATAGTTGAAAAGGTTTCTTTTTTCTTTCATTTTAAATGGAAATATCCTGAGGTTACAGTCTGCAAGATCAGCTCACAAATTACCTTGAATAAATATAAATGAACAGCAATAGAAATACACGAATAACGAAACCACGTAAGTCTCACCTGCGACGATCTCAAGGCGGAGACTTGTTTCTGCAGCGATATATTCTCGTCCTCCAAGTTCTCGATATCAACCAGTAGCCGCTGCTCCCGTTGCCTCGCCTCCCTCAGCTCGGAGCGGAGCGCGGCCCGCTCCGACTCCCGCGTCGCCTTGTCCTGCCCGAGCTCCGAGCTCTCCGTGAGGAGGCGGTCTCGCTCGCTGATCACGCGGTCCAGTTCATGCCGTAACTGGAACATAATTAAACAAAATTGACGAATTGAGCGGCTGTTGCCTGGAATTCGGTAGAACTTTACTCAGTGAGCGGCTGTTGTCTGGAATTCTGTACATTTCCAAGAAATCCTTTTCAAGTCAAGAGTTAATGGGCACCTCATGGCAAGCATGCTCCACCTTAAGGCAACTTTGTCACTTGACTTGTTTTGAGAGTTGTTGTCAAACATTTATATGTTTGACAACAACTCTCCTGCTGCAACGATTTTTTTAAAATTGGTCCCCGCCCTCCCTGCCTATTAATAAAACAAATGACGATCTTATCTTACAACGCGTATCACCTGGAAACTATGTCATAAGTAAATTGCATTTTCGTTAATTCAATTGCTAATGTTTCTTCTAAGAAACTGAAATAAGTGGCAGTGAGTTTTGATTACATTTTAATTTTAATTTTTTTTTTAGCTTTTGTAGGTTTGTTATTGGTGAATACACAAAAACGATTGATTAACCTTAGCTTAGAGCAAATTGCACAAATCAAGGCCGTCCCATAACTTTCTTTTGAGAAACAGACAAACTTTGAAAGACCTATATACATTAGTCGGGCGTTGTAATTTAAAAAAGTCACTTTGTCTTCATTGTTGAAGAAAGGGGATTTATTGTCAGTAAAGTTGTTATGACTTCAAACTAGCTGTTGACACGCAACAGTTGAAAAGCAAGAGGTATAAAATAACTATTCGGCGAAACACCGCAAGTTATCTTTTCTCTGAACAAGATATTGTGTTAATTTGCCAAAAATGGGTCCATCAAAGCTCAGATAGATTGTTTATTTGAAACATGAATTTGACTGTCCATTGTATCAAAGTAAACAAACCTTTCGACATTAGTATCGAATACTGACATTATGACGTTCTTGGATTTATTAGACGGGCCCGATAGCTCAGTTGGTGGAACCCTGCCTTATAAACTGAGGACTGTGGGTTATATTCCTGCCCAGGTCAAACATTTGCGTGATGAACATCGATGTTTGTTCTGTGTCTGGGTGAACTTGTATTCTATGTATGTATTTACAAACAAAAAGTATCTAAGTATTGTATAAGTCTATTTTATTTACCTACGTATTGTAAAGTGTCTATTCCAAAGCTCGTGTGCCTTACTTTAGTATGGAAAACTGTTTGAGAGTACATAAAACGATAGAGTGGTATTGAAATAAAATTACTGAAACTCGATTTTTGGTTACAAAAATTACATACTTTTGTTTGATTCGTACGTGAATCAGCTGTTATATAAAGAGTTACAAATATTACAAATTAATAGCTCATACATTCGAATGTTTCAGGTAATGGGAAAGGTGAACATTACACGAGGTTAATGGTCCATGCGACTTTCATCTTACGTCTGTAAATGACGGAAATTGCATAACCGCGGAACATTTTTAATGACTTCATACTTGGAAATATACACCAGTGGATCGAATCCGGAATGAAACCAACCAGCCGCCAGTGTACAAAACTTATTCAATACCAGCTGCTTACCGCGACTTCGATCGCGTAGAATCAGCTACAGCTATGTTTCGGTTTCAAACATTATGGAAAATTGAGTTCAAGGACTCGAGCGGTTTTATATAACGATCCAATATCAACATGTACAGTTTGTACTCCCAAAACTAATTGCTTATTGAAGGGTCAGCGCTCAGACTAAAAATAAAAGACGAAGACGGCACGCTCGTGTTTACAAAAGTAATAACAAATAACAAAACCATTATGTATATATATGGTGGTATATTTCCACCAGCAGTATCCTCGATGGAGAAAATGATAACTGCCATATCTGATAAGTGCGCCAAACTTTCTAATTATAATTTGAGAATGACATGTACCCTCTTGATAGCCGCTCAAGAATACTAAAGGCTGAATTGTACGATATTCGTTATTACTTTCGGTGACATAATTTTTAGTCCAACGTGAGCCGTCTGCTTATTTTTTGTCTGAGCAGCGACACAAACAGCGTTAAACAAGCACTCCGTTGATTGCGCCCTACCTATTTTGTAAATTAATGGAACGGGCGCGCCCAGCGCTCGTAAAACCTTATTAGGCTAGGACAAACTGAAGCAATTTGGCTGGCAGCTCCCTTAGTTTAACCTGAATCTAGTCTAGTATGCAGACTGGTAGTATTCAAAACGTTACCTGCAGTGTTACGTTCATGGTTATAACTTTGTGATCTAGCCTATTGTCGACTTTATTTCTTCAAGATAACTGGGTGTGGTTAATGTGTCTTGTTGATTTGATTTTTATTATATTTTCAATAGTTTTAATATCAGAAAATATGAAGAAGATTTCAGTTTACACTGGTCACTGTACAATATTTTGCTTAAGTATGAAAGCTTGTTTGAAGAATATGCCGAATTCATCGAGTGATTTTCTCTACCCTCTATTTCTTAAGAATCGTAAATTGTACATTAGCCGCTTTGTCGAATCTTCAGGTATTAATAGAATTAGGATAACAATCAGCAACCACCCACCTAGATTTTGGTTTTGAGGTCGCAGCATAGAATACAGTAGGTACTTAATACCAACTTATCTGTGTGACTGAATACTTTGTCATCTCTTTTTAATGAGGTCATTCCTTGCACTATAAGAAAGAGATGACGAAAAAGCGGGGCGAACAGATAAATTGGTGGCACTGAAAATATCCGCGAGAAACTGTTAGGTCAATAAGTAATGTCGTAAGATTGGAGGCAGCTGATTTGTTTACAGATTTTTTTTTATTTAGTCAATACTTTCATTTTTGGTAATAACTAGTAAGTTTTCTGTTAACTTATCCACCGTCTAAATAAAAAAGCATCTGAAGCATAACCACAACAAAGAATAAAATTTTCATTCATTCGTTATAACCATGTTGTAACTAACTACCTATATACCTATGTTTAATGTATACTCACGTTTACGTGACATGCCATAATGAACGTGCATTTTAAATGCATACTTGACTCAAGAGATTTGCTACAAACATGCCTGGACCGGCGTCCATCAATGTGTTAGCAAGGCTGGATTTTTATATTGCCTGAGTTTACTACAGTTTCAGTTCTCGAAGTCTACAATGATTTAAAGAAAAAGTAAATTGGCTTTTATAGGAGAAATACAAGTGAACCGAAAATCACCTGGGTTAAGTTTTGGACCCAGTGGTCACAAGTTCTCTCCTAGGTAGATGCAAGAGGCAAGCAGCCGCTCAAAGTGGCGGGTTTGGGGGAGGCCTATGTTCAGCAGTGGACGTTTTCAGGCTGATGATGATGCTTACAAGTTGATATCATTATAACGGCAGATAAATCAGATGCTAATGATATCAGCGTAAGCCAATGTCAAGGTGTGAGATAGCGACAAGGCCGGCTGGCCAGGTGAGTCAGCGCAAACAGCCGTCATTAGAAGCGGCGATAACAGACATGACCTGTATCCGACTGGGCCTGCATCAGTCACGCTATATGCAGGCACGTTATAGGTAACTAAGCAAACTGAGATTTTCTGCATTAAAATGTATGTGAATCTGTGACAGATGCCTTAGAAATTTCGCAAAATAATAGAGAAAGTCATAAATGCTAATGAATGAATTGTGCAAACCATACAGGTTTGGTGCATTCCATCATACATTTCCAACCAATTCAACATTCTATCAACAATATAATAGGTTCAAAGCCAAATAAGAATACAACATTGGTAAAACTGACAGGCTGATGTGATGTGAGGTTCTTTGTAGAGGGGTGAAACCCTAGAAACTGGCGCTGATGATTGCTGAAGTGCAGGCCGTATACAAATGAGAAAGAAAAGGAATACCGTAAAAAAATGAGGGTTAAAATATATTCAGTAAATCCTGCCCAACCTAAAAACGGGCGGCGTGTTTCACCGCGCGGTTCCTTACCCGGTGACTGTTCCGTGACTAACGTGCTATAGCGCGCTAAATCGGTTTATCAACTAATGGAAATAACTTCCTATTGAATATACTTTTTGTCGTTATTACAATAGTTTTTGTGAGCTTCGGAAACTTAGCTTTAATGAGAAGCTACAGAATTGAAAAGGAGTTCCAAAAGGATTACAAGTTTAACAGATGAGTTCTATTAGTGTTAGTACAAAGCTCGTAAATCGAAAACATAAATCAGTAAGAACAGCTACTTATTGAACCCTGTGATATAAGGGAAGATTTATGGTGCGTTTACCATTAAACCTATAAATGGGGCATAATTCGAAGCATATTTGGCCCTCTGGCGTCCTGCCAGCGGCTAAACAAGTGTCAACAATGTTCCATTACTCGTGTAAACACGTCCGATGAAATACGAGCCCTGTCCTACAAACTCTGTCCTACTAGTGTGTACACTCAATATAATAGAGGAATAAAATAATCCAAACATTACCTCATCACGGCCATTCATTTTTTAATTTTCGACGGTTCCGTATACTATAACATTATTTACATACGCACACACTTGGCACAAACACTAAATTGTCCGCATGATTGGGGAGACACTAACGCACGGAGAGACAGTGCATTTCTAAAAAACTACACACCATTGAGTAAACTCAGTATGTGTGAATCAAGGCCGGGCAAATAAAAGTGTATTTCTGGATCAGTGTTATGGATTCCCGCCGGCTGCGCTTACGCCATTCGAGGCATTACATCACTCTCGATAGAGGACTTTTTCGCGTTTATAAACTAAAAAGATTTATCGCGTTTGTCGTATTATCGAAATGATCGCGACTGAAACGTTTTCATGTAAGAAAAACAGTCAGTGCAGTGGAATGGGGCGTCTCGCGCGCGCTGCTCTCGGGACCCGATGATTCACACCAATTGCTCCCGTTTGATTAAACGAGCGTAGGCACTATCCGTCAGAAAACGTCTGGGATACATTATTTAATCGCATAATGAGGACTGGAATGACTTTAAAATTCAGAGGACTTTATGCGGGCACTTATTGGTGGGAATGAAATAAGTCTGGTCGTAAATCGCGCACGAGACCAACTATCACTGATAAAGTAGATGCAGTGATGCATGCACGCGTTATCAGGCAAGACGTGTTAATTGCCTTAAATTTCATAATTAACTTCCTGAATTCTAAATTGAAAATACAAAGAATCCACGGAGCCACTGCAACTACGAAGAGTAATCAAATATCAAGGCAATAATTACTGTCTAAGCCTACAAGAAAAGATGCGATTTACGAGGATTGGAAAACGAGGAGGAGAACTCCTGATATGATAAATATGCCAAAAACTGGCATTGTACATTTCGAACACATGCAGCCGATCGGTAGCTGTGTTTACATAAACGACTTGCTCGTCACGTCATTCGTTTACAAATAAAATCGATTAATGAAAAGATCATAATATAATCTAGATTTCACTTTGAATCTGGAGGTCTATCCATTTTCTCTAAGGTTTAAACCAATCAGCTTTTGATAGAGAGTTAATAAATAAATAAATAAATATGTGTGGACATTTCACACAGCGCCATCTAGCCCCAAACTAAGCATAGCTTGTACTATGGGAACCAGATAACTGATACAATACTTATATACTTTTTTGTTTGTAAATACATACATAGAATACAATATAACACCCAGACGCAGAACAAACATCTATGTTCATCACACAAATGTTTGTCCCGGGCAGGAATCGAACCCACAGCCCTCAGTTCAGAAGGCAGGGGTACTACCAACTGAGCTATCGGGCCCGTCGATAATAACACTGGCTGGCACACAGTCTGCACCTCGTCCGCAAGTGAAACTGCCAAATACAGTTTGAAGGCAGATAAAATGCAGTTAACACGCTAAACGCCATGGGGGTCACCGGTGACCTCACCCTTCCTCTATCATAGCGCCATGGGGGTCACCGGTGACCACAACGTATAGTCATATTCAAACTACTTTTTCTCGCCGCCGGCCATACTGACTGTTACTTTATTCGTACTCCGTGACCGGCACGGCGCTGTAGAATTATACTGCGCAGTGGGACAAACATACCTTGTAAGGAATTGAAAAAATGAAAGATAGCGAAAAAAGTAACCAAAATAAAAATTCAGGATATATAATTCAAATTAGTCTTTATTATTTAAACGAAAATTAGCAGTCTTTATTTTATAATGAAATACAAACATAAAAATTAGTTTGTACTACTGGTGTAGCGGGTGGCCGGCGGGGTGGCCGGCGCGGCGCCAGGTACCGGAAAATATATTTTCTGTATTTGTGCGCCATGAGGTGCACCGGTGACCTCAGCTATGTATTTGACTGTAACTATGTATCCCATGTACAGAATTGAATAAAACTTATTTTCTATACGTATCGTAACATAATAAACAAATTACGACCAAAAGTATTTTTACGATTTTTATTTTTTCCTATCGGCGTTTAACGTGTTAAGGGACTGCCTGCTGCATGTCAGTACACAGCTGTTACGATTTACGGTGTGATCTCGATTTTGAAGATTGATGACCAAAAAGATTCACAAAGACAGTTGTAGCAACATAGCTACTCCCACGTTACTTCAAATATATTTGACAGCCTCCGTGGTGTGGTAGTTGAGCAGGTCGGCTCATGACCCGGAGGCTGCGGATTTGATTCCCGCGACAGGAAAAGTATCTGTGCACAGGAAAAAAGCGCAAATGCTTGTTCTGTGTCTGGATGTTGTGGGACCATGGTCCTTGTGGTTCCTGGGTAGTTAGGGTCCGGGATCTATGTATGCGATCGTTGGGCGTTATTATTTATTTATTAATTTATTTATTTGATAGGCGTAATGTAGGTTCTTATTATAAAACAACGCTCAGTCAAGAATCCACCCGTAGTCAAGTGTAGCATCGAATCATGCCTGAGGATCGTATTTAGAATATGGGTTGTAACCTGCACTCTTATGTGCTTTTACTATTACACACATGCATGGCCGGCAGTGATGGATTAATTAGCATTCGCATTAATATTTAGCAAATGAAATGTAGTCGAGAAATTCTGTGAAATTTCATTTCAACTGATTGGTTTTGAATTTATTTTTTAATATAAAGTTTCATTTCATTTTTAATTTATGCTTCATTTCATTTTTCATATAAATTTTCATTTCATTTTTCATTTCATTTCATTTTAGCAAATAGCATAGCAATAGCAATTAGCATGCTAATACTCGTAAATTAGCATGATTATGAAATGTATGCAAAATCGCATTAATTGCCATCCCTAATGGCCGGTACAATAGTAACTAGGGTGGCGACGGCTAACAAATTTTGTTGAAATCTTCAGACTAATCATCAGGTCTTAGCAAAATTATGGCAATTATAAATAAATAAATATAAATATGTGTGGACATTTCACACAGCGCCATCTAGCCTCAAACTAAGCATAGCTTGTACTATGGGAACCAGATAACGGATATAATACTTCAATACTTTTTTGTTCTGTAAATACATACATAGAATACAATATAACACCCAGACACAGAACAAACATCTATATACATCACACAAATGTTTGTCCCGGGTAGGAATCGAACCCACAGCCCTCAGTTCAGAAGGCAGGGATACAACCAACTGAGCTATTGGGCCCATTGCCAAATTAAGTATAGTCTTTGGAGATAGATAGCAGAACTTTTCAATTATTAAATTAAAACAACTGGAAAAATATGTAATTCAAGTAGTAGTTTTCAATAAAAATTAAAGCGATTAAAGTTGATTTAACCTGTTATATAAAAAGGAGGTATATTACCCTAAAAAGCTGGAGAACAATTAAATAGAGATGCTCACCTGTTTACTTTCACTTTCAAGTTCCAATATCTGGAGTGTGAGTGAGCTTTCCATAGCCGCAGACTCGTTGATGAGTGCATTTTCCTGTTCTATCCCGCTTCTTGTCGTTACCTTCTGTGTTGAGTCTAGTTTCATCAGCGCCTGTAAACAAAAGCCACACACACATCACACTAAAATTATAAGTTTGTATGTGTGTGTTTGTTACTCTTTCTCGCTCAAATGGCTGGACAGATTTGGATGAAATTCGGAATAGAGATAGCATTTATACTATATTAACACATAGACTACTTTTTATCTGTGGGTGAAACCACGTGGTGCAGCTAGTAATTTCATATTTTTGTTATAGGTATATAATATCAGTGTGCAATGTGCATACAATAAGGGCCTTACAATAAGGTGAGGAAGTGATAGCCTGTAGATTTGCATAACGTCCCTAATACATTGCTTACCCTTCACTTAACCCTATTATAGGTTCTAACTTTTCTAAACATACCCAACATGCTGGCAATGCTGCCAGCATTTTGGGTAAGCTACCTACCGGCAGTGGGCTGCAGCATTTGGACTGTCTATAGGCCATCGCGGTCTATTATACAGTCCATGTGTTCTTTGTAGTAGGTATAGTGTAGCTAGTTAGTGTGTAGTGTAGTTTAGGTTGTTAGTTTTAGTTTTTGTTATTGTAGTAGTTAGCTTGAGTAATAAAGGCATATTGCTCCTTTAAAAAAAACTTTTCTAAATATGTCACATTATTGGTAGGCCACAAAACTTGCTGTGCGATAGTAAGAGATAGCAAGCCAATCCTTGAGTTATTAAGCCTCATCGTCCTCCTTTGAATTACAACTATGATTAAGTGATATTTGTTTCCTTGACTATCAATTTAATATATTGTCATGGTAGATATCGATAAACCGGTTGAACCATGAATCACTCTCCTCTTCAAATTAGTGTGCATTGGTACTGGAGGCTTTAGCAATTGACATATATCTCTTCTCTTAAGAAAATGTTTACACAATGACCGATCATGCAGATGCACATTATAAACCTTTTCTTGCATTTTCATTAGTCAAACGCTTTCATGAGTCTTCTTTCAATGAAGCGCTTCTCTCAAGTAAGGATATTAAGTTGGTTTCTACCATTCATGCTACCTGAGCTGAACAAATTTAACAAATAGATACTAAATAAAATTGCACTGACAATTTATAAAGAATGTTACCATGAGCAAAAAATAAATCATGAGATCTGATAACTACTACAGCAAAACAATACAATAGGTTGTAAGTAATAATAGTTTCTAAATAAGGAAGTTTGCAAAAACTTTGATTTTACATTTCAATACCCAGGACCATAATTTGACACAGTAAAACAATAAAAGAAAATTAGTTACATGTGTACTTCTTACCAAATTAACTTTAATTTCTGTGATAATGTACGGGATTAATACAATATAATTAATACTGAAAATGAAGAAAAAGTTATGATCTAAGAATATTTTAACTTTTAAAAGTTTAAATATTTCTACAGGAAATTAAATTTGTATGCGATAATTCTACAACTTCTGATTCAACAGGAAATTCATCAAATCTAATTCCAACTTTTCCTCTTTAAAATGAGAGAATCTAGGTTATGATATAATTATAACAAAAGTATTGAAGAACTTTCCGTTTGTGATTTTTGAAAGTAGTTCATCAGATGCATATGAAATTGTAATCTCTAAAAATTCCGTTTCAGTTCTTCCTACGTATCCGTTAATGCATGAAGAGTGAAAATAATTATAATAAAATGTAGGCCACTAACCTCTTGTGTGATTTCGAGTTCGTGTCTTGTGTTCTCGTAAAGGCCTTCGAGTTCGTCGCATCTTTGCTGTAGGGAGCTTTTCTCTTCTAGAAGTACCAGGCCCAGTTGTGCTGATTGTATCTTTTCACTGCTAGCTTGGTCAAGCTCGCGACTCAGTCGCTCGATCTCCACCTTGAGCTCCGCCACTGACAGCTCGTTGTGAGCCGTAGCTGCCATAGCGGGACAGTTAAACGGCTGCGCTATTTATCCTCATAAACAAAGTAAATAATCTCAGAAAAACAACTATTAAAAACGTGTAGAATCAATTGTTTCTACATTCTTTCTCTCCCAAGGATGGAGTACAACGTTTTGACGTTTTCACTAATTTGACAGATATTCTCTGAAACTTCTGGGAGTGTTTTTACACTGTTAAAACATTTTCTACCACAACAGTAGAATAATTCAATATTTTAATGTAAATCTACTATTTTAAATACCGCCAACATCAAAAAGGGGTCTTTGAAGAAACTCTGACAATGGCGATTACGAATTTTGAAATTATATTTCAAAACCTGTGTATTCTGAATTTTAATGTGTAATAAGGGTGGATTATTATCTGTTAAGTGTTCATGAACGTGCACGAGTGTTGACAAATAGTTTCAAGATTATAGAAACATGCATTTTCGTTTTTGCTTCAACGGCCTTTTTTAGAGCCTTAAGTAAAATATCCACAATTTTACTGATGGCGTTTTGACTGACAAAATATGACTTTGACTTGAAATAACCGTACAAATTTTACTCACTTGGCATTGGCAGAATTATTGCAAAAAGCGATAGAAAGCCATTATAGAAGAAGAAGAAGAAAACAGCATAAGGTTGATTAGTAAATTATATAATTTTTGAAGTCGATAACTCGACATCTAGATCAGCCCCACTATTACGAACGAGCTAGCAGCACTGCTGACGCAAGTCTGCCGCTCAACTGCTGTCACCAATTTTGAACCTGGGGGGCAGGAGTTTCCGGAGTTTCCACTTTACAAATAGGTTAGTGGCATATTATTTTCATAAAATAGGATAAAAATGGTCTAATGTTGCGAGGGACCGAGATGTCTAGAAGGATATGGAGGAGACCTTTGCCCAGCAATGGGACAGTACCTATCATCATCATCATCAGTCCGTAATAGCGTAAACTGGGATCTATCATCTCTAGATAATGTTAACGAAATGGTAAACACTTTGAACTACTATATTGTATCGCTATTTGATTTGTATGCACCTAAGAAGACCGTCGTTATTAGGCATCGTTCTCTTCCTTGGGTTACAGATGTAGTGAAGCTCATGATGAAGTTACGTGATGGGGCAGCAGCTGATTATCATAGTAATAAATCTGACACTAAAAAAGAGTATTATAAGTCCCTCAAATCTACAGTTAACAAGGCCCCTTTTCAGGAGAAAACGTCTTACTTTAAACATTGCATAAATAACAAGATTCACGACCCAAAACAATTGTGGAAGAATCTTAAAACCAATATATTACCTAAGAATAACACCGAACTTCCTTCATTATTTAACGATGCCAACATTATTAATAACCATTTCTTAGATATACCTGGAACATCAGATGTCCGTATCTCACAGTTAACATACTTTGAGTATCACAAATATAGTGACGCAGTTTTCCGCTTGGAACCTGTTAGCTTGGATAGGATGATAAAGATTATTAAAAGTTTAAAGTCAAATGCTGAAGGCTGTGATAAAATTACATTAGATATGCTAATACTGACATTCCCTTATACCATTGACAGCATAAGAAATATTATTAATACTTCTATTAGCACATCCACATTTCCTGAAATATGGAAACAAGCCATTGTGCGTCCTATCCCCAAACATTCGTCCCCTGTTGATCTAAAAGATCTTAGACCCATCAGCATATTACCATGCTTGTCAAAGATATTGGAGAAGGCCGTTTCTGTTCAGTTGTCAGACTTTCTCGAAAAAAACTCTATCTTGCCTGAAGTACAGTCAGGTTTTAGAAAAGGGCGTAGCACTGTAACAGCCCTGCTTGATGTGACTGACAACATATTGTGCTCTCAAGACCAGGGTATGGGTACGCTCCTTGTTTTATTGGATTTTTCGAGAGCGTTTGATTCGCTGAACATTGATCTGCTTTTGTCAAAGCTGAGTTTTTATGGATTTGATTATAAAGCTTTAAGTTGGTTCAACAGTTACTTAAGTCAGCGTTCCCAATACGTTGAATTAGGCTTAAATAATGGTGCTTCTTTGGCTTCGGATAAAGTTCAGGTAAGGCGGGGAGTGCCCCAAGGATCAATACTGGGACCTCTTCTTTTTATATTGTATTCTGCCGATGTAAAATCACATATATTAAACTGCAAATTTCACATCTATGCAGATGACTTACAAGTGTACATTTCTTTTAAACCATCTGAAATCGATAGTGCAGTAGAAAAGCTTAATGAAGATCTTGCTCGAATAGCTACTTGGTCGTCAAACAATTGTCTTCTGCTCAATCCTAATAAAACTAAATTTTTAATATTTGGAAGTAGCCATCAGCTAGCCAGTCTGAGTCCATCAGTGAGCGTCATGCTTATGGGTGAGCCCATCGAGCGTATATACGAGGCACGGAATTTGGGGTTGTACATGGACTGTAATTTAAGATTTGAAAATCATGTTGCTAACTCTATAAAAAGCTGTTTCTACAAACTGAAGGTGCTATACAGGATTCGACCATTTTTAAATGAAGGTTTACGTGTTCGGCTTACAGAATCGCTTATACTATCTAAGTTAAATTACGTAGATGCAGTGTTTGGTCCGCGTTTGCTAGTTAGAACACAAAAGTTAATACAACGGGTACAAAACGCTTGTGCCCGTTTTTGTTTTAATATTCCGTTGAGGGCCCATGTGACGCCGTATTTGAACGAGCATTCCTTACTTAAGATGAAACATCGCCGTAAGTTGCATTTGGCTTGTCTTCTTTTTGGTGTTATAAAACACAAATCACCAAGCTATCTGTTCGACAAGCTGTCTTGGACATGCAGTCGTAGATCACAGGGGCCCCGGGAGTGCGCGGCCCAGCTTATGTCCCAACATCATAGGTCAGTAGCTTTTAGAGGAAGTTTCCGCTATGCAGCTACGAAATGCTGGAACAATATCCCACCACCCATAAGGAACCTGGAATGTCTTAAAAGTTTTAGAATTAAACTAAAAAAACTCCTTTTTGATCATCAGAAAGCGGAAGAGACCCTGAGACATGATACAAGTGTTATCTAATGTACATATTATTGTTCGCTATATCTATTACTAACTGTTACGCTAGCTAAATATTTTTTAACTTATGGTATTTTATTCTCTCTCTCTCTCTCTCACACACACACATAAGCACGCGTGCAATAAGACTCAATATGTGTAATCTATGTGCTATTTTTTCGCTTGTACTTACAAATGTTGTTGATCTAAATTACTCAATTATCCATTTCCTCTTTATTTACTCGTTTTAATTAAGTACTTATTTGTGTCTAATGCCTATTTGTTTTATCTTTTATTGTTCGTTGTTTAACAAAGTTTATTATAATTAATTGCTGAGCATAGGATTATTTAGATTATTCTCAGTTTGGGTATCTAATTGTAAACCGTGCCGTGACGACGCCGAAACGGCCCCAACGGAAGACCAGCGCTGGTTGTATGACCAGCAATATGCTGAGTTGGGACCGATTCGTGGCAACGGGCAAACAACACTTTTTCTTTGTATTATTGTTAATTTTTGCGATTGTTATTGTTTTTTGTGTGCCTTTTTGTCATGAATAAACGTTTATTCTATTCTATTCTATTCTAATAGTCCACTGCCGGATATAGGCCTCTCCCAAGATACGCCATTGAGCCCGATCTTCGGCTCTTCTCATCCAATTACTGCCAGCCACTCGGCGCAAGTCATCGCTCCACCTAGTCTATTCTATCGTTATTTATATAAGGTAGTGTATTAGTAGTTCTAGTTAGTGTATGTGGTAATTAGCTTGAGTAACAAAGGCACATGATATAACTAAATATGATACTTGTCTTTTAATCGTGATTTGTTGTTATATTTATTTATTATATTATATATATTTATTTGCGCATAATCTGTTTTCATGTAATCACGTTGAGTACCACTCATAGGATTGGGAAAAAAACGCAGCAAGAAAATTTGATTCTGTCGTGTTGAGTAAAACGCTCCGCCCGCTATGCGCGCGCTATAGGAACTTAAATCAAATACGTTGTATATTTTCTCCCATTGCATGTTATAGTTTTTGTATCTGGCAATTTGTTATTGACAGCATAGTAGACTTTTTTTCTCTCTGTGTGACAGCAACACCCATGGCAATGACAGCTGGGCTGACAGCTTTGCCACAGTTAAAGAAAAAACAATAGGATAGATTTTTTTTTATATTTTGGCTCCACACATAGTGTATTTAGCCAGTGTCAAGTATAGTTATTTTTCATCGTTAAAGAATATATCACGTAAGGTCTTAGTCATAGTCATAGTTCAGTCTAAGTCAGGTAGTCAAAGTCCAGTCTAAATCATCTTCTAGTAAAGTGGTGGCAACTTTACTAGAAGCTTCTATGGAACTTTGGAAGCAACACGAAAAACCACGTTTCACCACATTATATCACTTGCCCACACTCATGCTCGTAATTCAGCACTTAATGCGTAAAACTCCACCAATTTTAAACATTAACACTGGAAAAAGCACAGGTTTTGATAAATAATACAATGCAACGAAGTGAACTTTTCCGCATTCCCGCCAAAACTCCCCAAAATAGAATAGATTAGATCACAGATTACTATAATATAATACGCTGGCTGATGCTGGGCGTGGGCAGGCCTTGGGGTCTAGCAAAGCTTCCTCACGCCAACGCTATCGCCAAACGCTAACTCCAAAATGTACTGATTTTACATTTCGGAAATCGCTAACTTTTCCGCAGCGAATGTCATTTCAATACATTTTGGAGTTAGCGTTAGTGGTTGGTATCTTTGCTAGACCCCCTGAATCCCAAATAGAGGATTTTAAGACCAATCGCCAAGGTTTCTTTCTGTACTATAAATTAATTATACTACTGTTATGAAGTAATAAATAATATTACTATTCTTTTGAATTTTCATTCTGATTTTCATTGATTTGTTTTTCTTTGTGTGCTTGGCATGAACCATTTACTTACTCTTACTATAAGTTCATGGTGCTTGGTGCACAACACCGACTACCATTCTTTTAGGCTTTCTATAGTGCACAAACAAGAATGATTCTACTGTAGAACCAGTAAAGATATTATAGTCCTTAAAATTTTAGCAACAAGCGAGATTGGAACCTTCGCCCTCCAACTCACCGGATCGACCACTCTACCAACTGAGCTATGGTTACCCGACCACTAGCTGCGAAAATTACTGGTTCTGGGAATAGTTTAGTCGGTAAAAACACATAGTCATAGTTTTAGTTATGGACTATAATATCCTTATACAGGTGTTATTTAATTCATTAGCATAAATTGAGTACATGATAGTACATCATTTACTGATGATTATTAAAGAGTAAAGAGTGCAAATGAAATTATTGTTTACTGAAAATTATGAAGATTGCCGCGGGCCTAACGCAGTTGGCACGGATGATTTTGATACATTTAGACGTTTTATTACTTTGTATGTACTAATTAAAAACAGTAATTCATTATTTTAATTAAAATTTGTGCTGTAGCATTTGATTTAGTTAGTTATCCCATTTTTCAAAATTATTATTATTACCAAACCAATGCCATAGAATTCAAAAATTTTGGTCCACACGTGACCGGTAGGTATCAGGAGAAGCTATCTAGTTTCAAAGGAAGCTAATGAATTCAATTACACCCGGTAGATATACGTTAGCATGGTTAACACTTTAAAACAATTCCAGAAACAGTATTTTTTTAAATTTTCTGGAGATTTTACATATATTCAATAAAACCAAATTAAGGTAGTTACATGTAGTTAAGTTAATAATAATCATTATTCCTTATTAGCTTCTTGTTTACTAAAATTAGTTATTCCGGAGCAGTGGATTGGCTGCGACAACTAGCCGACTTGCAGGATTTATCAGAAACGTTTGAAATCCTTTGTGAAATAAAAATTATCATTTATTTTTTACCTACCTCTACAAAGTGTAGTCAGTAGGGTATATTCAAATCTGTGGGTAGTGCGCAGACACTCACAGAATACTTAATAGTACAAATTGTATGTAAATGATCGCTTTAAGCGATAAGACAGCCCATTGTGACACTTAGTCATAACAATTCCTCCTATAAAATTGTTTTTCAATAAAGGGTTTTATCTATCTATCTATGCATAAGAGATAGGGGACATGGACCATGGTTGTTGAGGGAAAACAAGTGGGGCCACATGACGTATCTATTATGGTATCTATGCCTATGAATCAAACAACACGGGATACCCAGGGCTTAGCTTCTTTGGTAGTACTTAAATAAAAATATTATTGAGGAATCATAATTTATATTTAATAAGAACTTTAAAATTGACAATAAATTACATTTGATATAAAAATACATAGAGATAACCAATTTATTATACTGCAACGTGACGGAGTTTATCAAAAGTGCAAGCCTGACATGAAGGTGGTGGTAGTGAATAGAAGAACGTGTAAGTTGCATCGACTTTCATCGACTGAATCCTTGAAGCAAATGCACATTTTGTTCTAACTTTTACCTAAACCCAAATAGGTAATGTAACTGACTAGAGCCTCCACGGAACCATAGACGCGCTAGTTTATACTTGTCGGACTGTATAATGCCACAAAAGGATTATGTGAGCACAAGAAGTCGAAAAAATCACATAATTGATATCTGCTCCATTTGTTAAGATTGCTAGTCAACATGAATAATATCACTTCATCGTTATCAAGCAAGTGAAGTAACATAGTAAATCAATGCACATTTGAAAAGAGTAGAGAATCAGTATTTCCTATAGAGTTAACATTATTAGCACCGGACGAATATTTTACTGAACGAGACTCAAGAATAAAATTCACGTTAACAAACTTATTTCTAAACATTAATTTATTAATTGACCAATTTTATGGCCCGTCTATGCTGTCGAGATTTCATTTACAAATTGATTCTGTGATTGTGAATGAAATCTCAACTTGAGCACAGATCGATGACTGAGCATCGTTCTGTAATACAGGCCTTATGTCTCATCTAAAAGGAATGCTACAATTTATTGCTATATTGCTATTCCCAAAGTTCTAATTGGAATGATTTAATGTAACTTAAATAACA
The DNA here is from genome assembly GCA_963580505.1 of Ennomos erosarius. Taxonomy (NCBI): domain Eukaryota; kingdom Metazoa; phylum Arthropoda; class Insecta; order Lepidoptera; family Geometridae; genus Ennomos; species Ennomos erosarius. The sequence continues at coordinate 9,874,300 of OY756993.1, read as the reverse complement.
CCTGACAAAGTATCGAACAATAACGACGTTATCTTCGTCGGCATCAAAGGTCAATTGAACATATAAATGTAATATATTAGTCATATTACTAAACAAATGAATTTAACTTCGATATTATAGAGCTACCCTATTTTCCATACTATCTAAATAAATGTAATTATGGTCACAAAAATCTATTTGTACTAAATCGGTATTTATTTTATTGAAATGTTCTATACACAGCTTTTGATGAAACTATTTTTGCCTAACACGTTTCTATAAAGAAATGATCGAGATCAGACATTTCTATAGTTGCAACTGTTTCACTCCCACTGCATTGACATAAAGTGGGAAAACAATATTTTGCTGCATTATTAAATGAAACTTGTTTTAATTACAAAAACGTTGTATATATTTTGTCTACGTTATTATACGATATGCAATGTGTATATGAGTGCTATTTTGTGAATATCGCTGCGCAATCGGATGAAATAGGATTGTCCATCAGAATAATACTCAATAACTCAGATGTTGATTTGTTATTGAAGTTTAGTATATTTGAATTAACTTCAAGGGAGATAAACTCGACGCCCAATTAACACCTAATCATCTCTGGCCTGGGCAACGACTTTTATCTCCTTCAGTTTCTCTTATGCTACGGCTACACTACCGTGATATGGCAATAATTATGGCCATAATTAAGGCAATGGACGTGTAGCCACGATTTATGGCCATAATGATTGGCAACACGCTAGTGTAGCCATAGCATCAGACAATCCTATAAAGGAGTAATGTAACAATTTTATTTAATATTTAACGATACATCTACGAGATTGAGCAACACATAAGTAAGCCACACAGCTAGGATATGAGCAAGCTGATACTTTGACTTTGAGACGATCGTTACTGGAGAATGACTCCATTGAAATCTGCAACTCTAACAGCAACAATAAGTTTACTACATACTAAATTCTATTAAAAAAAATAGTCTAATAAACCCATTTTACGTTTTGTTGGTAGGTTCGGTCTCGCTCACGCAAAACGCTACGCTGCGTGTGAAAACGAGACAAAAACGCATTAGATAGGTATATGTTGAGATTAAAATTTACAAGGCCCTTGTAACAAGGGGGTTTGTATCATTTACTTTAACAATACCTTTCTATAATATTCAAAGAGCTTTAATCCGATACTATGAAACCAAGTAATAACTATGTTCGTAGCATGCAGGTATACATAATTCTCTTAAAAAGCGATATCTATTAATATCACCTGTTATTATTGCCTTGTACGCTGAATCTTCAATAAACTTAAATTATAGCTTATTATTTTATTTTATTCTAAATCGATATATTAAATACTTTATGTTAAATACGACTACACACCGATTATTAATTTTATAGTGTTAGAAAAACTTATAAACTATCTAACTAAATTAGTTGTACTATTAGTAATAATAGTTAGGTATTAACTAAACATATTACAATACTTTTAAAACAAATATACTTAATGCCTATTTACTAATGTTTTAGTAATACCACTTGACTCTATAATTTAAAAAAAATGAAAACACATGCGATCACACCACCACATACGTACGTCACATGGGTGACTAAACATTAATTAAAATTAAAGACCTGTTTGTGGACTTAAAATTATTCCTGAAACGGGAGGTATTTTTTATAATAGAATGTGTTTTAGATGGGTTAATATGGCTTAACATGTATCATGCATGAGCATGACATGTCAGTTTTTCAGAGTCGAGTTAAACCTATCCCGAATACAAAGTAAATATGTGAAATTACGTGGGTTGGAATCACGTATCGATAAATAAAGAAAATTAAGGTAATATACTAAACAGGTAATAGGGCACGCCGCGCATTGCGCCTCCATCTACATTCAATTTAAATAAATAAATAAAATGAAATTCGTTGTATGAAGGTCTTTTGATAAAGAAATATGCTACGCGAGTTTTTAGTAAACTCTCGAATGCTCATACCGCTTTAGTCAACTTGTAGTTTTATTTTTGTCTATGTAATTATTGTATATTAAATTCTTTATAATATGAGGGAAGACTTACCGTTCTTATCTAAATATTTTCAAGTAATAAATAATAAGAATATCCAATAATAAAATAGGGTACAAATTAAACTGTAGTTTTTAATTTAGCTATATTTTATAAAACTTTTTTACTAATGAGTGGCAACGATATTGCTACAAAAAATCCCAAGATTATTTTTAAAAGTAAAACAAAGATTAAAATAATTCAAACATAATTTTAAAAAAATGTCCACTAAGGTTGTTTTATTTTATTTATGGGGCAGTTTTTTTTTGTTTCGGAATCATTGACTAGTTGATCAAATCTAATAGGTACACTTTGACATTTCGAGGGATACCAAGCTAGAGATTTTTTCCCTAAATTTTGTGGTAAAAGGGGAATGGGGGTTCTTAGGGGATTAATATTTTTGAGGGTGTTTTAGGTGGAGAAGTCAGGATGAATTTCCTATACTAAAAAAGAATCATACTATCACACTAATATTATAAATGCGAAGGTTGTGTGTGCTTGTTTGTGCCCTATTCACGCTACGAATTTGGATGTTTGGAATACAGACTTGTACTTGTAGGTACACTGGATTAACACAATACTTTTGAACCAAGGGAGACACCGGGAGTAAGTAAATGCATATATTTCGGTATTTTTAATGGTGGCAGCATAAAAAATGTCTGTTGATAACCTACATTTGCGTTTTAGATGTAGTTAAAAAAACATTAGAAAAATATCAGCATTTCCATACATTTCATCAAGATAAACGGTAATTTTTCTATAAAACAACTGATAATTTTTGCGAAGATTGTGTTCTATGCCGCGGAACAAAAACCTTTTTATTTAATATTTAATATATCTTCGCCCTATAAAATTAATCATCTCATGAGAAGAAAAGAAAAGCCTATTTAAATTTTATCAAAATGTAAATGAGCGATCAGGCGATTCCATTTGCGTCCATCAGCGGGATGGCTCACATGAACGGACCTGGTGCAAAGCATCATGATGGTAAGATCCTCACTAAAGTAGGCTAAGCACCACACCATAGAATCTCACTCAAGATTTTTCATAGGCGCAGAAAACACGATTAACATGATTAATTAATTGGTAACTCACCCTAAAGGGATTTCCAAATACAAAAATGTACGATTTTTGTTCTTTTTTACATTTTTCATCAAAATATGCTAGGAATACAAAAAAGCTTAGGGGTTTTTAGGGGTTCTAAGGGTATTAAGTTATCTACGGAGAACATTCTTTAGGAGCTGGCAGCACTTTTTTTCGAAAATAGTGTTGCGACTATTACACATCCGATTAATCGGTGAAATTGTAGAATAAGGTAATTAATCGAATCAAATCTTTAGGCGAGAAAAAATCAGTGAGATAATCTTGCGTAGTTTGCGAATGATCTACTTCGAAAGTGTGATTATAATATTAATATTCTTGACATTTTTTGTAAAAAGTATCGGTACAAACAAATTTTCCTCGCCAAAGCAATTCGCTGATATTTCTTTCTTTGGCGGGTACTGCAATTTAGTTTTAAACATTGATATTATAAATACATAATCACTACTTTTTTAAACACCATGATTAACAATGATTATTATGGTGCAACTTAAACTTCTTTTTAATATATGGCTCCTGCGGGGCCACAACTTCTGTACGGGCCAACCCGTAACATTTAATTCTCACATCATAATAGCAATAGCAATATCAATCAACTATCAATTATCAATCTATGTAGGGCTCCGCACTAGACCCTACATAGTGGTCCTTCGAGCCGGATTTCAAAATATCGTTTTTGCTGGTATATGATGACTGTTTGAAATAGGCTGATTTTTTACTATTTTGATTGTTATTGGTTGCTGATTTTGCTACTTGCTGAGATGATTTTTGTTGAATGTTTTCAGGCTTTCTCCTGCTAGATTCCATGCTTGTGAATTTGCCCTCTAAGAAGAGCAAAAACTCTGATAAAGTGGGTAATTCTCTAGGCTCTTTAACTGATGATACATATTCATTGTGCGTATCACTGTCTAACTTTTGACACAGAATATGTACTAAGAGTGGATCCCATGACGACACATCCACTCCTAGGTTTTTGATAGCGTTCAATGTTTCTTGTGTGGTGTCATGCATGCGTTTGATCAGGTTGATGGATGCCTGCTGCATGACTGGCAGGTTCATCAAGATGTTAGCGTGCGAGGAAAAGATTAATTTCTTGTTATTATACCGATGATTGAGAATGTCCCAGCAAATTAAATAATTGTCAGAACTGATATTGAGGTGTTGGATAAGACGTTCTGCTTCTCCTTTGACCTTGGACTTAAGGAACTGCATCTTTTGTGCATTTGATAGGAAGCTATTGTTATGGATGGTTTCGGTAAATAGGTCTTTAAACGAAACCCACTGATGATAATTTCCGTGGAAGACTGGGACTTCCACGGTTGGTGTTGTCTTTTCCCTATGAGCCATAGACCACAGTTTTTGATTTAAAAACTTCTTCATTTCATAGAAAATCTTTTCGTATTCTGAGAACGTTTTTTCGTAATGTTTGTTGCTACCTTCCAACATGCTGTCCAATTCCCAATGTAATATATCAATGACTGACCAGCGAGACTCTAGATTTTTAAGTGTATCTTGTATCTCCCATTTCTCTATGATGCTATCGAGATCGATGGTTGATAAAGTATGTGATAAAGCCTTAAAATGGCTTGATTGCTTACGCAGTAACTCGTCGAGCTTACTAGACGTGCCTTGTGACCTTTTCTCGCTCTCAACAATTGATGTTTTTGGGGTACCTGCGCCTGCAGAGGTGCTGGGTTGCAATGTCGCAGGTTTTAATACGGGAGTAGTTGGCCGATCAAATTCTGCCGAATACGACACCAAATATAAACGGACGTTCTCATAAAGTGATTTTGTCTTATCATATTGATTAGTGATGAAATATGAGCTGGTACGATCACCGAACTCAGACAAATTGCTATGATTGACCTGAAATTCTTGCCAATAACGGTCAAGAGTTTCCATCTTTCTCCTGATGAGGTCGGGGGTCTTCCTATCCCGTCCATCTTTTTTGAAATTGCGTAAAAGTAACTCAATAGATTCATGCAATAACTGTTGATTAGTCAGTAAGTCTTCCATTGTAATGATTTCAAAATAAAGGAAAGATCTGACCTTAGTTGATGATGATGATGATTATGATAATCCAATAAATCCTTGATAATGATGTGGACTTGTTGTTACCAAGCGTTCGCTTTGTTCACACAGAACCACCAGTCTCGTATTACAGTTTTGTTCACACGCGAAAAGTCACTTCCACAAGGTCTTCCCGCCGTGAGACCAAAAAAATGAAACCGCGAGGTCCTGTACTGTCGAAGGACCACTATGTAGGGTCTAGTGCGGAGCCCTGGAGGTACTGGATCATTGGCGGCAACAGAGCTGTAAAAAAGCGTTTACGTACCTGTGTGACGTGCCGCAAGCAGAAACCTGAAAAGATGACGCAATTGATGGGAGACTTGCCCAAAGAAAGATGCAATGAAGCAAAACCCTTTCATAACACAGGGGTTGATTTTACCGGGCATGTTATGGTAAAGGCCAACAAGGGTCGTGGTATCAAGACCACAAAGGGTTATATAGCAGTCTTCGTATGCCTCGCAACAAAAATGGTACACTTAGAATTAGTATCAGACCTCACAACATCCGCATTCATAGCAGCGTTGCGTAGAATGGCGGCAAGGAAAGGAACACCCAGACACATTTTTTGTGATAATGGGACAAATTTCCAAGGAGCAAGCAATATCATAGCACAAGAATATCAAAATATATTACAGACATTTGATCAAGATTTCATCCAAGAAATTACCAACTTGGAGATTGAGTGGCACTTCAATGCGCCCTCATGGCCATCAGCAGGCGGCATTTGGGAAAGCGCCGTCCGCTGTATGAAACATCATGTAAAAAGAGTTATCGGAGAGCAGCGGCTGACCTTTGAGGAGTATTCAACGGTCCTGGCACAGGTGGAAGCCATCCTGAATTCAAGACCATTGTGTCCCTTGTCAGAAGATGTTGAGGACTTACAGTTCCTCACGCCATCAAGCTTTATCAACATAAATCAAAGTATGAACGTTTTAGAGACTGAATCAGATATGCGAACAAGATGGTATCTTACGCAAAAGATAGTGCAGGATATTTGGAAACGATGGCGTACTGAATATCTTAGCCAGCTGACATCGAGAAGTAAATGGAGAAATGAGCAACACAATATCAAAATCAATGATGTAGTTACGATCAACGATGCAAACCTTCCTCCAGGAAAATGGGCGTTAGGACGCGTCGTCGAGTTGCACAAAGGTGCTGATGGTTACGTCAGGGTAGTCACGCTAAAGACAAAAAATGGGTTATTAAAACGTCCCATTGTCAAGCTATCCCTACTACCAGTTCACGATCTAACGAAACGAAGCGATCAGCACTCAATCCCGGAAGCAAAACAAACGTCATCAAAGCCAGCATTATCAAGCCTCCGGCCCCGTATCAAGTTATCAACAATGTTCGCCGCTATCATTTTATTCCTGAATCTTATAACAACATCCCAATGTGCCATGAACATCACTAACTTCAGAGAAAACCAACATCTTTATTTTGACAAAATATCAAACATGAACATCATACGCGACGAATGGAAGTTAGTCGTTTACTATCAAATGCAACCATACTGGGAAGGAGTTATGGCACTCAACAAATCTACTTCTATATTAGAGCGGGCCTGTAAGACAATGCAAAACAATACCTACAGTAACATGATACTGCTACAATTACGGCACGAGCTATATGAATTAGATTATAATAATCAACTGCTCCTGAATCAGCAAAGCGGCAAAATATCATTGAGAGAACGCCGGCGCCGCCGCGGTCTTATCGACGGTGTCGGATATCTGGCAAATACTCTGTTCGGCGTACTCGATAGTAAATTCGCAGAACGGTACGAGAAGGATATTACGCTCCTACGAGATAATCAACAACACCTATCAGCACTCTGGAAGAATCAAACATCAATAATAGAGGTTGAGTTCAATGTTCTTAAGCGAGTAGAAAATACAATGTCCCAGCAACATAAAATCATTCATCAGAAAATATCAGAAGTAGAAAACTCTATGGAGCTATTGAAGACTGATATACAGTTAGCAAGTGATTTTACGATGGGAGCACTAATAACCAGCAACTTACTACAGAATTTAAAGCATCTACAAAGAATATTACTGGACACTACTACTGACATATATCACGGTCGATTTAATCCATATTTAATAACTTCCGAGCAACTACAAGATCAGCTGAGCATCATATCGAGTCATCTTTCAAGTGACGTCACGCTTCCTATAGAAAACATTCACATCGACATAGCAAGAATATACAAGCTTGTAAGTAGTAAAGCGAGAATGACATCATACTACCTTATATTTGAATTGCGAATCCCATTAATCAGTCGAGACTCATTTGAGATATTTAAAATGATACCAATCCCTTTAGCAAAGCAAGCGAAGATGATAAATATCATACCTATATCAGACTACGTAGCGATCAACCTGAAAAAGGATAGTTTCCTGACTCTATCGGAAAACGGGATCAGATCATGTTTAGTAGCCGATACGTATCTGTCATATCAGTAAACCTATATACCATATGAACGGAGATAAAGATTTCTGTCAAATGGAGGAAACAGCATGCGGAACAATCATCAGTCCATGCAAGAATAGATGGCTAGAAACAAATGCACTAAACAATTATATTTACTTTTGTTGTGATCAATGTCAACTGCGAGCGATATGCGGGGATCAAGTTACCGCTCATACGCTTACTCACTCGGGCTTAGTAACAGTAAACAATGGCTGCATAATTAAATCTGATATCTTTGAGGTATCTGCGCATCACGATCAGCTGTCAAGTGAGATAAGTATCAAGTCGAACTTCTACGGCCCAGTGATAGCGCCCATCAACCATATCATCAACATCTCCATCCCTGAGAAGGTTATTCAGCAAGTGAACCTGGAACAAGATCAGAAGGATCTTGAAGTAATAGGAGCTAAAATCAAAACTATGAGAGATAATGAATCATCGATGTCAAGTATATCGTATCATTATGTGCATCACTACACGTTGATCTACGTCATCATCGTGGTGGTAGCGTCGGGAGGAGCAGCTTGGTGCTGGCTCCGGTCCCGCGGCGCGTGGTCGCTCCAAGCGGCCGCGCCCGCACCAGCAGAGTCGGGCCCCGCCCCCGCGCCCGCGCTGGGACGCGTGGCTGCGCCGGGGCCCTCGCCTCGGCAACAGTGTTTTAGTGATAGTGATAGTGTTACGTATCAATGTGTTAGTGCGCGTGATAAAGCAACGTCTCCGATTATAACGCGTGCGGACCCCTTTAAGTAAAGCAATAAGCTGGAACATTAATAATTATCATTTTTTTAAAATTCTTATTTGTGCATTTTTATAATGTTTTATCATTTAATAATTTTAGCATTTTTGCATTTTTAGCATTCGAAACTATTGTGTTTTTTATTCCATTACTGTTTACATTTTTTCTATACACGCATTTTTGCATTCTTTTGTAACTTTTATATCATTGAGCATTTTAGCAGAGTATTTTATCATGTTTCTATTTTTGATGTGTTATGTTTATATTTTAATTTGTTTTTCTTCTCCCGTGGGGAGCATGTACGGGCCAACCCGTAACATTTAATTCTCACATCATAATAGCAATAGCAATATCATTGTCATATTACCTTTAGTACATCAGTGTCAATAAAGCATCCAACCGGAACGCACGCCTATCATTTCCCGGTTGCATTGATACTCAATATCAATCAACTATCAATTATCAATCTATGTAGGGCTCCGCACTAGACCCTACAACTTCGTCAATTTCGCGTGGATAGAGTAGAATATATTTAATATATTCTACTCTATCCACGCTACTATATCTTATAATTATTATTATATAAACTTTTATTTTTACATGGTATCTCATATTTTATTTATTTTTCTTTATACCATTGTCTAAAATAATCTTTCACAATACTAAGCCACCCTTTACCGTAAAGAGAATGGAAATTTTGCTGAAGAAAGCTTGTTCCCACATTACAAACTGGTCTGGTAATGCATGATTTTGACAGAGATGTGCATTTCGGCAGTTTTATAGACAATCGAATAATTATTAATTTTTGCGACGATGATGATGATGATTGTTCAAGTACTAATAGATAGTAGTGAATCTGACTAAATGACTATTTTCGAACCCAGTATATTATTTATTTAATATTTATATATATATATATACATTCAGAGGTATATACCTAACACTTAAGCTTAAGTCGAATATACCCAATATGGTATTTAGTTAATACCTTACCGTTCGATGCATACATTTCATGCTGATATAATTCATTATAAGTATTACAATCATTCGTTCTCTTACTGAGGTCATATGAAAAAACGAAACGATTACTAAATAAATATGTAGAATCAGTATCGATTTCTCATTAAAATCGGGTTTATCCGATAGCGATTATTTCGTTCACATCCCTAGACCAGTTAATCTGACAGTGTCAATTACTAATCATGTCAACTTCATACTGCACTTCTTATTTTTGATAAACTGTAACCGTGTTTGTATTAATGTCAGCTATTGATTTATATAGGTTATATGAGTGGCTGCAAATTTAAGGAAAATACAAGATGGCGGACAGTACGGCTTCATACTAAAGTATTCAATAAAAATAGTTAAATATTTACTAAATAATGTACAATTATTATTAAAATTCATAAGATACATAGAAACTCGAGACGTTTAACAGGAACACTTACACATTCAAATTATATTCACTTTTTATTTACACACAAATCCAATATATCAAATTCTCTGGACGTTTTAAGATTTTTCAACAACTGCCATGCACACTATAATTTTTATATTCACTTTTTCATAGATATTTCATTTTATAGAAATCGCTGTACATGAGAAAAGTTTCAGAAAAACTCTGCTTCTTGCCCTAAAATACCCAAGTGCCACTTTCTGGTTTTATGGAATAAAAAAACATTTATTTAACTACATGATGGAACAGCCAGTAGATACTTCTTCACGAGTCGGCGCGGTCGTTCTAGGCGGGCTGACTTCGGGGACCGTTTGTTCCGGAGGTGCGTTAGGCGAATCTTTCCTTACCGACTGTTTCGACACTTCCTGAGCTTTCTGGGGCGGAGGCAGTTTCGTTTCCAACGGGGGCGGGGTCTTAGGTTCCTGGTTCAGTGAGCTGGTACTTGAGGTTCTTACTCGGGTTTTCACCATGGAGATGCGTCGCTCTCGCGTGTTGATAACCGATGTTAGGAACGGGATTTGGTTACTGATCGCTAGCATGAACGGTTTGTAGCCGAGGCTGGAAGGAAGCAAAGTTAATTTAATGTACACAAAACAGACTAGATGGCGCTAAACACAATTGGCAAATAAACCATTTTGCCACCAGGCACTAGTAGTAAGTTTCTATAATGTACCCTCAAATTGGTCATGACGCAATTAAGGAAATGATAAAACTTATGACTATGCTGAACTGTGGAATGCGAATATCGACAATAGTTTACAATATTTGACAACAGATGACATGAAAAGTAGCCGCTCAAAGTGGCGTTCTTTGGGGTAGGCCTATGTTCAGCAGTAGATGTTTTCAAGCTGATGATGATGATGATGATGATGATGATGACGACGTGAAAAGAAAGAATTACATCTTTACTGTGATGTTCAATAGTGGACTATACTCCAGACTAGTATGATATCTGATATCTAGAGCTGAAATTCGTAGTACCACATACTTTAGCTAGCACTAAAGTACTAACCATTCGACATCAGTCCAAGCGCAGATATCTTGCAGCGTGCGTCGCAAACGCCGAACAGCGTCGATACTGACGTCACCAGCTCGCGCCGCATTCGTCGTCCTTAGCACAGCGAGCGCGTCTCGCAGTACGATGGCTATGATGGCCGCCCATTCTACGCAGCTCGCTTCAGTCATCAGCTGAAGGAAGTACCTGAAAGGAGGAATGTGGTGAATACTCCATGCGTCATGAGCGTCTTGTTTCCCTTACTTTGATCCCTACTGCACGTAACAACTATATCTCAACTGTTCCAATGATATTGCATTACAAGCCGTATCCCCTCACCAGAAGGTCCTGAGCTGCACGTGTTGCGTGTGGTCCCCGCGCTCGGCCTGGTGGTGTTCCAGTGACGTGGCACGAGGAGCCGTACCCCGTCAGCACAAGGTCCACATTACCTGAGCTACACGTGCCGCGTGTGGTCCCCGCGCTCGGCCTGGTGGTGTTCCAGTGACGTGGCACGAGGAGCCGTACCCCGTCAGCACAAGGTCCACATTACCTGAGCTACACGTGCCGCGTGTGGTCCCCGCGCTCGGCCTGGTGGTGTTCCAGTGACGTGGCACGAGGAGCCGTACCCCGTCAGCACAAGGTCCACATTACCTGAGCTGCACGTGCCGCGTGTGGTCCCCGCGCTCGGCCTGGTGGTGGTGGAGCCGCTCCATGAGCTGCGCGTACCGCCGCTCCTCTCCCGCGCCGCCCCACCACACCCCGCCGCCTTCCGCCACGCTGCACTCACCCGATGAACTATATCAACCAACATAAGATCAAAATGCAAGCCTATATTTTGCACATTTTGATGATAAACAATGAGAAACTACAATGTAAAAATGTGTAGATATTTCATACAGCGCTATCTAACCCCAAACTAAGCAAAGCTTGTACTATCGGAGCCAAATGACTGATAGATTATATTAATTTTAATTGTAAATATTATTTAATGCAATGGTTAGTGATCCTTTTTTTAGATACAATACGGTTGTGTGTAAAAAAAACCGCTAGAGTAAACGAAGTTCATGTCCTTCTTGGCCTTTTTCCAGGTACAAACAAGTATTTCAATTCTGGGCCCTGCGATTTCTCTAAAAAAGCATCAAGTTGCAGTACAGCATGAAGTTGTAGTATACGGATTTCACAGTACACTGCACGTCGTTCTGTAACCACAGCGGGCCTTTTGAGGAAACTTGCTAGGAACTTTAAAGATGTGGTATGAGTAAAGAGTTTATCTATATATCTATCTATGATTACGTTACCTCTGTAAGCTGTTTAGTATAGTTACCTGACAGGTCCAGGCGAGACGGGCACGCCTGTAATCGGCAACGCTCGAAGTGGCAAGCTCATGTAGCCACTGTCACCGCACAGGCTGTCCGATTCCGCTGAAGGAGAGTACGAACCTGCCAAAAGTTTAAATCGATAAAAGGGTGTTTTTTTTTTGTTTTTTGTTTGTGAATGTAACATCTATTGTTCAACTCTCTCATCACACATCAGCCAGAAAGTTTAAGCTACTCTAAACCATATACTCACTAGTAACAATGCTGCCTTTCCTCTGCATATAATGTTCGACATCGTGTTGCAACACAGGATACGGCCAGGAGAAGTCTTCATGCAACCGTTTCAGACATAAGACCGCACTGTCCACTCTAGCCGCTCTCTCCCTTTCCCCCGCAAGCCACGCGACTAAATGCACATCCAGAGAGGCAGCCATCTTGCCTAGAGAGTAAAGTCGTGCGGTTGATAGCAACAGACGCGCGTGACGTTGTATCATCATGTCGATGAAGAAATCTTCGGCTGTTCCGCTGTAGTTATCCCTGGAAAGTTAGTGCAAGTTTATCATCTCTGCACAACGGCGCACTTGAACATTTTGGGTTATAGCTTTACGGGCGGGTCAATAAAGTGAAGTACAGTTGTAGCTGCTCGTGGCGGTTACTACCTATGGGGACTGCTACAAAAAGCGCCATTACAACTGAGTTCTACCGTGTTTTAGAGAGCACGTCGCTTTCAGCTGTTGTCCTAAGACAAAAATAGTCAAAAACGATGGTATAACCTACCTATTATTATTGTTCTCTGTTTTATTTTCGCGTTGTATGTAATGTTGTGTGATGTCCTGAATAAATGTATTTTCTTTCTTTCTTTCTAAAAAGGCGGGTCAAAAGACGTCCGGTCTCAAAACACTGACACCACGGCAACCACTTGCCCTTGCTTACACATTAAGAACAAAGTTGCTACAGTTTTGCGATACATCATAATACAATTTATCGATGATTATCCTACAAAATGTGAATGTTAAGGGTCGCTTTGCCACAGAAGAGTCACGAGCTCTAGTCGCAAAATCCCTTTTAGCGAACAGGTCCTTTTGAGAATAAGCCATAAAGCGAATAAGTCTTTTTTTAAGGGTAAGCCTTTTTGCAAATAGATCCAACGTCGACTAAACCCGTCTAATCACAAACAAAATCCATAGGTTCAGAGAGATATGCCAGCCTTAGTAGATTCTTCGGCGTGACACAGCCTGATCCGACAGCATAGCAGGGGCAATGAGACACCATTATACAGTACTTAAGATCCATCCAAATAGAGCTAGAGGAACATGCAATACCTACAAGAGCAGCTTACCTATCAGCTCTGGCAGGAACTGACTTCTTCCTCTTGACGGCGGCGGTGGCGCGCGCGGGGGGCGGCGCGGGGGGCGCGGGGGGCGGCGCCGCGTGCGGGGGGGACGGCTCGCGGGGGGACACCGTCGTGCTGAAGCTGCGCCCGCGCCCGCCGGCCAACTGGTACACGGTCGTATGTCAGATACTGTGTTTTACGGTTTTGTACCTTATATGTAATGGATTTAAGGTCTTTAGTTGAGTGCAAATTGTGCGACATGTCATGTCGTTTGAGATTCCGACTTGAAGGTGCGACGGCGGACGCGGCCACCATCGCGCTGAAGCTAAGGCCGCGCCCGCCGGCAAACTGTTAGTTGGCGTGTTTACGGTTTTGTGCTTTATTTCCTTATTTATACTTTGCGTGTGTGAAACCATCTTTAGTGTAGTTGTTTCTGTGTTGTAGTGTAGATGTCATTTACTGTATCACTGTTAGATTACCTGAATAAAATTTACAAAAATGAACCCAACCTTCTATGTCCTACTTCCACAAATGTTTCAGCCCTACCTGCATACTGCCAAGAATGACGGACAAATCCTCCGCGTTCGGACTGACCGACTGCGACTGCACGATTTGTCCGTACTTCGCTTGAACATTCACCGAGTTCCTCGGTGAGTCTACGTCGTTTGGATCTGTGAACATAACAAAGAGTCTATCCAACATAATCTGTACTTCTAGGTACTTTTACGAATCAAGATACTTCTTTACTTCTTATGTTCATTCCACTAATCTTCATAGAAAACAGTAAATAAAAAAGAAGATATAATAACCGGCCAAATAATGGCAAAGGGTTCCGTACCATTATCTACAAAAACGAGAAAAAAAGCCCGTCTGTTATATGGGAGCCCCCCCTAAATATTTATTTTATTGTTTGTTTAGTAATTTGTTGTAATAGCGGCAACAGAAATACTTTTGTGAAAATTTCAACTAAATAAATATCACGGTACATGAGATACAGCCTGGTGACAGACGGACAGACAGACAGACAAACAAACAGACGGACAACGGAGCCTTAGTAATAGCACAGGGTCACATCCGGTACAAACGAAAAATAACCCGAACGTGAAAAAATGTAAGTAGTGTCGTGAGCGTTACTAGTTAGTGTTCATGCAATGTCGCTCTTGCTAATCTTGTGTTACACAGAAATAAAGTAATTCATAAAATTGCCAGAGTTATTCCGTTTATGGGATGAGACATCTGTACTGTAGGTATTATATTATCTCTGGTAATAAGGTTCGCTTTACCCATAAAAATTAATTATGTAAGTACCTACCTATGGCTCTCAGGAATCTAACGAGATCTCTGGCGAGATCCCACCGCTCCTGTTGTAGCGCTGTATCCAAGAGTTGCGTCGCTAACTGCCGGCTCACTGCTGAACTCTCCAGGTTCTAGTGGGAAACGGATAGAAATAGAATAAACGTCATACTCCCAACTGTCAAACGGCCTTATGAGAAAAGCTGTGTTAAAACTGTTAACAGTCATAATAAATACGGAAAACAATGTTAAAGAGATAAGCTTTAATTTTAAAGTAACTACTGAAAACGTTAGATAGTTAGAAAATATTCACAAGAAATAGATAGATTTTATCTATTTCTAGATAACCATTAACATAGAGTACCTTTTGAATCTGAAATATAAAAATATATGTTATAATTTGGTCAACTACAACTGGATTATATACGGTCGATAATCTTTTCATCAACAAGATCTATGGAATACTATAATACCAAGATCGCGTCAAAATACTAAGGTTCGTTTCACGAAAACTGTCAGTGAGACAGATTATCATAAGCTTGAAAATAAAATTGAACGAGTCCCGTGAGCCAAATGCATCCAGCCAATAGGCTATGTATAACAGAAATTTAAAAAAGGATATATTAACCTGCAGGATTATAAGGTAGGAAGCAGCCGTATCGAGCATCTTCCTTCGCAAGCACTCCTGGAATAACTCTTTGGGCTTCCCAGCCGCTGAGAATAGATACGCCCATAGAGCTATTTCTGTCTTTCTTGCGCATTGCACCACTGTCTGGAAGAAAATTTGTGCCATATTTACAAGCACCTTTTAAAATTTTCGTATGCAAGAATATGAATATTTTTCAATTATTCTGTTTAGATGTAGTGCAGTCGGGAGTTAATGATTTTGGAATTAAATCCGCAAGACTATGCGTGCAATCGGATAAGCGAGGGCATTAGTCACTAAGTCCAAATGAGAAGCCAAATTCTCTATTTTAAGAATCGCAAAAAGATGAAACTAATGCAAACAGAACACATTGCAAATGAATATTCAAATAATACATTAGTAACTAACTCATCGAGAATTTCAATGCAATTTCAAGCCACTTTTTCCACGATTATTCATGTTCAACACTCCATTTATGGCCACACTTTGATTTATTTAACACCATAAACTTGAATTACTAAATGGATAAAATGGACTTGTTACAAGCACGCTATAACAAGTGTGGCGATTATATTAATCTAATTATTATTAACTCTGACATTATTCAACATTATTGCATAGTAAATTATATACTCTTTGCATTATTGTACCTAATAGTAATAACCCATTGTGTAAATATTTTTATTTTTATTTAATAATCTTGACATGGTTGTTTAGTCTCTATGAAATATTATGTGGTAATTGTAATTGATTCTGTCGTTTTTATCACAATAAATAAATAAATAAAATAGCTACACCCCCCCTCTAACTGGTTCTTCAACAAATGCCACAACAATCCGCCAAGTAGGGCAAGACAGGATTAACAAACAAATGCTAAAAAGAAAATACGTAATAATTGAAGACTTTATAGCCTTAAAATAATCTTCTCACCTGTAAATAGACAGGAAACTCGTGAACAAAATCAATGATGCTGGGCAGTTGGGCGTCAGGTATCGGTTCCTTGCTCGTGGCCTCCTCCTCCAATACTTCATGGAGTAGCAGCTCTAACGAGTGAGGGAAGTAGGCGAGCTGCGCGCACGAGCGGGCGATCTCCCACGCGTGGTATCCCAGATTCCTGCGCAGGAGTTGACGGAGTATCTGGTGGAGATACACTTGGCTCTGGAAAGATAATTTGTACTTAGATTCACCGGTTGGGCAGCGCGGGTCCATTTGGCCAAATTGTACACACATTTCTATTAATTTTCATAGATTCGTGGCAACGGACAAACATCACATATTTTTGTATTATTCTCAATCTTAATTTTTAGGTTGTGATTAAACCAGCAATCAGAAATGCTGCATTCTTGAATTTCTCTTTGTTTCGGCAACATTTTTGATTGGTGTAACAATGTTGTTACTAGAAATCCCAAATTGTACAATTATTATCCAATTACGTAATTGGGTAGTTGGATAATAACAGTACTATTTAAGATTAGGATATTAAGATGTCCAATAAAAAATCTACTTTAATGAGCTCGAGGTAGACCACAACAATTTTAGCCCTATGGCCTAGCTAATGCAATGATGCTTGAACCAATAAGACACGGCCAAGTAAGACTTGGATAAAATGAGACTTGGACACAAGAATAAGCGCAGATAATATAATATCTACAGTCACGACACCATCACAAACATTTTTTCACGTTCGGGCTATTTTGCGTTTGTACCTGATGAGACCCCGTGGAATAAGTAATTATTCTAAGGACTTGGGCATTATAATATTTTACCAAACTTAATTTGATTTAAATAGAAACCTTAGCCCAAGTGATTATTTTTAAATCTTTCTATTAAAAAATGTGCACACTTACCGTTCGATTGACGACACAGAAGGGAAGAGAAAATACAGAGTTAGAATCTGACGCGTACAATGTCGTATCGTTTTCCGCACCCAGTAAGATGGCATCATCGAAGAGAATTGCTAGGGAAAGGGGGAAAAGTGATACATTTAATTTTAATGTAATAAATTAATCATTTGCACCTACTGACATCTATGTATTACTCATATTCAAGCAAATAAATGAACTGAATTGAATTGCAATTTTTATGAAAAATGGAATCAACAATTTGTTTAGAAGCACCCATACACTGTTTTGGCAAAGAAAAAACTTATTTATAGGAGACTGCCCGTAAAAATAACATCCAACATTGTACTCACTAAGCGGGTAGATGTTAAGATGGAACGGCAGCATGATCCGTTTCGCCATGAACGTGTGCCGCCCAGAATCAGGATGCCTCGAGGCGTCACGTGGCAACAACGGCAACCAAACCCTTGCGCCGAGGGTCCCGCACCAAAGCCAAAGGGCACGGGAAAGCTGGGTTTGTGAAGCGCCGGGCGACCCACCGCACGCCCATACACTTTCCACGCATGACGCTAGGACCGTAGCTGGAAGGCAGCTGTAGGCCTGAGAATAAAAAATAATAAGTATGAACCAGGCTTGTCATCGTAGTCCAAGATTAGCGAGCTGGAGAAATGATAGCTCTACTTCAGGCGGCCGACGTATTTGATTAGGAAGTTTCGTGGAGGCCATAAGTGGCACGCTTTTTCAAAAGTATGAAGAAAATTACACTGGCATAAAATGTATTTCAAGTTTTACTAATTACTATGTGAAAACTATATGATCATAATTGAAGTACAGATACCAACAGAGACAATGCTCTACGAAGCCGCCTATCCCAATGCGAGTGACAGAAACGACGCTCTAGCACGCCGATCATCAGGTTGTCTATTATTCACCACTGGTAGCTGTATCTAAGTAATATGATAATGATATCATTGACCGAGATCCGCATGTAGCGTGCACAGCCATGGACTCTGCGACTTGTTTACTCCCGGTCAACAGTCGAGTAATTGAAGCAAATCGTCACATTACTGATTCGCATATATTGCGTCAAGACGACACGCATCGCGGACCAGCTTGGTATATCGTTTAGTCGTTACCATAGAAAGCTCAAGGACGGCCTAAGGCGACATATTTAAACGTATGACGACATATTGAAGATCCCCGCGAGTGAACACTCGTATCATTTTCTAGAATGTGGTAAAGATAAGAAGATGCGTTTTGCATCGAAGGCCTGAGTGCATATTAACATATGTTTTCACCATTCGAAGGCTGTTCTATGAAAATGAGGAAGCCTGATGCAACCCTTTGCGAGTGTTTTAAAGCAAAGTGCGTTCGCGCACGCGTGTAACGTATCACATCCGCCAGACATCAGGACGCGAAGGTCTGAGCCGATCGCCTATATATTACCTCAAATTGCTCCTTCTCATCCAGTGTATTTCGACTACAAGTGCTTAGTGCGTCTCCGTCAGCATGAATTACTACTTGGCGGTCGGTGCAATAAATCTTACTTTGTAGTGATTTAGTTAAGACAATCGAGTGAAGTGGACATTTGAATGTTACAGATATGGTGCCTAATAGCCCTCACGGCGTCTATCAAGGCAGACGGTGGATTAGGATTGGCTGGTCTCGTGTACGCGCCAGGACACGCATCGGCCGACTATTATGTGAGTTCTTAATTTTTATAAATTGTTTGAAACGTCTAAAAGTACCAGATTAATAATGTATTTTGTTTTCAGGCGTATCCCAGGTACGCTTTTGAATACGCTGTGAAGGACCCTCATACAGGAGATAACAAGGCGCAATGGGAGAGACGTGACGGAGACGTTGTTAAAGGTACCACCGACTCAATGAAATCTCCAAAAACGATGGCAATATTAATTAATCAAACTGTGTTTCTTTTTTAGGCGCATACTCGTTGGTAGAACCAGACGGCAGCATCCGGGTGGTAGAGTATTGGGCAGACGACAAATCCGGTTTTAACGCCGTTGTGAAACGCATGGGCCCGAATCTGCACCCCGCGACGATACCGGCTGCACCCATTTATAAAGCGCCAATTCCATTACTAAGTTCTGGTGCTATTGCGGCACCTATTTCTATCGGACCAGTGGCGAAGTACAGTGGACTAGACTCCGCACCTCTAATCACCGGCCCGTTAGGTCTCGGTGGCGCTGCAATCTCGACTGCATCTCTTATCAAGGCCGCCCCAATAACCGTTGCTCCAGTGGCACCCATACATAAGCCAGCGCCTCTGTTGAAACCAATTGAAGTATCAGCACCTTTGCTCCCTGCGCCTTTATTAAAATCACCATACTTAGATAATCCGGTATGGAGCTCCCTACCAAGGCCGATATTATCAGCACCAGCACCTGTCCTCAAAGCGCCAGTGGGTATTCCTCCCTTTGGCTTGGGAGATGGCTTGCTCAAAGGACCTCTCGGAGGATATGGAAACTACTTAGCAAAAGGAGGCTATGACAATTACGACCTAGGTTTAGCAAGAGGGGGCTACGATCATGGCATAGGATATGATAATTACGACCTAAGGTTAGCAAAAGGGGGACCAATCTTACCGGCCTTAGGAGGTGCATGGAGCGGCCCTCTACACGGTTGGAGACACTGAAGGAATATGCTTTAAGATTTTAGATAACATGACAAATTATTCTGTCGTTGCTCTTCCGCCATTATAGAAATGTCCTTCCTTTACATAAGTTTTATTTAAGACGGCTATAAAGATTTTGTTATTATTATAGTTTACTGTTTATGTTTATTTATGTTGCTAATGTTAGTCAGACTAGAAATGTTCGAGCACAAAAATAAAGCATAACGCCACTGTGTGGTAATAATTAGTTGTTTTATTGAAACTAATCCTCAAAATTGAATGTGGGTCCCACTAGGTGTCCAGACAAAATTACACCAATGAATAATGAAGTCTTTGAAGTAATTGCATGATTATAAAGCAATGTCGTTTACTGAAATAATTAAAACATACTGATTGGTATAGCTATGCTAGTTATTAATGCTAATTAGTCGATACGTACTAGTACCGTAACAGTTTTCTTACAAGTCTTTCTTAAAACAGTTAGCAAAGGATACATTCATTATTCTTAGGTGTATAAATAGATACTCGTAAATACGTACTTATTCACTAAATACTTAACACGTTAAAGTATATATCGGCTGAATTGTATGATTGTATGTCATGTCATAGGCACTCGCATAGAAAAACAACGATGGAACAAGTTACACTGGTCCCAAATGGTATGCCAGTGGAATACGCTTATAAAAGGATTGTTTAACGTCTATACTAACCATTCTACTTTTCAACAATTTACTGACAAAATGAACTCACATTTTGTGGTAATTAAATATATATTTTATTTATAAAATATCTCCTAGATATTTTTATTCTTCAAGTTAATCTTTTACATCTTTTACAATTTTGAGGAACTTATCTGTACTTGCCAGTGGCACCTACCGCAATCTCACCAAAGGTTAAACAAAGGGACTTGCCATCCAAAGCCATCAATATTTTTCCCGCTCATAAAAATTTACAATTGTGACGGGCAATGAGAAATAAACATAATACAGAGCTGATTGCATTACTCATTAGTCTCATTCCAAATTAGGTTCCTTCTAGGGAAGATGTGGAAATATTACTAAATTCAAAAGGAATTTTAAAGGAAGCAAAATGGAACCTTCTGTCCATAATTATAATTGCCACTGTACCTTTACACAATGTATCTTTATAATCAACTGAACGGTAATCGAAGTGTTTTTTAGTTGCAGGCTTTGTGTGCTCTGTACCTGCTTGCAACTGCGGTAAATGGCAGCCCAATAAGCGCAGTCCCTGCTGCCACGGTTGTAAGTATCATAACCAGAAGGTAATACAACAAAAGATTTCGCGGTTATATAATGAAAACTACAAACAGGTGGCATTCAAATGACGTCGCCATACATTCTATTCCTCGAGAAATTAAAAATTTTTAGGAGTTCTTGTCTTCTTTGCCGATCTTGTGTGTTAAATTAATAATGAGCAAATTAAAACAGGAATTTACTCCCTTACAGGATCATCCCCAATATGCTTTTAAATACGCCGTTAACGACCCAAGTACAAGAGATAATAAGGCGCAATGGGAGCTAGGAGACGGCGGTAACGTCAAGGGCTCTTACTCCCTCGTCGAGCCAGACGGAAGCATCCGCGTCGTGGATTATTTAGCCAGCGACCTGACGGGATTTAACGCCATCATTAAAAAGATCGGACCGAGCTTGCATCCTCCAGCACCTTTAGTAGCCAAATCAGTCGGACCTTTGGCATCCGTTGTAGGACCAATAAACTACGGCTTTGGAGCTGCCCCGATTGCCCCGGTTCTTCCCAGTGTCACATCACTTGGGCACTTGAGTCTGCCATGGGACCCACTTACACATTCATTCGGCGGGTGGATCCCTCTCGCTGGTCCCTTGATCCTACCGACTGGGCCAACCGCTACAGTATTCAGCAAGAAAGTGGTTAACGGCAGAGTTCACAGATGGACAACTGGTCCTATCTCCTTGGTCGGACAAACTGTGGTCATCAAAAAGAAGCGCGGATAAAAACGCAAAACTCGTAGAGAAAATGAACAGTAAATCTATTCAAACTTCAGTGCTAATTTTGAAGTTACGGATAGACTTTTAGGCGGTATAGTTGTTTTAATACAAAATGTACATTTATGCATCGGGCATTGCATCGCTCTGCGGTCAACTAGTCTTTGTAGTGTTATATGTATATTAATTGTGTTAAATAGTAAATAAAAAGATTTTCCAAGCAACTTGTCTTGTTGTCTTTAGTTTTTATATAAAACTATTGTCAAATTTCGATTAAAAAAACCATAGTTATAGGCTAAGTTGTGATCCTAGCATAGCATTTATTGAAATGAAAGTAATTTATGGATACAAGGGGGTTTAGCAAAGATACCAACCACTAACGCTAACGCCAACCGCTAACTCCAAAATGTACTGAAATGACAAACGGAAATCGCTAACTTTTCCGTAGCGAATGTCATTTCGATACATTTTGGAGTTAGCGTGAGGCGTTAGCGTTAGCGATTGTGATCTTTGCTAGACCGATTTTAGGCTAACGGTAGGACTGGGACATGGTTATTATA
Organism: Ennomos erosarius; assembly: GCA_963580505.1. Lineage (NCBI taxonomy): Eukaryota > Metazoa > Arthropoda > Insecta > Lepidoptera > Geometridae > Ennomos > Ennomos erosarius. Next base: position 9,851,818 of record OY756993.1, on the reverse strand, counting down.
TTTTTTTTCTCATATTGGTAGGCGATCAATCGTTCGGCTTGGTTGATACGGCGGTAGTAATCTGTGACGGCGATAGCGGTCACCGTATATACTAATATCTTATGGAAATGGACACCTTTTTTTTGAGCGGGCTAATAGTGATGGATTAATTAGCATTCGCATTCATTTTTAGCATGTTAAAACTCAATAAGCATTTCGCAAATGAAATGCAGTTGCGAAATTCTGTGAAATATGAAATTTCATTTATTTAGGTCATTTTGAATTTAATTTTTAATAAAAAGTTTCATTTCATGTTTTCATTTTTCATTTCTTTTTCATTTTTCCTTTCTTTTTCATATTGTAGATACGGTAAAAAGTTAGATCAGCTTCTGTGGGTAGAAAGTACCGAGAGACCCAATATCTGCCATAAATAGTTGTACCGAGTCTAGGTTTTACAAGGTCTTATATGTACCCTTGCCAGCATTTACAATTAACAGCGTCACGGGGAGGGAATCACTGGAACCAAAAAGTTTAATGTTCTCGGGGCGTTAGAAGAGATGAGGTTAATATTAATTAACTTTGATAACAATAACACACAAGCGAACGCCTCTTCTTAAAAAAAGTCCACAGCAACTATGGGCATACAAAGATTTCTATAGGCTTCGTTTAAGGTAAGGTCTCACTCTCAGGCCAAAGTTACGCGGTAGAAAGAGAGACACCTTAAAGGAAGACAGCAACGCAACAATTAACGCATTGATTGCACTTTGTGGCGCTGTAAGAGTCGCTATTTGTTTAAATATGTCATTGCGGGGTAAATCTTCTGTAAGTACTCAAGTACTATTGTTCTGTATCATCATTATTCATTAGAGGACTAGTGTTTGACGATTAGCTTCTAAATATTTTGTCAAACTCACAGAAATCTTTTTGCCGGAGTCTGTATTCGGGGGGCTGGCCTACGCTAAATCTTCCAGTTCATGGTCGCCACTCGAGAACCTTTCTTCCCCATCGGTTATTAATTCTATGCACGATGTGGCCTGCACATTGCCATTTCATCTTGCTAATTCTACGAGTAATATCGGTCACTTTAGTCACAAATACTTTTCTATTTTGTGCTTTACTTCTTCTGCGGATCTCTTCATTCTCCTCTCCATTTTGGATCTTACCTCGCAGGGAAACACCGCGAGCATAGCATCTCCTTGGGTCGTTTGAACCAGAATGGCTTTACAAATGCCCAGTAGCTTGCTGTATATCTTTCTCGTGGCTTTTCTCACATCTGAATACGATAAATTATTGTAAATTGTATGTGTATGTAAATTATTGTTTTCATACATTGAGTTAGCTTCGCTAAGCCCCAATCAATCTATTACATCAATTCGATAATACCAAAGTTAATTAAATACAGGATTCTCATCCGAACGTACAATTACCGCAATTACCCCGTCATTCTAATTACTTAACAAGCACGCGAACACTTGCTTACTCATTTGTATAACGGGTTAGGTGAAAAGAAAACAAATACATTATCAAATGGGTTGCGAAAAAATTGTAATGGCATAAATCGGCCGTGGAAACGAGATGTAGGAATCCGGAAAATGAAGGAAACCGGAGCGCGGCCGGGTCGTATAATTAGTGTAGTATTTAAAGGCAAGTAGCTATCGAAACTGCATCAGTGCACTTCGTTGACTTACTGGAATACCACCCAAGCAAATATGAACACATATTTTGCGGTAAATAAATAAATAAATATGTCGTTCATATGATCGCAGAACATTTTACTGTACAGAGGAGAATGATTGCTTGGCCGACTCTTACGGCATCCGTGGCAGATTTTTTTTTTGAGATGGGGATGGTTCTTATGTTCGGACCACCAGGCTTGTTAAACTCTCGATTAACTCAACCTAATCTATTATGAGATTATCTAATGTGGCGAAAATGTTTTCTTCCATTACATATTATGTGTGCTTTCATCATTATAACTTATTTTCAGAAGTTATAAATAATTTTTAATAAGCGTTCAAATATTTCAGTTTTGCCTTTTGGCATTCGTCGCTGTGGTATCGGCCCATCCGCATTATCTACCCGTTGCCACCATTGAGTCACATGTAAGTTAATCTTACATATTATACAACAAAGTTCAGTCTATGATTGGAACCAGATGAAAATTAATGCATGAAAAAAATATCAATAGAAGGAAATTGACGATTTTCTCGAGCGTGCATAAATTCATCCAAATTATCAGCAGCCATTACTTAAGACCCAGTTAATTTTAAATCGCTGACTAGTTTTATATCTGTGTACTGCCTATACGATTAGATTTCCACGTCATTTTTTGGATTAACTGATGAGCATAATCAAATTTAGTCATCCCTTGATCAAACTGCGCTGAATACCTCCTCTCGTCATACTAAAAACTGTCACTTAATGTTCAACAGCCGTACCCGAACTATGCCTTCAACTACGCAGTAAACGACCCATCGACCGGCGACAACAAGGCACAGTGGGAAGCCCGCAACGGTGACGTGGTCCGCGGCGCCTACTCGCTGGTAGAACCCGACGGAAACATCCGCCATGTGGAATACGCCGCAGACTCACTCCACGGATTCAACGCTGTCGTGAAGAGAACCGGCCCTAGTATTCATCCTGTATCTTTGCCTGTAGCAGAGTCCGCACCAGTTGTTGAACACGTAGAAGACGCGCATGTTATTGAACACGTGCCTGTTGTTGAACACGCGCATGTTGTCGAACACGCGCCTGTTATTGAACACGCGCCTGTTATTGAACATGCTCCTATTGCTGTAGCCCCGGTGATCGAGCACGCACCGGTTGCTATCGACCACAGCCCAATAGCTTACGGCCCTCTGATCGCGTCAGCACCGGTTCTGAACTTGCCTATCGCCTCTCACCCACAACCATCACCCTGGGTACATCTATCCGGCGAGTCGTATGGCCACAAGGGGCATTTAGTTCGCCGCTGGGCCGCCGGACCAATCTCCCTGGATGGCAAGACTCTCACGATCCGAACCAAGCATCATTAGATTAAGCTACGTATAAGTAGTCCTAACTTCTCCGTGTATAGGTAACCTATTTAGTTACTCGCGGCGCTAGTGTGTTCTTGCATTTGCTTGTACGCGTGCAAAAATACACATAGGTCTGTTTAGAAGTTAAGTTCGACGGTATTAACCAAAGCGACGAAGTGTACCTGAACAATTTGTGTAAATAAACATACGAAATAATACGCTTGGTTGTTAATTTATCCTCAATTTCACAGGTGGTGATTTGGGTCTGGTAAAAAAACTGAAGTAATTTGCGCGTGAGGTCACGCGGTAAAGCAGATGCAATTGGTTATGCGTTCTCGCATTACTCACAATTGCTGACACATATCAACATAATTAGAATTGGTATTGCATAACGTTCATTAAGTAAATATCCGATTCAGTAGTTAGTCACGCTTATAACTTAACATTTTGACGGGCCCGATAGCTCAGTTGGTAGTATCCCTGCCTTCTGAACTGCTGCTTCTGGGCTGTGGGTTCGATTCCTACCCAGGGCAATGATTTGTGTGATGAACATAGATGTTTGTTCTGCGTCTGGGTGTTATATTGTATTCTATGTATGTATTTACAAACAAAAAAGTATATAAGTATTGTATCAGTTATCTGGGTCCCATAGTACAAGCTATGCTTAGTTTGGGGCTAGATGGCGCTGTGTGAAATGTCCACACATATTTATATATATTTTTTTTAAATAAAAATGTCCAAATAAAATAAAAATAGACAAATAACAGACACGATTTCATGATATTGTATTTCATATCGATTGTTCTATGAATCAGTCAGTGACATGAAAACTTACCGGATTGTTGTCTTCATCAACTTCATATTCTTCCCGTTGCACCATCATCAGTTTACCGCTTGCGTTTATTACCTGCAAACAGAGATATTTTAGTATTGAAATTCTCATGAGTGTGATTCATTACAGTCGGTTAAATAATATTTAGAGATATTTATTTACGACTTTACTTAGGAATAATTAAAATATTTCCAACGCTATGATCCAATGCCAAAAAAAGGATGCTATGTAATAGCATGTTAATTGCGATATTGTAAGAAGCACGTGGCAAAAACCATCACTTTCAATTAACAAAAACAATTTTAAACTACGAAAGCTTCGCGCGGACGCCGAAGATTAATGACCGTCTGCACTTAAATTTGACATCTCAGCAGCAGCTAAACAGCCAATGATCAACAGGAAATCAACAAGAGTTGCCAGTCAACCAGGGCTCTAATTCTCTATGAAAACACAGATTTCACACGATACGAAACCACGCCGATATCGTGTCTTATTCAAATCGTATCACAGCGTTAGAAATACCTTCACTTTACATTTAAGTCATTTTTATTTTAAATAAAATATATTGATATAAGTGGTGGTAAGTACAAACTTTTGATGTGTTGATGTTTTGGAACGCGTCTCGGGAAAACATATGATTTTTCACAGTTCAAATAGCGCCAATTTCAAATTCATTTCGCGCGGTTTTGTTTTCGTTACATAGAGAATAGATTTTTACAGATTTCTTATGCAAGATAAGGAATTCAGGTGGTTTCGAAGTAATCGATAGAGAATTAGGGTCCAGTCTGAAAGTAAGCTGTTTGTATTCATTTAGCTGGTCTGACCATCGCAGCTAAATTGTATTTTGAAAGAGTTTTGTGCAGACGGGCAGCAGCTTCCAATATTAGCGTGGTGCAGCGGGTCCTGCAGGCTCCAGTGGCAGGTGTACTCACCAAGGAGTCGGGCGCGGTGTGGAGCCGCGGCGCGGCGCGGTGCCTGGCGTGGTGCAGCGGGTCCTGCAGGCTCCAGTGGCAGGTGTACTCACCAAGGAGTCGGGCGCGGTGTGGAGGCGCGGCGCGGCGCGGTGCCTGGCGTGGTGCAGCGGGTCCTGCAGGCTCCAGTGGCAGGTGTACTCACCAAGGAGTCGGGCGCGGTGTGGAGGCGCGGCGCGGCGCGGCGCCTGGCGTGGTGCAGCGGGTCCTGCAGGCTCCAGTGGCAGGTGTACTCACCAAGGAGTCGGGCGCGGTGTGGAGGCGCGGCGCGGCGCGGTGCCTGGCGTGGTGCAGCGGGTCCTGCAGGCTCCAGTGGCAGGTGTACTCACCAAGGAGTCGGGCGCGGTGTGGAGGCGCGGCGCGGCGCGGTGCCTGGCGTGGTGCAGCGGGTCCTGCAGGCTCCAGTGGCAGGTGTACTCACCAAGGAGTCGGGCGCGGTGTGGAGGCGCGGCGCGGCGCGGTGCCTGGCGTGGTGCAGCGGGTCCTGCAGGCTCCAGTGGCAGGTGTACTCACCAAGGAGTCGGGCGCGGTGTGGAGGCGCGGCGCGGCGCGGTGCCTGGCGTGGTGCAGCGGGTCCTGCAGGCTCCAGTGGCAGGTGTACTCACCAAGGAGTCGGGCGCGGTGTGGAGGCGCGGCGCGGCGCGGTGCCTGGCGTGGTGCAGCGGGTCCTGCAGGCTCCAGTGGCAGGTGTACTCACCAAGGAGTCGGGCGCGGTGTGGAGGCGCGGCGCGGCGCGGTGCCTGGCGTGGTGCAGCGGGTCCTGCAGGCTCCAGTGGCAGGTGTACTCACCAAGGAGTCGGGCGCGGTGTGGAGGCGCGGCGCGGCGCGGCGCCTGGCGTGGTGCAGCGGGTCCTGCAGGCTCCAGTGGCAGGTGTACTCACCAAGGAGTCGGGCGCGGTGTGGAGGCGCGGCGCGGCGCGGTGCCTGGCGTGGTGCAGCGGGTCCTGCAGGCTCCAGTGGCAGGTGTACTCACCAAGGAGTCGGGCGCGGTGTGGAGGCGCGGCGCGGCGCGGTGCCTGGCGTGGTGCAGCGGGTCCTGCAGGCTCCAGTGGCAGGTGTACTCACCAAGGAGTCGGGCGCGGTGTGGAGGCGCGGCGCGGCGCGGTGCCTGGCGTGGTGCAGCGGGTCCTGCAGGCTCCAGTGGCAGGTGTACTCACCAAGGAGTCGGGCGCGGTGTGGAGGCGCGGCGCGGCGCGGTGCCTGGCGTGGTGCAGCGGGTCCTGCAGGCTCCAGTGGCAGGTGTACTCACCAAGGAGTCGGGCGCGGTGTGGAGGCGCGGCGCGGCGCGGTGCCTGGCGTGGTGCAGCGGGTCCTGCAGGCTCCAGTGGCAGGTGTACTCACCAAGGAGTCGGGCGCGGTGTGGAGGCGCGGCGCGGCGCGGTGCCTGGCGTGGTGCAGCGGGTCCTGCAGGCTCCAGTGGCAGGTGTACTCACCAAGGAGTCGGGCGCGGTGTGGAGGCGCGGCGCGGCGCGGTGCCTGGCGTGGTGCAGCGGGTCCTGCAGGCTCCAGTGGCAGGTGTACTCACCAAGGAGTCGGGCGCGGTGTGGAGGCGCGGCGCGGCGCGGTGCCTGGCGTGGTGCAGCGGGTCCTGCAGGCTCCAGTGGCAGGTGTACTCACCAAGGAGTCGGGCGCGGTGTGGAGGCGCGGCGCGGCGCGGTGCCTGGCGTGGTGCAGCGGGTCCTGCAGGCTCCAGTGGCAGGTGTACTCACCAAGGAGTCGGGCGCGGTGTGGAGGCGCGGCGCGGCGCGGTGCCTGGCGTGGTGCAGCGGGTCCTGCAGGCGGCACAGCGCGGCGGAGACCACGCAGGCGGGGTGAGACAGCGCGGAGATGTCCACCGCCTGCACGCACCGCATCTCGATGCTGCCCGCTGCAATGCGACACGCACCCATTATAACTAGGATGGCACAACGACACAAACTGAGTCTTGGTCTCCGATAATAAACGACGACTCTTCGGCCTCCCAGCTCCACCTGGAACTTTCGCAAGCACTTCATGACTTCGTCAAGCAAGCGGTATCAAGGACGGCTGACTGATTGTCGGCCACTTGACAGTCTCACGTACACTCAGTTGACGACTCTATCTTCTTCCATTCGCTCGAGGTAGCCGAGCTAGCGAATCAGTTGATTAAATAGAAAGTTTAATCAACTTTCGTTTAGTAAGTTTCTTCTATACAAGTAGCTCCGGAGACGCCCCGGACATCGATTCAAATGGGCAGTGGGCACAGTACCGATTCAAATTAGCACAGTAAACAAATACTTTTTAACAGTAGCCAGAAAACGTCCTAGTACAACTAAAGAAGCAAGTACCTGTGCCTTTATTACCGCATAAGACATACAAATATTCAACCTCATCTTCATAAATGATACTTACGAGTGCCACTATCCTGAACGCTCAGCTCGTATATCGTAACGAGTGCATCCGCCCCGAACACGACCAGCTGATCGTCGAGTATATCGAGAACGAACACCTGCGACTGTACGCGAACAATCTTCGCGAACTTGTTGTCGAGCTTCGCTTCACGCGGGTAGAAGCGGATCTCGTCATGACCGTCTTGGATACTGTAACTACCTGTAGAAAAAAATTAAGGTAGGCCAGCGTCATCTAAAAAAATGTAAGTGCAGTAGATTTAGACTTTAATTGCTAAATTGAAGCAAGGTATGATTGCAAAAAACACATAACTTAGCCACGGACTCGACTGGCGCAGTCGGTAGGATTCAATGATAATTATCTAATCAAAAAGTCAAGTATATGACAAAATTACAATAGCTCACATTTGCTATCATCGATTTTCGATTTGAGGGGTGTTTCAGTTGGCGATTTTTGGAGGGGTGTTGTCCCCAAAAAGGATACTTGCTGCAGCACCATTTATCAGCAGATATTTGGCGACTTGCTTGAAAAATGTCAAGATATAAGTTCACGAGATCCGTTATGCTCGCTACTATTCGCAGACGCGGAACTACTAGTTGTCTATATTTCTTTCTTTGATTTTCATTTGAAGAGGTAGAGAAATGAAAAGGTAGCCCTTAACAGCCCTTCCGCCTTTCCCAGAGTTAGAGAAAAAGAAAAAGGTAGCTCTCAACTTCCCTAAGATGTTTTATGGGATTAAATTGTAAGCCAGCAGATTAATAACAAAATATACGTACCAACAACTATATGGTCTCGCCACCACAGCATACCGCCGCCGACTACGAAATCTTTCTCCTGAGCTTCATTCCCGAAGAGTTTCCACCGCCGCGCGGTCCCACTATAATGCGCCAGCCCGGTGCGACCCGCGACGCATACGTTTACACCCTCGAAGTCTATCGCGCTGTACTGGGGAATGGGTACGATTATTGTCACTGAGCTACATGTCTCCATATGGCCTAGCATGCGCACCGCGAGAAAATTTGTCGTTGCTGTTAGAGTGAGACACACTTAGGTGCTACCATAGCCTTGTCACGGTCTCTCACGAGAAAAAGTGTCGAGAAAACTTTGTCGCGGTGCGCATGCTAGCCTGCTATATCTTCCGGTGGGTGCCGCAAAGCTAAGGGAATATCCAAGGAAAGGACAGAATAATTGCAAAACCTTGTCGTGACCCGTGCGACTTTCAAACCGACATATCCAGGCGCTGGGGTCGAACCATTTATGCACAACCGAGGACGCATTTGAAAAGTTTCAAGCGGTAGCTATGTTTGAAGAAGATGAATTCATTACACTTTCTGACATTGTACCTCCCCAGCCGCCGATACCGGATCTTAGCAACGAGTTAAATGAAATACCTTACGACAAAGGTTCGAATCCCACTTGGCCCTGCACCAACGGCTCATCAAGTTATGTGCAGAATTTGCACTCGCTCTTACAACAGTGGAGGAAAAAAACGTGAGGAAATTGACATGTTCGAGAATTATTAAATTCGTGAACATAAATGTTATTCACCTACTCGAACCCTCCCAACTATAAACAATTCGAGTTTTCGAAATTTCGTAAAAAACGCGCCTCAAGTTTTAGTTTCAATTTTCTAGGCCTGCGAGGTGCATTAAATACTGCATGTGAGAAAAGATGTGTCCAAGCAGTGAGAATATATGTATATAGGGATATAAGGTTTTATAAGTTTAAGTCAAACTCAAATTGCTTATTAGCCAAATTTCTATGGCTAGATTGTAATACTATTAGAGTGCTATCTTAAAGGTACTCTAATAATTAAAAGAAAAAATATAGGGCTAGCGACGAACCTTGTATTTGGTGTGCAATAAAGCATTCTTCTATTCTATTCTATTCTTGTCTAAGATTCTGTAGACGATACTTGGTGCTAATCCATAAACAGTTAAACAAAATGAGCGCCTGTAAAGCCAACTTATTTTCAAGCACGTAAACCGACATTGTTAGTCAAACTGTCATTGATTACTCAAACTTACCCGCAAAGGCCAGTTGCTAGCGATATAAGTGGCCGGCAACGGCAGCACGGACCACTGTTTTCTGCACTCGTTGTCGTCAACAAAGTCTCTATAATTTGTAGTGCTTTCGTATTCCAAGTTATGCTGGTCGATCCCGGTATCCGCTTGGTAAGAATCGCCCGAGGAGTCTATGATGGGAATCTTGGTGCGTTTCGTGAGGTTGTCTTCAAGGTTTACGTACAGTTTGTCATCGGCTTGCAGGTATAAGTGTCTTTGGTTACTCTGTGGAAATCAGCGTAAATTAAAAATAACTATTATAATAAGGTTCATTTTGCAGAAGCTTTTGAATAATAATACAGGTTTGTTGAGATAAACTTACCATACAAGGATTGACGCTAAGTGGACTCTTTACAAAATCGAGCTGTATGAGATTAGTGCTGTTGTCGGCTTCTACTTTAACCATCCATAGCTGATAGCCTTCCGTCGCCCATTCCTGCAAGAATAATATTATTTTCCTTCGCATCTTAATAAAATTTAGGGTTGCAATAAACATATTAGGCATTCGCGATTTGAAATAATTTTATACATAAAAAGTTTTCACGTGAATAGCCGTTGAAACTTTCGTTGTAAAAACCTATATCTCGATCCAGCACACTCGAAGCTCTGTACCTATAGAGATTCTATAGTGGCAGGGGACTCACCAGGCTGGACACGCAGAGCGGGTCGTGATCAGAGCGCTCCCGCCTGAGGCCGTGATCCCAGGCGAGCGAGCACACTAGAAGTGCACCGAATGTGCTCCACACGGAGAATCCGCCACGTTCCCAGCATACGCAAACCGCACGACCGTCACCGCTCCATCTGAACGGACGACACTGTGTTACCTTTATAATAGCATGGGTAGCACGAGCTGTTAGAAATCGACATCATCTCCAGAAAGCAATTGACCAATGAACGATCACGCGGATCACGTCATAGATAATTATATTGTTATGTTTTCATTGGTCAAACACTTTTTTGAGAGAAGAGACAAGTCAATTTTTACAGCTTGCCCGTGAAGAGCTGGCAAGTTGAGTCTGGACACGGTTAGGGTTCTGTATCCAAAGGGTAAAGCGAACCCTAATACTATGGCTTTGCTGTCCGTCTGTCTCATGAACCGTGATAGTTAGAAAGTTGTAATTTTCACAGATGATGTCATATAGTCGCTATAACAACATATACTACAGAGCAGTATAAAACAAATATTTAAGGGGGCTCCATACAACAAACATGATTTATTTGCATTTTTATAGATTATTGGTACGGAATTCTTCATACGCGAGTCCGACTCGCACTTAGCCGATTATTTTATCAAGATCCAGAATGAAATCTTTATGGACCTGTGATTGGAGAACCAAATACAACATCAGTCAAAATAGAATTTACCTCATGCACTTGACTGGACCGGGATCGCCCGGGAAGTCTTTAGAACTAAGCACCATTGTATGAGAGAGCTCCAATCCACCGGTCGCTTCATCTATCGTAAACACATCCACTTGTGAACTGCAAAATAAAGCAATACAAAATTATAAAGTTTATTAAACCGGAATAAACTGCAGTTTAGGTACGAACCTACGAATACGCCGGCGGCGGGTCACGTCCATTTTCGTTAAAAGAAACACGTCAGAAGAGATATGACATATATAATATGAAAGAGGCGACTAGTGTTTGAATGAAATTTTAGGATTGATGTGCCAGCTGAACAGCACTGTATTGCATTGTAGCAAGTAGCACTTATTTCATTGTCTTTGGGGATTTATATTCTGTACCTGAGTGCTCTATGATTTTGGGGGAAAATTACTGATAAAAATCTCGAACCTAAAACTGCATCATACAACGGCATTTTGAAACTATTTCATTTGCAAACATCAAGACTAAAGACTTTTCTAGAGGGATTTCACTTACTTTTTTCGTCCAATAGCAATCAGTCTGAACTTGTGGTTGACTCTGGCGCATGTTGCGTCATCTATGCCGGGTGCCCATATGCCTTGGACAGCCTAGAAATAAGGGGACATTATTATTAGAATCATGATACTTAACCTGATGGTTTTTCTACATTAAGACAAATAAAGTAACTAATAAGGCCGCCCATTGTGCTACTAACTATAAGTACTTTAAAGTTCAGAATTATTTTATATTGGTATGTGCAATAAAGAGTTTTTCTATTCTATTCTATTCTATTCAAGCATGTTTTTTTTCAATAACTGGTTCACACCCCTTTATGCGATTTCTTCGAAAGGCCAGGTACCGCTGCAACAAAGGGCAAACCCCGCAAAGTATCATGGTAGCATGATTGCACCCGCTGCCGCTAAGCCACGCTCTCAGTCGGAAGTTACCGTTCGCTTTAGAGTGTCGTGTGATTTTGGTGTTTCTTTATAAATTCTTGTGATTTCGTTTATAAGCGATCCACTGGTTTTTGGAATGGATTATTCTGATCCAGGTATGTTTTTTAAGTAGCTTTGGCCTAGTTTATTTTCTACAATAATAATTATGTTATTTTCTACTGTTTATTTGGTTTACTGTAAATTTTTCCTATGATGAAATAAATAAATGAATACTTTTTTCAAGTAAAAATTTATAGAGTTTAAGTTACTGTGGCTGATAACTTAAACGTGTTCAACTATTTAATATACGTGTGTTTTAAATTTAAAATATTTAGGGTTTTGTTATACTTCTGAACATTTATAATCTATGAAAACTGTTGTATAACATATGTTTTTAGAATGAAACGCGGTTTAAAAAAAACAGCAGCTGGTTGATACTGCCCCCTTTTTTAACGATTTTTGTTCATTTCTTACTTTAGTAATTACCACTTTCTACCTATGATATATTTATAAATTAATTTTTTGGTATATTTTAACAGAACCTTCTGGACTGAGGTCCATGACTAGAATGCAGTTATACACCATTATGCAAAACTCAAATGAAGGAACATTTGAAAGCAAACTTAAATTCATGGAGGAAGATATTTTAAGTAATTATGCTGATAACGAACCACTGCTACCTGATGTGAAGCACAAGCTCTCTATAATAAAACACCAATTCAAACAAAAATGGTTAGCTGCTCGCAAAACAAAAGCCAGATTTGAGGAAAACAATGCTGATTGGCTAAACGGCACTATCTGCTTACCGAGTACAGGTACGTAAATCAACGAAAAAAAAACCCGTTACTTTTATTCTTTTTTATATTTTGTGCTTTTGTACACAGTGCCAAGGCACCTCAGTTTTTGTGTGATTATTTTTAGACGGTCATGTATTTATAGTTTTTATTATTACAGGACTCAGTCCTGGTCGTCCTCAAAAGTCTTTTATAGACTCAAGTGAAAGAAGCAAAAGACGGAAAACCCAAGAGCTTCGATCAAATGACTTGGAAGAGTTGATCTATGCTACGCAAATGAAATTGCGGGAATCAGGCAAGGTCGATGCTTCGAAAGTATTAAAGGATCTGATTAAAAGTCCTAGAAGAGCCACAAAATATTTAAAAGCAATGAAAAAGAGTGTTGAAGAACCAAAGCCACCTCAGCAGTTGTCGCCTTTACGTGCTTTGTCCATGTGTACGGAAGCAGGACTTACTAAAGCCCAGTATGAAATAATTAGAGATACGAACAAAAGCTTTTTTCCTTGTTATTCAGTCATACAGAAAGAAAAGAAAAAAGGTAACCCCGATTTTTCGAGACCTTAAGATTTTTCTAGACCTTTTTATAAGTAGCATAAAAACTGCCTGTAAGAAAATGGAATCATCTTACTGATGAAGAAAAACAACTGGTCCAAATCGAAAAGAGGAGAGAGTTGTATTGAAGTCATGACTTTGCACCTAGGTACCTACAGCCATAAGATGTGCCGGACTAAATATAGCCTATACCTGTAGACGCAAAAATCTAGATGGAATCAAAGAAGAATTATCTGATTATTTTGCTAGCCTTGTAGCTGATCGAAATTATGATAATTAGAATTATGGAAGAGTGAAGAGGTGTGTTTACCTTACGTCAGAAACATGTGTGCAATAACAATAGTTAACTTTACACGACAACGCTTTGATTCAAGATATAGTTAAGGCACAATAATATAATGGGTTTATAATAGTATACTTATTATTTAGCAGTTTAACAATATCATACAAGGATTACTTTTGAAACTAGCAGTCAATACTAGCGAACGGGAGGGTTCACTCAAAACTCGTTTTCTTACCACTATATTTGTATCCAAAACAATCTGAGAGTAAAAGTAGAATTATTTTATTTACAATTATGTAAACATAGTTAATGTTTCATCATTAGCCGAAAAAGATTCCACTGTTGAGACACGAGCCTTCGCTCACAAGGAGAGTATGGATTATAAATAATTATAATTCACCATGCAGGGCCAAGGGCAAGGTGCATTATATAATCAGGTCTTGCCTCTCAAATAAATACAAAGGTTGAAACATTGTTGTATGAAGGCTAGCTTATTGTGGTATAAGCTATAGATATCTAATACACCTAAGTCACCATAGGTGCGATTCAAACTCAATGGCGGCTGTGAAGTACGCTGCAAGCCTGCCCTCACTGCTTTCTACAGCCCACGTACATCTAATTATTACTTTGTCTAGCGTTTCGTGCCGGCTTGATAGCCGCCATTAAGTCTCGTATTATCGTGGCCTGTCTCGCTCGCGCATTTAAACGGTATAATTTACTTGCGAAAAATCAATCCATAGAAAAACTTGCAAAATAACATCACAGAGATAAATAAAATATATTAACCCAAAAACTTGTCATACATAAAAACTAGAAAACAAATCATAATTATTTTTCGTTCTGTCTTGTTTTTATGTCTGAAAACTTGTTTGAATTAATGTGATTTTTATTTGAACATTCAAGATGTTATTTTTAAGGGCTTTCTCATCATTATCATCATCATCATTAACAGCCTGAAGACGTCCACTGCTGAACATAGGCCTCCCCCCGGGAGCGCCACTCAGAGCGGCTGCTCGCCTCCTGCATCCATCGGCTCCCCGCGGCTTTCACCAGGTCGTCGATCCACCTAGTGGAGGGCCGGCCTACACTGCGTCTTCCAGTTCGTGGTCGCCACTCGAGAACCTTTCTTCCCCATCGGTTGTCAGTTCTACGAGCGATGTGGCCTGCCCATTGCCATTTCAACTTGCTAATCCTAAGAGATACATCGGTCACTTTAGTTCTCCTGCGGATCTCCTCATTACGGATCTTATCTCGCAGGGAAACACCGAGCATTGCTCTCTCCATAGCCCGGGCTTTCTATGTACAGATTATTCACAATGAACGAGCGAGATAGAGGATGCACGAGTATGTGAGCCTTAAGTTTGAATAACACTGTAATTGGCCTTATTTATAGCAACGACCATTCAATCCACGTATTAATGTGCCATCAATCAAACAACTAATATAATATAAAAACCCTTGTAAAGTTACGTTCGAATTTGATTGATTGTTTGTTTATTTTTACCCGTGAAAATAAAATCCGATGTTTCGTTACATAGCGTTTATTGTTTGTATTGATGTCAACTATACTAAAATGTAATTAAAAGGTGGCCAAAAGAAACCATTTAACCAAAATGTGACAATCCCTTCATTTCATTGAAATCAATATTCCAGTAGGTAATGTTTATCACAGATTAGTAGTAATCTAATAGCTAGCTAGTTAATGAGCATAATACCGACTATGCCACTTACATTAGGATCAAATTTGAGGTTGGGCGCGGTGAGATATGCCGCTCTGCCGTCGTTGAGGGTGATTCCAAACCCGCAGACCAATGGCGAATACTCGATATCATTCACGTGGATATTGTCCTCCATTATTGGCTCAGCTGAAATATTAACTTTTGGTTCACGGCAATGCTTTACAAATTCCATATTGGCCATTTTTAAATTATTAGTTTTGTTATAGAAAAACTTGATGAAAAAATCGGGCGTGATGGCACTACACACAAATAATGTATAGCGGCAATGACAAGTTAAAAACTACAGACTCACTAATATGAGAGTGTGTAGGGTCTATAGCAAAGATCTTTTTCCATTAGCCTTAACGCCAAACGATAGCATTACCTGCGGAAAAGCGAGCGGATCTTTGCTAGACACTCAAGCTGGTTACCGTAGGTCCGTAATAGGCATGATGACTACTATTAAAAATGAACAAGTAAATATTACTTTCATAAAGAAGATTAAAAATGAATGCAATAATTGAAAAAATAAACAATATTGGTAAATAAATCACGGAGTAATAAGCTTTTAAAGTTTCTACAGGAGGCATCTCCTGTCCCTTTCTCGCGAAACAGAGCGCCCCCACAGTTACTATGAAAAATCTACTCATGACGTCACATGCCAAAGAGATTGTATGAAAAGCTACCACAGCTTAGTAATGAGGTACTATAACGACCTTCCTCTGACGTCACTGGTCGTTTGAGCTATCTCTTTCTATTCCGGGTTTAAAAATGCTTTTAACTTGGTAATTTTTTGAGATATTTAATTTTTGTTTTCACAAATGTTTATCTTTTGAGGAATATAATTAAATTTATATATTATAATTATCCAAAAAAAAAAACATTTTTTGTCATCATGCCTATTATTTCTAGTTAGATAGTGGTCGTCAACCGCAAGCCTATAAAAAACTATAAGCACACAGCAGTCCCTATAGCATGATAAGATGGCAAAGTCAGTCGAGCCCCCTCTTGTCCTCCAGTAGAATTATTATTACCTTTAGAAACTTGCTGGTTAATTGAAAATGGCGTCCGTCCAAGGTCCAGACAGTAGTCCCGGTTTTGCGTGCCATCCCAGCGATACCGCAGCAAGTGAGACCGACTAGTGCAAACCAAAATCTCCGTGCCTGATATACAGCACATCCGCGTGATCTGTCCATCCCATACTAGCACTTCTTTAAACTGAAACAGGGTGGTAGTAGTAGGTATCGCGAGTGCAAAGCTTTAGGTCTCAAGGTAGGCTGGTAGAAATCAGATAACATTATGAGGTGATGGAGCAACTAGCAAGGTGACAGCGCCTGAGCAACACATTGCATTTCTCAGTAAGTGAGCTTGTGATTTTTGTGTGCTAGCACTCTCAGATATAACCATGTCTTGTGTATCCCAGAAACTGATAAACAGTGGCTCAGTTGACTCTATCTCAGATTACTCTCAGATTTACCAGAACCAGAATCAGCTCAGTTGCGAGGCTTGGGGTGGCTGTTGGGGGGTTGGATGGAGGCCGCAGGGGTAGAGGAGGAGAACTCCCGAACTGAATCAGCTCAGTTCTCAGCTCAGAGTTAGTCTAACCCAGAAAGCACAGACATGGTTATCTTTGCTTTAATGTTTATTCCTTTACATAGATTGCATTGTATTACTGCATGCTCAGTGCTATATATGTATATCAGGTCAGACATTCATTGGGTACCCATATCTAAGGTACTTGGTGACAGTAGGTACTATACTATTAAAATATATGTATGCCTTGGACATATGCATAAATCTTATGCACCTTTTTTTTTTTTTTTTATAACATGGACAGACAAACAAGCAGACGGCCCGCCTGATGGAAAGCAGTTACCGTCGCCTATAGACACCTGCATCACCGGGGGCGTTGCCGATGCGTTGCCTACCTTTAAGGACTCTATTTACCCGTCTTCATTTTCTTTTTTTTAAAGATTACCAATGAAATGAAATGTAACTTACTTGACTGATTTTCAGCGAGGGAATGACTTCTTTTACAAACAGTTCAGCTGAATCACGCCGAAGACTGGCTGTAGGTGGGTCATATTGTTGGTATGCTGTCTGTTCACTCAACGACTCCACATTGTATAGTATTAAATGTCCTTCAGAAGTCTGAAAAATAATTAATAGTTCATTATAATTATTTTATTATTTGAAAGGAAAACTCTGTGACACTGTTTGGGAAAATTCATAGATCCTTCAACGAAGAAGCAATAATAAAAATGGTCAACATTCTTTTGTGTATAATTTGCACAGTAAATACTTCTAATTTATTTTTTTATTGGCAAGACAACTACCAAAGTAATTAAAACTAAATTATTTTATTCCTAGTTCATAAAACTTAGCTAAATAATAAGTTAAAATGAGTACCGCAATGCATAGCATGGTAGAGTCTGGCTTCCACTCCACCCCAACATTGATCCCAAGCCTCTGCAGAGATTCATCACTCCTTTTATGGTAGACTATCGGCACCGTAGGCTGAAAGTTAATAATGGAGCCAAATTAACTATCTTGCAATGATAAGATGATAAGGAAAGTTATAGTCGATATTTCAACTATTATGTTAATCATAAGAAACTATCAAACAATGATGAAAAGTATGGCGAGGGAAACAACTAGTTTTGATGAATAATAAATAAATAATAAATAAATAAATAAATAAATATGTGTGGACATTTCACACAGCGCCATCTAGCCCCAAACTAAGCATAGCTTGTACTATGGGAACCAGATAACTGATATAATACTTAGATACTTTTTAGTTTGTAAATACATACATAGAATACAATATAACACCCAGACGCAGAACAAACATCTATGTTCATAACACAAATGTTTGTCCTGGGTAGGAATCGAACCCACAGCCCTCAGTTCAGAAGGCAGGGATACTACCAACTGAGCTATCGGGCCCGTCATAATGAGGTGTTTTATTTAAAAAAAGCTGTCATTTTATAAGAACCCGATAGATGGCGCTAAAATGGGGGTTTTACGTATTACATTATTTATGTATTGAGTTTAGTATTCTATCCTCATTTTATGGAAGGCATATGACTCTAATGGCTTTTTTTTCATTTTTTTTTAAATCAACAACATACTCTGTGATCCACTCAACTGGATTTGACTTTTCCTTGTACTCCGTGGTTTGAAACTACGACCATGTTTGAAATACGTCGTTACTACTCCATCTAGTAACAAAAGCGGAACTAGTTTTTTTTTAAATAAAACTTATCATTAAAACATAACATAATTTATCTTCATTTGAACAATTTAAACATGTTGTTAAGTCGAAAGATTGATTATGCGGATCGGACGGCATGTTAGTACGGGTATAACTAGATGGCGTTAGTAGGCACGCGCAAGCATTTGGTTACTGAAGTTAGGCGATCGATTCAGTGTACTGTATGGCTTTGGCAGCAAGCGAAACAATACAGAACTGCACAAATTACAAGTCTTTGATTTGAAGAGCCCTGAAGTCCCTCAACGCAGCACCTTAGGCCAGAACGAATGTTCACATGTAACACTAGCTTTACAGCTTTTACATCAATGTAAGGCAACTGTTGGACCTTAAAAAAATTTGTTAACTCAGGGTAACATCTTAGGGTTTCACCTCTAAATGTGCCACGTAAGAAGTTGAACTTTTGTAGAAATAGTAGAATAGTGTGTTATTATTTCAGCATTTTTTATCAACAGGCAATGTGCCTTTATTACTCAAACTAACTACTAAAAAATAAAAACTAAACTAGCTACACTACCTACTACCTACGCTTTGGCATTGTCATCATCACCATTACCATCCCTACCAACACTGGAGCAGCTTTGCCAGCGACCCAGGCCTGTGCTCCGCTATTTTAAGGAGCTGGGTTGGCTAGGGTATACAGGCTGGCAGGGGGGAATGCACAAAACACCCTTTGCGGGACGTCAGTGCAGGCCATATCGCCCCCATTTAGAATTAGAATTACACTACCTACTACAATGAACATAATGGACTGTATAATAGCTGCAATGGCCTAATAGACAGTCCAAATGCTCCAGCCCACTGCCGGTAGGTAGGCTACCCAACATGCTGGCGGCATTGCCTCCTTGAATTGCAATGCTGATGGGCTGAGCCAAATAAGTGCCAGTATTCTAAATGTTGTCTCAAAAGTCTCATAAAGTCATGCATGAGTATCCTTAACATATTTTAGGTCAAAAAAACACAAATTAATTTTTTTAAGTATCTTCCTTTCCAATACCTATTATTGATTTTGCATTAATACTAAGATTGTATTAAATATTTATATTGCCATCGAGTTGGAAGTGACACATCATATTATTTAGTCTCCAGCTCATCAGAAATTTGTACCAAACAGATACAATAATTATTAAAACATTTTTTGTGTCTTCTGTAAAATTAAGACAATTCCTAATTATCTGGCCCACTTTAAGGTATTAGAGAAACATTCTGTTTTAAAGAATATAGAACAAGCTGTTTTATATGAATTGAATGGGTATTTAGAGATGAACAGTAGGTACTAGATTTGTGTAATGTAACAATATTGATCTAGTGAAGCTTAATCAGATCCACTTAGATTCACAAGCTGAATCACAATCTGTTTGTGCAAAACACAAACAATATTTTTTTCTGTTGTATGATAAATAATACATAATTTTACATACCTTACAGAACCATACAGTAAGGCAATCGTCGGTCAAGGATGCAAAAAGTATCTTGTCCCTATTAGCAACAATTTGGCGTATAATTTGATTATCATTACCGACAGTTTTTAGAACTTTGGGCCAACCTATTGGGAAATACATTTTGATATAACATTTGCTATTTTTTAAAACACAAACTACCGCAGTCAACTTAGTAGCACACAATAAATAACACTGAAAAAGTTCATATTATAACGCTACGCTATCACTGTGAGGATGAGGATGAATTATTAATGCATGAATAGAAATAAAATCACAATAAAATAAAATTAAATAAGTCTTCTTCTTCTTTAATGGCTTTCTATCGCTTTTTTGCAATATTTCTGCCAATGTCAAGTGAGTAAAATTTGTACGGTTATGTCAAGTCAGTCATATTTTGTCAATCAAAACGCCAACAGTAAAATGGTGGTTTTTTTTTTCTTTTATTATCACTGAATTTATTCAATAAAAACATAACATTAAAAACCATAATTAAAACACATGACAAAACAAAACATAAAAAAAACTACAGCTAAAACATTATTGGCAACATTACTGGGGGTCTAGCAAAGATACACACGCTCGTTTTTCCGCACACGCTACGGAAATAGCCGTAGCGTGACCAAAATGGTAACAAAATGGCACAGGGGGTCTAGCAAAGATACACACGCTCGTTTTTCCGCACACGCTACGGAAATAGCCGTAGCGTGACCAAAATGATAGCAAAATGGCATAGGTCAGCCAGACGTCTAATCCGCAGCGCCGTACGGAAAACGCTCGATTGTCTATGGACTGAGCGTGAGCTCTAAATAAAAAAGTAAAAACTGAACAACAATGGCGGCGATAATTTAAAATAGCGAGAATTATGTGTGATTTCATATAATATAAGCTCCATAAGTTGAATGGTATAATAAAAATCGTTTTTATTATTTTCATAATATTTTTCTAAATGCTGATTGCAAGCAAAGTTGTAAAATGGAAATAAGAAGTTTAATATGATATTACGGATATCACACGGATCTATTAAAAAATTTCATCCATGATACCTATTTATTGTTACGAAAGTAAAGCAAACTTGGTAGAATAACTTTTATTTTATTGTATTTTAGATGGATAGACCACGTGCACACGTGTTCCACAACAATCTGATGTGAAGGAGATTCTCATTTTTACCACTGATAGAGTGGCACAGGCCCACAACCAGAGCATAATAACATTAATAACTTAAATAGAAAATAGCCCGAACGTGAAATAAATGTAGTAATCATGTCGTGGGCGTTACTAGTTAGTATCCAGTGTATTCATTTGGCCAAATACTTCGCCAATACGCAATAAATGTCGCTTGATAATCTTGCGTTATGCAGAAATAAAATAATTCGTAAAATAGCCCGCGTTATTCCGTTGTATGGGATGAGGCATCTGTACTGTAGGTTATTATCTGGGGCAATAGCCAGATTTTACCTTATCTCAACAACGTTATACAAAATTGATGTAGATTTGCTTAACGAAATCACGAAATCCAACAAGTTATCGATCGACAGGTTCGAGTAGCGAACGTTAACATGACATGCATGAGTTCGGGCGGACGCGCAGGGAGCGTGAACGACTACGACAAAATTAGCGATAGCGTTTGTCAAAACTTAGGCCTCAACACATCACGCTACCGCCGTGGGCGTATCCACGATGATGTTTGCGACCGAGTTAGCGTGACCCGATGTCGCTTATCCGCAGGGACTGTCATCTCCATACATTTTGGCGTTAGCGTTAAGCATTAACGCCAATGGAAAGGGATCTTTGCTAGACCCCCTGAAGGCTCTAAAAAAGGTCGTTGAAGCAAAAACGAAAATGCATGTGTGGCGGTACTGTATGACCATGCAACCTTATTGCTTTTATGTTAAAAAACAACGATTCAAATATTGTTCGGTGACAGGCGAGTTTTGATGGCGGCTGTCAGAGAGGTAAAAAACAGACACAGAATTTTTGATGGATACGACAGATTCCAAATAATATTTTAATTTAATTTATGTAAAATTAATAATATCAGCGGACCTGCTGCTGTGAGTTGTGGGCGATAATTCCCACCTGTAGGTGTCCAATAACGCATTGAGAACTACACTTTAGTTGAGGAACCCACTATAACGCTTATCACCTGCCAAGAATAAATCAAGATAATGAGCTAAGTATTCCCTATTTTCATTTCTACGACGCCCCCACATTTCCGTCAGGAGAAGTAACGAGTGGAGGGTGCCAGTGGGGAAATAGTTTACCCCACGAACCGAACGAGTCGCGACGGGACCTTCCACCATTTTTACACATGTTTCTATAATCTATCGCTTTTTTGCAATAACTCTGCCAATGTCAAGTGAGTAAAATTTGTACGGTTATGTCAAGTCAAAGTCATATTTTGTCAGTCAAAACCTCAGACCAAGGAAGTATATGGACACGAAATACCTACAAAATAAACGTGCATACCTACAAACTCATTTTGGGACATAAAATGGCTGCCATAGCTAGGGTTGAACTAATCTAGGAACATATGTGTTACTATAACAAGTATCGATATGAGTCCTACTAGATATCTGATATACTGAACCAGATCTAATTGGCAAAACTTACTGTTAGAAACAAAATAGATAACCTAATTAAGGGAATGCGTCACTTGCGAGGTCGCAGATCTGAAGTCCGAACTCACCAGGAACAGGATAGAATTTAAAAGAGCACCTAGACTGTAGAACACTATTAGTGGAGTACAAACCCTGGGTTGGTCTCTAAATACAAAGTTTGTTCTCCAGTCACATATAGATCATAGTTTTGTTTAGGTAAGGTATCTTCATAAAGAAAACTATATTTCATAATGTGATTGAAAAACTAATTTTGCATCTAAACTCTATATAATTTTGTAAATTAAATTATATTGACAAGAAAGATCGTAAGAAAAAACTACATTATATAGGTCTCTTATATATTTCTCATTTTTAATGATTTAAGTGCGGTGGCGTTGGACATCAGATAGAGCGAAAAACGCAGCGCACCATTTATTTACCTCTTACCGGTACATTCTAAAGTGCATATGTCCCTGATACTTGAACAGTTCAATAACGCAGAAGTTCAAGTACCGATCGCACATAATGTGACTACTAGAAATATTCATATATATATATATATATTATAAATAAATAAATAAAATATTTATTCAAAATTACATAAATGATGGAAATACAATAAATAAATCTTAGGAACTAAACATATGTCTTACAAAGTGAGGTGCCTGTACTAGGAACAAACCTGTGTCATATTACTCAAAATATGTTAAAAATACCCAGAGTAAAGAATTATTATGTAGGTAATTAAGATAATATTCGTTCATCAGCATAGTTAGCAACAACATGACCAACATCGTCAAGTTAAGGGAACATCATTCTGTATACGTGTTTATTTATTTATTTATCTAAGATTCACAGCTTATTACTATTTCCACTATAATACAGTTATATGCTATGCTGAACTTAAGCCAAATCGAATCTACATTTTGTATATTGGACATAATTTACAGCCAATTAGGAGAAGCTAGGTAACTTAGGTACTAAATGAAAAACAAATTAATGATAACAAATTGATGAATATAGGCAAAAAAGAAAAAATGACTTGGCTCGAGGTAGGTAAGTACATACGGAGTAAGTACATATAAGATTTAGTTACTAAAAACAGTGCGGCGCGAAAACAATATATATTAGTTAGTAGGTAGGTTAAACATTAAAATATAACACCATTAATAGCAAAGCAGTAATCACGTAGACTTGTTAATAACATAATAAGCGAAATATCAAATACTTTGCAGTGAAATATTAGTTATATACTGTACTAGACGAGCCAATGTAAAATAAAATAAGTAATATTAGGTATGATAATAATTTGATAACTTAAGAAATAAATTGTTTCACTAATATACATCAAGGTGCTGTTTAGGAAGGAATACAAAACAATAAAAATAAAACTTTATAACTTTATAACTGTTGTTTACGTTCCAGTCGGCTAGACTCGGGAACCGGTTAAAGAGGGAGCGTCCAAGCGGAGGCTCACGCGCGCTTTGTACGCGAATTCGCACTTATTTTATTTTTAGGTTTTGTCATGTTATGATTATGATTGCTCTCAAACCGTACGTACCCTCTCACGTCTGTAAAATGAAATTCGAAGTATGACCTAATTAATATTGTTAATCTAAGTATACCTAGTTCATTTCTTAGTTAATTACTTTAAATCATAGCGGGCGTAATGAATGCAAGCACCATGTCAAACCTACCGTGGTTTTTTGGTGCGAAGTTTTTGATAATGTAGTGTAATGTGTAATGAATAAATAAAAAAATAAAAAAATTAATTATTTATTTATTTAATTCTTTATTGCACTAAGTACAAAAGGAGGACTTAATGCTAAATCATTTTCTACCAGTCATTCCACACAAAGTTTAAGAAAGAGGGATGTAGGCGTGCATCAAAATTAGTAGGAACGATTTGTACAAACAAAAAAAATCATTACTTATTACATATTTTTAAATATTAATATTCATAAATACCTATTATATAATATATACTATTATATTATATCATAAATACAAAAACAGAAAATACCAAAGTGGTATAAAGACTACAGAAGAATACATTAAATATTATATATATACAATTAATAAGTAGACTAGTAGTAGAGTAGTTAAAACTTATATATTTGTAATCACAAATAATAAGGAGTTTTATTTAAAAAAACAACCTGTTTCGGCTTCTGTCACTAAATGGCGTACTAACGACGTATTTCAAACTTTATTCATAGCTTTCAAACCACAGAGTATGTACAAGGAAATGTCAAAATCAGTTGAGTGAATCACACAGTACGTTGTCGATTTGTCGATAGAAAGCCATTAGAGTATATGTCTTCCACACAGAGCTATGAAACAAATGACGATTCGAGGGGAAGCTTTTTTTTTGCTCTGTGATCTTCCATAAAATAAGGAACGGATATTACTCTCGATACATAAAGATCTTAACAATGACAGAACTTAAAACCCCCATTTTACCGCCATCTATGGGGTCTTAAAAAATTTGAGCTTTTTTTTTATAAAATGCCTCATTATTCAATGTAACGCTACTGTGGGTCTAGCAATGATTTCAATCGCTAACGCTAACGCCTCACGCTAACTCAAAAAATGTATTGAAATGACATTTGCTGCGGAAAAGTTAGCTATTTCCGAAATGTCATCCTAGTACATTTTGGAGTTAGCGTTTGGCGTTAGCGTTAATGGTTGGTATCTTTGCTAGACCCGCTGCTTCCTCCATTTTATTTAGCTCACGACACTCTGCTGTAAATAAAGTTAAATCAATCTGTTTTTTGTTATTATTCCAAGAAAAAATAGATATTATTTTACTTAAAAAACAGTTATTTCCCTTCTAAGGGCTCACCTCTATAACCAAAGAGAATATAACCGTGGCAGTTACTAGAATCCACCCTCTCTCTATAGTTATATATCTGTGGAGTTGTGTACATGTTTATTTTTCTCTATGACTCCCCTCAACAAAAAAAAACGAGAAGACATTTTTTCCTGTTGTGATTTATGATTGTTTCGTTTCTTTCGGTTATCATATTACCTCTATATTTATGCAAAAATCTTTCAATAATAACACTAACTAATAGTTTTCCAACTGAATTCAATGATTTTGTTATAATGTCTATTGCTACTGATTCCATCGAACGCAATGGAAACAAACACTATGTCGGAAGAAAATAACTTGGGGTCGAACCATTTATGCACAACAGAGGACGCATTTGAAAAGTTTCAAGCGGTAGCTATGTTCGAAGAAGATGAATTCATTACACTTTCTGACATTGTACCTCCACAGCCGCCGGTACCGGATCTTAGCAACGAGTTAAATGAAATACCTTACGACAATGAGGTAATTTTAGATTCAACTCAAAGTGACGATCCTCAGCAGATAAATAGTCTCCTAGAATCCAGCCAGGGCCTGTACGTTGAACCTGAAAAGCAACATCAAAATATTATATTATCCAAGACTAACACTACTGATGACCACAAAATTGAAAGTAACTACAGTGAGAGCAAACCCAAAAAATTAGGTAAGACTAATAAAAATAAAAAAGTTGGTAGGAGAAAGAAGCAATCTAATGAAAACCACCAATTTGATCAGAGTGAGAACTCTGGTGGGAATGAATTTCTTGCAAACAGTGCATGCACAGACAACCAAGCTATCCAAGACTCGGTCCTGTCCACAACAGTTGGTAAAAATAATACAGATTCAAAACATGAAACAGAACCTGTATATCCTCGGAGAACCAGGCGAGAAAGAATACCTAACACTTCAAAATATCCTCTAATACCTGAAACTATGCATAATGACACCAAAACTGAAACTGTGAAAAGTACTCCTGGAAAGCGCCGTGGTAGACCCAAGAAGGCTGTGCTTGAAAACTCAACTATTTCAGAACCTGATTCTACTAATATTGATAATTCATCAATTATCAATGAAAATTTAAGTTACGCTGAGAGTAGTGAACCAGACGAGTCTGTAAAAAGGGTAGGCAAAAGAGGTAAACGTGGTAGACCTAAAAGATCTTTGTTTGAAAGCAATGTGGAACAAGTTAAATCATATGATTCATCTAAAAACTTGAAAGAAAATGATAGTAATATGCCCCTGAAGACCAAGAAACTTAATAGAAGAGGGCACAACAAAAATGATACCACAAAGAAACTAGCAGAAAATATTGAAGATTCAGTAGAACTAAAGGAAGCTACTAATGAGCAATTACCTGTGTCAAGTTTCTGTCAGCCACAGGATAACATAGAGCCTTACGATGACTCTATTGAAGAAGATGTCCCAGTTGATAATTATATTGATGACAAGAGTGCTAACAGTAGTTTTTTGAACCAATCCAGTAATCTGATGAAGTTGACTGCAACATCTATTGATAATGATAAAAATTGCATAATAGAGAATAAGGAAGAGCTCTTTCATAAACCAAATAATACAGATATTGATAAGGATGATGATGATGATGCAGATGATATTTGCCTGAGTAAACTAAAAGAAAACTTCCATAATAGTACTGAAAACTTAAATGAAAATGTTAAGGTTATAGAAAACAATATTAGTGGAAATCAACAGTCAGATTTAAAAACAGAGTCAGATGTAAAAATAGAGTTTGAAGTACCTACAATGGCAGACTTTGAGGATAATATTGATAAAATAGCAAAATCAGCATCTTTAGATGGTGGAATGAATGTGGAAGATATTAAAAATGAGTCTCTTCTTGTAGAAGACACTTCAAAGCGGCCTAACCGAAGAAAAACCAAACAAAACTTTAAATATGATGTAGACTCAGATGAGGATCCTTTTGCTAATGTAGAATTATCTGAAGATGATGGTGAGCCCAGATCAAGGAAAAATAGAAGATACTGTTCTGATGATGAATATATACCAGGGAAAAGAAGAGGCATGACATCCTCAGGGTCTGATAGTGAAATAAATGAAGAAAACAATGAAAATGGTAGAAAAAAGAAAAGAAAAAAAGTATTTAAAAGTATGGATAATCAAAGTCCTAGAAAGAGAGGCTCAAAAAATAAATCTGATATCCAAATTACGTCAAATAACGAAAGTCAAGAAAATGTAGAAGAAGCATCATTATTAAATGTTGAAGAAGAAAAACTTTCAATGAAGCCTCCAGCTGAGGCTTGGGCTACATCAAATGAATTTGAAAACTTCATTGCACAAAAAATACAAGGAACCAATTTGAAAATCAAAAAGGTTTCAAGTAAAAAAGCAGAAAATATTGTTACTCCTCTGGACATTCCAGTTTTAGATCAGAATAAACCAAATAAGACCATTGAAATTTCAACTCAAACAATTAGTAACCCCACCACATCTTCTGCGATGCAGACTAGTGTCCCGTATGACATTCCTATGAAGACTAATATGAAGCTATCACCACAGCAATCTGAAAAGGCATGTGAGTTCTTACACAGTGTTGTCAAGACAACAGTTGAACTTGGTCAGCTAATGAAAGAAAAATCTGAAGATTTTCTGAAAAAGAAAATAAATACCAACAATGTAACAGATACATTTAAAATGGATTATTGTGTCAGAAAGTCATTTCTATTATTCAAACTGGCTAAACACAACCTCATGCAAATGGAAGAAGATTTAGCAAAACAATATGATGAGTTTTTGAATGTTAATAAACTGTCATCCTGTAGAGATAAATTAAACAAAGTAGCACCAAAACGTAAAGCAGATAGTGACAGTGATTGTGAAATCGTAGATGTAAAAGAGGCTGCAAACGTTAATAAAAAAAAAGAAAACCCAAAGTTCAATCCCAAAACTGTCTTTCTGAACAAAGAACTTTCGATTAAAATTGCTAAAAAACCATCAACTGAAAAAAATGTTGACATCAAAGGAAGACACACAGTCTGGATTAATGATGCAGTGATGGTAAAAAAAGTAAAGCCTACCCAGTCTTTTTTAGCCCAGGACAGCCGAAATAAAAAACCCCCTGATTATATCACTGAGAAAATGGTAAGTGATTTTTTTAACGATTATTATCGTCAAAAAGCTCTTGCTGTGTGTGCTCCCTACTTAACCACTGAATGGTCTGGTGTGTGTAAAGAGTATGCCTGTCATTATTTTGTAAAAAGCGATGATATTGATGACTCATATAGCAAGATGACTAATGCTAGTATCAGCATGATGGAAAATATTGCAAGTACATCTAATGGAAACAGCAGTGACATAGCTGATACTCAAAAAATTTCTAAAACTAATCCAAAATCACTGTCTTCTCTTTGCACTGGAGTTTTACGCAGCTGCTTACATGTGAATGATTCTAAAGAAGTAACATGTGATCTTACAGATGGAAAAAATGAGACCCAACCTCTAACTTTATTTCGGCTGTGCATTCAATCCATATCTTGTAAATTACACAACAACATGTCAAAAAAACCTAACATACTAAACATTAAAGAAGACAAAGCAATAATGAAGACTGTACTGTCACTTAAGTGTCTGTGCCACAAAAGAATAGCAAGTTTGATGTGTCCGTTGGAAGAGCTAAGCTTAAGCAATATTGGTGAAGATAAAAATGAATACTATAATGATATAGACATAAACAAAGTAAATGATTTATCCACAGAAGATTACTACAAGGACATTTATGCAAATGTCAATAAGAATGTGTCTAAAAATACAGTCGTGTGTGATGAGCCAGATATATCATCTGATGAAAGCTATTCTGATTATACACACATTGGTAGTAAACAGGTGTTCCAAAATGATAATCTGGATTCTCTTTCCACTGAGCCCAGTAAAGATGTGAAATCGCTTCTCTTGCTATGCATAAATTCCATCCAATACAATTTTGAACCTAGTAAAGCAAGTAAATCTAAACATACTTGTATCAACAAAACCGAAAAAGTTCATCCAAAGCCAGAGGTTAGTGAAATTTATCCCATGACTGGGTCGCCTAAGTCATTAAAGTTTATCGTCTACGAAAGGATCAAGCGCATAATGTATGGAGAAAAATTCCCTGAAGTTAATGCTGAGCAAACTGATATGACTATTTCCAAAGAGTTGTTACAAATAAATGAAAACTCTGAAGATTTTACTATTAATTGTATAAACACACTGTCAGAAGAAGCTTTTCATTGTCTTCAAGAACCTAATGAGTATCAGGAGGAAGATAATTATGACTATGAGCCTGATATTGAAGACTTTGATGAAGATAATGAGGTTGATGAAAATGAGTGGGTATCACAAGTACAAATGCAGGAGTTAAGATCTTGTGTAACCCCATCCAATCCTCGAAATGAGTGTGATGATACAAACAATGACAACTCTTGTGGTATGTCCACCATCAATGCAACCGAAAATGAATGTGACAATACTGATATTCATAATGATAACCTTTATCAAAATGTTCAAGAGTCAACTCTCGAACAAAATATTGACCTCGCAGCACAAGTAAAACTTGAACCAGAGGATGATACTGCAGAAAATGCAGTGGATTCATCAATCGTAAAATCAGAACCAGTACATGGATTAGATGGAATGACAATTATACCCGAAAGCATTGTCACTAAAAGCGAAATGATTGAACATGGAGCTGAGACAAGTGAGGCACCTGAGAAAGAAACCTCTGCTTATAATGTGCATACCTTTGAACAGTTTGTTAAAGCTAATAAAATGATGCGGTCAATAGATGACAGTGATTGCAGTGATAGTGATCAGGAGCTATTTAGTCACAGTGGTTTGAGAATAAGAAGACAACATGAACCTGATAATGATGCAGAAAATGACATGAATATGAGTCTGCTAGTTCCACAGACATATGAACCTTTACATATTGATAATGCCAAAGGAGATTTAATGGAAAGTAGTTCTGACGAGAATAAGGATACTAATGCAAAAAAAAGTGGCAAAAAGAAAATTGATCGAAAAAAAGGAAAGCTAAAAAAAGGGAAAGAAATTGCGAAAAATACCAACAGCAAAGAAATTCCTACAATTAATAAAAATAGAAATACACCGGAAAAAGAAATGCCTACACAAGAAAAAGAAGTGCCTGTAAAAGAAAAATCCCAGAGCATCAATGAAGTTACTATACTAACGAGAAGAATGCGTGAGAAAATCAGGCAAGAAGAGAAAAAGATTGAATCTTCAGATTCAGAAAATGATAACATGGCTTTAAGCTTGAGAAAAGACAAACAAAGAAAAGAAAATGAAAAAATCAAGCCCGCGAAAAATTTAAAACAAGGTGCTTCTTCAAAAGATTCCAATAATGGAGATGATGAAATACAATGCAACAATGTTGATTCTACTGAACAAATTTCAGAAGGAAAAGGAAAAACCGGAAAAAAAGAAACTATCAGGTTTACTGGATTCAGTGCAATTGATCAAAATGAAATATCAAGCTATCAGAAGTATATGCAATTTGTGTATGACAAAATAGTGCCGGGAGATGAAGATAGTACTACACCACAGAATCCTGTGGCTGAACTTGATGGATCTAATCAAGATTCCATAAGACCTAGTTCCCCTGTAATCAATCCTGAAGAACCCGTGGAACTTTTAGAGTGTGAACCAACAATGCCAATGTTTTATGACGAAAAAGTAGAAAAGCTAGTGAAACAACCAAAGAAAACTGCAGCTAAAAAGAAAGAAACTAAGTCAGATAAGATTGAACCCATTCCTAAAAAAAATGAAAAGCCCCTATTCACGGAACGCGATGGTTGGCATCTGTACAATATTGATACAGCAGATGCAAAGTTATATCAAGATTGTCATATACCCTTAGAAAAGCTACCAGAATCGTTTGTTGAAACTTACCTTGAGTATCATGATATTACTGACAGAGACCAGGTTGACAAGGAAGTTGACAGGTAAGGCATATTTACGATTTTTTTATATATTTTGTTGCTTTTTATTAGATCACAATGCAGTAATCAATGTGGCATTCAATGATGTAGTACTGTATCCAAAGTTATAACGGCACATGATATTAAATAAAGTTTTTCAGCATATTATTTGCATAAAACCATCACAAAATGTGTCATTTTTATAATCATTGAATTGCAGATTAGCCAATTTACAAAGTCTCAATAGAGCTGGTACCAAGGAAGGCAAAAGTAACAGAAAAAAGGATAAAATGTCAGGTAATGATCAATCTGTCTCCGAGCAAAATTCAGCATATGGATCAGGAGCAGCAAGTCCAACATACTCTGATCACTGTGATGAACTAACTCCGTCTGAAGATGAAGGTGCTAATGTTAATGATGAGCTTCCACCACCGGTAAGTAACTACTAATTAATCTTAGCTTTGCTTGATTATTCTGCTATACGTTTTTGAAGGTCTCTCTAAGTTTGGTAGAAGATCTGAGTAGTTAGGGGCTGGCAGCATTGTCTGTTTCTATATCGGTTTTTTATTATGTCATGACCAAATAGTTTAAACTAATCTTGATGAAATATTTGATTATGGAGATAGTTTGAACCCTAAAGCTGTAGTAAGAAAGGACTAAAGACTTTTAGCAGTTCATACATAGAAAAAAGCCACGGTTCGCCGGTGTTGGATACTGGCTCTCAAATACTTCGTTATATTTCTAGGTACCAGTGCGTACTATAGAGAACTGTATAGCAAAAGACTCTCTAATGGATGACAACGAGAGTGACTCTGACAGTGGCGGTACAAAAAAAATAAAGCAAGAACTCATTGACACCAGCCAAGTAGAAACAAAGAGTAAACCAGGTCCAAAGTCCAAGACCAAGACTGAAAACAAAACTAAAGTGGATACCCCACCATCTGGATCTTTGATGCTTACCGCAGATAAAATGATGAACAAGGAGTTGTCCTTGCTATATGCACCTATAGTCCTGAAAAAAGAGGCTAATGAAACTGTACCTAATAAAGAACCAAGCCCCAAAGAGGGGACATTAAAAAGGGTAATTAACCAACATAACTTACATAGTTACGAAATAATAATTTATTATTTATATATATTTATATTATTTTAACCTTAAAATTGGGTTTACAGAGAAGTAACAGAAATATAACTAGAGATCGCACGCAGGCCGAGGATGATTCATCTTCAGAAGAAGAAAAGCAGTGGGTCTCGACTAAGGAGAAACTGCTTAAGAGAATGGAGAAGAAAGAAGATACAAGGTAATTTGAGCAGTAAATAATACACATTTTTCTGTTTCCTTTTTCTTACTACATCATTGGTACAGTCGTTTAAAAATGCAAGCTCTTCACTGCAACAGAGTTCCTTTCCATTCAAACTAGATAATTTTTGTTGTTACACAGTCTTCACTGTAACAGAGTTCCTTTTCGTTCAAACTAAATCATTGGTATTGTTACACAGTCTTCACTGTAACAGAGTTCCTTTTCGTTCATACTAGATCATTGTTATTGTTGCAGTCTTCACTGTAACAGAGTTCCTTATCAAAATCAACTTTGTTACAGTGAAGACTGTAACAATAAAAATGATCTAATTTGAATGAAAAGGAACTCTGTTACAGTGAAGACTGTAATAATGATAATGATTTAGTTTTAATGAAAAGGAACTCTGTTATAGTGAAGGCTGTGTAACAATACCAATGAATCAATCAAATCAAATTATGAATGTAATCTAATGTAACAATAATCTAATTTGAATGAAAAGGAACTGTGTTCCTTTTCATTCAAACTAGATCATTGTTATTGTCTTCACTGTAACAGAATTCCTCATTCTTATATTATTGTTACGTTAGATTACAAATGCCAATTGTCAGCTCTTCACTGTAACGAACTTCCCACCCTTTCTAAATAGATTACTTATACGGATCAAAAGTGATAATTTTTCACTGTGTCAATTTTTTCCCCATATCGCGTATAAATGTCATGCTAGATAAATTCTCGTACTTGATATATTTTGAATAATTATTATGTTTTTCAGTGTGGATGATGCAAAACGCGCGAAGCTTGTTGATGATTTCATAGAAAGGCGAGGTGATGCGCCCGGTAAGAGGCGAGCTGGAAGCCTCGGCGGTAGTCGAGGTCACGTAAAAAATTCTTGGAAAGACTGAAACAGCAGAGGTAAACATTTCAGATTAGATTTACTCTCTCACTCGCTCTCTCTCTCTCTCTCTCTCTCTCTCTCTCTCTCTCTCTCTCTCTCTCTCTCTCTCTCTCTCTCTCTCTCTTCTCTCTCTCTCTCTCTCTCTCTCTCTCTCTCTATATTTAATTTAATTATTTATGTATTGCTACTTCCATTAGAATTTTCTAGTCCAGGGGACTGTACACTTTACAGCACTCGTTATTCTATTAGATGATGATGACGGTGACGATGATGATGATGTTTTGTTCTATTAGTACCAACAAAACTTATTTCACTAAAATCATCTATCCGAGCCCCAGGGAGACTGGGCAGCACACTAAAATACCTGAAGCTTTTATTATGCATAAACGATTAAACGATTAAACAAATTGTAAATGTGATGTGATACTTTGGATACTGAGCTTTTGTTTATTTATTTATGTACTCTGTTTTAGAGTACTCTCAAAAGAGTTGTATGGCGAACCGACCATAGACTTGACACCGGGAGGAAAGCGTGGGGCCGCGGCTGGTTTGTTCAAAGGCCGACGTAACATCAGAAAGGTACACTTTGCAATTTAAACTCACAAACTATTTGTTTTATTACCGTTTTACAAATGATTTCGTAATTACTGTGTGATAACGTGTCCTGCAGGTGATTGACAAGAAATCGTTGCAAAAGAGCACACTCTTAGCGAACATGGAAGAGTTTGAAAGGAAACGAAAACTGGCCGCGAAGCAGAATCAATTGGTAAATATACTCTAAGTAGATATTATTTAAATTTATTAGTTTAAAACAAAATACAAAATCCACCGTCCGATGTATTGCTACCTTATTCCTTTCAGTGCAAGGTTGTCTGGAAGAGATCGCTCTGAGCGATAAGACCGCCCATTGTTACACTTTGGTTAAATTATTTGTGATGTGATGTTTCAATAAAGGCTTATGTTCCCAATGTTACTAATGTTGTCTAATTGAGATTTGAGCTCTACCGTGCTTCGGATGGCGGCTAAAGCCGGTCCCGGCTGTAGTCGTTAAACCGTATTGTTGTTTGTCCTGAAGTACGTGATGTCATCATGATGGGTTCCGACTGAAAATCAGTTATCACTGAGTTATTGAGGTCGTAAGCTACGACCTCAATAACTCTCGACTCAGCATGCAATCAAGGTCTTACGTCGTAAGGATTGCATGCTGAGTCGGGACTATGTCATGACGTCACGCAACATTACATATCGTACGATGGTACCTTACCGACTCATTATTTTTGTACTGTATGTTTTATTCTCACGTTGTATGTATTGTTGTGTGATGTCCTGAATAAAAGTCTTTCTTTCTTTGAACTATGTCAGAAGCCTTTGGGCGGCCTAAAAATTCTGGGTGATCATGTAACTTGATTGCGACCAATAGAAACACAAAACTGTGTGAAGACAGTTTCAGTGAAATCTTCAAATTCGAAATGAAATTCTTTCTGTTGCATAGTTCCGTGATCACCCCGCATCACTTGCTTACACGAGAAGAAGAAGAATGATTTTTGTTGTCTGTGACTGCTAGCGCGAGCTGCTCGGTTGCGAGGAAGGAGTGAACGTGCTGGTGATCAATGACGAGGTGTGTCTGGAGTATGACTTCCAGCAGCAGCGGCCCATAGTCACCGTCCACCCTTTCTTCACCAAGGTCATGAAGGCGCATCAGGTATGTTAAACTATAGGGAAACATGCAGGCCATGATTTATTATTCATTATTATTGATACTCCGAATGTCACGGGGTTTTTAGGGTTCCAAACCCAAAGGGTAAAGGGAACCTATCACTAAGGCGCCGCTGTTCGTCCGTCTGTCTGTCTGTCGATTGGTTTGTTTGTCCGTCTGTCACCAGGCTGTATCTTGTGAACCGTGATAGTTACAGTTGACATTTTTACAGATGATGTATTTCTGTTGCCACTATAACAACAAATACTAAAAAAAACAATAAAATAAATATTATATTAATATGGTGGACCCCCTTTATACTCTTATCTAGGTCTGCCACTTCCTCTTTATCCACGTTAGTACGTAGAGATGACTTTCACAAACGTCCGTGCCACCTTTCTTTTACCGTGATTTTGTCCTTATTCTTATTCTACATGGGGGTGCTAAGTCCTGCACTAACGTCCCGCTTGCACAATACATCCCGTATTGTGCATTTCCCCCTGTCAGCATCTACCCGAGCCACCCAAACTCCTTAAAATAACGAAGTGTAGCTCTAGGCGGCTGGCACAGCTACTCCAGTGGTGCTGATGTTGGGTGTTGTATTGCTGCAGATGAGGCATTCGAAATATCTTGAGTAGAATGTTGTGTGATTTTGTCCTGTAGTACGAGGGAGTAAAGTTCATGTGGGACGCGTGCTTCGAGAGCCTCGAAGCGATGGAGGCGGGCCGCGGCGGCGGCGGCTGCATCCTCGCGCACTGCATGGGGCTCGGCAAGACGCTGCAAGTTCTGGCACTGCTGCACACGGTACGTTTTATATACGTAATGTTGCTATAAAGATCACAAGGTACCTTTCACTTTGTATACTTACAGGTTTTAGGAAACTTCAGGCCTATTATGGGAAAAAATTAGTACTTTTTGTGTACCTTAACTGCGAAGTTACAAGTATTAAGGTGATTTTTGAAGCTACAAGTACTTCGGTGGGTTTCATAGTAATAACTATGCGCGTATCAGTTACAGCCGAACAGTGCATTGTTTCTGCCTGCCTTTCGGAGTGGTGTGCCCTATTTTCAAATGAACCTTGTAATCGTAAGGTTAACTAACTTTCTATGCGAAAAAATGATTTTGGTAGCCGGCAGAATAGATGAAGAAACTTTTCATTTCCCAGGTGTTGACACACCCTCGCGCCGGCATGCATCGCGTGCTTGTGTGTTGTCCATTGTCGACCGTGCTCAACTGGGTCGACGAGATACACAAGTGGATTGGGCCCGTCACTGATCAGATCAAGGTAAACAAAACACTTTCTCTCTCAAACACGCACTCTTACATCCTTATTATACCACTCATTACCTGCTACTTTTACGCAAAACGCATATCACGCAGTATTTTCACACAAGAATTATCTTGTCTGCATATTGTCACCCAGTATTTTCACACACAAGATAGTTATCTGCATATTGTCACCCAGTATTTTCACACACAAGACAAGTTGTCTGCATAGTGTTTTCCGCTATTTTCATTTACAAGACAGTTGCCCGCAATATAATCGCTCCCGGTTTATTCCCACAAGACATTCGCTCGCATAATATCATCATCTGCCTACTTTATACTACGTTATACTTTCAATTGTATAAGTAACAAAACCGCTTTTAATTATTTTCCAAGCCGAAAAAACTGAGACGGAAACTGCAGGTAAAAATAAACACATAATTAATAATACTTGTAATTATCAATAATATTTGTAACTATTCACAATTGTATTCAAAACACAATCACATTGAAAAGAACCTAAACTTACAACTATCTCGTCAGGTTTTCGAGCTCTCCAAACTCAAGAAAACATACGAACGCGCGTACCAACTGGAAGATTGGTACAACGGCGGAGGAATCTTCATAATCGGATACGAATTGTTCCGGAGTCTCACAACTTTGGACCCTTTCATCGACGAAGTGAGACCGACGATCATAAACAAGATACGAACTGCGTTACTAGACCCCGGACCAGATATAATTATCTGCGACGAAGGTCACTTGTTGAAGAACGATTGCTCGGTGCTTGCGGTGGCTATGAGCCGAGTTGTAACCAAACGTAGGATTGTATTGACTGGGACGCCGATGCAGAATAATCTGCGGGAGTATTACTGCATGGTCAACTTTGTCAAGCCTAATCTGCTAGGGACATACTCGGAGTATTCTAACCGGTAAGACATACTAAAGAAAAATATTAAATCTAATAGTGCATAAAATAAGGTTGTATTTTGAAAACAATGGTGATATTTGATGGCATGAAAACGGATTATACATTTTGAATGGTAATTAATTGAAATTGGACCAATCTCAAAGTTGGATTAGGCCAACTAAAAACAGTTGTTAGTGTCTCTTTGTATATTGACTTTCTGATTCAGATATATATTGCTTCCATAGTCTACAAAGGTGGTATATGAAATTAAGTGACAGGAACTCAACTATTAAGTAGGCTCATTATGGACCGCTTCGGTCGCAGCACATTTAGAGAATATTCCTAAGCAATCAAAAAATTCGCCTTCACAGATTCGAAAACCCAATCATGAACGGTCAACACAGAGATTCTGTCGATGAGGACATCAGGCTCATGAAAGCTCGAACGCACATCCTCCACAAAGTATTAGAAGGATGCTTACAGAGGCAGGAGGCTTCTGTACTCTACCCGTACTTGCCAAAGAAACATGAATACACAGTCTTCATCCCACTAACAAAATGCCAGTGGGACTTGTACAAGCATTATGTGCATCACTACACGAAGAAAAGCAAACAGAGTGTATTGAAGGATTTCCATATATTGCAGAAGATATGGTCGCACCCACAGGTGTTGCATAATTTTCAGATCAAAGCGCGCGAGGACATCAAGAAAAAAGAATTGAAGAGTGAGTCTATTGTGCTTTTTGGTTTGGTGTCTCGGTGTCGAGAACTAAAGTCACCGTAGATTAGCAAGTTGAAGTGGCAGTTGGCGGGCCTGATCGCTCGTAGAACTGATAACCGATGGGAAAGAAAGGTTCTCCAGTGGCGTGGAAGACGCACCGTAGGCCGCCACCCTACTAGGTGGGCCGACAATCTGATGAAAGCCGCGGGGAGCCGATGGATGCAGGAGGCAAGCAGCTGCTCAAAGTGGTGCTCTCAAGGGAGGCTTATGTTCAGCAGTGGACATCTTCAGGTTGTTCTTGATGATGATGATAAGTTGGCGTTTTTATAGTATTACTAATAATAGAATGTTTTTCCCACAGCTGAGAAGGTAGAAGACGATCTAGCGCTAGAAGACAAGGAGGATATAAAGCCTCCAGACACCGAGGTGTGGTGGCTTCAGTACC
Source organism: Ennomos erosarius (assembly GCA_963580505.1). NCBI lineage: Eukaryota > Metazoa > Arthropoda > Insecta > Lepidoptera > Geometridae > Ennomos > Ennomos erosarius. The sequence continues at coordinate 9,813,588 of OY756993.1, read as the reverse complement.
TCGCCGACGGAGCCATGCTGGACTCGGTCGATAGCTCCAACAAATTCGTCGCAGTATTCAAGATACTGCATGAGTGTATTGAGCTGGGTGACAAAGTGTGAGTACTGTACGATACTATACTTCCAATTCCTCTTACGTTGATCAAACATATCAATTCATAAGATACGGTTACCGCTTTCTATCAGGCAGGCTGTACGCTAGTTTGTCTCTCGTAGCATAAAAAAGAAACCTTCGGTACCTCATACGTTTGTCAATCTCGTGTTAATAAATCAAATAGTATACACTCATTGGTTGATGACAGCCAATGATCAACAGGCAACCAATGAGTGTTCAGTATTTGGTGTCTTAAATTGACATAAGTTGGACAAACGTACGAGAAACTGGGGTTATTAATTATTGTGTTTCTATAACTTTATCTACTAGACTCTAGGCGTTACGCGGTTTCACCCATAACTCCCGTTTTCCCGTGAATTCCATTTTCTGAGATAAGAAGAATAATGTAGTGATATCGGTAGCAATCTGTGGGCACAATTTCATAGCAGAGATTAGTAGAAAAGTGGAGATATTTAAGTGTGAGACATCCATATAGTAGTATAAATATCTTCTTTCATTCCTTAGTTGTCTCACTCCTACTATGTCCAAAGTTTAATGGGAGTGGAAAAAAAAAATACAAAAATAAGAACATTTCTATGGTGTTTGTGTTATAAAACGTCATCTTTCCAGGCTGATCTTCTCAACGTCGCTATTCTGCTTGGACGCGCTAGAGTTTTTCCTGAAGCAGATCAACGGTTGGTCGCTCGGACAGGAGTACTACCGTCTCGACGGCTCGGTGCCCGCTGAAGTTCGACAGAAGTGGGTGCGGGAGTTTAACGCAGAGAACAACCTTAAAACCAAGTTAGTTTGAATTGACTTTACCGTCCAAATTGACTTTCAATTTTTATCCTGCCATTCCTGATAGTGTAGCTTGTAGGGCCAATAGAAATATCCTAGTGTTTACTAATAGTGAGACTTTGCAGGTCTCTTTTTACCCAATAGTGTTACCAAATGTTGTTGCTCTAAGGACTAATCTAAAGTAGGTAGGACCACAAGATGAACTGAAATTGAAAAAAAAAAATACTACAAAGTTGATAAAAAATTTAAGATTTATATAATATTTTTGTACATATACCTTCCCCCATAACAACAGAATAGCTACTTGCAATAGTTTATTAGTTAGATTTACACTTTAAAATACATTCAGTCACTGCAATTTCTCAACTAATAGACCTTTCGATCGACGACTGAGCATCGTTCTGTAACGGGTCTATAATACTGACACTGCAAATGAAACTGAACTGTTATGTTATTTAAATTGTTAACTACGATCACTTGTCTAAAACCATTCTCTATTCCAGATTATTCCTGATCTCAACGCGAGCAGGCTGCCTCGGCCTTAACATGACGGCAGCAAACCGCGTCATAATCCTAGACACGTCATGGAATCCCGCGCACGATATACAGAGCATATTCCGAGTGTATCGATTCGGGCAGAAGAAAGATTGCTACATATACCGGCTGGTCGCTATGGTGGGTATCCTTTTCTTTTAGCTACTTCTAAATGCCATGAAAAACTGTGTCATACAAAAATTGGAGATGGATTGAAGTGCTATGCTCCATCATCAAATCCTCACCAAAATTACTACCACTTTTTAGCAGAGTTCCTTTATTATTATGGTCTTTTTCTCAGGGCACTATGGAGCAGAAAATCTACGAGCGGTCGGTGACGAAGCAAGCGGTCGCTTGCCGCGTTGTCGACGAACAGCAGATCGACCGTCATTACAATATGGCCGAGTTAACTGAACTGTACAGGTAGGTACTGAACTGTTACTTCTTCTTTAGTCTTGAACGTTTTTTCGCAATTCTATCCCACATAGTTTCCAACTACACCCTCTTGAAAACGGGGGTGTAATTGGCCAAATCCGTTTAAGTGCCAGTTCATTTGTATATTATAGTTGCTCCAAAGTGTGATGGCATAGATAATGTAAACTTAACTTAGGTGATAGTAAAACGTCAGCAAATTATGTACAGGCTGACAATTTGTCTGTTTGTTCTGCCTCTGGTGGTGAATTAGCTACTCTTCATGATGTATTATTGCTGAGAGATCATTATATGCCTCTACCATAAAGTTTCTGTTTGTGTCTACTGTAGAGGACAAAGGGGATGTTGTCATAGTCATTGTGATCACTCATGTTACTACAGTAGATTTTAATGCAGACTCTGAAGATTCGGTTTCCGTTATCCATTTCCTGGATACCGGATACCGAGTGGATATGGAGTGCTCCTATTCTTACATTAGAACCGCACGGCACTATACTCACATTTCGTTTGTACAAATAAACTTATGTCATTAATGTATAGTATAGAGTGTAGGTAGTCATCACCAGAATCAGAGTATGTATCGTGTATGTCAAGGTTCCACGAGTTCATTAATGTATAGTATGTAGTATTGATGGATTAATTAGCATTCGCATTAATTTTTAGCATGTGAAAATTAACATTTCGCAAATTAAATGTAGAGTGAGAGTGGCATGGCGTACTGTCAGGTTCGAGGAGTACATTAACGTAGTAGTTCCCCGGAGTGAGTGTAGGCATGACGTACTGTCAGGTTCGAGGAGTACATTAACGTAGTAGTTCCCCGGAGTGAGTGTAGGCATGACGTACTGTCAGGTTCGAGGAGTACATTAACGTAGTAGTTCCCCGGAGTGAGTGTAGGCATGGCGTACTGTCAGGTTCGAGGAGTACATTATAGTTCCCCGGAGTGAGTGTAGGCATGGCGTACTGTCAGGTTCGAGGAGTACATTATAGTTCCCCGGAGTGAGTGTAGGCATGGCGTACTGTCAGGTTCGAGGAGTACATTAACGTAGTAGTTCCCCGGAGTGAGTGTAGGCATGACGTACTGTCAGGTTCGAGGAGTACATTAACGTAGTAGTTCCCCGGAGTGAGTGTAGGCATGACGTACTGTCAGGTTCGAGGAGTACATTAACGTAGTAGTTCCCCGGAGTGAGTGTAGGCATGGCGTACTGTCAGGTTCGAGGAGTACATTATAGTTCCCCGGAGTGAGTGTAGGCATGGCGTACTGTCAGGTTCGAGGAGTACATTATAGTTCCCCGGAGTGAGTGTAGGCATGGCGTACTGTCAGGTTCGAGGAGTACATTATAGTTCCCCGGAGTGAGTGTAGGCATGGCGTACTGTCAGGTTCGAGGAGTACATTATAGTTCCCCGGAGTGAGTGTAGGCATGGCGTACTGTCAGGTTCGAGGAGTACATTATAGTTCCCCGGAGTGAGTGTAGGCATGGCGTACTGTCAGGTTCGAGGAGTACATTATAGTTCCCCGGAGTGAGTGTAGGCATGGCGTACTGTCAGGTTCGAGGAGTACATTATAGTTCCCCGGAGTGAGTGTAGGCATGGCGTACTGTCAGGTTCGAGGAGCACATTATAGTTCCCCGGAGCGAGTGTAGGCATGGCGGCCTGCATGCAGGTTCGACGAGCTGGGGTCGGGCGTGGCGGGCGGCGTGGCGGTGGGCGTGGGCGACGTGGCGCTGCTGCGCGTGGCGCGCGACGCGGCCGTGCACGCGGTGCACGAGCACGACTCGCTGCTGCGCGGCTCCAGCGAGCAGGGCCTGCCCGAGCACGAGCGCGCCGCCGCCTGGATGCAGTTCCAGCAGGAGCACGCGCACAAGCGTACGTCGCTACTTGCATTACTTGTACTTACCCCACTATACGCTTCTTGTGTCCTGCCATTAAAAACTAACAAGTTAATATTATTTTGTAGGGACACATTTGTTTATAATATAAAGGGCGCACGATGTAATTTAGGCAGTCGTCTCTCCACCACTACCGCGTCATGTCATTGTTTATATTATATAGATCATATGTAGCCACAATTTCAATGAAGTAAGTCAAAAATTAATGCAACAATTGAAAGAGTTAGTAAAATCGGTAAATAAATCACGGAGTAATAAGCTTTTAAAGTTTCTGGGGGGGTCGCATGCCAAAGAGATTGTATGTAAATCTACCACACACTTACACAAGCTTAGTAACAAGGTACTATGAAGATAGAAGAAGTGACGTCACTGCGCGTTTGAACTGTCTCTTTCTATTCCTGTATTTTAAAATGCTTGTAACTTTGTCAAGTTTTAAGAATTTTTTTTTAATAACTTCATTTTTTGAGGAATTTTATTCATTTATGCAATAAAAAAATAACAGGACACAAGCCTATATTTTTGTCACACTATTTTATATGTTCTTATTCTATTCTTATGTAGAAATGCTTAAAGTTTAGACTATTTGCAATAAAATATTTTGATTATTGATTGTACAGCTTGGTTCCACTTTTATATTACGTGCTGTTAAGGAACGGAACTCGTTGTCATCTTATGTATTATTTGAAACATTCCTGAGTGTCTTCAAGGCTAGTGAATAGGTAACTTCTAGATATACTTGACCTATCTTCGGCCACACCGTCACTTACCATCAGCCAAATTGAGAGACAAACGTAGTTATGTCATCATCATCCCTGAAGACGTCCACTGCTGGACATGCGACACTGAGCTTTATGGCGTAAAACTGTAAAAGTAAAAAAAAACAGCTGGTGCACGATCAAAACAATATATCCCTCACCTGTTACATTTAACAGGAGCATGTTCTAGCATACGCTGGCAAAAGTAAAGTACCGGCAAACTAAGTTTCTCTGTTAATTCCAGAAATGCAAAACGACCTCGAAACGGACAAAGCCGCCAGAGCTCTCGAGAAACTGCAACAGAAACAGTTAGCCCAGGAGCAACTGTTAAAGCAAAAGCATGAACAGCAAAGATCTCAAGTTCTCAACATCAAAACCGAGGACGGCCCCGTACACGATTTGCTGGTGCCAAGGGCGGCGCAACCCCCCCAAGCCCCAAGGGGTAGAGGGGGTTTGGTTAGAGGTCGCGGAAGGAAATCCTCCGTAGTGCAATGTCGGATACCGATTAGACCAGATACGGAACCGGGGCCAAGTCGCGCGCCGCAGCCGAGTCCTATTGATGAAGAGGATGTAGTTCGCCAGATCTCGGACATTCTCATCCAGCACAACTTCACTGAGACCGGGAAAGGGCCTAAGCAGATCAGGGAGCTTGTTAATAAGGTATGTGCCCTTTTAGTGGTATGCACTTTCTTTTTATTTACTGTCCCCGATATATTATATATTCCTTCAAACTAATAGAGTCGTAAAATATGTTAGGCCAATTATTATTTTTCTGGGGTTTATCAGAGTGCATTTTTTGTAACCAAACGATTTATCAGTTATTAAATTCTTGTAGTACAGTTTCTTATTTCACTAAAAATATTTGTGTTATTCCATCACACTGTATTGATAAAAATTAAGTCAGTCAGCGCCATCCAGAGTTTTAGTCTATCGCGGCGCAATTCGAGTTTTAAGTTTTGACGGTAGTTTTAGAACTATTAAATGAAGTTTTAGGCTTTTTGACCCGATTTACACTAAAATTTGTCCACACAGGTGAAAATGATGACACAAACTGGGCAATCGCTAGAGGGATGCGATAAACTAACAGCTAGCATTGCTAACGTTCTGCTCAAACGGCAAGGCAAGCCACCCATACAGGCTGCCTCACCGCCTCGCATGCCCGCACTTACCGACGTCGAGTTACCTAGACGCGGACGCACAAGAAAGGCCATGTTAGAAAACAAACAGGAAGCGACGCCGCCACCGCCGCCGCCGCCGAAACCAACGGAAGAAACAGCCGGTGGCCGTCGTCGTCGTAAAGCAGCCATCGCAGCCGAACGTCAATTCGACATGGATTACGACGGTGCGTCGTCGCAAGACTCAGCGCCTCCCGACACAATTATCGACGTCGACGACGACGACTGGCACGCCGCAAGCGACACTGACAGTGCGACCGAAATCATCGAGACAACACCCTCCGTGAAAACTGAACCGCAATCCCAGAAAACGGGCCGCAAGCGAAAAGAACAAAACAAGTCAGTAGCAATGGACTCAGCAAGTATTTTGCTGAGCGACGACGAAGCGCCAGTCTCGGAAAAATCTGCGCCTGCAGCGGACAAAACGGAACACATAGCTCTGCACCCTTCTCTGCTGTCCAACCAGAATTTCATAAAAATAGTGGCGCATACCTACTTGGCAGGGAATCCGATGTTGGATGAGGATGCGGCGACGTTGGCCGCACGGTACAGCACTTTGAAGTTGCTGAAGGAAACCGAGAGCTCGGGGAAATCTATTGATAGCGGACCCATTTACGACATCGCCATCAAGGTATGACATTAATTTTTTACTTTATAGTCGACTATATTAACTAGGAGTTAGAGTGCAATGTTGTATGACGTCTATCTGCAAATGGTCTGCAATCGCAGTGTCGCTATCCTTACATTTGATCCTTTTGCACATATCAATCATAATAAACAACTTTTCTTTAGCAGTGAAAAATTTCATCACAGGTGCTAGGCAAAGAGGTGCTGAGAAAATTACAAATAGCTGATCAAAAGAACAAAAACCGTGAAGAGACAAATGCCGCGTCGAACAAACTTATGCAGCTCTTAGGACAAGGAACCATGGAACCTACCACGGAGCCTACTAAGCCGGCTGAAACTAAACCGGCCCAAGTAAAAAGAAAACCGGGTCCCAGGTCACGAGTGCCACAGATTAAGGATGAGCCTAAGGAAATGCCCAAGCTTGGTGTTCCACCAACACCCAATTTGCAACAGTCAGGAGATGGCATTGTGCCTGTTTCACTGTAAGTGTCAGCTTTACAAAGTTTAATAAGATGAATTCACTGTCAACGACAATAATTGCAAGTTCATTTCGCTAACTCAACATACTTGTAATGTCATGTGTACTGTTTTCTGTAATTTATAAAAGCGTTTGTTTGTAGGATGCATCGGATTGGTCCGTCGACTAACGCCTCTAACGTACCGGCCGCCGTGGACGAGTGCATCCTACCGGACGACGACGACGAGGTCCGCTGCGTGACGGAATCCCCGCCCCCCGCGCCGCCCACGCCCGCGCCCCCGCCCCCGCCCCCGCCCACCAAGCCGGTCCATTTCAAAGTGAGGCTACTACCACTAAAGAGGGAGGTGAAGAAGGAGTCGGAACCGAAAACGTCTGCGCCGCAGCTGATGGAGCGGCTCCGCGTGACGTCAGCCCCCGCGGGCGCGCCCCGGCCCCCGCCCCCCGCGCCTTTCGCGACCATCAACCTGGACAGCGACGAGGACGAGCCGGCCCCCGCTCCCGTCCTCCCGCCCCCCGCCCCCGCGGTCCGCGTGCGTCTCCCCGCCCCCCAACCCGTCCCCGTCGCACTCACCGGCCCCAACTCGCAGCGTCTCCCTCTACCGCGACCCCCGGCCCCCGCTCCCTCGCAACCTGGCTTCTACAAGCTAGCGAGCGGATGCATGGACCCCGTCCCCGTCTCCGTGACCGGCCCCGACTCTCGCCCCGTCCCGATATCGATGACAGGTCCAGACTCCCGCCCCGTTCCGATATCGCTCAGCGGCCCCGGGTTCCAAGCGATGCCGATATCGCTGGAAGGACAACCACAGTACGACGGCGTGGAACCGGTTCCGGTATCTTTCGGTGGCGGCGTGCAGTCGATACCGATGTCGTACGCCGACGGCGCGCAGTCGATGCCGATGACGTTAACGGTTCCAACGTCGATGGGCGGCGGGCGGCCGGTGGGCATGGTGATGGGAGGCGGGGCGGCGGGCGCGGGGGGCGTGCGCACCATGCTGCTCAGCGTGGCGCCGGGGCTGCAGCAGGTCGGCGGGAACATATACCTGGTGCCGGCCGCCGCTCCCGCCGGCGAGCGCGTGCTCACGCGCGTGCCGGCCGCGCAGGTGCCGCAGGCGCTGCGCGTGCCGGCGCCGGCCGGGCCCGCGCCCGCGCCGCCGGCCCCGCCCGCACCCGCCAACAAGGCCGTGTGCAAGCCGGGAGACATCCTCCGCCTCACCGCGACCGGACAACTGGAAGTGATACAAAGCGGCAGCTCCCTGATACACACCATCGATGACGATGAACCTCCTCCTGTCGCACCGGCTCCGGCTTCGAAGAAAGCGACCCCGAATGTTAAGGCACCGCTGCATCCGAAGCCGGTGGCTATAGCACCAGCGCCGAAGCCGAAGACGAAAGTGGCGATACCGGCAACATCGATACCGAGTCCAGCACCGAAAGCCCCGGCACAGAAACAGGTGCAGCAGCAAGCTTCGAACTCGCTCTTGAAGCCGACCGCGACCCCGGAGAGTCGCCAGCGGAAGGTCTCGTCCTCGTCGAGCAGCAGCAGTGACTCCTCGCGCTCCCCGAGCCCCGATCCGCTCTCGATTCTGAAGGACGTCGTCCACATCCAGGCGCCCCAAAAAACCAAGAACAAGGTTATCTTACCCACCTCCAGTAAAACAGTTGCATCGAAACAACCGGCGAAGGTGGAAACAAACAAGACATCCCTGAAACCTAAACCGACCACATCCTCGAATAATAACGACAAGCCTAAAGAGCCTGTTGTCTTGAGTAAACTATTAGCTTCTGTGAAGGCGAAGAATGCTTCAAAATCCACAGTCAAAACCGCCAACACACTGAGATCGGCGCCGTCTAAAAATTCAACTGCGAAGATTAATGACTCCATCGATTTAACGGACCTTAGTTTTAGAACTAGTAAAGCCCCGACTCCGAAGAGCTATTCGAAGCCTGGGAAATCGACGACTAGTTCCAAGAAAGTCGCTCCTACGACTGTAGTGGGTATTTCTAAGGACATTGTCCTAGATGGGAAATCTAAATCTTTGACTAACAAATCTCTGGTTGATCGCACGTATGTATTAATTCTATTTAAATTACTCAATCAAATACAAGCCGTTGAAACACAATGTAATAATTTTTCGGTTTTGCAGTGCTGTAAAGTCTGTTGAAGTGACGAACATGAAGACGATACCAACCACAGCCAACAAACAAAAGCCACCAGAAAAGAAACGAACCGCGCCTCCTCCCGAGACCGCAGCTCCCAAAAAGAAAAAGACTGAACGTGAGTTCCTTAGGGTTTTTTTTACATTAAAGATAATGCATTAGTTATATGATATGTCTATATCCCACGCCCTGCGGATGCTACTGGTTAGATGATGATGGATTCTTAGGTTCAGTAAAATCTGTTTGTCCATCAGATTTGTAGGTCCAATCGGAGAAATTTGTTTTTGTGTCGTTTTTCATCTTTATGTGTTTTAAAGGTTAGTTCTTTTACTGAGTTACTGTTTATTTCATTTTGGATACAAAATTAAACAGTAATGATTACAGAAGTAATGAATCTATTGTGCCATTGCCATTTAGTAAGATCACTATTGCCCTTGAATATATCGATAATAGCAGCCGCTCAAAGTGGCGCTCTCTAGGGGAGGTCTATGTTCAGCAGTAAACATCTACGGGCTTATGATGATGATGATATCGATAATCGTATGGAACAGATATTTATGTGGAGTTATAAAAATTCGATGTGCATTGTTTTCATACATTGTTTATTTTCAGCGATGACGCTGAAGGACTTCGACATTGATGACATCGATGACATCATTGAACTGGACTAAAAAAATCAACGCATGTATAAGTTATACATAAGAATTCCACGGAATAGTGTATTCAAGAATTATGAGCACATAATCTTATGACGTCACCGTATGGGCATTGCGTTACGTGACTCAAAATTATGATGCTAAAGCTAGATGTCACTCAAGAAACATTAGATGCTGATGCATTGATATTGCTGTGAATCCAGCCAGCATACATTCTTTATACATTCGTCGCGTAGTACTACGCAAGTGTCCATACATAAATATGATTTTCTGTATGTGAATTTAACAAATGGTGATTTTCGTTTACCATTATTTTGCTTAAACTAATATGGAGAAAAGTACAGTCGGTGATTTCATATCATAAACGATAGTCCTATTTTATTTTTCTTGTGATAATAACTATTTCTTTTACTTCTGAAATAAATATATCCTAATATGAATAATTACTTGATTTTTATGTTTGTAGTTACAATATGATTATTATAATAAGTATAATTAGATAAATAGATGTTTTAGATAGTATGAAAGTACGTATATCTGAGATGAGTAGGGTTTACGTGCACTGCCTACCCAAAATGCGACATAGTCATGGCGTTATGGTGCGGCTAAATTATCGGCCAACAGATATTCGTGTTATCTCGGCAAGTGTGGTCGAATAGATCGTTGGGTTTCTGTAACTGCGCTATCGGGCTTCGACGAATATTCGGGTTATCGCGACAACGCAACACGAACATTCATACGATAGTATAGCCGCACCATTATACCATGTTGCCGCAATAAATTACCAATATCGCAACACAACAAAAATTTATTGGTAGCTTTAATTATGTTCAGGATTTTGAAGAGTTTATATGAACCGATACGTTGTTTATCTGGTGTTATTTTCATATTTTGGATAGGCACTGCAGTTAGTAAGTAAGATCTAGAAATTTCATCTTTCAATGTGGTGAAATATTTGTCGTGAGTTTTTTGTCTTTTAAAGATTAATCTCATTACTATCACGTTGACATTGTTTATAGGCATCTTAACGTTTTGGGGCTTGTATTAGAAATAATGTTTTACCTAAGTATTAGATGATTATGTTAGTATAACGCATATTACGGCATTTTGAATAATGCATTTGACATAACCTTGGTTGGAATACACACAAATAAAAGCTAATTTTGCATAGTTTTAAGAATTCGATTTTTTAATATGTAACGATTCTGGTTATTGCGGGTTCAGTTTACAGTCGAAACCTACTGTATTATCGTCATAGGTGGATTGGCTGTAATTAATTTGATGCTAATTGTTACGGCTATTGTCGAATCAACCAATGACGTCGTTCCATTAGGTTTATCCAAAACTTATATACCTCGACCTTTAATTCGATGCAGCAAACTGATTCATTGACATACAATGGAATTACAATGAAAATAAAGTTTCTGTTGTATTTTTCTTTGATGCATAGTTTAATTTAATGCATAGCATTAAAAGTTGGGGTAAAGGGAGTCTCGCAAAACTACTCACAAATAACTAAATTACTCGCAAAGTGAAATAGATATATTTAATGTTGTTATTAAGAAATATTGGTTTGCCGTCAAGTATATGACAAGAGTATGTTTACTAACATATTGTATGTTAACGGGATATTAGTATATGTTAGTAATGTTAGTGACCATTGAATCTTTAGAAAGAGTTATGATTGCTAAATAAGTGTATTCCGACAATGGTTATCAAAAGCGTTAGTGGTTTCATTAAAAGGTAGTGAGACCAGTAAAACCATGAATGTTCATAAATTACAGAAATATTATGTAGCTTTTAGTTTCATAATGTGCATTATTCACACTCGAAATAATAATTGAAGGTATTTTTGTTTACATAATTGTATGTAGTTGTAAGTTTCAAAATAAAATACAGCTATCCTTATAATTGTGTTTTATTGTACCTACTCTGTTTTTTGTTGGCTTATGTAGCAAAATATAAAATAAAATATTGGGTAAAATAAAACGGACCCTATTACTAAAGCTCGGAGGGCTGAATCTCATGAACCGTGACAGTTGAAATTCACAGATAATGTATTTCTTTTGCCGCTATAACAACAAATACCAAAAATCAGGGTAAAATAAATCAATCAATCAATGTTTATGATTACGGCAACCACTTCCAACACCAACAAAATATGGGTGCTCAACAACAAACGTGATTGATTTGCTCGTTTTTATAGATAATGATAACCAACTTCCCCTCATACGAAAATTAGTGGTGCATTTCAACCGTTGACCTATGAGAGCAAACGGAATACCTAATGTGTCTTGTTCCATCCTGGGGGTCTAGCAAAGGTACCAACCACTAACGCTAACTCCAGAATGTATTGAAATGACATTCGCTGCGGAAAAGTTAGCGATTTCCGAAATGTCATTTCAGTACATTTTGAAGTTAGCGTTTGGCGATAGCGTTAGCGTGAGCGATTATTGCTAGACCCCTGCTCTGTTATTTGTAATTTAGTATGACTGTCTCGTGTTACTCCGCCCCCTGCCCGCGCAAGTGAGGCGTGTTTGTACGAGAAATTACGTTCACGATCACGAGCTATCACCGGCTTTTTAATCTTTGTGCTCGTCTGTATAGTAGGTACGGTGTTAGTAAGAGGGACAAGGGTAGGGATCTTAGTAAATAAATACCTATAAACTATTAGGAACCAGTTATTTGTCAGCACTGCCGTGGAAGTCTGGTAGCTGTGTAGTGAGTGTGCGTGTGTCTAGTCCCAGATATTATATGCCTACAGTAGTGTGCGTGTCTAGTCAAGCACATTCCGCGTATTGTACATTATGCTCCTGTAGGGTTAGCACGGACGGCAGACAAAATTGTCTTTCCCCTGTTTTACTCCACTTGACAAGTAAATTGTATGAAGAAAGTGACATAAAACGGGAAAAGACAATTTTGTCTACCGTCCGTGCTAGGCCTACAGGAGCGAATGAAACTAATAATTAAACTACTGGGTACAGATTAATGAAATAAAATTAATTATTTAAACTGTATATTTCTTTATTCTTACAACAAAATAAATTAAAATACTTATATACCTATTGTAACTTATGTACCTTATTCTAAGAATATATTTAAAGCTTCTTATTAGATATACTCAAAAATAATATGTTTACCAATTATACACAATTTATGACCAGTTTTTATCACTTTGATATTTTTAATGTTAAAGTAAATAATATAAAATTAAATAATGTTATACATATTTTTGGAGTAAATAATGACCTACTAATCAAATAAACAAACGCTCGATTAAAGTATATGGTTCTCGCAGTTAGAGCATGCCGCTTTATCTGGCTTATTCTTATGTAAATACAACAGAGATAGACATAGAATATAAAAATATTTAATAGTTTTAAAATATAGTCATTTTTTATATTGTAAGTAAAGTTACGTTTGATGGTTGCACTAAAGAATAAATTATATCTACCTACATATTGAAAATATTTAGGTATACCAATTACTTTTCTTACATTAAAAAAATATATATAACTATTTCTTATACATACTTTAACCACTCTATTCTTTTATATTTCCATTTATTTGGTTACTACTTTACTTCTATGTTACGTCACAAATATTTGGCTTGTGATATACAAGGATGAATTTTTGAATTAAGTTTGAAATATACATATATGCTTTGAAAAATATATAAAATCTGTGAATCGTGGAAAATATATGAATTTGTTCAAGGATGGCAAGCGGTTATCTATCTGTCACCGTCATATTGTAAAAACCGCTTGTTTATAAAAAAACGAAAATAAAACCAGTTACGAAAAAACCAAGTGATGCCGATAAATTATAAATAACCGAAATATCGTCGTTATTGTGAGGCACATTGCCTGTTTGCAATAAATCGTGAGTTTATAAACAATCGCGTTTTTTTTAATTAAACAAACGGTTCTTACAAAAAGACGGTGACATATCCAAAGCAACGTTTTGTGAATATCGACCACGCTTACGTAACGTTACTACGGTCAAATAGCAGTGGTTTGCGAGCAGCGACAGACCACTTATAAAAATTGAGGTGCCTACAAAACTTAACAGAATTATAAAATTGAATAGTAGTGACCTTTTACTTTGGTCTGGCTGAAAAAAGTGGGGAATTCCCCGTGGACACACTGCTATGACGATGACGCACTGGTGGGACTACGGGATTCGTGACCCACCACGCGCATGGAATGAATAAACAAACTTTATCGTAGCACACCAGCTCTAATTTTAATATACGAGACGAATCTTTAAAGCTCTAGATTTATGTGCCTTTTGCTAATGAAGTACCAGGGTAGCATCAATTAAAATTGATATAAATAAATAAATAAAAAGAGGTTCAGGCTCCATTACACAAATCTTAATTAATTATCTACATAAAACATCCTGAACTCCAGATTCAAGTAAGATCTATCCTGATTCAAGTAAGTATTTCCATCCTCGTCCGAAAGAAGAAAGTAAGTATTATGAACGTATCTTTATTAGTTTATCTGCGAACGAACGCACCCGTTCGGCGCGCTATAAGTACTCTGTCCGCGTTGTGATAATGTAGAAAGCTAAAATAAATTCGTATAATACAAAATATGTAGTTTGTCCTCAACTCCGGAGATGATAGGTATGGAGGAGTACCTACATCAAAAATAGGTTATGGGCCCAGGAGACAGCCATGGCACAGTTATTAGTTTTAGGAAAATAAAAGTCAAAAGAGCTAAAACTAAAAATTAGAAGAAACATGGCGTCACCTACAACACTTCCAGTATTGAACGGCGAAAAATGTTCGAATTTATTATTCCGTATTAAAAGCTACATTCACCTAAAATAATATACACCACTATTTTTTAATTACCAAAAATAAAAAAATGGGCAATGCAGATGGGCAAGGCATTGTATGTATGCAGTCAAAATTTTAGAATACCTAATAATGTAAAAGTTATTAAAAGTTGAAGTTTCCGGCAATCTTTCCATAAATTATGCTTACCAACAAAAATACTACGTACCTACAATAATAATTGCATTGAATGGATGGACATAATGGGTGTGAGCAGTGGCACCTACTCTTTTTCGCTTTTCCGAAACCTACACCTCTCGTTTTCGCAAGTTTGGTTCAGATTCAGATAAAAACAATGTGGGTCGATAGGAAAGCAATTCTAAAAAGAATATGAAATTTAATTTTAAAATTTTAAAACAACTTAATATAAACTTACAGTATTAATACAACGATTGATAGACACAACACTGCTTTAATTTACAAATTAACTTAGGTACAAATCAAAAATGTTTTCGTTACCCCGACGTTTCCAGATTCTAGATCTGCGTAATTACGTTAAAATGTCACTTCACTCTTTCAACACTACACTTTCCCACTGGCATAATCACGTACACCACTTAAAAAGAACTGTACGTAGGTAAGGTACACTTCTGCCTACGTTACATTACATTAAAATTAAACAATTAACACTGACGTCGGCGCGAGCGCGTTTTATTTGTTTACTTTTGGTTCGACATCGACACAGACCGGCGGGAGCGCGGTGCGCGGGAAGTGCGGCGCGTCATACCTGACGTTCGGGTTGGCCAACGATTCGATCGGGGCACGTCGATCGGGGCCACCCGAAGTTAGCCTGTCAAGTTGTTTATGAATGGAGGATGTCTTATTTTTGAATGAAATGGCGAGAATTCATGTTTGTGTGCGAATTGACGCAGTGATTGACTACTTATTGATGTTTTTATAGGATTTTTTTTGCATCGTGTTTTTTTTTCTGCATGGATGTGTTGAGTACAGTCCGGCAAGTATAAGTTCGCGGTGGCGATTTGAGGAACTAAAACGGCCATCTTGAAAATTCACTTTGACACTTCCGAGTTCATAGTAAACATCGTTGCGAATATTTTGCTAACTACTGTGCTATCATCATGCCTAAAGTGATAAAAAGTGGTACAAGAGAAGCAGTTATAAAAGTACATTCGTTTTGTACACAAGAATGTGAAAAGAGCGAACCGATTATACCATTAAAATC
The DNA here is from genome assembly GCA_963580505.1 of Ennomos erosarius. Taxonomy (NCBI): domain Eukaryota; kingdom Metazoa; phylum Arthropoda; class Insecta; order Lepidoptera; family Geometridae; genus Ennomos; species Ennomos erosarius. The sequence goes on along the minus strand of OY756993.1, from coordinate 9,797,971 downwards.
CGTAAATGCAAGGGTGGCGGCAATGACTGGTGAGTGTTGTCAACATTACACGTAAATATTACCCGTGGGGATAACGAAATGTTTATGTCTAATATGTGGTTAAATAAAATGTGGTTGTGTATAGGTAATGATGAATTATAATGCTATGCAAACTTTATAAATTTACCTACCTAAACTAATTTCATGGTTACATTTATACATATTTTGTTTCAGGTGTTTCTGAACGTTCTGTTCAAAGAATTGTTGCAGAAGGGAAACAAGCGGAAGCTACCTCGTCAAAAATTGTTACACCAGGAAAAAAAAAGAAAAAGGCTGGAAACCAAGTGTAATTTGGATGACTTTGATTTGGGTGTAGTTCGGAGAAAGATACATCAATTTTATACCGTAAAAAAGAAATTCCGACATTACCGAAGCTTTTGGTGGAACTAAGAAATGATATTCAATTTGAAGGTAGCCGTGAAACTTTAAGAAAAATTATATTAAGGTGACTATTTTTAATTTTGACGTTACACTCCAAGGTGGTTTCAAATTTTTCATTGCTTTGACGAAAGTTTTTATTTTTTAACTACCTAAATATCTTTATTGGACTCCTAGACTAGAGATGTATAGATAAGTATAAATAAATAATAAGATTAGCAATGACGTGGTCTTCAAAAGTGTGCATTTGACTAACCATAGCCTATTTACTTATAGATATAACTTAAATAATGTGATTGTAACAAATCTTCTCAATATTTCAGGTTGAGGTTTAAATTCCGGAAATGCCAATAAAAACGAAAAGTTCTCATGGAAAGATATGACATAGCAGCATGGAGGTCTCGTTACTTGAGAATATTGAAAGCAAATCGAGAGAGTGCAAATCGACGTCCAGTTGTATACCTAGATGAGACTTACATTCACTCGTCATATGGTGTCAACAAATGCTGGCAATCTGAAGAAGTTGCTGGCAGTATTAAAGAAATATCTTTAGGACAGCGATGGATTATTGTACACGCTGGAAGTGAACAAGGATTTGTGCCGAACGCATTGTTAATTTTTAAATCAAACATCAAAAGCGGAGATTACCACGATGAGATGAATGCCACAAATTTCAAAAAATGGCTAGTTGAAAAATTAATACCCAATTTACCATCACAATCCATCGTCGTCATGCATAACGCGCCATACCATTGTGTGAAATTAAATAAGCCACCAACCATGTCAAACCAAAAGAAGGTTATGCAAGAATGGATCAGAAGTAACGGGCTGTCTTATTTAGATAGCATGAAGAAATCTGAATTGTATGAAATTATTAAAATGCACAAAAAAACTGATATGTTTGAAGCAGACGAACTGTTGAAACAGCATAGGCACCAAGTTGTGAGATTACCGCCCTATCATTGCGACCTGAACCCGATAGAGCTAGTTTGGGCGTCGGTAAAGCGCAAGGTGGCAGAATTTAATGTGGGTCGATCGAAATCGGAAATATTGGGTCTGGCACAAGATGCTTTTCAGACTATAACGGCTGCTACATGGAAAACGCATTGCGATCACGTTGAGCGGTTAGAAGATGAATATCACAATGATGATGTCGACTTAGAAAGTTTTAATATATGTCTTGCTAGCGACAGTGATACCCCATCTGACAGTTCTGCGTCGGACTTGGAAGATCTAGAAGATCATTTATTAGATCACACATATTCTAGTAATAAATAATGTACTAACAAAAACTGTTTTATTTTGGTCGAACCACAACACACTCACCTCTAATTCTAACTTAGTTAAAAACATATCAGTATTCATCTATGTTTTAATATTTCTGTTAATACAAAGACATGCCTGTCTTAAGTAAATTAAATAAATACTACTAATAATAAAATGACGCGTCATCTTCTGTGCAGTGGCAACACTGACATTGAACACAGTGGCGCACAGCCGCGCCAAGTTATACTTGCCGGACTGTACCAGCAACAGATACTGCTGAATTTTTTTTTTGGTAATTAAAAAATTGTGGCGTATAGAAACGATTTCACCAAAATGGATAGGGATCGTCCATAACGTGAGGTCCGAAAGGTGGGAGGACGAAAAATATCACGAACATCACTGTTGGAAACCATAAATAATAAAGTTGATAAATAATGATATTACGAGTAACTGGCAATATTTAGATTTAGTCTGAGGTCACTTCTAACTTTGACATTACCCCTTTCGATATCCATCTATGTAAGTTTCGTTCGTATTGCCTTGCTTTCTAATAACCAATTTAATATAAAGACTGGGTTTCCTTTGACAACCACCAAATTGGTGCCGAAATTAGTTTTCCCAAAAATACAGTTTGTGTCGTACAGTGAAAAAAGTTATTTTTTCATTCGCCGGCTGCGCAGACGCCCCCAGCCGCAACAAAATCATACGTGCGCACGGGCATTTTTACAGTGCTATTTCGCAAATAAATATCATTTAATTCATAAAAGTAAGGCAAGGCAACTACGCGCCGCGCGGGGACAATATAAATCGTTTATCACGCACGAGGCTGGAAGAGTTTTTTACCAAGAAAGAACGCTAACAGGAGAAATATTTTCAAAAATATCGACCAGGATGAGCTCGATATACGAGAACGCACTCTCTATGAACAATATGCCAAGTTTCAAGAGGTGCAGCTCGAAATGTGCCTCGACAGCAAAGATGACGAATCGCCAGCGCTAGAAGAACGGTATTTTCGAATTTTAGATTTGGAATGACTACAAATGTAGAGTACGTGGCAAGCTGGCGGAAAGAAACAGAGGGTACATTGGTACTGGTAATGTGCCAGTGCCATTTAGCCCATTAGAAGAAAGGCATCTTTCATAGGCGTAGATGCAGGGCCATTACCTGGAGTCCGTAGAGATACAGTCATGGGCTTGGATATGGTTCGTGTGTATTATAGTATTTTTACCCACCAGTGAAGATAACTGGCATCATAAGTGTCTATATTGTTTTTATTACATTCGTTGTATATCCGAATATTAGTTACTCTGTGGTAAAATCATTGTCGTTGACCAATTCTATAAGCTGCTCTCTATCTTGTCTTTGCTGTCTGTTCAATATGTCGATTTTCGTTGTATCGTACTTTTTATGTTAATTAATCCTAGAATTATCCAATCAGTTATTAGCAATCCTTCGTTATATTTATGACAAATAAAGCCAGGATTGACTGTAAGTACATATTTGTATTTTATTTGCTGCTCCATTATATTATCACCCCGCATGCGCGATAGTTCACGTGGTGCCTCCCTGCGCGGGCTCACCATAATAAGTAGACAAGAGAGAAAGCAGCACGAGCAAACGAAATGGTTCAAAATGAAAAACATGATCCATGGTTTACACTCGAAGAGCTTAAAACTGCTATGAGCAGTTTCAACCCAAAGAAGGCACCTGGTTCAGCTGGTCTTACAGCCTTTGGGGGGCGTTGTTGGTGCCGGCGTGGTGCCGTAGGTATATACCTACTTACGGTTGGTAGTACAAGAACAAATCCAATTCCACAATAGCACAAATAGTTTATTACACCCACACAATTTAAGTTGGAAGGATAAGAAAGAGAGAAGGTTGTGACCTAGGCTGCATCCCTGCAGGCAGGCGGCTCATCCAGATCGTCTTCAAAAAATCCTGAGGGATCTCAGGTCCGGCGAGGTGTTGCAGATGGCGCAGGAATTGTGAAGGCTTGCGATCGCCGAGCTGCTCGTGCATCAGCAGCTGCTTCACTTTATTTTCGCGTGACACCGACAATCGCTTAATCAGCTCCGTCTTGAGGCGATCATAGTCGGGTGGGCCGATGAGGATGTCTTCGACTTCCGCTGCAGACTGCCTGTCTAGTGTGGCCGAAATATGGTAAAATTTGGTCGCGCCGTCCGTGACTCGCATTATAGCGAACTGGCCTTCCACTTGCGCGAACCAAATTGCCGGTTTTTCCGGCCAAAACGGTGGAATCCGCATGGTCATGGGCGGATTGGGCGGTGATGGCGGGATTTCGCTATCCACAGCGCGTGCGGCCATTTTGGAGGGCTTGCGCCGCCGCATAGTTACGTGCGCCGGCTGTGATTCAGCTGTGCTACTCGAGTCACTTCCACTTGCCTTAGACATGACTCTCACTTCTTCGTGTGCTCGTAAGAACGGCGGTCACCAGTTTGGGGGGCGTTGTTGGTGCCGGCGTGGTGCCGTAGGTATATACCTACTTACGGTTGGTAGTACAAGAACAAATCCAATTCCACAATAGCACAAATAGTTTATTACACCCACACAATTTAAGTTGGAAGGATAAGAAAGAGAGAAGGTCACAAGCACAAGTTAGGCACAGAATAGAAAAGGAAGTTTGGTGAAAACACTTAACATAAAACAAATAACAAAACGGCAAATGATCGCGAGTAAATGGCGGAGCGTCGAGAGGCGTGCGCTTCGCAGCAAATGATGGTCTCGACTGGCGGGCGTGGTTCTGCGGCGCGGCGATCGGCCGCGAGCCGTGCGCGGGCGCTGCGTATAGCTATGCGATGCATAGATATAGCCCAGCACTACGGGTATCGCCCGACTATGCTCGCCGATTTAATATTAATTAATGTTTAGTGTGATGAGTGTCTGAAGCATGAGTGTAATGTGTGTTAGTATGTTGTATAATATACTTACATAGTAATAATAAATATATGTTATGTGTTTATGTGTGGTGTGATATATTAAATAAATATATGATAATGTAGATCGGCTACATCACTCCCTTCCAGAGACCGTGTCTACGGGCGATAGTAGTCTGGAAAGCGGACTTTCCTCCCCGAACGTGTGGTACGTGTCGCTGGAGGGCTGTGTGGTGGTGGGTGAGGGGGATCAGGTGGATCCCGGATGCGTCGTGGTGGTGTGGCATCGTCGGACAGTAAGTAGGCTGGCTTAAGGCGGTCTATGCTAACTGTCACGTCCTTACCTTTGACGCGAATTTTAAAGTACTTAGCACCTCTCTTGAGTACTTCGTGTGGCCCCGTGTAAGCAGGCTGAAGTGAGCCACGCAACGCGTCTTCCCTAAAGAATACGTGGCTGCTTGTGGCGAGATCTTTGAACACGAAGACTCTGTGTTTGGAGTGGTGCTGAGGTGGGACTGGTCGTATGTTCTCGGCAAAGGACTTCATACGGGCTGAGAAATCGGTGATATCGGTGGTGTAGGTCGCAACATTGTGGCCGAAAAATTCGCCAGGGAGGCGAAGCGGCTCACCGTACACCAGCTCAGCCGATGAAGTTTGGAGGTCTTCTTTGAAGGCACTCCTTATGCCGAGAAGAACGAGTGGTAACGACTCAATCCAGTTGGCATCAGCATGGCAGGTTATGGCTGCTTTCAGCTGCCGGTGAAAGCGCTCAACCAAACCGTTGCACTGTGGGTGGTATGCGGTTGTCCTGAGATGATCGAAACCGATGGACTTGGACAGCTGCTGAAATAGCGCTGACTGGAATTGTCCTCCGCGGTCGGTTACGATCTCAGAAGGGCAGCCGTAGCGGGATACCCAGCAAGATATGAACGCTTTGGCCACTGTTTCTGCGGTGATATCGGTGATCGGTACAACTTCAGGCCATCGCGTGAAGCGATCGACGGCTGTAAGGCAATACCGATATTCACCAGCAGGGGGCAATGGGCCGATCAGGTCTATATGGACATGTTTGAATCGCGCTGAAGGTAAATCATGCGTACCTAATGGTGACGCGACGTGTCGGTTTACCTTCGTACGCTGGCAGGTCAAACATGCCTTAGACCATTCACGGCAGTTTTTGCGCATCAGTGGCCAAACGAAGCGTTGTGCAACGAGTAGGGCTGTGGCGTTAGCACCAGGGTGGCTGAGTGAGTGGAGACTGTTGAAAACCTGCTGACGCAACTCTTTAGGGACGAATGGCCTGGGAGTCGGCGTACTGACGTCGCAGTACATCTCGGTACGACTACCAGGTACGTCCATTTTGGTAAGGCGCAGTGAAGTTTCGCCTTGAAGGTGTTCAGCGAGCTCTGGGTCTGTGGCTTGGAGTTTGGCCATCACTTCTAGGTCGACTGGCATCTGCAGTTCATCCACGCTGCGCGATAGCGCATCTGCGACAGTGTTGTCCTTTCCAGCGATGTGCTGGATATCCGTGGTGAACTGAGATATGAAGTCGAGGTGTCTATACTGATGCGGCGAACAGTTACTTTTCCGTTCGTGGAAAGCTAACAAACAATTATGTAGGCTGAATCGTGCTCCGGTGTTGGCTGCAGAATTATCCACCATCAGTGCTGATTCCTCTGTGAACCACGCCCCAATACTAACAGTAGCTCTTGGGGATGTCGTAACTGATGCTGCTGTGATACCACTGTCATGGATTGAGATGTATTGCATTTTTCTTTAATCTGTGGAGAGCGTAAATATTTTTGTATTATCTGTATTTTTGACACTGACAGCTCTCACAGACTTTTGTTCTTTCTCTTTGTAAAAAATGGCAAAAATGGTCAGACGCTATATTAATAAGGAAAATACTAAATTAACGGATCACATTTAAAACTGTTACCATGAACCTGCAAATCAAGAAATAAAACGAGAAGTCAAGCAAGACAAAATGCATTCGTTTAATTTCATCACATCGTGGCGACTAAACGGACAGCAGAAAATGTGATTTTGTCTACGTCAAGACAAAAGTTGGCGCGCTGGATTTGTCTGCCTGTAGCCGGGCGTGAATTTTATAACCTTTGAACTAAATAGCCTGCAAATATGTGCAAGGTTTGATTGGAACGGTTATTCAAGTATTGTGAGCCATTGGAAAATTGTAGAATTATATAGCTCAAATACCGATCACACACGATGGAAACTGCAGCAGCGATGAAGGAAATCAGAGAACGCGACCAAATAAGAAGAATTTTTAGCAGAACAGCGACGATCATTGAATCTCACATAAATCAGGGAAATTTATCACAAGCAAGCGTGGACATCGATTTTTTACAAGAAAAATATACCAGATTAGAGACACTCCAAACGTCAATCCAAGACCGCCTCTTAGGAGCCGATGAATACAACGACGTTGAATTTGCCAGAGATGGATGCAGCTGATATTTACACCAGGAGATGGCTCACCATTCGCAACCAATTTAAGTTTGAGTCATCAACCAAGAACACCATTGTAAAAGCAGAGGACGTAAAACAAGTGCGTAACTTCCGCTTACCTCAACTGGAGCTTAAGAAGTTTGATGACAATTTGAAGAATTGGTTGCCGTTCTGGGGCCAATTCAGAAAAATACATGAAGATATTACTATTAATGCAGAGGATAAGTTCCAGTACCTGATGCAATCGCAAAACTAACAGCTTTCTTATGGCTCTACGTCGTTTTATAGCTCGAAGAGGTCGTATTAGAGTCATATATACAGATTGTGGTGGCAATTTTCAGGGCTCTGCAAATCTTTTGTAGACGGTGAACTGGGCAGAGGTGGAAGCAGCGAGCACCGGCCTGGTGACGCCTATAAGGTGGCGGTTCCTACCCCCTAGAGCTCCCTGGTGGGGAGGATGGTGGGAGCGCCTTATTAAGGTACTCAAGGAGATGCTACGAAGGATTTTGGGTAAGGAATGTGTCAATTGGATAGAGTTGTCTACGCTGCTGTGCGACTGCGAAGCAGTCGTGAATAGCCGACCATTGACATATGTAGCAATAGCCGACGATTCTCTAAAGCCCCTTACACCAATGATGTTTTTGCATCCTTTACCTTCCACTGACACACCTGATTTGGATCAAGTAGATAGTAAAAGCATGAATATTCATTTGCAGTATTTAAACAAACTGCGTGCCGATTTTAGACAACGTTTTAGAAACGAATATTTAGGTTTACTTTGTAGTAGAGACAGGTGTAAACAGAATTTACCTAAAGTTAAGGACATTGTGCTTATTGAAACTGACTCTAGTCGGTTATATTGGCCTTTGGGTATTATAACAGTGTTATTGACAGGTTCTGATGGACACAGCAGGGTCGCGAGAGTGCGGACAGCTACTGGCGAGTGTGTAAGAGCTGTACAACGCCTGTATCCACTTGAAGTGACAGCAGTCACTGATGAGTGGCACAGAGCAGCCACATCATCTGAAGGTAGGCCTGAGACTGTCTCTAACAGTAGGGACATTAGTTCAAATGCGGACTTGAACTCAGACCTAGCTGATGTTCTACAACCCTCAACTACTAGACACGGTAGAGTGGTAAAAATACCACGACGATTTTTAGATTGAGTAGTAATGCCAGTTTCAGTAACTTGTGATAATTTTGTGATGTACCTAAGGCATTGTTTTTTACAAAGAGTATTTTAGCATTTAAGAGTTTTATAATTTTCAATTCTGTAATGTACTTATGACAATGCTAGTAGAATAAATGTGTATTGACTGAGTCTAGTAATATGTTATTGAGTATTTAATGTGTGAGTACATAATAGTTTGACAAATTTTGAATTGAAATGTAATTGTATAGTTTTATTATAATATATTATGGATAATGACGAAATATTTAATTGAAATGTAACGGAATAATAATAATAAGAAGTATAATAATGATTCGAATACCTATGACCTATGTGATAGTAGAATACTATGCTATTGTTTTAATGAATAATAGGTAAATGCTATTATCCTGTGACAAATTATTTATATAATGTGTAGTTTTTATTGTGACATGCATTTACGAATAGTATACTTAGTATTGTTTTAATTGTGAAAGTAGGTTTATTGATATTGTTTGTGTATATACATAGGTACTGAGACGATACAATTGGTATGATTTTAAAAATTTATGGACTGTACAATTAATTGAATTTTATTTGAATGTACAATTTTATTTTTATTATGTATAATTATTTTAGGAGACTATTCTGCTGTTATCAGAATGAAGCTCTAGATTATTTCATTGATTTTGTCGAATTCTCTTGCGGGGGGAGGATGTCATGGATTGAGATGTATTGCATTTTTCTTTAATCTGTGGAGAGCGTAAATATTTTTGTATTATCTGTATTTTTGACACTGACAGCTCTCACAGTCTTTTGTTCTTTCTCTTTGTAAAAAATGGCAAAAATGATCAGACGCTATATTAATAAGGAAAATACTAAATTAACGGATCACATTTAAAACTGTTACCATGAACCTGCAAATCAAGAAATAAAACGAGAAGTCAAGCAAGACAAAATGCATTCGTTTAATTTCATCACAACCACTGGGAACCCCTCTATTGCGAGCTGCACTTGGTCGTGCCCTTATGAATCATCATAAGAGGATTAGACCAGGTCTTAACTCAATGCAGTTGAAAGCTTTGATGTTTTCAGAGATGACCATGAGTTGCATGGGGGAGATAGAGGGGACTACAGCAGAGATGGAGGATGCAAGGAAGCAGTTGCGTGCTATACTGCGTGAGTGTCCACCACCAGAAGTGTCAGTGCAAGCTGTGTTTACAGCCCTATGGACTAAACTGGCAGAACATGGTGGTACTACCAGATATGATGTGGAAACTGTGAATAACATGGTTGGACTCAATCATGTGCTCACTGGGAACAGTGTCAACCTGCGCAAATTTCAGGCCTATACGCATGGTGCTCAATCATTCAATCCGGATTGGGTAGTTGGACCTGCAGCTAAGGAACAATGGAGCGATCTCCTTGATTTAAGCACTCCTGATAAGATGAGAGCAGAAGCACCCTTGGAATTACGAGAAAACGACTTGGCAGCACTGGCCATCAATTATGAGGAATTCCTCAAGTATTGGAGGACTGCACCACTGGCTTTTTATACAGCCTTTTATGATGCAGAGGCATGGACTGATAAGACCCTGCATGAGCGAAATTCAATTCATGCATTGTTTACATGCTTGGCTCACCTATCAAAGGGACAAAACAAAACATGTTGTTGTTTGCTAACGTCAACGATGAGGCGGTAAAATGAAAGAAAATCTACACCGATGATAGCTTTCGTGACGTCAGCAACAACAAAACGCCATGGGAAATTTCGGCGTAACCCTAGATTTAAATTTAATTCTAGGTAGCCGTATGTGTCGATAGCCGTACCATTGGCAGCACACAATTGATAGGTAGTTTTACAACGGCGCTCACGGAGAGCGGAAACGGGGTACACACAAATATCGCTTCCGGTATCAATTAAAAATTCCGTTTTCGTTGCACGGTCCGTGATGAATAGGCGACCCGTTGTGTTGTGGCAGTCGTTAGTCGCCATCACTGACTGCCTGGGTAGTTTTCCGCCTTGAAGTCGCACGGCTTGACGCACTTGTTCGCCTTTGTCCCGTGCCGGCTGTGGTACCAGCAGATGGGGTACCTCCGGTAATTGGACTGCGACCGGGTCGATGATGATCGGCTACGCTGTCCTCGTCCTCGGTCACGTTCACGTTCTCTGGTGCGTGGGCGGTTGACTTGCGCTGTGAGAGCGCTCACTTGCCGAGTCAACTCCGCTACCTGACGCGTCAGCTCGTCGATCGGTGATGATGACGAGGTAGCTGCAACGTGCTGTGCTGGTGTCGCGATGTCGTGGATCCGGTCGGCGAGTTCTGCTAGGGCGTCCAGTGACAGCGTCGGCTGTGACGCGACGATAGGCTGCATCCCTGCAGGCAGGCGGCTCATCCAGATCGTCTTCAAAAAATCCTGAGGGATCTCAGGTCCGGCGAGGTGTTGCAGATGGCGCAGGAATTGTGAAGGCTTGCGATCGCCGAGCTGCTCGTGCATCAGCAGCTGCTTCACTTTATTTTCGCGTGACACCGACAATCGCTTAATCAGCTCCGTCTTGAGGCGATCATAGTCGGGTGGGCCGATGAGGATGTCTTCGACTTCCGCTGCAGACTGCCTGTCTAGTGTGGCCGAAATATGGTAAAATTTGGTCGCGCCGTCCGTGACTCGCATTATAGCGAACTGGCCTTCCACTTGCGCGAACCAAATTGCCGGTTTTTCCGGCCAAAACGGTGGAATCCGCATGGTCATGGGCGGATTGGGCGGTGATGGCGGGATTTCGCTATCCACAGCGCGTGCGGCCATTTTGGAGGGCTTGCGCCGCCGCATAGTTACGTGCGCCGGCTGTGATTCAGCTGTGCTACTCGAGTCACTTCCACTTGCCTTAGACATGACTCTCACTTCTTCGTGTGCTCGTAAGAACGGCGGTCACCAGTTTGGGGGGCGTTGTTGGTGCCGGCGTGGTGCCGTAGGTATATACCTACTTACGGTTGGTAGTACAAGAACAAATCCAATTCCACAATAGCACAAATAGTTTATTACACCCACACAATTTAAGTTGGAAGGATAAGAAAGAGAGAAGGTCACAAGCACAAGTTAGGCACAGAATAGAAAAGGAAGTTTGGTGAAAACACTTAACATAAAACAAATAACAAAACGGCAAATGATCGCGAGTAAATGGCGGAGCGTCGAGAGGCGTGCGCTTCGCAGCAAATGATGGTCTCGACTGGCGGGCGTGGTTCTGCGGCGCGGCGATCGGCCGCGAGCCGTGCGCGGGCGCTGCGTATAGCTATGCGATGCATAGATATAGCCCAGCACTACGGGTATCGCCCGACTATGCTCGCCGATTTAATATTAATTAATGTTTAGTGTGATGAGTGTCTGAAGCATGAGTGTAATGTGTGTTAGTATGTTGTATAATATACTTACATAGTAATAATAAATATATGTTATGTGTTTATGTGTGGTGTGATATATTAAATAAATATATGATAATGTAGATCGGCTACATCACTCCCTTCCAGAGACCGTGTCTACGGGCGATAGTAGTCTGGAAAGCGGACTTTCCTCCCCGAACGTGTGGTACGTGTCGCTGGAGGGCTGTGTGGTGGTGGGTGAGGGGGATCAGGTGGATCCCGGATGCGTCGTGGTGGTGTGGCATCGTCGGACAGTAAGTAGGCTGGCTTAAGGCGGTCTATGCTAACTGTCACGTCCTTACCTTTGACGCGAATTTTAAAGTACTTAGCACCTCTCTTGAGTACTTCGTGTGGCCCCGTGTAAGCAGGCTGAAGTGAGCCACGCAACGCGTCTTCCCTAAAGAATACGTGGCTGCTTGTGGCGAGATCTTTGAACACGAAGACTCTGTGTTTGGAGTGGTGCTGAGGTGGGACTGGTCGTATGTTCTCGGCAAAGGACTTCATACGGGCTGAGAAATCGGTGATATCGGTGGTGTAGGTCGCAACATTGTGGCCGAAAAATTCGCCAGGGAGGCGAAGCGGCTCACCGTACACCAGCTCAGCCGATGAAGTTTGGAGGTCTTCTTTGAAGGCACTCCTTATGCCGAGAAGAACGAGTGGTAACGACTCAATCCAGTTGGCATCAGCATGGCAGGTTATGGCTGCTTTCAGCTGCCGGTGAAAGCGCTCAACCAAACCGTTGCACTGTGGGTGGTATGCGGTTGTCCTGAGATGATCGAAACCGATGGACTTGGACAGCTGCTGAAATAGCGCTGACTGGAATTGTCCTCCGCGGTCGGTTACGATCTCAGAAGGGCAGCCGTAGCGGGATACCCAGCAAGATATGAACGCTTTGGCCACTGTTTCTGCGGTGATATCGGTGATCGGTACAACTTCAGGCCATCGCGTGAAGCGATCGACGGCTGTAAGGCAATACCGATATTCACCAGCAGGGGGCAATGGGCCGATCAGGTCTATATGGACATGTTTGAATCGCGCTGAAGGTAAATCATGCGTACCTAATGGTGACGCGACGTGTCGGTTTACCTTCGTACGCTGGCAGGTCAAACATGCCTTAGACCATTCACGGCAGTTTTTGCGCATCAGTGGCCAAACGAAGCGTTGTGCAACGAGTAGGGCTGTGGCGTTAGCACCAGGGTGGCTGAGTGAGTGGAGACTGTTGAAAACCTGCTGACGCAACTCTTTAGGGACGAATGGCCTGGGAGTCGGCGTACTGACGTCGCAGTACATCTCGGTACGACTACCAGGTACGTCCATTTTGGTAAGGCGCAGTGAAGTTTCGCCTTGAAGGTGTTCAGCGAGCTCTGGGTCTGTGGCTTGGAGTTTGGCCATCACTTCTAGGTCGACTGGCATCTGCAGTTCATCCACGCTGCGCGATAGCGCATCTGCGACAGTGTTGTCCTTTCCAGCGATGTGCTGGATATCCGTGGTGAACTGAGATATGAAGTCGAGGTGTCTATACTGATGCGGCGAACAGTTACTTTTCCGTTCGTGGAAAGCTAACAAACAATTATGTAGGCTGAATCGTGCTCCGGTGTTGGCTGCAGAATTATCCACCATCAGTGCTGATTCCTCTGTGAACCACGCCCCAATACTAACAGTAGCTCTTGGGGATGTCGTAACTGATGCTGCTGTGATACCACTGTCATGGATTGAGATGTATTGCATTTTTCTTTAATCTGTGGAGAGCGTAAATATTTTTGTATTATCTGTATTTTTGACACTGACAGCTCTCACAGACTTTTGTTCTTTCTCTTTGTAAAAAATGGCAAAAATGGTCAGACGCTATATTAATAAGGAAAATACTAAATTAACGGATCACATTTAAAACTGTTACCATGAACCTGCAAATCAAGAAATAAAACGAGAAGTCAAGCAAGACAAAATGCATTCGTTTAATTTCATCACATCGTGGCGACTAAACGGACAGCAGAAAATGTGATTTTGTCTACGTCAAGACAAAAGTTGGCGCGCTGGATTTGTCTGCCTGTAGCCGGGCGTGAATTTTATAACCTTTGAACTAAATAGCCTGCAAATATGTGCAAGGTTTGATTGGAACGGTTATTCAAGTATTGTGAGCCATTGGAAAATTGTAGAATTATATAGCTCAAATACCGATCACACACGATGGAAACTGCAGCAGCGATGAAGGAAATCAGAGAACGCGACCAAATAAGAAGAATTTTTAGCAGAACAGCGACGATCATTGAATCTCACATAAATCAGGGAAATTTATCACAAGCAAGCGTGGACATCGATTTTTTACAAGAAAAATATACCAGATTAGAGACACTCCAAACGTCAATCCAAGACCGCCTCTTAGGAGCCGATGAATACAACGACGTTGAATTTGCCAGAGATGGATGCAGCTGATATTTACACCAGGAGATGGCTCACCATTCGCAACCAATTTAAGTTTGAGTCATCAACCAAGAACACCATTGTAAAAGCAGAGGACGTAAAACAAGTGCGTAACTTCCGCTTACCTCAACTGGAGCTTAAGAAGTTTGATGACAATTTGAAGAATTGGTTGCCGTTCTGGGGCCAATTCAGAAAAATACATGAAGATATTACTATTAATGCAGAGGATAAGTTCCAGTACCTGATGCAATCGCAAAACTAACAGCTTTCTTATGGCTCTACGTCGTTTTATAGCTCGAAGAGGTCGTATTAGAGTCATATATACAGATTGTGGTGGCAATTTTCAGGGCTCTGCAAATCTTTTGTAGACGGTGAACTGGGCAGAGGTGGAAGCAGCGAGCACCGGCCTGGTGACGCCTATAAGGTGGCGGTTCCTACCCCCTAGAGCTCCCTGGTGGGGAGGATGGTGGGAGCGCCTTATTAAGGTACTCAAGGAGATGCTACGAAGGATTTTGGGTAAGGAATGTGTCAATTGGATAGAGTTGTCTACGCTGCTGTGCGACTGCGAAGCAGTCGTGAATAGCCGACCATTGACATATGTAGCAATAGCCGACGATTCTCTAAAGCCCCTTACACCAATGATGTTTTTGCATCCTTTACCTTCCACTGACACACCTGATTTGGATCAAGTAGATAGTAAAAGCATGAATATTCATTTGCAGTATTTAAACAAACTGCGTGCCGATTTTAGACAACGTTTTAGAAACGAATATTTAGGTTTACTTTGTAGTAGAGACAGGTGTAAACAGAATTTACCTAAAGTTAAGGACATTGTGCTTATTGAAACTGACTCTAGTCGGTTATATTGGCCTTTGGGTATTATAACAGTGTTATTGACAGGTTCTGATGGACACAGCAGGGTCGCGAGAGTGCGGACAGCTACTGGCGAGTGTGTAAGAGCTGTACAACGCCTGTATCCACTTGAAGTGACAGCAGTCACTGATGAGTGGCACAGAGCAGCCACATCATCTGAAGGTAGGCCTGAGACTGTCTCTAACAGTAGGGACATTAGTTCAAATGCGGACTTGAACTCAGACCTAGCTGATGTTCTACAACCCTCAACTACTAGACACGGTAGAGTGGTAAAAATACCACGACGATTTTTAGATTGAGTAGTAATGCCAGTTTCAGTAACTTGTGATAATTTTGTGATGTACCTAAGGCATTGTTTTTTACAAAGAGTATTTTAGCATTTAAGAGTTTTATAATTTTCAATTCTGTAATGTACTTATGACAATGCTAGTAGAATAAATGTGTATTGACTGAGTCTAGTAATATGTTATTGAGTATTTAATGTGTGAGTACATAATAGTTTGACAAATTTTGAATTGAAATGTAATTGTATAGTTTTATTATAATATATTATGGATAATGACGAAATATTTAATTGAAATGTAACGGAATAATAATAATAAGAAGTATAATAATGATTCGAATACCTATGACCTATGTGATAGTAGAATACTATGCTATTGTTTTAATGAATAATAGGTAAATGCTATTATCCTGTGACAAATTATTTATATAATGTGTAGTTTTTATTGTGACATGCATTTACGAATAGTATACTTAGTATTGTTTTAATTGTGAAAGTAGGTTTATTGATATTGTTTGTGTATATACATAGGTACTGAGACGATACAATTGGTATGATTTTAAAAATTTATGGACTGTACAATTAATTGAATTTTATTTGAATGTACAATTTTATTTTTATTATGTATAATTATTTTAGGAGACTATTCTGCTGTTATCAGAATGAAGCTCTAGATTATTTCATTGATTTTGTCGAATTCTCTTGCGGGGGGAGGATGTCATGGATTGAGATGTATTGCATTTTTCTTTAATCTGTGGAGAGCGTAAATATTTTTGTATTATCTGTATTTTTGACACTGACAGCTCTCACAGTCTTTTGTTCTTTCTCTTTGTAAAAAATGGCAAAAATGATCAGACGCTATATTAATAAGGAAAATACTAAATTAACGGATCACATTTAAAACTGTTACCATGAACCTGCAAATCAAGAAATAAAACGAGAAGTCAAGCAAGACAAAATGCATTCGTTTAATTTCATCACAACCACTGGGAACCCCTCTATTGCGAGCTGCACTTGGTCGTGCCCTTATGAATCATCATAAGAGGATTAGACCAGGTCTTAACTCAATGCAGTTGAAAGCTTTGATGTTTTCAGAGATGACCATGAGTTGCATGGGGGAGATAGAGGGGACTACAGCAGAGATGGAGGATGCAAGGAAGCAGTTGCGTGCTATACTGCGTGAGTGTCCACCACCAGAAGTGTCAGTGCAAGCTGTGTTTACAGCCCTATGGACTAAACTGGCAGAACATGGTGGTACTACCAGATATGATGTGGAAACTGTGAATAACATGGTTGGACTCAATCATGTGCTCACTGGGAACAGTGTCAACCTGCGCAAATTTCAGGCCTATACGCATGGTGCTCAATCATTCAATCCGGATTGGGTAGTTGGACCTGCAGCTAAGGAACAATGGAGCGATCTCCTTGATTTAAGCACTCCTGATAAGATGAGAGCAGAAGCACCCTTGGAATTACGAGAAAACGACTTGGCAGCACTGGCCATCAATTATGAGGAATTCCTCAAGTATTGGAGGACTGCACCACTGGCTTTTTATACAGCCTTTTATGATGCAGAGGCATGGACTGATAAGACCCTGCATGAGCGAAATTCAATTCATGCATTGTTTACATGCTTGGCTCACCTATCAAAGGGACAAAACAAAACATGTTGTTGTTTGCTAACGTCAACGATGAGGCGGTAAAATGAAAGAAAATCTACACCGATGATAGCTTTCGTGACGTCAGCAACAACAAAACGCCATGGGAAATTTCGGCGTAACCCTAGATTTAAATTTAATTCTAGGTAGCCGTATGTGTCGATAGCCGTACCATTGGCAGCACACAATTGATAGGTAGTTTTACAACGGCGCTCACGGAGAGCGGAAACGGGGTACACACAAATATCGCTTCCGGTATCAATTAAAAATTCCGTTTTCGTTGCACGGTCCGTGATGAATAGGCGACCCGTTGTGTTGTGGCAGTCGTTAGTCGCCATCACTGACTGCCTGGGTAGTTTTCCGCCTTGAAGTCGCACGGCTTGACGCACTTGTTCGCCTTTGTCCCGTGCCGGCTGTGGTACCAGCAGATGGGGTACCTCCGGTAATTGGACTGCGACCGGGTCGATGATGATCGGCTACGCTGTCCTCGTCCTCGGTCACGTTCACGTTCTCTGGTGCGTGGGCGGTTGACTTGCGCTGTGAGAGCGCTCACTTGCCGAGTCAACTCCGCTACCTGACGCGTCAGCTCGTCGATCGGTGATGATGACGAGGTAGCTGCAACGTGCTGTGCTGGTGTCGCGATGTCGTGGATCCGGTCGGCGAGTTCTGCTAGGGCGTCCAGTGACAGCGTCGGCTGTGACGCGACGATAGGCTGCATCCCTGCAGGCAGGCGGCTCATCCAGATCGTCTTCAA
This sequence comes from Ennomos erosarius, assembly GCA_963580505.1. Lineage (NCBI taxonomy): Eukaryota > Metazoa > Arthropoda > Insecta > Lepidoptera > Geometridae > Ennomos > Ennomos erosarius. The sequence continues at coordinate 9,780,370 of OY756993.1, read as the reverse complement.
AAAATCCTGAGGGATCTCAGGTCCGGCGAGGTGTTGCAGATGGCGCAGGAATTGTGAAGGCTTGCGATCGCCGAGCTGCTCGTGCATCAGCAGCTGCTTCACTTTATTTTCGCGTGACACCGACAATCGCTTAATCAGCTCCGTCTTGAGGCGATCATAGTCGGGTGGGCCGATGAGGATGTCTTCGACTTCCGCTGCAGACTGCCTGTCTAGTGTGGCCGAAATATGGTAAAATTTGGTCGCGCCGTCCGTGACTCGCATTATAGCGAACTGGCCTTCCACTTGCGCGAACCAAATTGCCGGTTTTTCCGGCCAAAACGGTGGAATCCGCATGGTCATGGGCGGATTGGGCGGTGATGGCGGGATTTCGCTATCCACAGCGCGTGCGGCCATTTTGGAGGGCTTGCGCCGCCGCATAGTTACGTGCGCCGGCTGTGATTCAGCTGTGCTACTCGAGTCACTTCCACTTGCCTTAGACATGACTCTCACTTCTTCGTGTGCTCGTAAGAACGGCGGTCACCAGTTTGGGGGGCGTTGTTGGTGCCGGCGTGGTGCCGTAGGTATATACCTACTTACGGTTGGTAGTACAAGAACAAATCCAATTCCACAATAGCACAAATAGTTTATTACACCCACACAATTTAAGTTGGAAGGATAAGAAAGAGAGAAGGTCACAAGCACAAGTTAGGCACAGAATAGAAAAGGAAGTTTGGTGAAAACACTTAACATAAAACAAATAACAAAACGGCAAATGATCGCGAGTAAATGGCGGAGCGTCGAGAGGCGTGCGCTTCGCAGCAAATGATGGTCTCGACTGGCGGGCGTGGTTCTGCGGCGCGGCGATCGGCCGCGAGCCGTGCGCGGGCGCTGCGTATAGCTATGCGATGCATAGATATAGCCCAGCACTACGGGTATCGCCCGACTATGCTCGCCGATTTAATATTAATTAATGTTTAGTGTGATGAGTGTCTGAAGCATGAGTGTAATGTGTGTTAGTATGTTGTATAATATACTTACATAGTAATAATAAATATATGTTATGTGTTTATGTGGGGTGTGATATATTAAATAAATATATGATAATGTAGATCGGCTACACAGCCGACATCTGCGAGCACGCAATAGCGCAGGACCTGAGAACTTACCTGTCACTGGCTAACAAGTGCTTGGAGTTGGGACCAGTTACCAATATATGGAAAGAGGCAACAGTGGTAGTTTTAAGAAAACCTGGGAAGGAAACATACACGGAGCCAAAATCCTATAGGCCTATCAGACCTGTGGCCTTACCGCGTAAGCCCGGTGGCAATCGTAATCGTGTGCTCTCTTGCTCGCACTCAAGGGCTTGTACATTGGCGTAAGCAGGATGGCAGGCGATGTTCATTACCAGAATGCTTACACGGTAGGGCTGCTGTTTCCAGTGATGGGTAAGATCTTGGAAAAAATGCTCGAGGGTAGAATAAAGTGCCACGTACTTCCGAGGCTGAGCAGGCACCAGTGCGGGTTTATACTCCAGAGAAGTACGGAGGATGCCCTATATGTCCTAATGAAACATACGAGGAAAGATGAAACAAATAAAATTGGTCACTATTACAACCTTGGGCATAAAAGGCGCTTTCGATAGCGCATGGTGGCCGCAATAAAACCCCGTTTCGTAGAAAAAAATTGCTCGTCAGGCATTTGCCGACGACATAGCCTTGGTGTTCGACGGTCAAACGGCGATAGAGGTGCAGCGACGTGCAAAATTGTGACCTAGACATTTTTACCGCGGATACAAAATTAAAATCTATTTCGGATGGAACAGAAAACATTTTAAATAAACACCAAATTATTAAATACAGAACTCGCTACTCAATTTTATTACTTTTAATAACTTGTATAATTTTTCTATTTTGTACATTCAAATTGTTTCTTTGTATTAAATCGCACAACGGTCTTCTCTCTTACTTCCTTAAGTTTTCCCGATCAGTCCCAATAACTCCAACTGGAGAACAAACGCCCGACCCTGAACCTCACGCCATCTCTGTTAGAATAAGAAAACGGCGCATTACCCCGGAAGCTACACCATCTCCTAGTATCAGGACTAATATTATTTAGTTCCTTTACCTGCTGTTTTCCTAAACTTCGAAATTTCAATCCTGAAGTTTAGTCTACCCGGGGCGATATTATATCCACCTTCTGCACCCCTTATCACCTGCTGCTAGCCTTTTCCTGTCTACTCATCATATTCCTTCCCATTACACGTCAGTTAGCCCTCAGTTCCGGCAGTCTCCATCCAACACCCAAACCAGACGGTTATCTTGAAATCAATTTCTATATTTTTATCAAAATGTTAGCCAGAACTGCAAGAGCCAGTTATCATGTATGCCGCTAGCGTGTGGGCTCCGGCGAACAAGAAGCTGGGCGTACAAAAACAACTGAACGTGGTGCAACGAGGATGCGCCCAAAAGCTGTGCAAGGCATACCGCACCACTTCCCTCAACTCAGCACTAGTGCTGTCTGGGATACTTCCTCTTGATCTCAGCATACAGGAAGCAGCAGCACTGTACGAGGCCAAGAAGAGATATATCACTGGGGGACAGGGCAGTGGAGCGTATGGTGTCGTATGCTGATACTCCTCACCCAGCTGAAAATATGAATGGAATTCATTTGTCTGGTAGACCAAGCACAAATGGGCGGCTATGGCAACCAAGCAGTGCGTATATTCACGGATGGCAACAAGATCGACGGCAAAGTTGGAGCTGCATTGTCTCATTGGAGTGATGCAGCCGAGACTAAAAGTCAGAAGTTAAAACTGTCATCCTATTGCTCGGTCTACCAGGCGGAGATGCTGGCCGTGTATAAAGTTACAAGTGAGATCCTGCGAAACTCCGAAAATACCTACTACAGATACAGCGATTCTAGAGCCTCGCTTGAAATAATCGCCAATCATCGCTCGCTTCAACCATTGGCAGTTGGAACTCGTCATAACCTGAAAGCCATAAAGTAGCAAGAACAAGAACGTCTTGCTTTCTTGGGTGAAGGCTCACGCAGGTCTTGATGGAAACGAAAAGGTAGATGAACTTGTGAAGCTTGCTGCACTAAAGATCAAACGGAAGCCAGACTATGATCAATGCCATCTCATTTGTCACAAGGTATAAATCAGGTGAAACTGCGAGTCACAAACTGTTCTTTCCGGACGCAATCGAAGCTTTTAGGATAGTCAAGGAAATAGAACCAACCGGCATCCTCATACATGGGGGATTTTCCGACTGCCTGACTCAGTTCAGGTGTAAGGATGATCCATCATGCGTATGTGAACCGGGAAAATACGAAAATGTAGATCACAAAAATTCTATAGCAGCAACAAAAAAATGACCAAGATAATTTTTTAATTAAATATATAAGTACAAAGCCAGTGCTCCGAAAGCGCCCCAGAAAAAATGCTACAAACCCAAAATGTTGTTCTAACCATTTCTTTGTTCCTGACCACAAAAGCAAAGAACTTATTCCCGTCTGCCTGCAAGCCTTTTGTGATATTGTATGTATAAAACAGGGGAGAATAAAATGCGTCACTAAAAAATTTGCTACTGGAACCAGTGCCTCTGAGAGAAGAGGAGAAAGCAAGAAATTTGCATTCAGATTAAAATTAGAAATTTACCAAGAAATTCAAACCTTTGGATTCACATTACTGCAGGGGCAGAATTAAACAGAGAATTTAACTCGACCCGAGTTTCAACATTTCTAAGATGTACAAGATGTACGAAGACCATGCCCGGCTTTTCGGTAACAAAATCTTATTTTAGAAAGGTTTTCAATACCACTTTCAACATCGGGTTTGGAACGCCCAGACAAGATGTTTGCTCCGATTGCCTGCAGTTTTTGGAAAAACTAAAAAGGATGCCAAGCAGCGCAGAAAAGGAAACCATACGTGCGCAATATTTAATTCACAAAGCACGAGCAAAATGCTTTTTCCAACTATTAAAAGATAAAGACCCAGAAATACTTATTTTATCATTCGATTGCCGAAAAAAATTTATCAATGCCCAGGGTGCCCGATCAATCGACTTATTCGAGGCAGTTATATATATATACAATTTTACAATCGTTGAGAGCAACTCCAAATCTAGTTTGACACGTGAAAATGTCAGCTCATATGTTTGGACTGAAGATACGGCATTAAAAGGCTCCAACGAAATATCATCTTGCGTTTATCACTGCCTGAATCGATTGAATATGGCAGGGAAAAAAATCGTCAAACTTATGGCCGATGGCTGTGGTGGCCAGAATAAGAACTCGACATTAATTGGGATGGTTTGTAAATGGCTACACGACACGCAGTATGATATTTCTAAAGTTGAGATAATTTTTCCAGTAACCGGCCACAGCTTTATACCTCCTGACAGAGTTTTTGCGCTAACCGAAAAAAAAATTAGACGAATAGAAAACATTTTAAATCCAGATGATTATATTAGTTTAAATCTTTCTTTCTTTTTTTAAATTAAATCTTTCGTCTAGTTCATGAAGTGCCAGTATTCGACTGGAAGGAGACTTGCAAAGGAATATTAAAAAATACCCAGAACCTGCACTTGCAAATAAGCAAGTACAAAAAAATTATAATTGAAAAACAGGCCAGAAATTTTTTTGTACGTGGTGAATTGTCTTACCGAAACGATATTGGGCAACTCTTGCCAATTACAAAAAGACGGAAAAAGATTTCACAAATATTACCCGAAAGACTACAGGGAACAGTTGCCATCAAACAAGAAAAGCGTGATGACGTAAGTAAATTTTTAACTAAGCACTTTGGTGAACAGTGGAGAGATATTTCAGAATTGCAATATTTCAAAAATGTCCTGCACCTAATCAGGATACCGAAAATTCGGATAACGGAGAATCTAGCAGACCAGCCGGAAGAGATATTTGACTTTGTTTGACTGTTTTTTCTTTATTAACCTTAATTTTCTAAATAAACTGACCAAATAATATAATTCTAATGTGTTTTCATTCTATGTCCTGAGTTCGTCCCCTGATCAATTAAATTACATCATTCGTGCCTAAGTCCTAGTATCCTTTTTATATTCGCCTATGTCCAACGCCCTATTAATGAAAACCGACTAAATCCATTACTGTTACATCATATCCGTCTAAGTCCATACTTATTTCATAAATTTTTAATGTTTTTCTTAGAGAATTTCTTTTGCTTTGTATTTATTTGGCATTCCCAACTAAATATTAATATTACTGAACATTATTTCTAGAGGTTTTATTGGTAAAATTTCAAATTAACAAAAAATGTTAATTCCCAAAAAATTCTTAGACGTGACTTAGGCGATTTTGGTATTTATCGACACAAATATAACTAATACCCTTTTATTCTCAATGAAACAAACTCACAAGTTTCTAATATTGATAAAGACATCTCATCCACCCTACCTGACTTCACATAACCAAGCAAAGATGATTGTAATAATTTATCAACTAGACCCAAGAGACATACAAGAAAACCCGCCTTTTTGAATGACTATATAACATAAAGTGTAAGATAACTAGTTTGTTTAATTAATAGGATTATTAAATGTTTACTGGTTAATTTGTTAAGTAACTTTACAGTCCTTTTCTTATTATTAGCACGTAGAACGCTCAGAAAAAAAAATCATTTTACTCCAAAATTTTTTTAATGCCAATTTGATAATAATGTTATGATGTGTACAGAAAACAATTATTAGTCAGATTAAAAATATAGTTTTTGAGATATTGGTTAAAAACTACCTGCGGGCACGTATGACCCCCACGGCGCTCAAGAGCAGAAATGTGAATTTCCGTTACACCGCGCCGCGCCGCCCACCCCGCCGGTCAGCCCACGCTCCAGTCAGTCGCAAGCGCATGCGTAGAGAGGTTGCGCTCTGATATTTTTCGGCTGTTTTACCCTTTCATAGCGAATTTCGATCGAATTTTGTTCCGTTATTTAATGCAATGGGATATAAATAGTAAAATGATAATAATATAATGGAATATAATAGCGCGGAACGTGATTTTTGTGAATTTCAAATGGATTTTGCTGACTTTTATTTGTCCCAAGAAGATTTGCAAGAGATCGCTGCTTTGGAATATGATGCACAATTGTCATTCAGGAATATTAGTAGTGACGAAGAATTTGAAAATCTGCATGTACCGAAGAGAAAAAAACGTATGGTAATCAATTCTGAAAGTGATAATGACTCGGTAGAAAGTTTCATCGCCCGAAACATACATATTACTTCAAACACTTACTCGATATGGAAAAACCCGACTGGACGCACGGCTCGAGTAATACCCTTCACCGAGCCCACAGGTATGAAGTTCACTTTTTCAAGAGACTTTTGTCAAGCTGATCCTGAGGATTTTTACACATTGTTAGTTGATGATTATTTGTTTCAAATAATTGCCGAAGAAACTAACTTGTTTGCTACCCAAAGCCGTGAAGATAAGGTCTATAAGCCGTGTTCTCGTTCACATTCATGGCATCCAACCGACATGCATGAAATCAAGCGTTTTTTTGGAATAATATTATTCATGGGTCTGGTAAAACTGCCATCAATTAGCGATTACTGGAGTACAGATGATATGATGGGACAAGCGTTTCCTCGAACAGTGATGACTAGGAATCGTTTTGAATTACTTTTGCAGTTCATACACTTCGCTGACAATGACAACATAAATCCGAATGATCGCATTGGAAAAATAAGATATCTTGTAAATCTATTGAATGATAGATTCAAAACATACTATACGCTCAAAGAAGAAGTATGTGTCGACGAAAGCATGATACCTTTTAGGGGTCGAGTTGCATTTCGACAGTATAATAAATCAAAGAGACACAAATATGGTATAAAGCTGTTCAAAGTTTGTACAAATCCTGGATATACTATAAAAATACAGGTATACAGCGGAAAAAATCTTGATACTGAGAATAATACCCCCACAAAGATAGTATTATCACTGTGTAACGAACTCTTAAATAAAGGCCACACCATTGCCACCGACAATTGGTATACAAGTTTAGGACTAGCATATGAATTAATAAAGAACGATACACATTTGTTGGGGACTGTTAGAAAAAACAGACGAAATTTGCCTAAAAAGGTCGTCGAAACGAAATTAAAGCGAGGTGAATTGGTCGCACAAGAGAACGAAGACGGCATAACAGTATTAAAATGGAAGGATAAAAGGGATGTTTTTATGTTGTCGACAAAACACACAGACAAATTCACTCGTGTGAATATCAAAGGCAAGAATGTGCAGAAACCCACAATGGTCATTGACTATAATAAATGTAAAGCGTCAGTCGACATGAGTGACCAGATGACATCATATTCAACCCCTCTTAGAAAGACTGTCAAATGGTACAGAAAATTGGCAATAGAGTTGCTCCTGAATACAGCAGTGGTGAATGCATTGATAATGTATAAAGAAACCACAAAAAAGAATATTTCAATAGTGGATTATAGAAAACTGCTTGTTCGGTATCTAACTAATTCAAGGGGTCCTGAACCAGAAAGAGATAATTTGAGAAATGAATTACGTCCAAAACGACTTAAACATGAGTTGATCAAAAAGATGGGACCTGTTCAAAAAAGCAGACGATTCTGTGTTGCCTGTTACAAGAAAAATGTAGAAATGTTCTCGAGGACCGATGCAAAAAATAAGACACGTAAAGTGCCTACCTATTGTTCACAATGTGTTGGTCAACCGCACTATTGCCTACCCTGTTTTAACAAGGAGCATCGACAGTAAGCTCTGAATCTGAAATCTCAATGAAAGTTTGAATTGAAATGTAAAATGAAAACCATTTCTTTTTGTTTGTGATTTTCTATTTTTAATGTTTTATGTCAGAGATGAAAACCGATGGGGAAGAAAGGTTCTCGAGTGGCGACCACGAACTGGAAGACGCAGCGTAGGCCAGCCCCCCACAAGGTGGACCGACGACCTGGTGAAAGCCGCGGGGAGCCGATGGATGCAGGAGGCGAGCAGCCGCTCTAAGTGGCGTTCCCTGGGGGAGGCCTATGTTCAGCAGTGGACGTCTTCAGGCTGTTGATGATGATGATGATGTCAGAGATTATGTCGTCACAAATAAGATAGTATTATAAAACAATGACTCTTACATACTTAATAAAAAAAATTTGAGAAATAAAAGCCTTTCATTTAATTTTCATGAATTTTCTAAGTTTCATGCACAGAATCTATCTCCTGCTTGATTTGCTAACAACTCTTGGGCGCCGCGCCGGTCACTTTCTATGCAAAAATTAAAGGTAACTGTGTCCGTTGGCGTAGAATAATGTCTCAAATATAGGTCTGATTTGAGGTCACAGGTGCCCCCCATGGCTTAGTGAAGTACACAGGTAGAGGCCATATCTGACCCCCATGGCGTTCTATGTGTTAGTTAGGTATATTAAAAAATAAAAATAAAACGCTTATGTAATTGTTATCATATTATAAATAATCTTTTGTACATTTTTATTGTAATGGTGACTGCATTCTTTAATTTGTTAAGAAAAGAGAACGTGTCATAGATTAATAGCTGGGGCAGCCCTACTAGTTAAGGGCAACCCTAGCGCACAATACACATTCTCTTTAGAAAATGGCATCCACCAACAGCGATTATAAAATGTAAAAGTTTTCCTATGCTTAATAAAAACTAATAACAGTACAAGTGTTTTGTATTAATATCGATAGCTAAACCACATTGTTTATATTTATTTTATTACTGTTTAAGTGATTTTTTGAAAATTGTTAAATTGCACTATCTAAATGAGAGCAATTATTGTAAAATTCGTTTTTTTTTTTATATCTTTTGAATTATTGGAATGAATTAATTGGTACGAAAAATCACAAACTTTTGGTGACATCAATAATTATATTGCACAGTAATATAGAAGCTGACCATTACTGTTTTGGGATTAAATGGCGCTGTGTGAAATGTCCACACATATTTATTTATTTTATTTATTTATTTAGCTTTGGAACGACTACAAATGTAGAGTGCATGGCAAGCTGCCGGAAAGGAACAGAAAGTACACACTGGTACTGAGGTGGGCCTAATGTGCCATTTAGCCCACTAGAGGAAAGGGTGAAATTCTTCATTGGGGTAAATACAGGACCATTACCTGGAGTTCGTAGGAATCCTGTCATGGACTTAGAGGTGTATTAGATACAGAAAAGTATTGTATCTAATACACACCTCCAAGTCTTCTTTTTATACTTTTTTTTGAATTTTCTATACCTTGTTAAAGAAGATTAAATTAATAACATGATTTTCTTTTAATGTATCTAAAACATGAGAAGAGGTGGAGGTAGAATAGGCATGATGACTAAAATTTTTTTATTCGATAAATTAATTATATTCCCCAAAAGATAAACATATGTGAAAACAAAAATTAAATATCTCATAAAATGACCAAGTTACAAGCATTTTAAAAACCGGAATAGAAAGAGATATCTCAAACGGCCAGTGACGTCAGAGGAAAGTCGTACCTCATTACTAAGCTGTGGTAGCTTTTTATACAATATCTTTGGCACGTGACGTCACGAGTAGATTTTTCACAGTAACTGTGGGGGGCACTCTGTTTCGCGAGAAAGGGACAGGAGATGCCGATTTTGCTTATTTTTTCAATTATTGCATTCATTTTTAACTCTCCAGTCTTGTAAGCTATTTTAATCACATTGTTAATAAAAGCATGAATAAAATTAGACAACAACACTTTTATTTTAAAATTTGTTTAAGGCATATCTGTAAAAACTGTATCAAAAATCACTAAAGGGGTAAGGTCGAAAAAATGGTCCGACACGAAAAATTCACGAGTTGGATGACTTCGACCGGTGAGCAATAAGCATAAAATATGTGAATTTTATCCCGTAAGAAAGGAATTACCTACATTGCCGAAGTTGCCGCATGAAATGCGAAATGAAATAGGCTATAAAGGGAGCCTCACAATTTTGTGGAGAATGATAAAAAATATGGGATTTCATTTCAAAAAATGCAAATACAAATGAAAGGTGTTAATGGAGAGATATGCCATCGCCGCCTGGCGTCGATACGTGGAAGATGAAGAAACAATCGCCTTGGAACCCAGCGGCCAGTTGTGTATTTAGACGAGACAACATAATAATATATACACCCCGCATGTTGCGCTGGAAAATGCTGGCAAGCAAATCTGAAGAAGGAGTCTTATCTTCAGATTTCAAAATGCCAGGGCAGATTATGTTTTTTAGAAATATATACATGGTATTAGGAGAATAATTATTTAATATTGTAACCCTAATACATCTGTCACCTGTCGGTATGTATATTAAGTCAACTTTACGTATTGAACGTGACGTCTCTTGTCCTGTCAATGATTGCCTTCTACTCTTGTGTGAACCCCGTCTATGGCCGCACTACATTGTAAGCTCTTGTTATTTATCTCGTTAGATCTTTGTAGTTACATGTTAGAATTTTGTTTTACAAGGACCAAATATATTATTAATCTCTGTGGAGATAAACAACTCTTTGATTTCTGCCCCGCAAGCCACGCAAACTGTGCACTCTGCGCACCGTATTTCCGTATTAGATTATAGTTCACGCATGTGGCGTCATGGGCTTTATACCTAATGCTCAACTGATTTTTGATCATAGTCGGAAGCGACCGATTATCATGATGAAATGAATGAAGTTAATTTTAATAAGTAGATTAGTGAAAAGTTGATACCAAATCTACCTCCACAGTCAATAATTGTTGTCATGGATAATGCGTCTTATCGTACCGTGCAGTAAGGCACCCACGATGACAAGCACAAAACCAGAAATGCAATCCTGGACTTTCTTATTTGCCGACTATGTTTAAAGCTCAGCTGTACGAAATTATTAAAGAACATGTGGCGTGTGTACGCGCCACTATATTGCATTGATTTATATTCTCTGTTTCCATGTGTAAATGTGTATGTAGCTTAAGCGTAATATTAAGAACGAACTATGGAACGGATTCCATAGTTCGGCAGCGCCCTCTGGCGCCACAGAGAATAACCTCTCTTCTGGTTCCTCATCGTCGCGAGCGCGCATGTCGTTCCGCGAATAATTTATAATTAAATTGTAAAATAGTTCGTGTGGCCCGTGGAGGCCCTTTTTGTGTAGTCGCAATAGCTCGTGTATATAACAGCAAATACAAGACTGTTCGTGAACTCAACAACTGCAGTTTTACTACCGACGGACTACACCCAGAATCCTCACCACGCTCACCACCAAATACGAGCTAAATTGGTGACCACCGACGCTGAGCAACGCGCAGCTTCGATCAGAGCTGCCATCGGAAGCTACGCGTGTGGAGGCCCATGCCCGCACGCTCTCCGACCAGCCTCGCAGCAAACTCGACGGGGCGAAGCTCTACCACGCATGCGCCGCGACGGAGCTAAAAGTGTCCCTGAGGACCGCCAAGGAGCCTGCAGCATCGTGTCGTATGCGGAGGCACCTTTCCCGCATACGCACCAGATCAGTTTGTGCAGCCCTTTATATTTTCATTCATCTTTTTGTACATAATTCCGCCATTCTTTGCTTACACCGAGTCATAAACTCGTGCGCAAATCGCGTTGATAGTGGCGCCACCAAACATATCGGACGCTTTGGTGCACTAACATTTGAATTTGTGTGGTGTGTTTCGTGCAGTCGTGCAGTTCAGTTGAACGTTCATTCGTACTGCACGACACGAACCGTGAGTGTCAACGTCAACGAACTGTCAGAATCACTCACGTCAAGTCGCCGAACTGTCATAATCAGCTGTGACTTGTTATTTACTCTGTGTTTTTATTATTCGTAATTGTAAATTCTTTGTTTGTTTTCATTTGTTTTATTGTGTTTTTGGACAGTTTATTGCTGCAATATTGTGTTTAGTTATAAGAAAATTGCGTTCATTAACCCAATTGCATTTTTTGTGTGATTGCACGTGGTTTTTACGACTGCTTGGGTACTTATACACTTTTGTTTATGTTTATTTTTGCGCATATTTACTTTTGTTTTGTGTTGCCTAGTTTTAAGTGCGTTTTTGCATTAGTTTTAAGGGTGTGTGTGGTAGCTATTCTAACCCTCATACGGAGAAAAATTAAGCGTTTTCTTTGTGTTTTTTGTGTTTGTTATCGCCTATCACTAACTTTTGCACTTTAAAATGGCTGAAAGTGATAACAAGGGGTCACTTGACAGTGCTAGCTGTAACAGCATGCAAGACCCGCCGCAAGAAGTGCACCGCATATCAATCCGCACCCCTCCCTTCTGTAAAGACAGACCCGCACTCTGGTTTGCCAGCTTAGAGGCACAGTTTGCTATCAACCAAATAACCAGGGAAGCAACTAAATTCAGCTACGCAGTATCAATGCTGGATACCAACTGCGCCGTTGAGGTTGAGGAGTTGATCATTTCTCCCCCGCAGACTGATCCATATACGGCACTTAAATCAACAATAATTTCTAGGTTTTCGCAGTCGTATGAGGAGAAGACCAGGCAACTCCTAGATAACGAACAGATGGGCGACAGGAGGCCGTCATCATTCCTCCGTCACCTCCGGTCACTTGCAGGACCTGCATTTCCGGACAGGCTACTGAAGTCCATCTGGTCCAGCCGACTTTCCCGACAGCTGCAAATAGTTCTGGCCGCACAACGCCTAGATCAACTTGGTGAGCTAGCCGAGCTAGCAGATACGCTCATGGACATTCAGTCCCAGCCACCAGAGGTATGTACTACAACTGCATTACATACCCCCCCACTGCCGGAACAGAACACCATACTTGCGCTACAAAATCAAGTAGCAGAATTGACACGTGTTGTTGCTGCCCTCTCAGCCACTGGAGGGCCATCTACCAACAGGTCACATGGTCGCAGCGCGAACCGTTCGCGCAGCCGTAGTCGCTCACGTCCGCGTAACCCTGACCTATGCTGGTACCATGACTGTTTTGGGGCTCGAGCACAAAAATGTACTCAGCCATGTACCTGGAACAATAGTTCGGGAAACATGACGAGCGGTCGGTAGTGGCGAGTACCGACCGCCCACACGCAAGTCGTCGCCTCTTTGTTCAGGACCGGGGTACGAACCAAAAATTTTTGGTAGACACCGGTTCAGACATCTGTTGCTTTCCCCGAAGACTAGCTAGAGGCCGCCTTACTAGCAGTGGTTATGACCTCAGCGCTGCAAACGGCACATCCATAAAAACTTATGGCAGTATTTCCCTAAATTTAAACATAGGGCTACGCCGTGACTTTTTGTGGAACTTCATAATAGCTGATGTTAGTACCCCTATTATCGGATCAGACTTCCTGAGTTTTTACAATCTCTTACCTGATTGCAGGCATGAACGGGTGATCGATGGCACCACCAAACTGTGGATACCAGCTGCCGCAGCACAGACCGCCCAGGACAGCATCAAAGCCGTGACAGGCGGGAACTCACCCTTCGAGCGACTGCTCGCTGAGTACCCTGACGTCACGCGCCCCCCGGGCATCGACAGAGTGATCAAGCATTCCACTGTCCACCACATCAACACTACTGATGGTCCACCGGTCACCTGCCGTCCCCGCCGCCTAGCACCAGACAAACTACGCATCGCGCAGCAGGAGTTCGATGCGATGGTCCGCGCCGGTACTGCCAGACCCTCGAGCAGCTCGTGGTCGTCCCCCCTACACCTCGCGCCCAAGAAGGATGCGACATGGCGCCCGTGCGGCGATTACAGAACGCTCAACGCCCGCACCATTCCGGACCGATATCCGGTGCGTCATATAGGGGACTTTTCTCAAAATCTGGCTGGCTCCTCCATCTACTCAACAATCGATTTAGTCAAAGCGTACCAACAAATTCCCGTAAGTAGTGCAGATATTTGTAAAACCGCCATCATCACACCTTTTGGCCTTTACGAATTTCCCTATATGACCTTCGGATTGCGGAACGCCGGTCAAACCTTCCAAAGGTTCATCGACGAGGTGGTGCGCGGCCTGGACTTCTGTTATGCCTATGTGGATGATATCCTGGTACACTCAGTGGACAGTACCCAGCATATCCAGCACCTCAGGCTGCTTTTCGACCGCCTGCACCAGTACGGGGTGATGGTCAACCCAGCTAAATGTGTTTTTGGGGCAGCGGAAGTGTCGTTCTTGGGCTACCGCATTAACGCTCAAGGCACCCACCCACCCGAAGACCGCATCCAAGCACTGCGTGATTTCCCCCCTCCTAAAACCGTGCAAGGCATGCGTAGGTTTCTAGGAATGATTAACTTCTACCGTAGATACCTACCCAACGCTGCTAAGTTTCAGGCACCGCTGATCGACGCCGTAGCCGCCACGCACAGCAAGGGACCTAAACCGTTTCCGTGGACACCTGAGCTTGAAGCGAGCTTCGACGCATGCAGGACGAGCCTCGCATCTGCTACTATGCTGGCACACCCGGACAGTAGCGCACAACTTGCTCTGTTCACGGACGCCTCAGGTACGCACGTTGGTTCATGCTTACAACAACGCCGCGACAACACGGCGCCCTGGCAACCTCTGGCTTATTTTAGTCGTAAGCTGACGACTAAACAGTCTGAGTGGCCTACTTACTACCGAGAGCTCCTCGCCGTTTATGATAGCGTACAGCACTTCAGGCACTTGTTAGAGGTCCAACATGTGACCATCTACACCGACCACAAGCCACTTATGTACGCTTTTCAGCAACGGCGAGAAAAGCTTCCGCCCGCACAGCTAAACCAGCTTAGCTTTATAAGTCAGTTCAGCACTGACATTGTGCACATCAAAGGCGAGGACAACGTAGTAGCAGATGCGATGTCCCGCATTGAAGCCGTCTCTCTCACCGACGACTACGCCGCTCTCGCACAAGCTCAAGCTGTCGACGACGAACTTGTTAAGTTGCAGACCGACTCATCCCTCATACTAGTGCCTACTCATATTCCAGGCACCGACACCACCATCATGTGCGACACCTCAACGGGAAAGCCGCGACCTTACCTTCCGGCTTCCTTCCGTCGTGCTGCATTTCAGAGGCTCCACAACCTCAGCCACCCCAGCGCGCGCGCCAGCGCCCGCCTGGCGGCTGACCGCTACGTGTGGCCTCACATCCGCAAGGACTGCAGCTCCTGGGCGCGCGCCTGCGTCGCGTGCCAACGCAGCAAGGTTACCCGGCATATTACCGCACCTCTGGGTAGTTTTACAAGTACCTCTGGACGCTTCCAGCACGTCCACCTGGACATCATTGGCCCGCTTCCTTCCTCCGACGGCTACTCATACTGTCTGACAGCCGTCGACAGATTTTCGCGTTGGCCGGAGGTATGGCCAATGACGTGCATCACTGCTGAACAAGTAGCCGACACCTTCGTTAACGGATGGATCTCCCGCTTTGGGGTTCCACTTGTCGTTACGACCGACCAGGGCAGGCAGTTCGAATCTGCCTTGTTCAGCCGCTTGTTGCAAGTGTGTGCCACTAAGCGCATCCGCACAACGAGCTACCACCCGCAAGCGAACGGCATGGTAGAGCGCCTCCATCGGCAACTTAAGGCAGCCTTGATGTGCCACGCCGAAACTTGGAGCAAAGCCCTACCACTCGTCCTGCTTGGCATCCGCACAGCATTGAAGGAAGACCTTCAGTGTTCCTCTGCCGAGATCGTGTACGGAGAACCTCTGCGGTTACCCGGAGAGCTCGTCGTACCGGCATCGGCAGACCACAGCGACACCAGCACGGAGGACTTCGTGGCCCGGCTTCGCTCCAAGATGGTCAGTCTTCGCGCCAGTCCTGCATCGCGGCACTCACAGCAGTCGACATTCGTCTTCAAAGACCTGCCGTCTGCTACGCACGCTTTCCTGCGCGACGATACTGTAAGGAGACCGCTCCAACCACCATACACCGGTCCTTACAAGATCTTGGCCAGAAGTCCCAAGACCGTCACACTGGATGTTGCAGGCAAGAGACACGAGGTCAGCGTCGACCGCGTCAAACCGGCGCACCTGGAAGTCGAGCAAGACGCACGAGCGTCTAGCGCAGCTCCTTCCGCACCCGCTCCGGTCAGCACGCCGCCTCCTGCTCCACAGCCTCCGTCCCCCGCACCCTCCGCCCACCCACAATCCGTCCCCTCCCCTACTCCCGCAGTCGTCACCCGCACCGGTCGCAGAGTCAGGTTCCGTGACATCCTGGATCTATAATGTTAAATGTATATAATTTTACACTTGTTATATTTTTTTTTTACTCCGGCTGTATTTTTCTCCGTAGGGGGGTGATGTGGCGTGTGTACGCGCCACTATATTGCATTGATTTATATTCTCTGTTTCCATGTGTAAATGTGTATGTAGCTTAAGCGTAATATTAAGAACGAACTATGGAACGGATTCCATAGTTCGGCAGCGCCCTCTGGCGCCACAGAGAATAACCTCTCTTCTGGTTCCTCATCGTCGCGAGCGCGCATGTCGTTCCGCGAATAATTTATAATTAAATTGTAAAATAGTTCGTGTGGCCCGTGGAGGCCCTTTTTGTGTAGTCGCAATAGCTCGTGTATATAACAGCAAATACAAGACTGTTCGTGAACTCAACAACTGCAGTTTTACTACCGACGGACTACACCCAGAATCCTCACCACGCTCACCACCAAATACGAGCTAAAAACACAAACAACCACCTAAATACGAAGCTGATATGATGTTGGAAGTGACTGGCCATACAGTGGTAAGGCTTCCACTTTACCATTGCGATTTGAATCCCATAGAGCTCATAAATAAGCAGGATAACTGAAAAAATTTGGCTCAAACAGCTAATAAAATAGTACAAATTACAGAAGAAGCTTTCGCTACAATCACTGGAGAGGAATGGAGGAAAAAATGTGAGCACGTAACCAAAATTGAAGAAAAATACTACGCCGATGGCCCAGCTATAGATACTGAAGTTGGCAATGAACAGGAAATTATGATTAGATAATGCAATTAGAAAGGCATTAACTTTCAATTTATACCGAGCTATTCCTCAACCTTTCGTAAACTCTGGGAATCCTCGGTGAAATTCATAATAGCAACTGCGTTAACTATACCCAGTAGGTACCTACTAAAGGTAATTGATGTAACAGAGACTTAAATTTTGGGAAATGTGTACAAAACTTAAACATTATGGAAACTTGGTATGAATATTAGATAAATAATTTACAAACCAGACCTAAATGGCCGACTCATCGATCTAATGTAGAGATACGTGATTTAGTTACACTAAGAAAAGATATTTTAGTACTATCAGTACCTATGTTGGAACAACTACCAACACGAACTGAAAAATAGTACTGAAATAGATTTAATGGCAGCTCGATTTTTGTATCTGTGCGATTGTGTATTCTCTTGGATTTGCGCTTTGCAGTATTTACAACACAATACAGTATTTTTTTGTAGCTCAAGATTTTTACGCTCATCGCCATCTACCAGCCATACTTGGATAATGCGGCCAGTCTGTGTAACTGAAAGTTTAAAGACTGAACTTGTACGCACCAGGCTTTTACAAGAAAAGTCTCAGAAAACCGAGAAATTTACTACAGAACCACCTAACAAACAAATAATTGAAATTGAAAAAAGAGAAAATTAAAAAAGATGAAACTCAGCAGGCATGTGCCTAAAAAGTAGTACACTGGAACTCTAGCTACAGCGGAAAAGATACCGACAATAAAACATTAAACAAAGAAAACTATAATGACAGGATCAGAAGTTTTGTGCTCAATTTTCCAAATGCGAACATGCCAATGAGACAAATTTATGTAATATATTTCACCCATGCCAAATAAAAAAAAAGAAAAAGGCAAAGGCAATAGAAGCAAACAACACTCAACGATTATCACTTTCACTCCAATAAAGACACTCTTAGAGAATAAAGCCCCAAAAAGACGAAATATACATGTAATGAAATAGAGCAAATCACAACAGAACAGACCACTAGTGAAAAGTGGCATCATCACCGCAGACATAGACTTACGGCCAGCAATTTTCACAATATTTGCCATTTGAAGTCTAGCACATAGGTAAAATATGCTTCTGAAATAAGCGACAGGCAGAAATTTATTTCAAGGGCAATATGTATATATGAACGTAACTTTAGTTTATCTGTGAAGAATACATTCGTATACAAGATGACCTTGAATTGGTATGTTATTCCGAAAGGGGGTAAATCTACACCCCAAAGTAAACATGTTACTTCTACGACTTTACTAAATTAATAGTTTTTCATTGAAGAAATGCCATGTAAAGTTTACGTTCGAAAATAGCCTTGGCGCAGCTAGGTGGTTGAACTTCGTCCTTGACCGAGTGCACATTTGAGTTTAACGACCTGTGCTTTAGAAATGAATGTATTCAATGTATAGTATCGTGTTAACTCTCGTAGCGATCGCACGTGCAATTTTGCGAGTGGATTTATTTTTTACTATGGAAGCTTGGAAACACCCAGTTTCCAACAAGACTCTCACTCCCACCACTTCGGGAAAACATACCAATTCAAGGTCACCTTGTATGCAATAAAAAAAACTCTTCCACTTCTGCTACTTCATTAGAAAAATGTTAGATTTTGATGCAACCCTGGTGATACATTATCAAACAATTTCTGCTAATTAATACCAGGGTAAGACGCAATTAATAATGGAGCCTGAACTTCTAAGTTGATGCTACTCTGGTAATTCCTGAGCAAAAGGTATATGGACCTAGTAACTTTAAAAGCTTGATTTTATAATAATTATATTAAATTTAGTTTGTGTGCTATAATAGTTTGTATTTTAATTCCATCTCGTGATGGGTCTATGGAAGAAACCAGTCGTAGTCCAACCAGTGGATCATAGCAGTGGGTCAATGGAGAAACCCCATTACCCCCAAAAGGTGCATCTTATTTCGATCAAACTCATTTCATAAATTCACCCAGTTTCTCTCTATTTAAACTATTTGCATTAAATATTAACATAACCGTTTCTCGGAGATATTTTTATACGCAGGCCAGATTCGCACTATGCACAATATCTATTCATAACCCTTTCAATATCATTAAACAATTTTTGATCAGATGCATTACCGTTTTACAGTAATTGTCACTTTCTGTCACGAACACCCGATATAAGCTGACGCGATTTTTTGTTTCGCCTTTCACAGTTATCATGAGCGATAAGTTACAGAAAATTACATAGCATATATTACTTAGATTATAAAGCGTTCACGAGTCACAATTTATTTATTCACTACAAAAAAAAAGTATAATGCCATTTCAAGGAATAAAAATGTTAGCAGTGTTGATACAGAATATTTACTATGCTGCCGTCCTTTTCCTAAAGATAAAATATAAGACGAGGACTACAATAGCATTAGACTCGTCAATTTTGGTTTCTGTACAACATAATAAACTTAGCAATGAAACAAATAATAATTGAATTAAATGCACCATTTTACAAATGATTAAAATAGTACTTAGATACATTTAGAAAATAGTACCAAACCACACGTAAGTAGGTATGTTTGGTGTAACGGTAGCAGATAATATCGAGTTTTCTTTACATACCACTGAAAATCATTCCCGCTGCCATGTTTCAGAATCTATTATAAAGGTCCGACAAAATACATTTTGACTCAATTTTGAAATGGGGACTGGAGCTACTCTGATCTTATTTTATCCCGCTATACCGAATTCCAGATACGCTTCCACACAGATACAGTCCCGACAGAGTAGTTTCCCCTTATTCAGCGCTTAACGCAATCTTTATGAAATTTCACGAGATTCGAGATCAGTTATCTATTTAGATATATCTCTCTTAGGCAGTGTTTAAAGCTATGCAAAGTTATAAAGATAACTTATCATTATCTGTCAATCTATAATTTATGGCACAGTGCATCCTGGTCGCGATTACTATTTTCTGTGCAAAGCAGTCCAGACATATTGGCATAAATAGTACTAAAATAAAAATAAAATAGCTAAAGAAACTGAAAATATACGAAAAAAATTACGTTTCTTCTAAAGAAAGTCAATAAATAATACGAGAACTGCTTAGAAAGCGATCGAGTAGTGATTACCCTCTGTCGGACAATCGATGAACTAAAAAGTGCATGCGTAAGTCTCCTTGACAGCAATACGGCAGCCACAACAGACCAATTTGAAGCAGAAAGCAGCGAACAGCATCTGCTGCATTCAGCAAAGGGAGTTACTTTTTGTACTCTGATATACACGATGTAATTTAATTCATTAGCATAAATTAAGCCCATGATAGTACATCATTTATAGATGATTCTTAAAGAGTAAAGAGTGTAAATGAAAATATTTGTATTGACAATTATGAAGATTACCGCGGCGCCTAACGCGGTTGGCACGGGTGATTTTGATATATCAAAACGTTTCTATATCTTGAATGTACTAATTAAAAACAGTGCTTCATTATTTTAATTAAATTTTGTATTGTAGCATTTGATTAAGTAAGTTATTCCTATTTTTGTAGTTATTATTATTACCAAACCAATGTGTTAGAATTCAAAAATTTTAGTCCACACGTGACCGGTATCAGGAGTAGGTGCCTAGTTTCAAAGGGTGCTAATGAATTCAATTACACCCTGTATAATCAATCAAAATAATCGATTAGAATGGCACGCGCTCTTCTAATTATAGCGGCGCTTGATGCCACGGAAAGGAGGGTAAAACTGGGTAAAACAGCTGGAGATGGCTCGTCAACGGCGGCATGTTAGAGCTAAGACCAATCCTGTGGCACTGCCTGATTTGGAATTTCGAGCCCATTACAGGCTCACAAATTTTTTTTACAGAGTTGTGTAGTAGTGACTTAGAGCCACAAATGTCCATGAGGAGAACGCAAACCAAAGTGAGCTTGGAGTGTGAAGTAAGGAAAACAGTACAATATTTTTCCTATTATATAAGTACTAACTTGTGAGGGTGGCTCGCCACTGGTTCATACCAAAAACCAGTAGGCATAAACTTCCTTCATGGACTTAGTCAACCGAGTGTCTCCAACGCAGTAAAGGAAGACACACACGCTCTGAACATTAATTAAATTTTGTTTAAACATATAGGATTTCCACAGACTCGGGAGGAGAGACAAGGCATAATAAATGGGTGTGTAATTTTTTTAAATATCAATTTTACTTGATCACAAACATATCTTGAATAGAAACAGATGTCTCCACAGATATAAATCGGTACATTGAATTTTTTTTTATGAAGAATGTTAACAAATCTGGCCTACCACTCTGAAAAAGAAATAACATGCCATGCGTTTCCTACCAAAAAGAGAAAAATCACGGGCTCTCAAGGCATTCCTTTTATGGATGAATTGAAAGCCCAAATCCAAAATAAAAAAAGAAAAGGAAAATCGGAAGAGCTCGAAAGCAAGTGTAGCATGCTATCCTTCAGGATGATTCAGATGCTGAACCTGCGGAAGATTTTACTCCTGACACCGTTGATGTTGCACGCCTTTATTGCAACGAATTGTATAGCCAATCGACGCCAGGCGAAAATTGAGCATACGTATTTAATTTTTTGTAGCTGACTCAGGGTACCTATTAAGACCATGGATTTTGAGCCCTATAGTCAGTGTTGACCCTGACACTCTCGAAGAGCATTATACAAATGTCCACTGTAGAACGAGGAACACCGTTAAACGCTGCATAGGAGTACTGAAGGCCCATTGGATGTGTTTGTTGGTTCACAGTTTGAGTGCTGCATTATGATCACCATACCGTGGCAAAAATGATCAACGCATGCTGTGTACTACATAATATAGCCAATAGAAATGCGCTTTCTGTACCTGAGCTCTCACCTGCATATGACCAAGCTGACATAAATCAGTAAGAGCCACAACATGGTATCCCGGATTACCCGGATACGTGAAAGTTACGCTTGTTGTTGGAAAGATACCGAGGAGCCAGCGCGTGAAAGGGACGCTTGTTGTTGAAAAGTTACCGAGGAACAACCGCGTGAAAGTGATAGTTGTTGTTGGAAATTTACCGAGGAGTAAACGCGTGAAAGGGACGCTTGTTGTTGGAAAGTTACTGAAGAGCAAGCGTGTGAAAGGGACGCTTGTTGTAAGGTTACCGAGGAACAAGCGTGTGAAAGGGACGCTTGTTGTTGGAAAGTTACCGTGGAACAAGCGCGGGAAAGGGACGCTTGTTGTGGGAAAGTTACCGAGGAGCAAGCGCGTGAAAGGGACGCTAGTTGTTGTAAAGTTACCGCGGAACAAGCGCGGGAAAGGGACGCTTGTTGTGGGAAAGTTACTGAGGAACAAGCGCGGGAAAGGGACGCTTGTTATAGGAAAGTTACCGAGGAACAAGCGCGGGAAAGGGACGCTTGTTGTTGTAAAGTTACCGAGGAACAAGCGCGGGAAAGGGACGCTTGTTGTGGGAAAGTTACCGAGGAGCAAGCGCGTGAAAGGGACGCTTGTTGTTGTAAAGTTACCGAGGAGCAAGTGCGTGAAAGGGACGCTTGTTGTTGTAAAGTTACCGAGGAACAAGCGCGGGAAAGGGACGCTTGTTGTAGGAAAGTTACCGAGGAACAAGCGCGGGAAAGGGACGCTTGTTATAGGAAAGTTACCGAGGAACAAGCGCGGGAAAGGGACGCTTGTTATAGGAAAGTTACCGAGGAACAAGCGCGGGAAAGGGACGCTTGTTATAGGAAAGTTACCGAGGAACAACCGCGTGAAAGTGATAGTTGTTGTTGGAAATTTACCGAGGAGTAAACGCGTGAAAGGGACGCTTGTTGTTGGAAAGTTACTGAAGAGCAAGCGTGTGAAAGGGACGCTTGTTGTAAGGTTACCGAGGAACAAGCGTGTGAAAGGGACGCTTGTTGTTGGAAAGTTACCGAGGAACAAGCGCGGGAAAGGGACGCTTGTTGTGGGAAAGTTACCGAGGAGCAAGCGCGTGAAAGGGACGCTAGTTGTTGTAAAGTTACCGCGGAACAAGCGCGGGAAAAGGACGCTTGTTGTGGGAAAGTTACCGAGGAACAAGCGCGGGAAAGGGACGCTTGTTATAGGAAAGTTACCGAGGAACAAGCGCGGGAAAGGGACGCTTGTTATAGGAAAGTTACCGAGGAACAAGCGCGGGAAAGGGACGCTTGTTATAGGAAAGTTACCGAGGAACAAGCGCGGGAAAGGGACGCTTGTTATAAGAAAGTTACCGAGGAACAAGCGCGGGAAAGAGACGCTTGTTGTTGGAAATTTACCGAGGAGCAAGCGCTTGTTGTTGTTGGAGCCAGAGGGAGACACGCACGATATCGAAATACGTAGATTCGCGGTCTATAAAGTGCTGCTAGAAAAAGCTACATCCAGCGCCGTAAGACTAAGCTAGAAGAATTAGGCTTTACACTACAACTATATAGGCCATGAGAGCCAGAGTGGCCTAACTGTCATTTTTTCAATACTGAGTTCAATTGATAAAACTGCTCTAAACGGTAAAAGTCATAGCGCCATAGTGGCCTAAAATTTAGTTCAACATTTTTTTCGTAGATGGCATAGATTACCATCTTAGCCTATCAGATATTTAAGAAGTTTGGTAGCGCTATACTGACCTAAGTGAGTTAGGCCGTTTTAGCACTATGGCAATACAATTACATTGACATTACTTTGACGTTAGGCCAAACTGTCAAAATTTGCCGCGGTTCTTGGATTGTTTTTATTGTTGATCGATAGTGTTTTCTTGCTATGAATGGTACTTAAATTGGAAAATATGGAAGCTGGAACCTCTAGTAATGTAGAAAACACAATGCAAGGTAAGAAAAACATGTTTTTTAAAAAAAACAGTCAGATTGAGTGTTGTAACTAATTTTCTCAGTCTATGCTATTTTCTAAGCAAATTATTTTACTTTCAGAAATATTTGGTGTAGATGAGGAGGATCCCTATCAAGATTCAGGCTCTGAGTATTTGCCAACAAGATCGCCATCGCCAACTGCCTTGGATCTAATTGATATTTTAGCAGATAACCATTCTCCAAATGACATTTATTACCCAGGAAGCCTTCAAAACGATCAAGAGCAACGGAAGCCAAGAAAGCGAGTTCGACAGCCAGGTAAGTGGAAAAAGAATATCCGCAAGGCAAAACGTGCTAGAGGGGAGGAATATGTGAATACAAAAGGTAACACTGTACTTTCGAAAAATATAAACACAGATATTCCATGTAGATGTGGACTAAAATGCCACGAGAAAGTTAGTGCTGCACAGCAAAAAGAACTCTTCGATAGGTTTTATGCCATGGAAAATTTTAGTTTGCAGTCATCTTACCTATTTTCATTGGTAAAAGTGTTACCTAAAAAAAGATGTTCTTTTCTCACTGATCGTCGACAAACTGAGTCAAGACGCTCCAATATCCGAGTATATACTGTTCCAAATTCCAATGGATTGTCTACTACGGTATGTAAAGAATTCTTCAAGAAAGTATCTGATGGAAGAATAACCAGAGTTTTAAAAACGAAATTGTCCATTCCTACACCACCTATTGATAAAAGGGGAAAGCATGTTCCTGTCAATAAGACAACTGAAGAAAAGATTCAAAAAGTAAAAACATTTATTGATAAATTCCCTAAGTATGAATCACACTACACACTACACAAGAGTATGAACAGAAGATTCTTAGCTCCAGATCTAAGTTTGCCAAAAATGTATTCCATGTACTGTGATTATCATCACAGTATCCTTCAGAGTCAGAAAAGGTATCAGATTTTATGTTCCGTAAAATTTTTAATGAACAATTTAATTTATCATTCCATGCACCTATATCCGATTCATGCAAGAAATGTGACAATCTTAAAGTTGCAGCTGCTGTGGACGTATGTACTAGGCATACATGATGCTGCAAATGACAACGCAACTATGTGTGTATGGGACGAAACAGTAGCCTCGAGAGGACCACAAGAAGTAGGATCTTGTTTATTGCGATACATTAAAGAACATGTCAAGACCAAGAGGTTAATTTTATATTCTGACCAATGTGGTGGTCAGAACAGCAACATAAAAATGGCCACTCTTTGTCAATATATCACTAGTCATCCAGACTATGTTGTGGAAAATATAGAGCATAACATTTTTGTCAGTGGTCATTCTTATTTGGCGTGTGATCAGGACTTCGGATTAATAGAAAAAAAGAAAAAATATTTTAAGAATATTTTCATACCTAATGATTGGATTGAAGTTATCAAGGCTGCATGAAAGAAAAATCCCTTTAAAATTATAAAAATGACCAAAGAAGATTTCTATTCAACTAAAAAACTGGAAATTAATATTACCAATCGAAAAGTCACTGCAGAAAAATCAAAAGTAAAGTGGCTAAGTATTCAGTGGCTCCTTTATCACAAGAACCACCCATTCACTATATTTTTTAAATATTCAAATAATGCAGAGGTCCTGTTTGAAAATGTGGACTTGAAAAAAGAAATTCTATTGCTTTAGCTAATTTACAGCTTGATCTTTTGTATCCAGTGGGAAGACAAATAAGTGTGGAGAAAAAAAAAGGATTTAGTGGAACTTCTCCAATACATACCCCCGGTACTTCATGACTTTTATACTAATATTAAGGATAATGATTCAATAAGGAATGATTTGCATGTGGAAGATGAAGAAATAGATAGCGATTGATGTGTCTAAGGAAGGCTTATTAATGTAAGGATACTTTTATCATAATAAATACTTTAGACTAACTGCTTTTTTTTTCAATAAATCTTAAAACCCAAATGCCAAAGTGGTCTATCTAAAAAAAAAAATATAATGGTGCCTAGGGTTCACATGATTCCTAAAAGATAAAGAATATTACATATTAAGAGATTTGAGCACTAAAGAATTATAAAATATATTAAATTTCTACTGAAAACTATTGTTTGAGTAATTAGGCCACTCTGGCTCTCATGGCCTCATTTATACCTATATCAGCAAAGTACATAATTCTCAATCATTTACTAACGGTATGAAATCCCATCTTTAATGAAAGAATTTGATGTCTGCTCTAAAATAATATTTGTTTTGAACGCAGAGTATCCTCCAGAATCAAACCACGTGTGGCAATTTATTCGAAAAGCTGTATACAATTTAAATATCAAATACGACAAAGTGTTTACTACTTGTTCGTGCTCTTGTGACTGATCTTGGACTAATGCAATCCAAGTAGGAGTCAATTTGACCATGATTACATACCTATAATATTTTGAAAAATATTTTGAAGTTGTAAATAGTACATACTATAATTATTTCAATAAATTCCACCTAGAAAAATTGTAAGGTAAGCTATAGTGAAACTTTTATATTACCTACTTTATCTTTAAGGTTACCTACTAAGTTTTCATTTTCTAGCCAAACAATGCAAGCAAAACGGATGGTCTCGGAACAACAGCTAGAGATGCTGGTGGAGCACCTGGAAGAGCATAGATCGTTTGCATTGGGCCGTTTAAACGGCCCACTAGCCAAGCAGACTATGAACCAGCAGTGGGAAGAGCTGGCAGTAACCCTCAATTCTGTCGGGTTTGGCGTATCGAAAACTCAATAATGACTCAAGGTACCCATTGAGACCATGGATTTTGACCCCTATAGTCAGTGCTGACCCTGACACACCCGAAAGCATTATACAAATGTCCACTGCAGAACGAGGAGTATTGAAGGCCCATTGGAGGTGTTTGATGGTTCGCAACCCCCCGGGGGTCGGGACCTACACGTTGAAAAACACTGGACTAGTAGAACTCAAGTAGGCGATAATTTTGAAAAATATTTTGATATTATAAATTTGGCGCTGAACTGATATAGCGACCAAAGTGCGCTGTTCCACAGATCACAGATAATTAGATACATATTATGATAATTATGTTTAAAAAAGTTTTACATGGCCTCAAACACTGACAGTTTGCCTAATCAGATAAAAATTTATATAGTTAACCGATCTCTTCGAAAAATAACCTCATAAAATTATGATCGATTTTCACTTTCACTAAATAAAACCTACCATTCGTAGATAAAGTATTGTTTATTAAATTAATAACTGAGCCGCTAACTGAGATCTGGGCCATTATTCCGTATCGATTCCTTACTTCGAAACCACGCGAAATGAATTTAGATTTGGCGAGATTTGAACTGTCAAAAACCGCATGTTTTACAGAGATGCGTTCCGAAACATCAACACATCAAAAGTTACTACCACTGAAGTCAATATATTTTATTAAAAATAAAAATAACTTTAATGGAAAGTGAAGGTATTTCTAACGCTGTAACACGATTTGAACAAGACACGATAACGACGTGGTTTCGTATCGTATGGAATCTGTGTTTTCATAGAGAATGCACCCCTATTCTAAATACATCGTCAACGTTTCGATTTGAAACTTACGCTATCCATCTCCTTTTTCTGCATTTAGAATGAAAGAGACGGAGAGTGTAGATTTTGAATCGAAACGTTTTCGATGCGTTCAGAATAGGGGTGCAGTTTACCTTTTATTCCTGATAAAAAGAGTGAACGCGTTTTGAAAAAAGTATGTTTATGTCTGTACATGCAAATACCTCTGTAGATCTTTCTTTTCAACTAGAGTTTTTCACACGATGCACTTATGTAATAGGCGCGAAAGTATCTAAAATAAATATCATTTTATCTACACACTGAGACCAACGGACGACGACGGCACGCTCAGAATTAAAAAGTGAAGCCAAAAGCCTATATTTGGATCAGGAGTATCTAGCATCCATTTCTATATTAATTATAGTAAGAAAGCTCTTGGTTATAAAAATACCAATTTCAAATCTCAAAATCATTAACATTTTGTTCTTCTCTTTTTAAGTCTGCATAATACAATTTAAAATTAACTTCTTAATAATAAAATCGTAATAACTTAAGTGCAGGTAATTCAATTTTATAATATTTCACAGGAAAAAATAAGGCTTTGTACACTCACTACCTCTGCAAGGAAACGTCCCATCCGACTTTGTTCAGAAAACTACGCTGATCACTTTAAATAAATCATCTATAACTTGCGCCAACAAAGAAACATGTTTTACCTTGCTGAACAGTTGTTATCTCACTTCCTGTTCAAAAAAGTAAAGAGTGAGAAAAATGATAGTAAGCTTTTTTCAGGTGCGTTTATTGGCGTAAGTTATAATAAAGTGTTCGTTTTTCACCTGGTAGTGACGCGGGTTAGTTTGGTCTTGTCGAAGCCGCAGATAGCGCCAAGGAGTGCGGAGCGAGAGTCGCACGGACTTGTTATAGGCGGGGAGCTCGCGCCAACCACGCTTGGTTCTGCAGCTGTGGGTAGAAATAGAAATCATTTCACTATGCTGTTATACTATGACTGTTTTAAACCCAAGCTGCAAACTATACTGTCCTTTAGTTCACTTACTCCCAGTTGTCAAATCACCACTGGAAACGAATGGGAATAACGACCTTACGTTGTTAAGACGATTAGGACAAAAATCCTAGTGTTGCTAGTGAGAGGACAATTCCCAGTCATAGCCAGTGGTGATATGGGAAAAGCTCCACTTATTTACTAGTTATGACACGTTGACATGTGGCTTTAACACAGATATGTATTTCCGTAAGATAATACCAATAATCCCATAAGTAAAGTTTAAACATAGGTAATGGTAAAAATATATAAACATCAATTTTGTTCAAGACCGGACAGCTACTGAATGACGAATTTTAGAAAACTACCGTAAAGTAAATGATACAAACCATTGAGTCAAACGACATTTACAACCTCCTTCCAATTTCTCCCAACAAGCAGTTTTTTACATAAAACTAAGCCCCACACACATATAAATGTAATCATTCTAAGAACCTTTTAGATATACGACAGCGCTCTCGTTCTTGGGACTGGAAAAAATTACGCATCATTTTTACTGATTTATAACAAATTAACACTCAAAAAAGTATTTCTGTTCGATGTCTAAGCTGCGGTCTCTGTGAGGACCACCACGTATATTCTGCTGCAGTGTAGTGTGAATAACAGTTACTAGAATTATGGGGCAGATCGAAATCCATCGTCGACCGCGTCGACACTAACCTTGGTCAAACGTCGTTGATAAAAAAAAAATATATTTATAAATGGTAGGTAAAATAAATATATGTAAGTTATCATCAACAGAGCGCCACTTCGTCGTTAGCTTATAATATATTTCATCATACCTATAACTGCTAATATTACTGCGGTGAAATAATTAATTTGTTCCTATTTTTCAAATTGAAATTAGGTGAATATTGTGTTTCATGGTTGGCAACACTGATTGTTCGTTAGATCGTTTTTCTTGATTGACTAAACTGTCAATCTGGCAGAATTGTGACAACTAGTCACAGAAGCCGTAAACCAAGAAGTCAAGTCAAGTCAAGTCAAAGTGTCAATCAAGAAAAACGATCAGTCTGTTAGTCTTTGGGGTTACTAGTGAAAAGCTACGATGTATTATAAAGAATGAATAGTGAATAAGTACTGAATAGTGTGCGAGTAGTAAGCGGTGCAGTGGGTTTTATTGCGCTGCAAGCCCCCCGCACGCTGCAGACACCGCTTACTTCTTCCCGCACACATCTACTGTTTGCCACTGCGTAGCGTTTTACCAAGATCTGACGTCACTGCATGTTTGAGCTGTCTCTTTCTATACCTGTTTTTAAAATGCTTGTAGTTGTGTCTTTTTTGAGATATTTCATTTTTGTTCTCACGACACGTCGTTTTATTTTTTGAGGAATATTATTATATTCATTATTTATTTATTGTTAGGAAGGCCAACAGCTTTTCTTACATAACAGTCACTTAAAATATGCACTAGGAAGCCAATTAGAGGCCCTCACGTCTAGCAAAATAATAACATAAATTTTTCATTTTCGTTTTCGTTTTCGTTTTCGTTTTCGTTTTCATTTTCATTTTCATTTTCATTTTCATTTTCATTTTCATTTTCATTTTCATTTTCATTTTCATTTTCATTTTCATTTTCATTTTCATTTTCATTTTCATTTTAACAAAAATGCCTGAGCGTACAATTATGAACACGATTATACTGATTATATTAAAAAAATAGTAGTCATCATGGCCATTGTGGAAGTAACAATTAGGGTTAACAAGCCAGGTTAAGTAGAGTATGTATTAATGATAAACTTACATAGCGCGGGTGGTGTGGGAGAGGACGCGGTGCTGGCGCTATGTGAGCGCACAGTCTCCGCTAGCGAAGACGTCGACTTCCATACACTGTCGCGCTTTTTCTGACGAACAAAACATTGCTGGATGAATACATTGATATGAGTATATTGTGGGCGAAGATCACTGCTTATTGAGAGCCAACAGACGGCCAGCGACATTGTGGCTTGCCTCGAAAGAGAAGGCGCGATGGTTCAAGCTCCTTTGAAGCCAACTGGGTTCACGTTGCTGAAGGGATATGTTGAAAGAATTGGGGAAGACCTTTACTCTGCAGTACGACAGTAGAGGTTGAAGAAAACTATACTGTATTCCATGTATGTATTTACAAACAAATAGATCTAAGTATTCTATCAGTTATCTGGTTCTCATAGTACAACCTATGCTTAGTTTAGGGCTAGATGGCGTTGTGTGAAATTTACACACATTTGTTTATTTAGCCTTCAAAAGACGCCCAAATTGCCATACGGTATAACTGAGCAATGGAAAAGCAATGCTGGTGAAAGCTAAGCTTCTGGTAAGATTTGCTTTATTACATTTAATTTTGAACTCTATGTGAGTAATGTGAAATTTTAAATTTACCGCTCTCCGCCGTTGCTTCTTCATTTCTTCCTCAGAGCCGAGAATCTCTTGTATCCTAACTTCTCTTCTTGCACTTCGTTCCTACAACAAACATGAAAAAAATGTAGACCAAATTTCATTTTTTTTACATCATTTTTATATTAGTTAATAGTTTTTCTTTACATTTCTGGGTTAGAAACTGGCTCTCAAGCGAGAAAACGCACATCGGTGCATGCTATTACAATTATATTCTGTGGTACAGGTAGATTATGGACATCGAACTAGAGGGAGATAATCGACTAGCATCGGCTTGGTAGTGTTGTGTCGCTTATCACAGGGGTTTACAATAATCACGACGCGAAGTAGGCATCTAGGTGATCCCAGTAAATTACAAGGCCCAGGAGAATGCTGCTCATTTCTTGGATACTCTTTTAGCCAGTTCCTACGTCACCCACGAGAAGAAATGGGGTGGTCCTATTCTAAGGCTCAGGACCACACGGTCTGTGCTATTAGTTTTATTTAATTACTCTCTTTTTCATCGTAGCAGCTAAAATAATAAATAACGCCCAACGATCACATACATAGATCCTGGTATTAACTATAGGATTCCCTGTATCTAGGAACTACGAGGATCATGATCCCATAACACCCAGACACAAAACAAGTACGCGTAATTTTTGTCCTGTTGCGGAAATCGAACCCGCCGCCTTCGGAGTATGAGCCGACCTACTCAACCACCACACCACAGAGGCTTTCTTAAAAAATCTCACCAGTTTCTGTTCAGTCCGCAACCTGGCTTCACTGCAAGACACAACGTTCCTCAGTTCTTCCTTCAAAGATAGTGGAAACTTGAGATGTGACCGCGAATCTTCGGTCATCCTAGTGAGGCCATTCAGAGGCGCTTGACTGAAGAACTGGTGACGCAGCAGGTCTTCTATCGTGGGCTGGCCGTGCTTGCACGCGTTCGATGTTAGGCAGAGACGCATCACGGATTCTGGAAGAGGGTAGACGGTTTTTTTATTACATGATTATTGACTACTTCGCAGAAGTAATCCTCGACGCAAGCGCCATCTCGTAGAAAGTTTTCGCGGAACAGGAAACGTCTATTGCTTCCATGTCCTCGACAGTTGTAAAAGAAACCGGTAGATGAAAGCACTACAAGTTATAAAGAAATTCTCTTCTTCTTCTTTAATGGCTTTCTATCGCTTTTTTGCAATAATTCTGCCAATGTCAAGTGAGTATATTTTGTACGGTTATGTCAAGTCAAAATCATATTTTGTCAGTCAAAACGCCAAAAATGGTAACCAACAGTAAAATGGTGGATATTTTACTGAAAGCTTTAAACATGGAGGTCTATGGTGAGAGCCAAAATCTGCCAATGCGGCGTTGCCGCTCCGCATCCTTCGTGTAAACATACTGTCTTGTATCTCTGTCTAATACACGAATCGTCGCATAGAGTATGCGAGAAAGCGAATGTCGGTACGGCAACGTCGCCTTACCTACACCGCGTGTCATGTTCTGACAGTTTGGTGTGTCATGAAATTAAATGCGAGAGCATAAAACGTGAAAAATTAGTGATTATATTGTTATTAGGGCTAAATATTGTATCAATAGTGAAATTGTGAAGTGTTGTGCTGTGTTTTGTGCATCAAGAGTACACGAGGAGTCGAAGGAAAACCAGAATCATCATTTTATACGTTAAAGTTTACTGGCTATTTTTATGTTAAACATCGAAGTTTCGAAGTAAATATGCATTTCGTATTAAGAATATACGTTTTTTCCACCGTATAATTACCATGAGATTGCAATTACTGAAAGATTTAATGCTTTAATTGATATTTTTGGGATAGGCGATTTTACGCCTCTCGAATAGTGATGTACCTACACTGTCCATTACATTTTGTCGAGATTCGTAAATCTTCATACATATGCACAAAATTACTTTGGTTTTAGGGAGATTAAAAAGTAGAAAATCTCTTTCCTTAAAAGTGGCTGAATGGATTTAGATCAAAGTGCAAACAGAATGAAAAAGTAGGTGTAAATCTGGCAATTTAAAAATAGGCACCTAACCTACTTTTATAAAATACAATAGGTAGGCCAGTGTCGCCTGGCTTCAATATGAGTTATGAAATTAATAATAAACTAGCTGACCCGCCCCGGTTTCGCACGGGTTTAAGTTTTATGCCTTACCCTGTTTATGGGTAAGAGAGAAGCAAAAGTGAAAAATATAGGGGAAAAGGATGAATAGATGGGACGGCGAAGGGAGACAGGCGCACCCGTCCCATCCATTCATCCTTTTCCCCTATATTTTTCCCTAAAATAAATATAGGGGCTTCAATACAACAAACGTGATTTTTTGCTCGTTTTTATAGATAATGGTACGGAACCCTTTTTACAAATTTAACCATCATTTTAATGAATAGAATAAGAAAACGCGAATGTAAAATAAAAACTAACTATTATGGAACAATGTTATTTGAACAGCCTGAAGACGTCCACTGCTGATCATAGGCCTCCCCCAGGGAGCGCCACTTAGAGCGGCTGCTCGCCTCCTGTATCCATCGGCTCCCCGTAGTTTTCACCAGGCCGTCGGTCCACCAAGTGGGGGCCGGGCTAAGCTGCATCTTCTGGTTTTACAAATATCTAATTTTCTTTATTGTATTAAAACTAAAAAGTATCGAAATTCTGCAGCACTGTTTGGTTAGGTTTATTATATATCGATATATTGTGTAATAGGGGTCACTTCCCTACTCACGCATACTAATGCATATTTAAATACTCACACCAACAGAAAATGGACAGGCATTTTGTGAATGTCCGCCGTCCATATAATACTATGTTGATGGCTTTAAAAAAGGCCGTTGAAGCAAAACCGAAAATGCATATTTCTCTAATCTTGAAACCATTTGCCAACACTCGTGCACGTTCTCCAACACTTAACGGATAATAATCCACCATTATTACACATTAAAATTCAGAATACACATGTTGTTTAAAATAAATTCTAAATTCGCAACCGCCATTGTCGGAGTTTCTTCAAAGACCCAAGAAATTCTCAAAATATATTAAATAAGCATACGTCAAAAATTCAAAATCAAAATTGGGTAGGTAATATATAAGTTGAAGGTACTAACACTATGGATGAACAACCCGAAATAATTTATTGCATTTACAATTTATTTTTAATATAATAAAATTCTTACCTAACTCCATATCACAGTCAGGGTAATCATCACAGCAGTAATCCTCTAACGGCGACGCAAACGCCATCTCGTAGAGAGTTCGCGCAAAACAGTACACATCTACCGCCTCCGCGTTCGTCCGTCGTAGTTGCAACAAATACGGCCGGTAGATGGAAGCACCGCCGAGGAGAATGTTCTCTAGATCTAGTAACTGCACTCGCTGGTTTTCTATCGCGATGTTACCGGGGTGTATGTGGCCTAGAAAAAATAGGCGAAACTAGTGATGGACTGTAGTACTCTACAGCTCCATTTTTAGCTATTGGGGTCAAGAAAGCTCGTCATATGCAGTGATAGCTCCACTGTTTTAAAATATTACTTGTACGAGTTGTACGTGCTTTACTAAAATGCCAATATTTCTGCATTACGTGAATACATATAAAAAAATACCTGCAAAAATTCCTCATAAACATTTTTCTTATCTTATTTCTAATCGGGAAAACTGAATGTTGTGTTTATGTGTTTATATTTGTAGAGGTTTGGACAGGACAATATCTGTCGGGGTATTTTTCTGCCTAATAAACAGAAAATTACAAAAAAAACAAAGTGTCAGTATTGGAGTTTATTCTAGCTATGTAACTGTTGTTTACTGCGAGATAAGATCCGGAACGAGGAAATCCGCAGAAGGACTGAAGTGACCGATATAGCCCTTAAAGTTAGCAAGTTGAAATGGCAATCGGCAGGCCACATCGCTCGCAGAACTGACAACCGATGGGGAAGAAAGGTTCTCGAGTGGCGACCACTAACCGGAAGGCGCAGTGTAGGCAGACCTCCTATCCTCCGCGGGGAGCCGATGGATGCGAGCAGCCGCTTGGCGCTTTCTGGGGGAGGCCTATGTTCAGCAGTGGACATCTACGGGCTGATGTTGATGATGATGATGATGAACTGTTGTTTATTCTGCAAAATTGTATTCCTCAAATATCAACTTACCATGCGGCAATCCTTTTTCGTGTAGAAACTTCAACGCTTGCAGTATCTGATATCCGTAGTGCGCAATTTGTCCGCTCGTGAAAGGTTTCCTGACCCTCGGGTTACCATATTTCACTAAATAACTCTTAGAATATTCCGTTCCGTAAAGAATGTCTCGAACTGTACCGTACTCGTGTATTCTCCTTACTACGTACGCGCCCGTTTCTAAATTGTGCATCGCTAGTATTTGGTCTATGTAGGGATGCTGAAAATTTTTTTTTTACCTTAGATAAATATGAATTTACAGACCAATAATTTAGAAACATACAGAATTCTCTTTAAAACCTTTGGTCAATGTGTAATGGGAAAGACTGTTTCAGCATTGGAATCATAATATAAATTGTTGA
Organism: Ennomos erosarius; assembly: GCA_963580505.1. Classification (NCBI taxonomy): domain Eukaryota; kingdom Metazoa; phylum Arthropoda; class Insecta; order Lepidoptera; family Geometridae; genus Ennomos; species Ennomos erosarius. Next base: position 9,745,164 of record OY756993.1, on the reverse strand, counting down.
GGCCAAAGAGCTACAAAAAAGCAAATGGAAACCGCCGTTCAAGGCTGTCAAGTGAGTTGGTCGGAACTTATTTATCCTGTGCTGGACACACAAGTATATGTGGCGACAGTTTCATCACTTGAGGGTAGTATTTCAGTTTCGGTTCCATCACAATGGTTTTCGTTCACTGGTCATTACGGTATTCCAACTAGCACCACGATTCCCAATTCCCAACCCATCGAAAGCGTAGATTCGGATCTGAATCTACATTCTCCGTCACCTTTATCCTGAATGTAGGCGAAGCACCCGGAAAGCGTAAATTTCGAATCGAAGCTTTTTCGTTGAGTTGGGATTTGGGGAGCTAATATCCCACGCAAGTGGATGTTATAACCGATTTTTGAATTATCATTGATACCATTATCAATATTACTGAGACTTTAATAGACATACTTCGAAGGTAGATATCTTTACTTCTTCCCTTCCCTTTCTCTCGTATTATTATTTTCATACATAAATGTATATACCTAAAACTTACAGATAAACTTTGTAAGCTCTTAAACGCAGCCTGCAGGTCCTTATCGCACAAACACCGGTCGGGGCCGTAGCTGTGCCACGAGACCATACACTTCACCTTGCTTTCTGTGTCTGTCATCTGAAATATATACTTTTTAGCATTCATTAGCATAAAATTACTGGGCAAATGACCTATGATCAGCCCCCCTATTACGATGAATCTAGCAGCGATTGCTGACGCGTCTGCCGAACGTCTGCTCTGCGTCTGCAAAATTGTATGAACTTTGACAGTATTAGAAGAGCGGCAGACGCGCGTCAGCAGCGCTGCTAGATTCATCGTAATAGAGGGGCTGATCTATCTCACAGTCTGGATTTGTTTTTAGACTGTGTGATGTACCAGGTAGGATGACGTGCGTAGTGCGCAGTGTCACGCGAAACTGTTATTTAGTTCCGAGTGACACTGCAATATGTTACGGGCGGCCGTGACGCTTAACACCAGATGAACGACTAGCACGTCACTCGTTTCCATAAAAAAGTTTGTTTACTTATTGCATCTCTGTGCTCATTGCAGATATAGTAGTCGGTAAAGACGTAGGTATAGAAATCTAAGTGGAGTGACACGCCTGCCGAAGGTAACGCAACGTGCGGAACGTTCTGCGGAACCCTAGGTAATAATTATAATACCTACCGTACAGATGCCTATGGCAAAACTATCGGTCGTAGTATGTGTAGAAATTACGCGTCGTAACTTTCGTCGGGTGTGTTATAGGTTACACAAAAAACACCCCGCTACATTCATAGGTTGTTGTGATAGATTCTCAATATCTGATCAAATATAATCATATAGATATTTGTAATTTTAAATTGGTAGATAGGAAACTTGTTAGCAAGTTCTGTTATGGTAGAACCCCGCATAATAAATAGACAAAACTATCTTATCGGAATTCAAAAATTAATAAAATGAGACAATATTTAATCATATATCTTTGCGACTCATTTCAATAAGTACATGCACGCAATAGGCAGTTATAGCCTGATTACACCTGCCGAGTAAAACGGCGAGTCAGTGCTTTCACCGAGTACTACTCGTCGTAAACACTTGTGACGTGCGTTTACAAACACCGAGTACTCGGCGAAAGCACTGACTCGCCGTTTTACTCGGCAGGTAAAGGGGGCAAATCGCGAACACACCGTGTAGTCAGGCTATTTGGGTCGTGGTTGGTTGATCTTGTCGCAACGTCACGGCTAGACTAGATTATGCAGGTCACTACGTATCAAAAACATTATCCTTTCTAGATTAGCCTATAGCCTAAAAAACAATAGGTACTTAATAAACTATTGGACGAACGAATATTGTTTGATACATCTATAGTTATGAACAGCAGCATTATTGATTGCGTGTACCGTAAAGAACTACTTAGTGCCCTTGGTCGAAGGCTTGTATTATGTTCAATACAGGCGCCCTGCGGTCCGCAGACCGCATCATCACTTTCCATTCAAGCATAAAAACATGTGTGCTTTTATCTACATCGGTTTAGATATATTGGCGTGAAATTCAGACAAACAGACAAGTTTGACTTTGATATATTAGGAATACGGATAGATTTACGTATATACAAATGGATGGAATGGATGGATGGTAGTGCCTTTGTCTCCTTGTCGATTCTTTAGTTACCGCGACCAAGCCGCCTAATGCGCGCGTGTGCTAAATTATAGGCACGATACGTACAGAACACAAACTACATTTTATATATATGCATCTATTCTTTTATGATTACTTACAGGAGGTGACAACCTCCGCAGCTCCGCGGTTGAGCGGGCTCGTGTTCCGCAGCGGAACAAATAGATATTTTTAGAAAAATGTCGAACGGTTGCTCCCCGCCTTGGCGTCGTGGAATCATGGTCATCGCTGTATTTCACACCCTATATAGGGAAGCCTAGTTAGGGATTAAGACAATAGCTGTCTTATTTCATTAAACACATTTTCTACCCTTCCTAACAATAACATGAAATAGAATACAGATTTATTACAACCAATATTGAATTTTGATCGAGTCCTAAATTAAATGTCTAGTTATAGCTTAAATACCTATTCATTCGTAGATATGTATAAATAAATATGTGTGGATAAATCACACAGCGCCGTCTAGTCCCAAACTAAGCAAAGCTTGTACCATTGTAATTCTGATAGAATACTTAGATAATTTTTGTTTGTAAATACATACATAGAATACAATATAACACCCAGACACAGAACAAACATCGATGTTCATCACACAAATGTTTGTCTTGAGTGGGAATCGAACCCACAGCCTACACAGTTCAGGGGCCGTACTGTGAGCTCTTAGCGCGATTCAAATCAGAGCGTATATTGGATCGCAATGTTTTTTTTTGTATGAATATTTTGTCAAGCGACCCAATATAGGCTCTCTTTTGAATCGCGCTTAGAGCTCACAGTACGGCCCCTGAAGACAGAGCTACTCAGCCAGTCATATATTGAAATTAATTTACTAATATTCATCATATAAAAACAGGATAAAAATTAACGTAGGTACAGATATATTTTTTTTAATACAAAATATTCTAAGTAAAATTACTCATTCTGCAGTCAACTAATACGCAAAAGTGGAGATATTGTCGTCAAAACATGAATTATATTATTATCACACGTCGATAAGACCGTCCCACATAGTCTGCCCGTGTGAATCATAACAACCTGTGGGTAAACGGCCGTGAATTCTTGCAGTTGTGTGATAGCATAGTTCACAAGCAACGTACGACCCCCTCGGGCACTTGTGGCCATTTACTTTGTAACTTGCTGATATTAGTTACAGCGCTTAATTGCTTATAAACAATGATAGTAAGCAGGAGAACTAAAGTGGCCGATGTAGCTCTTAGGATTAGCATTAGTTGAAATGGCAATGGGCAGGCCACATCGCTCGTAGAACTGACAACCGATGGGGAAGAAAGGTTCTCGAGTGGCGACCACGAACTGGAAGACGCAGCCCCCCACTAGGTGGACCGACGACCTGGTGAAAGCCGCGAGGAGCCGATGGATGCAGGAGGCCAGCAGCCACTCTAAGTGGGGGGCTGTTAATGATGATGATGATGATGATGAATGATAGTAAATTTCATCACAGATTATAAAAAAGGCAAAAACTATAAAAATTGTTCCTAGCTTGTATTCTTTTGGTATCGAAAAACGTATTTATGAAGTTTGAGGCACAGATTCTATAATAGTATTTGAGGTCAATGGTCCGCAGTATCTATCTACCTATTATACTGGTCTACTCTCAGCGCATTAATAACTTATAATTGTGTTTGTGTGTACTAATTATGAACATTACTTTCCCATTTTTCGTTATTTACGGATATTAAACAAAGATATATTTATCATTGAAAATTCGAAAATAACCCTGTCTCTATGTCTGTTACATTTCCAGACGGCGCGGGCGCAGAATCCATATTGACAACATGTATGGACATACTTTTACATTATTATTATTAGCATATTTACGAATAACACACTAGTAGCACAGTTATGATTCGTATTTATGGTATAGGTATACTTAATTTAGGTACTTATGTGATATTTTGTGTCTACATAAACTCTACTCCACGCATGCAAAGCCATCTCGTACGTACATTAAAAGAAAACTTACTAAAAAGTAATGTTTCCGTATCCGGCAGCCTATGTCGTGCAGTGGGCCCTTGAGGTCGTACCGTCCGTCCCCTCGCAGCGCAATCGATACCGTCTGCAGCGCTTGCTCTGAAATTAGATACGGGCCACTAGTCTAGTTACTATTATTTTATTCTAACTGAGGAATGGTACTTCAAGTTATTTGATAATTTTAAATGCATCCGCGATGGGGGGAGGCGAGGGGATAATACAGTTTTTAGGGTTGGTATTCTTGAAGGTGTTAAATATAAGGAATCTCATATAATAATATGTGCATATATTTTATAGTAAATAATGCCTAACGGTCACTTAACCCGTAACTAGGATTCCCAGTATGTAGGGACCCAGGAAATAGGAGGATCATGGTCCCACAACACCCAGACACATAGCAGTATTTGCAATTTTTGTTTCATGTGCAGAAATACTTACCTTGTCGCGGGAATTGAACCCACCGCCTCCGGGTTATGAGCCGACCTGCTCAACCGCCACACAACGAAGGCTGACAAGGAGTATACAAGTATTGTAACGGTATATAAGTAGTACATACATGATACAGGTATTTTATCGATAATGTTTTAACAGATTGGATGCTAAAACCGCCCATACAGATCAGCCTTGAAACTAATATGCTGATGTTGAATAGTTAATTAGTATCAAGTTGGCTAATAATATCGCCATAAGTGAATTATATTTATTTTATTAGCTTATATTAGTTATTCCTATATATAATCGAGCTTAGTTATTAACCAGTTTAGTAGGTATATTCCCAAACAAGATTAGTTTTGGCGAAGAACTTGACGATTTACTTGCAACGTTTTGTTATAACGTGGATCAATAAAGAAAAGAACTGAATAGAGCAAATATTTCTATTGCTCTCTCAGTCCCTCTGCACTTAAACACAATAGTCGAAGAAGGAAAACAATAGTTTATTGTTTTCGTCAGATTCGTTTCTTCCATGACACGTCCTATACAGTTTGATTGTTGTCAAGCACGGCGTACTTACTTTGCATTTTATGAACGAAAAACTTCGAGCATTTATAAAATTAGTTAAATGCTCAAAGACGAAGGAATAAAGTATAATGTGGTATAATCATTACATGCTCACTGAACGCAATAAGTCAAAAGAGAGAGATATCATAGAAAAGATAGGCGACTAGTAGTTAAATATAACTTTAGGCTTGCAGCAATGTCCAAGCTAAATTTTACTCTAACACATTGATTCAAGAGTCACTATTTATTGAAATGTATCTATGGAGTTAACCCTCTTTGGATCTGTACTGATAGGTGGTCTACGCTGCAACGCAAGTAAAGCGGTGAGCAAAACGTTTGCTCTTAGCAATATGTGTATTAAACATGATAAATAGCAAAGCATAATAAACAGAGGTTCGCGAACATAACGGCTTGGTCACAGACCTAGATATGTTTCGTTATCTATGGGATTAGTTAGTGGATACTGGATACCCGGCTTTAGGGACCGCGCCTTATCGTTTGCCGGACAGAATATGCCGGCCCGCATAAGTGTGTAACGCCCTTAATACTACACCTACTACTATAGATTTTATATAATACGTATTTCATTTAATATCATGCATTGTGACTTTTTTTTATTGGAGATCTGTTTATACTAGAGTCTAGGATTAGACTAACGTTAGGAATCACAGACATCTAATACTATACAGTTTAGGATTCAACATGACCTGCAATGACAATTTTAAAAATTGACACTAAGGCTGAGTTGCACCAGCTTACTTTAACTCTAACTTTAACGTTAACTATAACCGTTCCACGCTTTGCAGGGCGGGCTAATGTCAAAATTTGACCGTAACTTTAACCGTGATTATGGTGCAACTCAGCCTAACACATTTTCAAGGTGTCGTATGTATACACTAACCTACTTGCGAGATAAAGTGAAATAGGTATGTAGATGATGGAATGAGCTAAATGAGTGAAACCTTGAAATTATAGATCTCAAAGTTTAAATCTGCATCAAAATAAAATCAGTAATTGACACTAAGCCCGAGTTTCGAATTCATATTCCTTTCCAACCAAACCAAACATAATGTACTGTGGGACTTATGGGTAAGATTTTAGTGTACAATGTGTGTCCCATGTTATACTTTCCGATGTCCTTGCCTTTAGTACTCTACACACCATTGAATTGGCCATTCAATATGTAGTAAATGGGACTAATTACATCGTGTGGAAAGCATGCTGGGGCGCATATACAGCAGTCCGGCAGATTGTGGCGACCAAATGAGTGGTGTGAGTACTTTAGCCATATTACGAACTAGCGATTAGATTATATCACACATTATCTGTGGACTACGAAAGACAGCGCAGGGAAACCCCCCGCTATAGACAAGTGGCGCGTTCGTTTCTGAAAACTCATGGCGCAAGTGATTTATGATATCCAATAAAACAAACAAATCCTAGAAAACTCCTCCAACAGAGTGCCACCTTGAGCGGCTACTCGCTTCTTGCATCCATCGGCCCTCCGCGATTTTTACTAGAATGTTGGTCCACCTCTCAGAGCAAAAAATAAAGCTTTCTCTAAGTGCGAATCGTCATTTGTTTCATATCTCTGTGGTCCACCGAGTAGGGGTATTATTATGTACCTATATTTATTACTATTTACCTGCAAATGCTATTGAATAATTATTGGGGTCCAGAAAACATCTCACATGCAGAGATAGCGCCAATATTTGATGCTTCAGGACTTCATTTATGTAATTCTGAAACAAGTACTCATGTCAATCTCTATGTTATAAAAAGAATTCAAACTTATTGTACTATTTAACGTAAAACAGCAGTGTGATATTAAAAACTGAAAGTATAAAATATGCAATGTGCAATTTCTGCAATTTCCCCAGGGAATTCTTAATTTTCCAGGATAAAAAGTATCCTTGGTATTTATAAGTCTTTGTGCAAATTTCATCCAAATTCGGTCAACTTTTGTTTAGTAAAAGCTACACAGGAAACACAATATTTCACACCATAAATATTAATTAATAATATAGAATAATAGGTAGGTAGGTATTTATTACCTGTAAAGCAACTTGTCTTTCTGCAATAAAAGTAGGTTGCATATTCCCAATAAGTTTCTTAGGTGGTAGTGGTAGCTCAATGTTGGACTGTTGTAGAACTGCATGCAACGCTGCAAAGTCTCTGAAGCGGCGGGAAACATTCCACTTGTTATCTTTAGTTGGGCCTCTTTGTACTCGCAGAGTGTATTCCTAGTTTAAAACAAAAATTATCACCATTATTCTAATTATGTAGATAGCTATTTCAGTAACTATTTTAAGACCCAAGATGGGTCTTAAAATAGAGAGTTAGAGGTAGCCTCCAGTTTTTACCTACCTACTCCTTCAATTAAGAGAATAGCCCCATATTCTTAGTCGTTACCATGAGATTACTCGACACAACTTTAAATTAACCTCATTTTCGTGTTTTGGTATTTTTAATTGACAATATAATCAACTTGACATTTCCTCATTAATTTTTCTCAAATGAGGGAAGCAAAGCAACTGTCAACTCAAGGTAAGTTGCGATGTACTTTGAGTTGCCCTGAAAGTTGAGTGGAAGTTGATTGAAGGATTTTTGGTGAAAGTTTGTAGAATATGGGGGTAAGTCTCTATTTCAAGTCAAAATATTAGGTCTCTAGGTTCAGCAGATTGTCAGTCAGACGGTCACTCAAGTCAAAACCTTATTATTAATACAGATGCTGCTCGATGCAATGCAGTAAGTTAAAGCAGTAGGTAACATTTTTCATAAAAATTGAATAAGTAATAATTAAAGCTACATCTCCATTGGCATCTGTTCAGCCAACATACCCCACCTAGACTGGCTGCTCACCTCCTGCATCCATTGGCTCCCTGCGGTTTTCACCAGATTGTTGGCCCACCTAGGTTATTTAGATTAATGAGGCAATATTATTATATTTATCATTCTTTATGATTCTGAAAAAACATTGGTGTTGTGGTGTGCTATTTATCTTTGAGGCCTCCTTAGGTATAAAATTGCAAAGTCAAAACCAAAGGATTTTATTGCAAAAAGGCTATTATTAGCAATTTTACAAGTCAAAATGAGATCAGGTACTCAAAATGCTCCCAAGTTATTGCACTTACTGCTTAGCTTAAAATGTGACCTTTATTATAGAGGAAAGTTTTGAATTCTGATAAATTTACGTTATAGGAATTTATATTTCAATGTGTAAGAAGTGGTCTGCTCTGTTATGCTGAAAGCACAGGCTCAGCCATGCCTGTGCTTGAATCGCAGCAAAATAAGTAAAATTACCTATTATTTATACCTACTCCACAATAAAAACAATGTAATTAGCTATATAATATAATAATAATAACGAATAACGTGATAGATATTGACTTACTGTATGTTTGTTGATGTTTTGTGCATTTTCAACGGTGCAAACAAGTTTTTCAGTGTCATCTAAGGTAGCTTTATTTTGGGAATTCACGAATAAAGCCATTGCGCTATGTACATGTGACCATTTAATGTCTTTAAGTTTATATTATTCGAAAGACTTCACAACATTAAAAATATTTAAAAACTGAAAACGGACACTGTTTTTATTTTATAAAAAAGAAAATACTCAACTTTAATGAATGAATGAAAAATAATATGAATGACGCACGCAGCATAGATAATCTTAAAATTTCCTTGGCATAGACATTATAGACAGACAGCTGATTGACAAGCTATGCGCCCATTTGTCAAGACAATGTCAAACCAACCAAACAGCTGTCAATGACAGATTTACACGTTTCGTTTAATAACAACCTATACTTAAAGCTTGGCAAAAATATTTTATTACATTAATTATACATACACTGTAAGTGAGGAAAATAAAGCGTAAAAATTATAAAAACTAGGTTATGCATTGGCAGAAGATGTAGGCTCGTATTATCCCCAACTAAAGTTGAATGACGACTGAGCTTATACTACTTACTCTTCTTAGGATACGTAGTTACGTGAAATGAAACGTCTTTAGGCAACACAATGACCAACAAATTACTAAAAATGCATATTATATGTTATTTCATATTATTGCATATTAAAAAACAATAACTGTTTTTGTTATTGATTTGGTGTTACTAGGTTTTCCGTTAATTATTGATTATTGGTGAATGTTATGAATTTAATAGACTTTTTTTGACTACAATAGTTATTGATTTCATGCGTTCTAAAACCATCTAAAGTGTTTTTTATTATGTTTTGTTGAGTAGCATTTTGCCCAACTATTTATAATGATAAAATGTATAATAGACTGTTGGTGTAAGTTGCATTTTACATTTTTTATCAAATAAGACATGTCAAAACATTTGTTAATGCAAAAGTTTAACAAATATTAAAAACAAATGTTACTTAACTAACTAACATTTTGAGTTTTCGATCGCACTGTCAATGCGGATAGACCACAGACAACAATCAATTTGATCACTTCCGGTTCTGTCGCAACGAACGATTTGCGAGCGGAGAACCATCACGGGCCTTCTGTCTGCCATTGATAAAAAGAGTTTGTGAAAAATGTCGCTGATCTCCGCTCGTATCGCTGGCACGGTGGCCAGGCGCCTCCCAAATGCCGCTAGCCAGGTATTTGTCCATTTAACATTGTGATAAAAGTGAACTTTACTATGAAACATCGAAATCACACCGGGCCGATCATGTCACGGAGTGTTCATGCACCATGATTTTTTGTGAATCCTCAACATTTGCTAATAATTCTGTCATTATATAAGTAATACACTCCTATCAAGGATATTTCCTTTCATTACTTAACCATTTTGCTTTACTTAGGTTGTAATAATTCTACGTTTGGTGTTATGTAATAATGGGCGATCGGTATTTTTTATCAGTTCAAAATGCGGTTCAGTGACAAAATTAGTGATAAATGACCATAAAAGGTTGGATAAATAGTGATGACAAGTGGTGTGAGATAAGAGATTTATAAAGAAAGTGGTTTTTTTGGTGATGTGAAGTTGAGTTTTGGTTATGTGTTGGCAGGTAGCGAAGGTCGCGGTCCCTGCAGTGTCAGTGGCTGCGCGCAAGCTCCATGTCTCCAGCACCCAAAGAGCCGCCGAAATCTCCACTATCCTGGAGGAGAGGATCCTGGGTGCCGCACCTAAGGTTAGTGTTGTCATGTTACATAAACCCATCCTGCCCAGAACCAGTTATAGGTTATCTGGATCTATGTGGATTGGGATATTTTTTGACATATTGGTTGTTCAGTTCAGTTATTGAAAATGCTTCCAATAACTAAACTTATGGCAGTGCTGAATAAAATTGCATTCAACTATCTCATTTATAATTTCTTTTCCTGTACAAATAAAGTTCAGTTCATAATATTATAATGTCATTCAGCACAGCCAAAAATTATCCTAATTTTATGAAGACAGCAAATGCAGTTTGGCACTTAACTAGTAATGCATTATGTATAATTACTATCTAGCAAATAATGTTTTAAACCTAATTCAGATTGATGAAATCTAGGAGTGTGCCTGATAAGACACTGTCAAAAAGAACGGGAACAATATTGATCCATGACCTATTTACTTTAAAGTTCATTCAACTTACTGCATTGAGAGCTGCAATCAAACATAATTATAATCTTTAGTCTATAGCTATTATATCCTAACTTCTAGTCTACTTACTAGTAACAACATGAATGAGTTTTATGTTATGTACAGTTTTCATTCATTTTTTTTTTGTAACTGAGTATTTTAGTCAGCTTGCTTTCAACTGCAATCTCACCCAATAGAAACTGATGATGCGGTCTACAATGGTAAATGCTATTGTTATACAGCATGTCAAGACTGCAATAATTCCGCATGCATCAGAAGTATTAAGTTAATATTACATAAGCAAGCCACAGATTTAACAAAACTTAAGTTTTTTATTTATGTACAGACAAAAAATTGTACGATAAAAAATCAAAAGGTTTTACAACTATGAATAATATTCGAAGATCTAATTCTAATTCTACGTGGGTGCTAAGTCCTGCACTGACGTCCTGCTTGGGGTGTCTGACGTCCCGCTTGGGGTGTCTGACGTCCCGCTTGGGACTATTCGAAGATTTGAAAGCTATAAAAAATATAGAGTTAAATAAAAGAGCTACAATAATCATAACATAAGCACCATTTCATTAAGTAATTCCTTGTATAATTTACAGGCTGATTTGGAAGAGACCGGCCGTGTGTTAAGTATTGGTGATGGTATCGCTCGTGTCTACGGTCTTAAGAACATCCAGGCTGAGGAGATGGTGGAATTCTCCTCCGGCCTTAAGGTTTGTACACTTTTTAAGTTATAAAATGCTTTTTTGATCTTCAAGATGTTTCAAGAGAACTTGAACCTATATACCTATTTATCAGTCCTCATCATTGGCCTATTTACATCTACAGAAGATGATTCAAGTAGCATCGGTATTAAAGTTTCTCCGCTCGCGGCTTATTGAGCCGATACGAGAGCCACAGATGCTATCACATTTTTGCCAAAAATGTGATGGTAGACTATTTATCAGTATGAATGAAATATTTTCCTAAACTTTAAGCGCTTCGTTCTCTATATTCGATTAAAGTTACGATTACCTTAGCCAGTGAGTAATACTGATCGGGACGTAAAGGCGGCGAGTAGTTCTTCCCAGTTTCACGAACGAAAACAGAGTTTCGATCAGCTACTCAGTGGGTAAAAATTTAGGGTGATCTGTAGCAACGTCAACTGTTCATTTCGTTCGTTCAATAGTCACCCTGACTGCTGTCAGTGACGCCATTTAGGGTTTGTTTTTTATTTATTTTTTACATTTTTATGTGCCTATATGCTGCGGTGCGGTAGGTGCCCTTCAAAGAGTATTTATTCCCTACCTAAAAACAGTAAGTAGGTAAGGATTTACCTTTACAAAATAGGGTATCAACTAATTAAATTAATGTAATGAGGAATGTAATACGAATTTAGATTACATACCTATAGGTACCTGAAATATGGTTTTATCTTGACGCAATAATAAAAATTAAAACCACAAAACAAAAATATCATAATATTATATAAGTATTTAAACATATTATAATTGAACAAAAACTTTTAGTAGTCATCATCATCATAATCATCAGCCTGAAGACGTCTACTGCTGAACATAGGCCTCCTCCAAAGAGCACCACTTTGAGCGGCTGCTAGCTTCCAGCAGTTCTGAGCGGACTGTTTTAGTAATTAAATACAATGATTTCTATATTCATAAGTATCTGATCTCGAAATGGAAACGAATTGTCGATGTTTTTATAGCAGTAGCGTAATCAACAGGGTTGGTACTTTTTAGTTCCGTAGATCTCAGTATTTGTGGCATGCAAACTATAATAATAAATTACAAACACATGCGAGCTTGCAACAAGTTTTGCTATATAGCCGTCGGTTAACCGTACTAATCGGCAGCTGATGTGTCCTGTAAGTAGCAGCCTGGTTTACGGGTCGGCTAGCGCTAGTCGGACATTCTGAAATTCGTTACTGCAGTTAAAAGTGACATTACGTGGTGGCTAGCCAACTCGGAACTTTACTCGAATATAGAGAACGAAGGCCTGAGTGTTATGTTATTTTGTAATTAATTTATTGTTTAATATTTGCCAGGCAATGAGACTTGAAAAAGAGAATCAAAATTACGTATCAGAAGAATGAAAAAAAGCTAGTTTATTGTCTATGAATTGCAAAAGATTTAACAATGCAAAGATTTATAATTAAGCTGGAAAGAATTTGCTCAAATTTTTTCTCTTCCATCTGAGTGCTGCGTGCGGTATCAGTTAAACATAACTGATATTGCGAGCAGCACTCATAGCGAAGCTGATCTGGCCATTACTAGCTGGAATGTGGTATATACCCAATGGGGTGTTTATTATAAATCCAGTTGACTAACGATACAACTTCCCCTTGTACGAAATTTAGTAGTTTATTTCAACTGCTAATCCTACGAGAGGAAGCGGGACACCTAATGTGTTTTAATCCATCCCACTCTGTCCTTTGTAATTTCGTATGACTGTCTCGTTTTGTTACCTCGCCCCCTGCCCCCGTAGGGGAGTCGTGTTTGTACGAGAAATTATGTTCACGAGCTATCAATAGGCTTTATAATCTTTGGAGTGTTGCCATACTTCAGAGGTTATGTTAAGCCCTATTAGTTGTTGTAAGAAACAGTAGTTCTGTCATATCCAAAGCTTTTGAGCTGTTAATAGAAATTTGCTGTCACTAAACAAAAAATTCTTCATTCTAATTGTTTCACAGGGCATGGCCCTCAACTTGGAGCCCGACAACGTCGGTGTTGTCGTATTCGGTAACGACAAGCTGATCAAGGAAGGTGACATCGTGAAGCGTACCGGTGCTATCGTGGATGTGCCAGTGGGAGAACAGATCCTCGGCCGTGTGGTGGACGCCCTCGGCAACCCCATCGACGGCAAGGGACCCCTCGGCACCAAGACCCGCATGCGTGTCGGTATCAAGGCCCCCGGTATCATTCCTCGTGTCTCTGTGCGCGAGCCTATGCAGACTGGTAAGTGAAGCCCTACTTTTTACTTTATAATATAATATAGGTCAGACTAGAGTTAAAATGCCATGCTAGGGAGTCTGTTTGTGTGTGACTATTTTATATACTATAAATATTATACACTCCATTTCACAGTTTCATACCCCAAAACTTAATTCATTCATCTTTAATCTGAATACTTTAGTGCTATTCAAGTAATTTGATAAACATAAAATATACAAAAAAAAACACTGAATCAATTTTTATAATTTCGTCACATCTTTAGTGTATGAATATTTTATTATGTTGAATGATGTATATGAGTTATATGACATAATGTAGAAGGCATGACATTATTTTTAATGAATACATTCCAAATCACAGGTGAACGAGCTTCTCAAATTCACTGATATTTACTAGCTGTTACATTACCCAGGTATCAAGGCCGTTGACTCTCTCGTGCCCATCGGCCGTGGCCAGCGCGAGTTGATCATCGGCGATCGTCAAACCGGCAAGACTGCCCTCGCCATCGACACCATCATCAACCAGCAGCGTTTCAACAAGGGAACCGATGAGAAGAAGAAGCTGTACTGTATCTACGTTGCCATTGGACAGAAGAGGTCTACCGTTGCACAGATTTTGAAGAGATTGACTGATGCTGGTATGTTTACTTTGTTTATTAGCTAGTATTTTACCACATTTAACTATATTTAATGTGAATTTTCACGGGCAAACATGCACACACCTTGGACAATTTTGTCACTTAACGTCAGGTGAGATGCTTTTTCATTCATCAAAATTTAAGGGCTTTGTCGTCATATGCGATTAGGTGAGATGTTATCAAACATATTTTAGTATAAAATAACCAGCTAAGTGCAATTCAGACTCGCGCACGAAGGGTTCCGTACCATAATCTATAAAAACGACGAAAAAAATCACGTTTGTTTGTATGGGAGCCCCATGCTATATTTATTTTATTCGGTTTCTTAATATCTATTGTTATAGCGACAGCAGTAATACATAATCTGTAATCAGCTTTCTAACTATCGCGGTTTATTAGATACAGCCTGGCAGACAGATAGACAGCGGAGCCTTAGTAATAAGTTCCGTTTACCCTTTGGGTTACATAGTAACATATTCAGTCATCTTTGCTTTGGGTACGGAACCCTAAAAAAGAAGTCCATGCTAAATCATCATACCCCATTGTTCAGGTGCTATCAACTACACCATCATCGTATCCGCGACGGCCTCCGACGCGGCGCCCCTGCAATACTTGGCGCCGTACTCCGGCTGCGCTATGGGAGAGTTCTTCCGTGACAACGGCAAGCACGCACTTATCATCTACGACGACTTGTCCAAGCAGGCCGTCGCTTACCGTCAGGTTTGTATTCTTCTTGCCTTGGGCTAAAAGTCACTACGGTAAATCATCACGATCATCTTTATCTTGTTAGACTATTAAATTGATTATGAAAATAAAATAACAAAATAATTAAAAAAAAACTAAAAAAAACAAATTGGATTACAGTAAATAGGTATAAATTATATAACGTGTATTTTTTGGTTGGTAAATAAATAAATAAAATTCGCAAGTCTGTGTACAAGAGAAATATACTACAATCCGAGCACAGCTAAACTAATTGTTTGCAATTTTTACTTCACAATTCGCACCGAATAAAAATCGTAGTGCGCACTTAGTTTTAGGAGCTTTAGGATTTGACAGCCACATACCAATTTTTACATGTAAATCTCACAATCGTGAACTAAAACAAAATGTTGAATTGGGTTTTTGTTACCACTTAGCAACATTTTACGTGCATTGCTGAACATAAGCCTCCTCTAAGTAATTATAAAATGAATATAAACTAGTAAAATAAATTAATTTTCTGCAATGCAACAGGCAAAGTTAATCTTAATGGACAGTTATATGCTCGGCCAAATGGTAGATCCGGGCTGGTTATATCGATCTTTTGAGTAACTGGCTATAATAACTCTTGTGTCCAGATGTCGCTGCTGCTGCGTCGTCCCCCGGGTCGTGAGGCGTACCCCGGTGACGTGTTCTACCTCCACTCGCGTCTGCTTGAGCGTGCCGCTAAGATGTAAGTATATAAGAAATCGACATATCCAATGAATATATTGTATTCTATGTGTATTTACAAACCAAAAAAGTATCTAAATATTATATCAGTTATCTGGTTCCCATAGTACAAGCTATGCTTAGTTTGGGGCTAGCTGGCGCTGTGTGAAATGAACACAAAAAAACATCACTCGAATCACATTTAAATCTTATGTCGCGTTTTCATTGGTCAAACGTCTTATCGAGAGAAGAGATCTGTTGATTTTCTATAGCCCATGCTACCCGTGCTGGACTAATTATTTATTGCATAGTTATATGCTATCTTTAGCACTTTTATAGTCAAAGTTAGATTAAATACTACGAAATTAACATGAAAAAACACATTTGTATGATGATGAGTAACAATAGTCATTAACCGCGTGAAGACGTCTTCTTCTGAACATAGGCCTCCTCCACAGGCGCCATAGACAGCGAGACGGGACTTGGTTAGTCACTGCATATAAATTTGAACATGAGCTATCCTACAGATTGCGCCAATTCAAGCTTCCATGACCGATAGAATCAACTGTTTTTCTCTATCGTCTCTGCAAATTATTATCTCTTGCACACTACTGTTTGGCGGTAGAATGACTGGCAAAGCTGTGGTACCTACCTAGATCCTAGTTTTGCCACCTAGTTAATAGTTTCTTTTCTAATTGTAATAATTCCACAGGTCCGACAAGCTGGGCGGTGGCTCTCTCACCGCTCTGCCCGTCATCGAGACTCAAGCTGGTGACGTATCCGCTTACATTCCCACCAACGTGATTTCCATTACTGACGGCCAGATCTTCTTGGAGACTGAGCTGTTCTACAAGGGTATCCGACCGGCCATCAACGTCGGTCTCTCCGTGTCGCGTGTAGGATCCGCTGCGCAGACCAAGGCTATGAAACAGGTGAGTTGAGTATTCAAAATTTAGTAGCTTTAGGCTATATCTGCAGGTGAACTAAAGCGACAAAGTGAAGTTGATAAAAAATAATCATACCACATAGTTTGACATTCACGTGACCTCCCCTCCATATTGTTAGTAAACTATTTTGGGATAACCATTGAACATTGCACTGAATTAGTGTTGAACTTACTATTTTTTATATTCCCTTAGTTTTATCTTCACATCTCTTTTGAAGATCAGGTTGTACTCTATATAACTTAAGTAAAACTACAAAAATAGTCTGTTCTAACAGGTCACTGAAAAATTTCGACAGTAAATAAAAAACTTGTTTACAACATTTGTATCCCATTTAAAAATGTCCCTTTAACATTTTCCTGTTTTTGAATGTCAAGTCAAAATAAAATACCTTATTGTAAATAGCCTATTTATTAGCACTGACAAAATTGTGCCTACCTTTCCATAAGCTGAGTTGAAGTCAGAATACTAATATTGTATTCCATTGCCCCCCAGGTGGCCGGTTCCATGAAGCTGGAGCTGGCTCAGTACCGTGAAGTGGCTGCGTTCGCCCAGTTCGGTTCAGACTTGGATGCTGCCACCCAGCAGCTGCTCAACAGAGGCATGCGTCTCACTGAGCTTCTCAAGCAGGGCCAGTATGTGCCCATGGCTATTGAGGAACAGGTAATGTGGTTGGGAATTACATTGTTCATAGTATACACCTTACGCCTCAGCTGAGGCTCCCATAATAAAGACTCTGATTTTATTCCTTTTTTTAAAACCAAGGTTGGCCTAAGTCTTCCAGCCGTATTCGCCCGTCACCTAGATCATGTTTTTCTAACCTCTGCCACTCCACATTACAGGTTGCCATCATCTACTGCGGTGTCCGTGGTCACCTCGACAAATTGGACCCCTCCAAGATCACAGCTTTCGAAAAGGAGTTCACCGCTCACATCAAGACTAGCCACCAAGCCCTGCTCGCCACCATCGCTAAGGACGGACAGATCACGCCGGAGTCTGACGCAACTCTCAAGAAGCTCGTCACGGAGTTCGTCTCTACCTTCACTGCCCAATAAATAGTATAAGAGCAAAGCTGTGACGCGATATTGAGCCGACGCGCGCTAAGAACGCAAGGCCGGCTCAATCTCCCGAACGCAGCCACGTCGTCGGTGTAATAATAATTTCCTAAAAGTCGTTGTTACATCAACGGCTGTTTAGTAGTGTCTGTCATTCATGTGGACTGTATTGGTGTTGATACAATCATGGAATGTATTTATCTCTGAAGTCAGGAGCAGGTTATATAAATAAAATCGTAAAAATTTATCGTCGTAATTGTTTTGGTTTTTTTTTTCACCGATTACCGATCCAGAAAGTTTAGCGGTAGGCGGATCTAGGTTATTGGCCGCGTTGCCAACCCAAGTGTAGTGCAAGTCAATATCAATGGCGGCTGTAAAGCTTTGATTAACTTTAAGTTGGAAGTTGTG
This sequence comes from Ennomos erosarius, assembly GCA_963580505.1. NCBI lineage: Eukaryota > Metazoa > Arthropoda > Insecta > Lepidoptera > Geometridae > Ennomos > Ennomos erosarius. Next base: position 9,727,004 of record OY756993.1, on the reverse strand, counting down.
AGGTCGGCGCGGAACACTGCGCAGTAGCATTAATTATGTAGAGGTACGCGGTGTGTGCAGCGTGTGGGGGGCTTGCAGCGCACTTCACGGCCTCCGCCATTGCATTTGAAGCGCACTACATCACGGATAGTCTGCTTCGTCTAGTAGACAATAATGTCTACTCGCAAAGATGTATCGGCGCTGCTAGGACTAGGAGCCCGAAGTGTCAATTCAAGTGGCTCGCGTGGCAGCTGCTCCGGCCCCGTATCCTCCTTTTCCTTGGTGTCCTATCGTCATTTATATCTTACCACAACAGTCCGTACTGTTGAATCCAATTCTAATCCGAATCCAATGTTATATATATTTGGTAAAATGCGGATAGTGTAGAAATGAGTCGATCATATTTTAGTTTCATGCTGGATTTAAGAGTACCAAAAAAGCCACCGACATCCAAATTCCAAATAATGATTGAAATCTAGTGTCAAGAGTCAAGAGTAACCCTGCCGACCTATAATACTTGTCCTACTGTGATCCTATATTTCTTCTATTCCTTCCAAAATTTTTCGTTTATATAAAAAAATAACTATATCGTTGTATTTTGTATATAATTATAACGGATAGTACATTCAACATCCTTGGTAAATATGACCAAGAGGCGGAGAAAAAAGTACAGACTGCTATTCGCTACTAGATGGCAGCAATACTAAATAATCAATACAAATTTACTTATACAACTAGTTTTACTACCGGTCGGTAGATGGCTTTTTGAAAACTGGGCAAAACCCATAGACTAACAAAACTAAAATGTTTTTATTTAATCTGTGTTCTGCTAAATATTTTTTTCTTACCTGTGGCGGTGCTAGGCATAACTTTTTGGCGTTGACATAAAGATAATTGACAACTGGTTGACTGATAAATTAATCAAAAAAGAAGATGAAGAGTTTTACGGAAGGAATCGGTTGCAAATTGCAAAGCAAAACAAACGTAAGTTTTTTTGTGGTAAATGAAGAAATTACGAATTATTTGTGCCTTAATTAATTTTCGTATTATTAGCTATTCTCCTTTCTTTATTACACGGCCATTAACTTATACTGTGTCTATCAATTTTCAGTGAAAATATGGAATTTTTTGAACGGGCGCATGTTACCCGCAAGGATACATCTAAAAGAGAGAATAAATCTGAAGAGGCGGTGAAGAAGCAACTAAAACAGATGCTATCCGCTTACAAGAAAGGAAATAACCGAGAATTAAAGAGCTGCGCGGTCACTGAACATAAATGCGATTTTGATGATCTGAAATCTGTGAGCGACTTTTCAGAGATGAGCTTTCCTACAGAAGCTGAAACTCGAAAAAATGAAAGTTCTCGTGAGACTCAATCAAGTATCGAACACAGTCTGAGCTGTAGCAATGATCACAGCACTAGTAACTCGGACATGACTAAATCTAACAATGAAAGTACAGACAGTTTTGGGTCTGTTACCGAATTTGTAGAGGAATTTAAATCTTTATCTTCATCACGTGACGTTACTACAAGTGATTTTTCTTCAACATATGATAACTCATCAATAACATCAAGCCATTTAGAAGATAGTGATATTTCCATTCTAAGCAGTCTTGAAACATCATCAGGTACAGAAAGTGATGTGACTGATGATGAAACCTTTGATCCTGATGGGTCTTTAGCTAGTAAAATTCTTGAGAATTTGGGTAAAAGTCCTACTTCTAGTAAAAAGAGAAAAATTACTAAAGAACACAAAGTTCCTAGCAAAGATACAAAGGATGAAAAACGGGAACAAGTTAAAAAAGAAGTGCTAGAAATTTCACCTAAATCTGAAGCTAGAAAAGAAAAGAAACAAGAAAAAGTTCCTAGCAAAGAAACACTGAATGAAAAGCGGAAACAAGTTATAAAAGAAGTGCTAGAAATTTCACCTAAATCTGAAGCTAGAAAAGAAAAGAAACAAGAAAAAGTTCCTAGCAAAGAAACACTGAATGAAAAGCGGAAACAAGTTATAAAAGAAGTGCTAGAAATTTCACCTAAATCTGAAGCTAGAAAAGAAAAGAAACAAGAAAAAGTTCCTAGCAAAGAAACACTGAATGAAAAGCGGAAACAAGTTATAAAAGAAGTGCTAGAAATTTCACCTAAATCTGAAGCTAGAAAAGAAAAGAAACAAGAAAAAGTTCCTAGCAAAGAAACACTGAATGAAAAGCGGAAACAAGTTAAAAAAGAAGTGCTAGAAATTTCACCCAAAACTGAAGCCAGAAAAGAAAAGAAAAGCAAGAAAAAAGTTCCGTATAGTGAAGAGTGTACTGATAATAAAGGTTCCAAACGCCTTGGAACAAGAGATGAAACTGACTACATAGACATAAACACTGAAATGATGGAAGATACATTGAATGAAAACAGTATTTTGGATGATTCATTATCATCAAATAACTCTTCCACAAATTTCATATCTGTTTCTGCAGTTGATATGCAAAGCCAAAGCCTAGGTGACATTGTTGGAGACTACGTACATCCAACAGTTAGAAACATGCCATCAGAAAAACAAAATATTTTTCACGCACAGTCTTGTAGATACGCCATATTGGATGAAATTATGTGTGTAGATGATGTTGAAGAATTAAGCAGCTTAGTGCCAGAAATAGATGAAGAATTAGCCATAGAAGACTTGACTTTAGATACAGACGCACCAGAGGTTGAAGAAAGTACAGCGTATGATGACACCATTGAAACTGAGGATTATTTTGAGCATGAAAGCTCAATAGAATTAGAGCCAGCATCAGTTCCTATTAAACTGTATAGTGGTAGAAATAATTACATTTTAGTAATGAAACATCCAGCTGAGTTATTTGTACATGGAAAAGTATCAGTTACAGCTATTGGAGGCTCTGTAGAAGTATTTGGCTATATACTACAAGATGATTCCATCAACATATATGCACCATACTGCTATTTTGCACAAAGTATAAAAACAGGGGTAAATAGAAGTGCATTTCACGGACTGTTTAGTAAACTGGCTTCAGAGGGCTTAACAGGATCAGAAGCAGAAGAAATAATTACAACTGTTGAAGAATATGATGCTATAATTAGTCTAAGTAAACTTGATTGTGCTAAGATGGAATTTGTAGATAATAATTTTACAGCAACTGAGCTTTTTTCTAAAAGAAGTGACCAAACGCCAAAACTTTTCAAAAAGGCAGCTGAAAACTTAGGATGTTCTCTGTATTTAGATCATCCAAAAAAGGTGTTCACAGAGAAAACTAGTTGGGATGAACTTGTTATGTGTGGAATGAGTAAGTATTCCTTTTATTTACAAATAGAGATGTCAGAGTTAGACAATCAGTGTGCAAAATTTCATCCAAATTGTTTCAGCCATTTTGATGTTAATGCCAATGTAATTAACAAATAAACAAGGATTTCTCTATATTAAATAACAATAGTAAATTAATTTTATTCTAAAACATTTCAGATGACCGTAGCAAAGGGATTATTTGCGGTGGGAAAGGTACCGGAAAGTCAACATTACTCCGTTACTACGTAAACAGGCTACTTTGCAATGGGCCAGTGTTGGTGATAGATTTAGACCCTGGACAGGCAGAGTTCACAATGCCAGGAAATGTGTCTGTCAGTGTTGTGGACAGTCCATTGATTGGACCAAACTTCACACATCTGAGGAAACCAGAGAAGTATGCCTATACATTTCTTTAGTAATCTTTAAAAATGTAATTCTTTGGGGTACCAAACAGTAGTGAATAAGTTTACAGCTGTGTTGGTGATAATTAATAAGTTGTTAATATTAATAACAATATGTATTTAGCACTGACCTCTATTATACTAATAATAGAGATCAGTGGTATTTAGTATTTTGGTCTCTTTTATATGTCATGGAACTATGAAGCATAGTAACACTAAATGACTTTTATTGGACACTCAAACAAAAGAATGTTTACTTTTTATGATTGTTCTACCACCAAGCTTTGTTTTGCTTCTATTTAATTTGCAAGTTCAACTAAGTGGTGTTTCTTTGTTCATCAATGCATTGAAAGCATATCTCGCCAATGGCAACTTCTAACGCTTTTTTAAATGTTTCAGAGCATTAAACATTGGCATGATAAATACAATGGACAATCCTTCTCGATACATCTCTGCTGTTAAGGAAATAATCACCTACTGCTACTCCAACGAAGCATACCATTCAATGCCTTGGATAGTAAACACAATGGGAATGTGCAACCATATGGGGCTAAAATTTATTACATACATAATACTGGAGATCCAGCCTACATTTGTATATCAAATTGATTCAAAAGTAGTTAAAAAGAAGTTCGAATTTGAACTTCAATCCCATACGATTACAGAACTTTATGAGGGAAATAAGAATGACAGATTATTTACGAATGTAAAGAATCCATACAACTTAGATTATAAATTCATTTTGGGTGTAAATGAAGAGAGTTCACCGGGCTCATCTCCTCATAAAGCAAACAATAATTTTGCTCTATCTCCAAAGGACGAGAGATACCTGAATGTGTTGGCATATTTTAGTGAACTGCTGGAGGTCTATGGGAAGAGTATACTGGAAATTGTGCCATATGAGTAAGTAAATATAGGTTTATACTTTTAGATAATTTTTGAATAGCAGGCGCCATCTCCGTAGGTGAAGTATCGCGGCGGTCGACATCGGTAGAAGCGCGACGTCATCGACAACTCCATACAATTACATCTTTAAAACAGCATTTTAATAGATTGAAATGTTTGCGTGTCTGTAGGCTTCGTCTTCTCATTAGAGGGTACAATCTAACTACATTGTTAGAATTATCATTTACATTCAGTAATTGTTACAAAATGAATGCAGTTGGCCTTCACACATTATCACTTAGGAGTGACATTATTCAGTGGGGAGTGATAGACAGTTTTACTCTATCTAAATAATTATTTTTATGCAGGATCGAACCCACACCATAAATTGTCTACTCCCTAAAAAATTACTTATCTAATGATGTGTGACGCCAAACGATAAATGTATGAGAATGATGACAAAACCTGCGGAAAAGTTTTCCGCATAGCTAAACACTACCATCCCATACATTTTGACTTATCGTTTAGCGTTAACGCTAATGGAAAGGGAACTTTGCTAGACCCCCAGAGTAATTAAGTTCTGTAGTTCTACTTGATCGCTAGCCTAACAGAAAAGCTCATTGCATTGCAATGAACCCTAACGCGAAGACCTACCAGAAGCAAGGCCTCCCGTATGATTTCATTAAAATCAATTGATTCTATTTCCGGATCACTTGAACGGTTCAGTTGGGTCCGTTTATAATAGTGACGCGACAACTATGAGTCATTGTTGGTCCAGCGCTGGCAGCGAGTGCAAGGTTCGGATGTTCTAAACCGGTTTTAATGAAGCTGCTTTCGAGTAGGGCGTCATCCCTATAATTGATATTGGTTCAGGGAAATACACATCAGTGGAATAAGACTGAATTCGCAAGGACTGGGCCACATACCTACAGGGCATGACTCCTCTCACGATTTTCTTTCACAAACTCTCGTGGTTTCGGATTTGGCCATCACCACCTTTCTCAAAGAACATCCTGTAAACCCCACAATGGATACCCCGGTTTCATCTCTTAGGATGACGGCCACCTTACCGTATGACATTTTTTTTCGGTTGCCTTATATATTTTAAGTTCTGAATGAATGAGTTTTTAGACACACAGGATGGAAGAGTTTTCATAGATGTAACTTATGATGCATTCGTCTGTGCATTGTGTCCACGAAATCATCAGTTTCCGATGACAGTTATCGTTACGTTTAATTGTTAGTGTAGTAATGAGTAATTGAGATATCTCGAGGCTCCTGGAATCGTGTCACGCGTGAATCATTCCACGACGACAATGGTCAATCACTCTGTTATCATTGTACCGAGTGAACGGTGCTGCTGTAATTAGATTGCCATGTTTTTGAATATCTTGGGACTAAACCTACTGTTAGGAGCCAGTTGTCATGATTTTGTAGTACGAAAACTGTAGCAACCTTTATCATTTTGGTCTATTTGAAATGGACAGCAACAGTTTGAGCTGTTAGTTTTGAAACAACAATAAAAATGTGTCTGCTAATCTTGATGTAGAATTAGTACTTAGTGGATGTCCAATCTATTTTCAATATTCCTATAGAAGCTTCAGTTCAGAATCATTTTAATTTGTAAACATCCTGCAACATTGGAAAAGTTTGACGCGATTGTTTGAAATGTTTGTCAACTGCCTAGCAGTAGCGGGAACGTTATATTTTGATAACAGTTTGCTCGCTTACTTATTATTCTAGACCAATAGACCCAGCCTTCAAAACGGTTTACGAGCCCCATATTTTCAACGATGGTTTAGCGAACCTTCTTATTGCAAATTAATGTAGACAGTCGTTTAGTTAAACCAGACTGTCACATAGTTAATCTTTGCTATTGTTATCTATTCCAGCCAGTGGTCTAGTTTAGATGCACATGCATTTAATTAACTATGACAAAGTTGAAAGTTTTTCCCGTCACTTTTCCTCTCAATCTTTAAAGTCAAAGAATGTATTTTCTTTTTCAGAGTGAGTATACGCGATCTATACGTCGGTGTAAACGTAAAAATACCAGAGGAGGCTCTAACGAAGGTGATCAATGGTAAAATAATAGCGCTGTGTCAACTTACGGCGGCAGATAAGGGGAAAATGTTTACCCTCGGCGATAAGGCGCTCTTGTCTCATGGATATGGTAATTTTTTTTGTATTTTAGGGGACTGTTTAAAACTATATTTAGCAAACTTAGCTGCACGCATGGTAATGCATACATTATTGAATTCAAGTCCAATCAGAATCACAAACCAATCTTAGGTACTCGTCATCACCATTAACAGTCTGAAGACATCCACTGCTGAACATAGGCCTCCCCCAGGGAATGCCACTTTGAGCGGCTGCTCGGCTCCTGCATCCATCGGCTCCCCGTGGCGCGGATCTTAGGTCCTATTTAGAGTGAGATTCCTAAGGTAATCAATCAGTTTCATAATCAATCATAAGTTTTATAAAAATATTATCAGCTCCTTGAGAGGATTCATTTTCTATTCTGCTAAATACTTAGCATTAGGATACAACTAAAATTGTGACTGGTGTATGTTAAGATCATTTCTGGTCATCTGTTAACAACTTCTAAGTTCATATTTATCCCCCTATGACCTACCTACTGTTATGCATTTTGGTACAAGAGAAGTGTGAACTATTGGGTTCAGGCAGATCTGTGGCATTTAGCATGCCTATTGGCTTAATGACTCTCAAAATAGCCTGGTATCTAGAATTCCTATTGGATTTTAATAACATCCAAAATTGGACATGGGAACAAGAAAAATAATAGGTACATAAAGAAAATCTAACAATATTGCACAGTACAATCAGTTCAGAAGTTTAAGTGACACATTGTAAGGAATAGTATGTCATAGAATGATCAAGAGCATTTTAAAGTTGATGACCATTATCCCCATTTATGACTCAACAGTATGATGTCAGACAAGTATAGACTAAAGCAAATGAAACCTATAATACAAACTTATGTATTTAATTACTATCATAAAAACGCGTTATCAATAAAAGTAGTGTAATAAAGTGCTGATTAACTCTGATAAAGGAAAAACGATTATGTTCATGTACACTTTTTACAGGTCTTATACGAGGCATCGATTTTGAGAAAGGCCTGTTGTATATTCTGACACCAATCCCCACGGAAGACCTGAACTTGGTTAATGCGCTGGTGTATGCAGATTGGATGCCAGAGTTGCGAGGACAAGAAAAGGAGCTGCCTAGTGGCGCAATAGTCCCGTACCGGACTGCCACGGACTTCCATCAGCGTAGTCTCATGTGCTCACCCAGAAGACGCTTCAATCCCTTACAACTACTAAAAGCAACGAGGAGTTCCTAAAGTGAAACCTTCAGTTATTAGTTATAAACTTGTAATTGGAATAGATCCAAAATAATAAACCTTAATTATAAAAGGAAGTCTAATTATAATGTTAATTCATTTTATATTTGAAAAGATAATTTTGTACTTACAATACTAATAAAACATAACATATTATATTGATGTTTTTAACTTAAATATTTCCCCATCCTAAACATTGTTTGTATTATAAATGCTGTATTTTATAAAAGTCAAAAAGTGTAGAAAAGAATTTGATAAAATATGGGGTTCCTTTATTGCTAATAAATTATATTAGGAAGTTAAAATTTCACACAAACAATAGATTACATAAAACTGCCTAGAGAATCAGATTGTACGCCTCGGGCGCTTGCTGACAGGCACTTTAGCTGAGAATGGGCGAGCGCTCCATGTCAAATAACACATCCTACACAATATAAACATCACTATTTTATTGAAAAAATTAAAATACAAAATACCAAACTAAACGAGTCTCGGTGACGGACACCGGTCGAGGATTTTATAACTATAGTTGAAGAAATGCTATAAGTATAAACATGATAGCACAAAAAATCAGTGCCCTCCAGTGACAGAAGGTCCACTTTTGCCCCTGACTATAATGTTAAGGCATTTACGCTTACTCGTAATAGATATACTATAAAATATACAAGTACCAATGGTGAAAGTGTAGCCACACAAATACTGTTTTATGTGCGTGCAACGCGGGTCGCGACATCGCGTCAGCTGTCAGTATCGGAAGGAAGCACTGTGTGGCCGACGCCGCGACTGCTGCAGTTATAGAGTCGTATCAAACAGTTATCAGGCAGTATGCGAATGATTCATAAATCAGAGTTCTCCCGAAAACGGCACTTACAGCAGAGAACACCTAGTCTTCTTCTTCTTCTTGACCTGTAACGCAGCGCGGGTGGCTGTTTCGAACACTTCACGCACGCCTTCCTTACTTTTGGCGGAGCACTCAAGGTACGCGAAGGCATTGATTTTCTCGGCCATGGCACGGCCTTCCTGTGGCTTGACGGGCTCCTGTTTCATCTTGCGCAGCTCGTTGATGGTGGCGGGGTCGTTGCGCAAATCTTTCTTGTTGCCCACCAAGATAATAGGCACATTGGGACAGAAGTGTTTAACCTCGGGCGTCCACTTCTCGGGGATGTTCTCTAGCGAGTCAGGTGAGTCCACCGAGAAACACATGAGGATTACGTCGGTGTCAGGGTACGATAGCGGCCGGAGCCGGTCGTAGTCTTCCTGCCCAGCCGTGTCCCATAGCGCCAGCTCCACCTGTTTGCCATCCACTTCGATGTCGGCGACGTAGTTCTCAAACACTGTCGGCACGTACACTTCCGGAAACTGATCCTTGCTGAATACGATTAGAAGGCATGTTTTACCGCACGCACCGTCACCAACAATCACTAATTTTTTGCGTATCGCAGCCATCGGTCCTGTGAAACAATACAACGAAAATGATTACGATCGTGTCGAGCGTCAACGCCTTTCATGACTTATAAATATGGCCGCCATAGAAATATGGGTAGGGAGCAGTCAGACAAGCCCTCAATTGTGAATAAGCACCTGAACTAGCGGAAGAAGAACAGCACCACCACATAGTACCCTCACATGCGAGGGTGTTATTTATTAGATTTTGTAGCTACCTGAAGATTCTGGCTAATTTCAGTGGAATATTGCCTATCGACACTTTTCAATCGTCTCTGCTCATCACAAGCACTTTCGTTCGTATGTCATCGATGTTGCTATTAATCAAAATCGTGATGAAATCATCGCATGTTTTTTGCCAAAGTATTATAAAACACATAGGGTTATATCACATACTACTTACATAAAAATAGAAATACACAAATACATTTGTTTCTTGCCGATTAAACAAAAACTCATATAACAAAATATAACTTTCATTTATTAAATTATTGCCATGTTAGTAAATAAACCACAGATAATGATATAAAATGGTTTTTAATTTAAACATACCCTGTATTCCGATTCACGCTGTAATCGCTCACAGCACTCACGTTGATTTTTCAGCGTTCCGATTCAGATATTGCCACAGAGTAACCGGAGAGAGCATTAGAGTAAACATTTCGTAATATTTTGTTGTGGGCAAGGCTACACTACTCGGCTCACCACACTTCATTCGCGTCGATAATCGAGACATATTCGGGAGTTGTACATTGTGGATGGTGGCACCGGGCGACGAGCATTTTGCAAAGGTGCACGAGGGCCGGTCATGAATAACGCGATTCAGTAAAGAAGATATAAACCTTTCTTATGCTTACCTTTTTCCTAAAGCCAATGTTCAAAATGTTTAGTTTAAATAATATAATAGGTATTTTCCGTAATACGTTTGTCATGCATGATTAAAGTTAAATATTACGGAACCCTCACGAACGAGCTAGCAACGCTGCTGACCCGCGTTTGCCGCGCAACTGCTGTCAATTTTCATACAATTTTGATAGCAGTTGAGCGGCAGACGCGCGTTTGCAACGATGTTAGCCCTTCGTAATAGGGGGGCAGTACTAAGCATAGACCAACATGCTAGCGATACGATTAATTAATGTAATTAGCCTCTATATCAGTTTTAATTAAACAAATAAATAAATATATAAATTGCAATGCTCTTGACGTGATTATTTATATGAGTGGAGCTTCTCCATTTTTTTTAATATTTTGGCTCCACACATTGTGTATTTAGCCAGTGTATAATTTTCATCGTGTTATAAAATATTTCACGTAAACTCATGTACGCAAACTAGTCATAGTCCAGTCTAAGTCAGAGTCATAGTCCAGTCTAAGTCATGCTCCCTCCAGCAAAGTGGCAACTTTACTAGAAGCTTCTATGGAGTTTTGGAAACAACACGAAAAATCACGTTTCACCACATTATATCACTTGCCTTCACTCATGCTCGTAATTCAGCACTTAATGCGTAAAACGCCACCAATTTTAAACATTAACACTGAGAAAAGCAGAAGTTTTGAAAAATAATACAATGCAACGACGTGAACTTTCCGCGTTCCCGCCAAAACTCTCATTTTTGATTTTATCTCTACGAGTTTTTAGGTTAGACCAAGGAACTTATACGTATATTATGGTTAGACAGACATAAAATAAATTCTGATTTACAGAATCAGAATTTATTTTATGTCTGCCCGTAGCTGAAACGTTCATTCATTTTTATATCAACTGTCAACAGAACAAGTAATGTCAATGCCAACTTCTGCTTACAATTTATATTTCCACAAAGGCCAGTGCCCATGGAGGTAAATATGAATATAAACCGTCATAGATAATTCACGTTATTACTACTGTCTATTGTGTCACTAACATAGTAAAATTCTTATTGTTGAATAAAACCAATATTTCCTTGGTTTTGTCTTTACTTTATCAGCTATGTAATTGTATATTCTACAATAATATACAATACCTCATGAAGCTAATAAAAAAAGAAGGAGGGCATCCCGTCTGATCCCAAACTGAAGCACCCTTAGGATGCCGGAGCGCTTCGTACGTACGAGCGGGCACGCACACACTCACATCCAAAGACTTTTTATCCAGACCAATAATACGAAATTAAAGCAGGGCAAAAGGTTTATTCCTAACCTAACCCGAAAACCTAACCCGGTAGCGGGTTAGGTTAGGAACAGCAAAATAAATATTATTTTCATTCCTAACGTAACCCTCTATTGAACCTAACCCGAAATGATATTCCTAACCTAACCCGCAAGCAGGTTAGGTTAGGAACGGCAAATAAATTTATTATTTTCGTTCCTAACGTGACCCTCTTTTAAACCTAACCCGAAATGATGAAGCTACTAGTTTGACCTGGAACCAGGTTTAGTTGAACAGCAAAAATTAAAGCGTATTCAGATTTTAAAAAAGCGTAGGTGGTAGCTTCCTTTTTCCTTACCCTAACGATAAACAACAGGAATTAAATAATATTTATTATACATGGTCCACCTCATTTTTCGGAGTTTTTTTACCCGTGTTACTACCAGTACTAATCATTATCATCATCATCATCATCAACATCCCGAAGACGTCCGCCGCTGAACATATTCCTCTCATATTCTTCGCGGGGAGCCGATGGATGCAGGAGGCAGGTGGATAATATTTATTATATTTGACACGTGTCATTATGACATATGTTTAATTTTTGACAGATGTCCAAATTTTGACAGATGTGTAATTTTTGACGTCTTATTTTTCAATTTCAGGTCACCCACTTTACTTCATCATCATCATCATTAGCCCGTAGATGTCCACTGCTGAACATAGGCCTCCCCCAGAGAGCGCCACTTTGTGCGGTTGCTTGCCTCTAGCATCCATCGGCTCCCTGCATTTCACCCATCTTACTTATAGTTTCCAAAAGCCGTTGACCAGCTCCATCTCAGAGAAGACTTCGTAATGATGTTAGATTTTTCTGGTGGTCACATGAAATATACCTACCCACCCCCTTACTCGGATTTTACCCACCATGTCAGACCGCTAAGATCAATTCATTCAGTCAGTCAGTGAGTGAGCCAGTGGGTAAGGAGCTTTATCATCATCAGCCCGTAGATGTCCACTGTTGAACATAGGCCTCCCCCAGAGAGCGCTACTTTGAGCGGCTGCCCGCCTCCTGCATCCATCGGCTCCCCGCGGTTTTCACCAGGTCGTCGGTTCACCTAGTGGGGGGTCTGCCTACGCTGCGCCTTCCGGTTTGTGGTCGCCACTCGAGAACCTCCCCATCGGTTGTCAGTTCTGCGAGCGATGTGGCCTGCCCATTGCCATTTCAACTTGCTCACTTTAAGGAGCTTTATAGTCATCTGCTAATGTTAAAAATTAGATATCTCTCTAAAATAAGACAACCGTAAAAACTTCGACATCTGTCAAAAATTCGACAGCTGTCAAAAATTCGACATCTGTCAAAAATTTGACATCTGTCAACATGACATCCGTCAACATGACATATGTCAAAATATAATATTATCATAGGTTGCATCTGCAGCGTATTGCTACTATCTATTAGTAATACGAGAGCTATTATGACTTGTACTTATTACTACTACCGCAAGACGCAGCGTAGGCCGCTCCCCCTCTAGGTGGATCAACGGTCTGGTGAAAACCGCGGGAGCCGATGGATGCAGGAGGCAAGCAGACGCTCAAGGTGGTGCTCTATGGGGGAGGCCTATATTCAGTAGCGGACGTCTTCGGGCTGTTGATGATAATGATTACTACTGATACTGGACGAGTACCTGTAGTAATCATCATCATGTCCACCTACAAGAGTACCTACTTTTGTAGATGGACCATGGGCAATAGATATTTAATATTAATTCCTGTTTATCGTTAGGGTCAACCAAGGGCAAGAAAAAGTATGCTCGTGGTCTACCTTGGTGAACTGAGTAGGTGGACCAAGGGCACTGCCCAGAAAAAAGGTACCCTATTACCTACCCTTTTCTAAAAGCTAATTCCGCTTCCCTTTTTCTGTTCCCAACTAAACCTGGTTTCGCGTCACGTTAGCTAGATAATTTCGGGTCAGGCTTAGACGAGGGTTACGTTAGTTATGAAAATAATCAATTTTTTGTCGTTCCTAACCTAACCTGCATCCTGTCCGATTTGCGGGTCAGGTTAGGAATGATTCGCTACGGTATTTCGGGTTAGGTTAGGAATGAAAATAATATTTATTTTGCTGTTCCTAACCTAACCCGTTCCTAACCTAACCCCTAACGCCTTGTTATCTCAAAGAACGCTTCAAGTTCTTACACCAGACCCACCCCTTGTCCCTGCGTTCCTCCAAAACTCTCCAGCTTATGCCTCCCGTCCATACCTCCCAGTTCTACGATAAATCCTTCACGGTGCAAGCCGTCCGGTTGTGGAATGCGCTTCCCACAGAAATTAGACATGCTAAGTCATTGACCATATTTAAAAGTATGGTGCATCACTACTATCTGTCGTTATAATTGCTGCTATTTATTATTTACTGCTACTTATCATCATTTAAAAATTATGTATTAGTTTATTGTATTATAACGTATATACGTATTTGGATGTAGGTATATTTATTAGTACCAAATTAGGTAATTGTTTTTTTTTATCTCGTGGAGTATTTAGTTATTTATCTGTATTTGCTTTATCTATTAAATTGTTTTGCACCGCCGTTTATTCTCTCTACTGATACTGTCCATCCAAAGGTTGTCTGGAAGAGATCGCTGTCAGCGATAAGACCGCCCATTGTTGCACTAGTACGTAAATTTTATTGTATTCCTATTTGTATGTTTATTTGTGAAACAATAAAGAGTGCTCTATCTATCTATCTATCTAACCCGCCACCGGGTTAGGTTAGGAATAAACCGGGCAAAACCGTACACACCACTTTGGGTGTGATTGATTCTCAGCTGTCAAAATCAAAATCAGTAGTTACTTGGGTGTGCTTTTGAATACATACCAAAAAAATGCCGTCTTGCGTGATAAAACTGTGCCGAAATCACTCGAGGCACGAATCACAGAAGCACACGATCTCATTTCACTTGTAAGTGGCCTTAATCATGTATTTTTATAAGATTATTTTAATTATTTCTATTTGACGAAGAGTATTTCACATTTCACAATAAAAAGTTGACTGTCCTTTGGGGGCGAGGGTCCCGGTACGTTCTTCTTCTCGTGTAGGCAAGTGGTCAGCCCTGTCAGAATTTTTAGGCCGCCCAAAGTCTTCTGACTTGGCTTAACGACTATTGTCTTACGACAACAGTCGGGACCGACGGCTTAACATGCCCTCCGAAGCACGGTAGCGCTGTTCTAAATAGCAACTTTGCTGTAGCGGTCACCGATTATGTAGTGACTGCAGCGAACGTTGCTTTGTTTTACCGATCGGTTAGGAACGGCTAGTCGTGCTTCGCTATGAGCGCTACAGGTAGGTACGTTTTACGTTAAACTGCTTACACTGTAGCGAGGAAGGACCTCAGAATAAAATGCATACACTCAATAAAATCCCTAATTTTTTATCTGGTTTCCATATAGTACCTGCATCCTATGGTTAGTTTGGGACTAGATGGCGCTGTGCGAAATATCCACACATATTTAAATTATTTAGTAGTTGGTAAGGGTGTTTCTTAATTGTAATTTTTATTTTATTTTAAATATTGTTATTAATTCTGCTTTACCATGTATCCCTAGTGCAGGCACCATACAGTGTAATGACTTCTATTATATTCATAACACAAATACGTATGTAACTTATTGCATGACCTACTGTAATTTTTGAATATTTTCTTAAAAGTATTTCTATTTAATTTTTCTACTTAGTAATACCACGGATGGAAGGACCAAGGATTTTTTCACAGATAGAGGGAGAGCTGGTGATAAAAACTGATTGAATAAGACAATAAATAAAACAATTAAAACATGCTGTACATCAATATATTCAACGGATTGTTCCCATATTTACAAAAAGTACGTGTTCCAATATAACCCTTAGCAAACTAACACAATTCAAAAAGTTTATTAATCACTAGTAGGTACCTATCACAAATTTGTAAACATTCTAAGATACAGGCCAGGATAATAATAAAAGAACTATTAGGTCTTTGCTTGTGGCAAGTTGTGTATCCTAATGCTTACCTACAATAGTTTAACAATATAATAGGTTTATTTATAGTTTTCACCTATACCTATGAATAAATTCTTAGATAACTTTGGAAAAAAATATGAAAACGATATGCATAAATAGTCTTTTTAATATAACTGAATATGACAATCTTATGCCCGCATTAGACCCCAATCTCACCTGATGGAAAGTGATTGAGAAGGTCCACGATGGAACAAACTTCCTTGATTACTTTAATGATACCTATTTTAGTAGTAACTTATTTTCTTATTCTTAAACTTTTTCATTTAAAATTTTGGGACATGTAGCGTCATCTATTTTATATTTATTGAACTGTTTTGATATTACACAATAGTTATTTTTCTCGAAGTACGCAAAAGTAAAAGTAAGCAAATGAAATAGTAGCTAAACAATGGTTTAAAATAATTTGAATTTAAAAATGTATTCATAAGCATGTAGGTAAGTAGGTACTATAAGTATTTATCAAGCTATTCAAAATATTGGGTAGGTGTATATGTCACCGTCTTATTGTAAAAACCAATAAATAAATAAAAACAAAAAAAATGTAACATTTTATTTGTAAAAAAAAACTAAATTAAAACCGGTTGTTTATAAACTGTTGATTTATTGCAAACTGACAATCTGTCTTACAAGAACACGGATGATATTTCGATTATTTATAAACAGTCGGTGCCTAGCGGTGAGTTTATAAAAAAACGGGTTTTACTAGCGTTTTTTTTAATTGTGAATAATGCACCCTTTTTGCTGTAATTTATTGTTTTTTTAGAGTCACTAGTGGCTAACCAGTAGGTTACGACGACGAGCGAAGCGAGGAAGAGTGTTAGGTTAGTTTTGACCACACTAGAAGTACACAATTAAGAAAAAACTAAGTAATGCCGATTAATTATAAACAACCGAAATATCGACCGTTTTATTGTGAGACACATTGCGCGTTTGTAATAAATCGACAGTTTATAAATAAACGCGTTTTTTTTATAAACTAACGGTTCTTACAATAAACCGGTGACATATATTTTAAAAACTTAGGTACATTGGAAATTGGAATATAAAAGCTAAGTAAAAGTAGCCATTTAGCCAAATATAAAAATAAATGCTTTGTATTTTTTTATATAAACTATAAGTATGAACGAAAAATACTTAAAGTAGGTATATTAAACAAAAAAACCTGTAAAAGTATAAAAATTAAATTCATTATTTCTCTTAGACCATTTAGAAATGGCACTGAACCAAAAATACAGTATTTATTGCACCAAAACAATTTTCTTAGTTCGTACGCCAGGCAAATGATTGAGAACCAAATATGTCACAAATCAGCCTCTTTCAGTAAACATATAAACATAACAAGTTAAATATCTCCTATCATCATAAAAACATTAGGTATAAAGAAGTTTATTCACCCTCACAAAAAACAACTCCAGTTAACTTAATCTTACAATATTTGTCAGTGTAAGGTGCAAAAAGTAATTAATAAAGGCACGTTTAGATTATCACAAAAATCGGTAGTAGTTGTCTCAAACTGGTTACATATCCTCCGAAGCCTGAAAAAAGAATAATTATAAAATTAAAAAAAAAATTACCATGTAAGTGGGTAGGTACACACTTTAGTGATACAACTCTCACTTGAAACTCAAAAATATACGGGAAAGTTTGCTCGAACCGGAAAGAATTTTTGCACTTATGCTATCAAGTGCAAAAGATCTTTAAATTTCCGTGCTAGAAATTGCACTTCAAATCTTTAAGTAGTATGATAACTATTTGGTCTGTTGATTAATAAGTAAAATACTTTAAAAATAAGAAAAACCGATCTATAACAATACATTTTAATTAAACCATTAGTACGAATAAAATCTTTTACTTACTACCTAAATTATCTATATTATAATAATTAACGGCTTTATATCACTTTGGAAACTCCGATTGGTGTTAGTGGAATAGAAGTCTCGAGTTCAGGACGTACCTATACCTACCTACTAAAACAACTACACATAATATCACGTGGTTCAGGTGGTGGACCAAGTCATCTCTTCCCGAGGGTGCTCATTGGTTCATCATCATCATCCACAGCCTGAAGATGTCCACTGCTGAACATAAGCCTCCCTCAGGGAGCGCTACTTTGAGCGGCTACTCGCCTCCTGCATCCATCGGCTTTCACCAAATCGTCGGTCTCCCTAGTGGCATGTCTGCCTACGCTGCGTCTTCTGGTTCGTGGCCGCCACTCGAGAACCTTTCTACCACATCGGTTGTCAGTTCTACTAGTAGTTTGCTCATTGGTTACCAGTTGATAATCGGCTGTCTTTAACCAGTGAGCATTTAGTAACTATTATTTATAATTTAATAAACGTACCTACTAGAAGCCCGGGCTAAGTATAAGTACTTCAAGGTGACCTTGAATTGGTATGTTATCCCGAAATGGGGGGACTGGGACCATGATACGCTAAAGTTGTAAGAGCCTTACTTGAAACTGGGTCTTTCAAAACCTCCATGGTAACCGCAAAATTGCACGTGCGATCGCTACGAGAGTTAACAAGATACTATAAAGTCATTTCTATACACAGGTCGTTAAACTCATTTATGTGCACTTTGTCAAGGACGAAGTTCAACCACCCAGCTGCGCGTAGGCTATTTTCGAACGTAAACTTTACATGGCATTTCTTCAATGAAAAACTATTAATTTAGTAGTCTTAGAAGAAACATTGTCTACCTTGGGGTGTAGATTTACCTACTTTCGGGATAACATACCAATTCAAGGTCACCTTGTATAATAACATCATGCCGTGTGGACCACTTTATCTCTGCCCGTGGCTGCCTTAAGAGCCGGCTAAGGGAATATAAAGGCAGAGTATGGGCGGCAGCATTATCCCTGGTACATACTTACATGAGAAATTTTTGACGATAAGAATCTAAAGGAGAAAGAATCTTCCGGCTGTTGATGTGATTACCTAAATTACCAGGGTAGATCCTCCTCCTGAAATTTTGCACCCGGAAACCGGAGTTCTTGCAAGTGAAACCGTTGGGCGGGACTAGTGGTATATTAATTTTAGTATAGACCGTATTCAAAAGCAACGCGAACGGACTAGACTAGTATGAAATCTTGTATAAGCAGATTTGGTTCACTTATTACTCTTATTAGGTCAGATTCCGCTTTCTCTTGTCCCATCAGTAGTTTTTTATTTGACTAGCCAGTTGTAGGTACTTACTACTTAGAATAACTACTTATTACTCTAAACCACTGTTATTTATTTTGTGTTGGTAGGAAGTTTTTGCTTTATTATCTGCAAAGTATAGCAGTTTTAATAATTTAAATATGTGTGCGGAATACGCGTAGATTTACCAGATATTTGTCTGCATTTATAATTTGGATGTGGTATTTTAAAATAAAACACAATAAATAATTTAAACAAATTTATGGATTAAAATACTGTTGTGAGTAGGTATTGTAGTACATTTTTATAAGTGATAACAATGATACTAATGAGGTAATCAATAATCAAGTAATATAAGTAGGCAAAGATTAGGTATTACTTATTTAAAAGCTAGAATCCATTTTTCCCATAGGTAAAAAAACACCTTTTTCGCTACTCGGTAGCTCTTAACGTAAAATGAGTCTTACATTGAACAAATATAACGACTAAAAATAACCACGCATGGCATCTATTCGACATACTGGCAACTAAGACTTTCATCCCGGGAGTCTCGGTCTCGAAAATTTCGAGAGTCTCGACGATTTTTTCGTATTTTCGAGACTCGAGACTGCTACCTCCAGTCTCGGGAATAACGAGACTTTTAAGACTTGAGTCAAACTATTCAACAATGTACTAAACCACGAGTATTGTTTATAGTTGTAGTTTTTATAGATTATCATCATCATCAGCCCGGAAACATCCTCTGCTAGATTCAGGCCTCCCTCATAGAGCAGCTGCTTAAAAATAATAATTTTGAAAGAGGTTCGACTAAAGTTTTCTACCATGAATTTCAACTGAGAATAAGCAAGCTACCAACTGCAAGCTAGTTTTGTGGCACATAATAATAGCAAGGGGTATACCTCTGACGAAATAATGTTGTAGGAAACTTTTCTTTCATTTTATGAGGATTGTTAAGGGCGTGTGGTAGGCTAGCGCGAATCCAAGCCGAAGCAACAGAACAATTAATAATTTTTAGTACTAGGCCAAAGTCTGAGGGCTGAGCGGCAGGGGTGGTGGTTCCAACGCGTGTTAATTTTACTGTAGGCAACATATTACTACAGTGAATATAATAGGTATTTTTAAAATCCATTATATAATATATATATATAACACCTCCATTGTATTTAGTTCAACTACTACACAAAGTTTCATGACCGTAATTAAAGTATTCACTGTTTATTTGTACGGTTTGGAGGTAACTTTGTAATTTTTTCCATTTAGAAAATTTTATTAATTCGCGTTTTTGCTATAAGTACATAAGACAGTATTAGTCCTGAACTTTATCATTCTAAACTTATATTAAATTCAAAGTTATTGTTGCAATATTGTTTGATAGGACGCGGGAATATGCTAAGCCTTTTCAAGCATTTTGGCGTGCTATAGACTTGATGATTCCCTACTAAAGAGGATTCTTGGTACATTGAAATCTTCTGTGATTACCAAGCGCGGTGATTATGGCAAATCCAATGATAAGCGTCGAAAGTAAGTAAGCGTATATTCAGCAGTGAACGTCTTCTGGCTGTTGAAGTGAATACATTTCTTCGTAAAAGTGAAAAAAAAAAATAGCTGCGATGTGTTCGCTAGCAGATAAATTAGAGATGAATTTCACAAATAGTTGTTATTTTTGCTTGTATTAGAGTTTTTAACAGTTTGATTAGCTTGCAATTACTGCCTAAACTAGTTCAACCCTACTTTTGACGTAGTCTCGAAAGTCTCATTTTTCTCGGGAATTTCGAGACCGGGTCGAGTCTCGAAAATTTTTCCCGGGAATCGAAAATGTAGCGAGATTGAAAGCCTTACTGGCAATCCTTAAATACTGCCGAGCGAGCTTTTATACAAATCTTCATACCAATTCGTCACTGTATAATCGATAAACTATATTTTTTTATAGACTTTTGACTATGTGTTTAGATCTAATAATTTTTATATGTATTTTATTGCCTACATTGCGTTGCGTTGAGACCGCGCATTATAATTAATACATAGCATGATAATATAAATACGTTACGTCACGCCACAGAAAACGACGGGACTCCGCGCTTACCCCATAAGTTCACTTTTTTACCTTTTGCCAAGCGAAGATGCCGTAAGAGACGCCCACGCCCAGCGCGAAAGCGAGGAAGTATGGCAAGAACTTCAAAGAGGGGCCGTGACGCTTGGCCATCAGTGTCTTGATGAATTTCAGGTTGCCCTCTGTATACGGAGGGTAGCGGCAACTGCAGAACAAATAGATTAATAATGAGCCGACTATATTCTATCAGAGCCAATAAAATTACTGGTTGAGTTGAGGTGTCTTCTATGATCGGGTTCCTAATACTTTAATTATGAACTACTGAAGTTTTTGAGCTGGGTTCGCAGGAGTTTTTATGTACCATCAGATTTGGGAGCTCTAGATTAGTGAAAAATAGCTCGCTCGCTCGTGCTTTGATGTTTATATATACTAGGTACTCCTTTCATTGTGATTGGATTCCAACTTTAAATATTAACTACAGAAGTTGCCTTTTCATTCCCTATTAAGATTGAGAGTACTTTTTGTTGCGGAACTTTTTCATTGTTGTAGAGTGAGAAAAGTAGGTAAGTAGGTACTTAGTTTACTGTATTAGGATGACTGGCTGACTAAGCGGCACACAACTTAGAGATAATTGAGTAACTAACCCGGATACCATTTCAACTTGCTAATCCTAAGAGCTATCGGTCACTTTAGTTCTCCTGCGGATCTCCTCATTTCTGATCTTATCTCGCAGGGAAACACAGAGTATTGCTTTCTCCATAGCCCGTTGCGCGACTCTACTGAGGTCGTTGAGCATGGTGCTGAGGTCATCGAGCGACTCCACCATTAGAGTCTGGCTAATGAAAGTAGAGACTGAAAATCGCGCGGCAAATTTAAAAAACATCGTTATGCCATCCCCAAACTAAGATAAAACTTGTTAATATTTATGCAAAACGGTAAAACTTAACATTTATCGAGGAATCAAAGTGATTTGTTCCAAGTTTTCTTCTTAGTTTGGGCTGCCATGCTGATATTTTTTAAATTTGCCGCGCTTTTTCAGTCTCTACTTTCATTAGCCAGACTCTATGACTATATCATCGGAAAAACGAAGGTTAGTGATATACTCGCCATTTATGTTGATGCCAAATCCTTCCCACTGCAAGAGCTTGAAAACATCTTCCAATGCGTTTGTGAACAGTTTCGGAGAAATAACGTCTCCCTGTCTCAGGGACAGGCCACATCTCTCGTAGAACTGACAACCGATGGGGAAGAAAGGTTCTCGAGGGGCGGCCACGAACTGGAAGACGCAGCGTAGGCCGGCCCCCCACTAGATGGACCGACGACCTGGTGAAAGCCACGGGGAGCCGATGGATGCAGGAGGCGAGCAGCCGCTCTAAGTGGCGCTCCCTGGGGGAGGCCTATGTTCAGCAGTGGACGTCTTCAGGCTGCTAATGATGATGATGATGATGAACCCGGAAACCCTAAGCAGTAGTGTGCAAGCACTACTGTGTTCCAGTTCGAAGGGCATTGTAGCTAGTGAAATTACTGGGCTAATGAGACTTTATGACCTGATTACACAGTGTAGTAATCTGATTACTAGACTGTGTGATGTCGCAGGATGACGTGCTTGCGCAGTGCAGTGTCACGCAAAACTTTATCTTTTTAAAGTTTCGAGTGACACTGCAACTGTTGTGGGCGGCCGTGTCGCTTAGCATCGGGTGAGCGACTAGCTCGTCACATCATTAATTCTCATTAAAAAAACCGTGAATACAGTGGCGCTCGCTTTGCTCGCGCTTTAATATTTATCTACTACTCCTTTCCCTTTGGTTTTCCAATCACAACGTACTTTAATTATAAACTACTGAAGTTGCGTTCTCATTCCCTATTAAGATTGGAAGCACTTTTTGTTGCTGAACCTTTTCATTGTTGTAGAGTAAAAGTACTTATTTATTGTATTAGTATGACTGGCTGACTAAGCGGCACACAACTTAGAGATAATTGCGTAACTAATCCGGAAACCACGGGGATGGCAAATCCCGTTTTCCGTTAATTTATGGGGCGGCAAATCTTAAAACCTCTGATGTTTAAATACGCCACTGACTATACTTACGACGCAAGCTTTTCCCCAATCGCAGCAAAATTCTTAATCAGGCAACTCTTCTTGTGCGTGAATGTGTCAAAGGTGGCTTTTCCGTGGTAGGCTCCGATACCACTGTTGCCAACACCGCCGAACGGTAGGGTCTCAACTGGAATTGTCAACTTTATAATTATAGGGGCAAGGTTCATTTTATAATTTATGCGAGATGTAAGATATATGCGTGCAATTTCATGCTACATGCGGGTCACGTCGCACAGTGATTCGTCTAGAACATGCTAGCCGGACAAAATTCAATCTCGCATTTCCCGGAAATTTGTTACTAATCCCGTAGGTAAAACCCACGAACCTCGGATTCCAAGAATTTTATTGCACCTGGGCTCCCAAAAGATAAGGGTGGTAGGTATAAATATAAGAAAAGGGTGAAGTGATTTAAACTTCATTAGCAATTTTACTTGTAATAGTGATTTTAAAAGTGATTTAAATATTTCTTTGTGATGGATTATGAAGTTAAAGGTATGTTCTACTTTATTTAAAAACAATTCAATTTGTAATATAGCTAGTTTTTTTATTTTTATATTTCTACTAGTATTTTGCTCTGTGCGCGGGCCGCGAGCGGCCCGCGTGGCTGTTATCGTGGCTGTTCTATTTTTAAAAATGTTATACTTGGTGCTAAACTTTAAATTTTGCAAGTACAAGTACAAAACGGTGGTATTTTTCATAGAAAATGATAATGCGCTTGACTTAACATGGCGGCCATCTTGAAAATGCTGTCAATCAAGTAAGAGGTCAAATATTGAAATTAGCATCCTTTAAAACCCCCAAATTATACAAAATATCAGCCGAATCTGAGTTACTATAAAATCGGGCGCCATTTTGAATCCGCCATCTTTGAATTAATTTAAGACTGTAAGAAAGGCTCCGTTGTTCTCTTTAACATGAGTCCAAATACGCTATGCTTGCCTCTATTAGTTCCGATAGTGTGCGCCTTTAAATTTAGCATGGCGGCCATTTTGTTTCATTTCTTCAAAGAGGTTATTTGAAGCTCCTCCTCGCTTCGCTCGTCGTCGCGGTAGGTAATTTGAAGCTCCTCCTCGCTTCGCTCGTCGTCGCGGTAGGTAGTTTGAAGCTCCTCCTCGCTTCGCTCGTCGTCGCGTTGGGTAGTTTAAAGCTCCTCCTCGCTTCGCTCGTCGTCGCAATAAGTAGTTTGAAGTCATCACATTTTGAACGTTGAAAAAAATTTGACATTTGACATCTGTCAAATACTTGACATTTGACATCTGTCTAATCTTGACAGTGGTGTTAGAACCGTGTGCAGGTTGACAGTGGCACACGGTACAAGTGTGCAGTTGCAAGTGTTGATCGTGACCGACCACTTATAACAATGACAATTCGCTAAGCCCGCCGCCACATTTTGTAGGTTGAGAAAAAAATTATTTGACATCTAACAAAAATTTGACATTTGAAAATATATTTGACATTTGACATCTAAAAAAAATTTGACATTAGACACCTGTCGAAAATTTGACATTTGACATCTGACATCTGTCTAATCTTGACAGTGGTGTTAGAACCGTGTGCAGGTTGAAAGCGGCACACTTGCACCGTGCGCACAAGTGTGCAAGTGTTGATCGTGACCGACCACTTATATTTATGACAATTCGCTAAACCCGTTGTCACATTTTGAAGGTTGTAAAAAAAAAGTGACATTTGACATCTAACAAAAATTTGACATTTGACATCAACCAAAAATTTGACATATGACGTCTGTGAAAAATTTGACATTTGACATCTGTCAAAAATTTGACGTTTGACATCTGTCAAAAATTTGACATTTGACATCTCTCAAAAATTTGATATCAGCCAAAAATTTGACATTTGACATCTGTCAAAAACTCGACATCTGACATCTGTCTAATCTTGACAGTCGTATTAGAACCGTGTGCAGTGCAAGTGTTGATCGTGACCGACTACTTATACCAATGACAATCCGTTAAGTTCATCATGTAGGTTAAAAAAAATTGGACATTTGACAGATGTCAAAAATTTGACATATGTCAAAAACTTCAAATCTGTCAAAAATTTGAGGTCTGTCAATCTGACATCTGTCAAATTGGCATCTGTGATGAACGGAAAACACCAATATGCATGACGGCCATATTGAAAAATGACAGATGTCCGAATTTTACCAAACCATGCTGATCAGCATCCCTTGGAGACCCCAGATATCGATTTTTATCCCGATCGGAGCATCTTTTTTTCGGACACGCACCTATAGACCGCCATTTTGAAAAAAATGTTTAATCACAGTTTGCTCCTCTCAGTACCGCACAATATGAGAACAAATCGCCCTTACAAAAGTCTCACAGTTTCAGCGATAATTGCTAATTAAAAATCCTAAAAAAATTAAATTGAATGTATGCAATTTTTCAAAATGGCGGTATCAAAAAAATTTTGACACATTCCTACCACGTATACCGGGGAATTTTCAGATATCGATTTTCATTCGGATCGGATAACTTTTACCATGAGTCGGTACGTCTACAGCCGCCATCTTGAAAAATATCAATTTCGCTGTTATTGCATTTTGACCCTTACAACATCTATACTCGATCCCCGGGACCGACATTTCTAAAGCTCTCGTAACGGAGGCGCAAAAAAGCAAAGTTGATATTTCGATAAAAGTACCTTTGTATGGCAGCACCATTGAAAAATGACAAATGTCAAAATTTGATTTCAGAATGTTGATCAGCATCCCCGGGGACCCCCAGATATCGATTTTCATCCGGATCGGACAAACTTTTTTTTCAGCCATGACCGAAAATTCCGCCATTTTGAAAAAAAAATTTTTCGTCGATTTTCCCCTTCGGCCTCTTAACAATATTAGTTTAAGCTCTTTATACTAAAGTGACATAGTTTCGCCGTCATTTACGGTTAAAATTTGTATGACTGATTTTTTTTTCCGCCATTTTGAATTTTTTTTGACAGCTCTAAAATCGTCCCAGGGTTTGCTATGACATTCCTTAAAACGCACATGACCCATCTCGTATCGTTTAGCCAGGCCGTTGACCGTCCCAACGACGGAAGGTCGAAAGACCAAGTCGTGACTTTTTCTAAAAACAACTGGTACACCTTGACACGAATGTCCATAGAAGTGGCCAAAATTTTCCATAGGCATCGAGAAAGAGTCCGTCAAAAATGGAAAAAAAAAATTGTATGGCAGCCATCTTTAAAAATGGCGGAATCCAAAATATTTATTCAAATATCGAATCTACGGCCCTGAAAACCCCCCCTTGCAAAAAATCACCCCGATCGGACCAACTTTCAAAATGGCCGCCATTTTGAATCCGCCATCTTGGATTTTCATGACCACCAACTGACAGCCCTTGTCATCCGCTATGACATTTGGTCGAACGCTACCCGCTTATCTCTTACCGTTTTCGATTTATAAGCGTTTCCATTTTGTATGGGATTTTTATTTTTTTGTATGGCAACCCCATTTTTTTTATTTCTCTGGAAACACCCCAGGGTCTACTCCAACTTTAGTTAAAACGGGACACCCATCCGACTCATAGTTTCCGAGATCCGTTGACCTGTCCCATCTCGGAGACGACTTTCTGGTAATGTCAGATTTTTCCCGGGGTCACGTGACCGATCCCTATACAGCCTCGTACTCACTTTTGACGGACCACCTTCACAGGGCCGGGAACAATAATGTCAATCATCATCACTATCTCATGGGTGTTTAATTTTTAAGAGTGAATTGAAGTGAAGTGATACCGATCAAACCATTTTTTTTATAATTTTAAATATATTTTGGACCCGGATATACTTGCCAAAGCGTGCCAAAGGTCTGCAATTTATATATATTATAGCTTAGACTGATTTCTTTCAAATATATAAAATTTGGCCTGTGGAAAGCTGTGGAAGTAATTTTTTTTTAATTTTTTTCTAGATCACGTCTTCGCCATTTCAAGACTCGTACTGTTTGAGGAGTGGGTTACTCTTGACAAAGAAAATAGGAATAGCGGATTGTTTAGCTTTTTGCTTACAAAATTAAACATTTTCGGCATCACCGAAGATTCTTCGAGAAGTCTGAAAAAGACAATCGGTGGATTTACTTCCATTTTAGAAAAAAAATGGTACTTAAACAAGAAGTGCCGAGATGTCTTTTTGGCAAAAAATGAAGAGTGGATGTCAAAAGATTTTACGTTTAAGGTGTCCTTGCGTCACTTCTCGCATGACTGTGTGCCATCGACATCTACTGCACCATCAACTGCTGGACGTCCAATCAAGGAATTTGAAGAATCCAGTGACAAAACAAAAAGGAGAAGAGTCGAGGATCTACTCAGTGAACGCGATACAAATCAGTTAGTGGCTGCAGCAGAATTCTCGGCGCGATTATCGGGTAATCGGAGCCTGGCTGCAGTGATTAGGGATGCTAGTGAAAGTCCTGATAAGTGCAAAACAATGAAAAAAAGTGTTTGTCATACTGAAAGCAGCAATCAAAGATGTTTAACGAAGGAAGAAGGCTTGGCATATTATGTTGAAAAATCATCAAGCCACTCTTACAAGCAGACTCGGAAGTGGAGCATCAAGGCGGGTCATAAGGTATTTCCATCATTTCATAGTTTAAGACAAGCTAAGAGTGAATGTTTCCCTCCTGAGGAATACATTTACATTGACGAGACTCGAGCAGAAATTAAACTTCAAGCTGCTTTAAATAAAACAGTTGAACGTTTAATTCAAGCGCAGCAGGAAGTCATAAAGTCGTCTTCTCTAGAGGAATCATTCACTCTCATAAGCAAGTGGGGTTGTGATGGCAGTTCAGGACACAGCACTTACAAACAAAAATTCACCAGCACTGAAGCTACTGATGAATTTTTGTTTGTATTTTCATTTGTTCCGCTTCGGTTGTGTGATGAAAGTAGTAACATTGTTTGGCAGAATCCTCGGCCATCTTCTACAATGTATTGCAGACCAATTAAGTTTATTTTCGCAAAGGAAACTACCGACTTTACCGTTGCAGAAACAAACAAAGTCAAGGAGGAAATAAATTAATTGGTACGGACAATATGTAAGTTAGAAGATAAAGAGATATCTGTCAAGCATGAATTACTTTTCACAATGATTGACGGAAAAGTATGTAATGCCGTTACCGAATCTACCTCTTCACAAAAGTGCTTTTTTTGTGGAGCTACCCCTAAGCTAATGAACGATGAGTCTAGGGAATTTGTAGCGAATAAGAACAACTTGGTTTTGGTTTATCTACTCTACATGCATGGATTCATTGTTTTGAATGTTTGCTTCATATTAGCTATCGTTTGGACGTTAAAAAATGGCAGCTAAGAGATTCAGCTGATAAAGAGAGTATGAAGCAACGTTCTGCCAATATTCAGAGCCGCTTCAAAACTGAAATGGGCTTGATTGTAGATAAACCAAAACCAGGGTATGGAAATACTAATGATGGAAATACCGCCCGCAAATTTTTCGGGAACCCTGAGCTAAGCTCCGATATTACAGGGATAGATGTGACCCTTATTAAAAACTATTCTCCGAGCTTTAGCTTCCGGTTATGATATTAATACAACTAAATTTAAATCATTAGCACAAGAAACTAGGCTTTTGTATGTAAGTCTATATCCGTGGTATTACATGCCTGCTACAGTGCATAAAATTCTTGTGCACAGTGCAGAAGTAATTGAATCGGCCCTGTTACCAATTGGACAGCTTTCTGAGGAAGCTCAGGAAGCTCGCAATAAAGATTGCAGAAGGTTCCGAGGGCATAACACAAGAAAACGATCACGTATAACCACGAATAAAGACTTGCTCAATATGTTGTTAATCACATCTGACCCTGTAAACGGCCTTAGAGAGGTTCCCAAAAGAAACACAGGTAGCCTTCCTTCTGAAGTGCTCGACTTATTAATACCCTCTTCTGTAAATAAAAAGCAATCAACACAAACTAGCCATAATGTTAGCGAGCAGGAATATATTGTAACTGATTCGTCATCGTCAGAGGAAGAATTTAGCGATAACGAGGATTAAGATTTCTTTGTTATTATTATTATTGTTATGTACTTTTCTCTGTCACTTATGAATACCAATAAGCCTTGTTATTAGATAAAAATCCTTGTAAAAATGGTCTATCAGGTAGAAATGGGCTTTTTTTGCAAATTAATCCATAATTTTTTGATTTTTCTACCTGCTAGTCCTTTTATATTATATGATCACTACATGATGTACCCTTATATTTGTTCTGTGTACCCTAATAATAGTAATTAGCCGTAGATAATAGTTTTTTGAGCTTTGTTGTTTTATTTCATGTTTTTTTTTTAATATACATTTATTTTAAAGTGTAAAAATAGTTTTTTACCTATAACCCCCACCCCCTTTCCCCCCAAAATAAGTCTCTTGATATTAATTCTGCATCAGATAGTAATAGACGGCTATAAAAAAGGCATAAGCCTTAAAAATATGAAAAAATAATATTGTCCAGCTAGCATGTTCTAGACGAATCACTGTGCGTCGTAAGGAATTGATAGATCACATTAGACTTTGTGGACACTATATACGATGCTTTGAGTCTCCTACCTCATCAAATTCAACCCCGTTGAGCAAATCCCACAAATCGGACAAAATGTAGTTATTAATATCCCGAAAATTTATTAGTTCCTTTTCCAGCGGAACTTTTAATTTTCCGAGAGTGGTTTTCCGGTAGTTTACCTGTAATACTTTTTTATTGAAATCGATTCAGTCCTTTTTGATTGAATCAATCAATCAATCAAATCATTTACTTGCTGAAAATATGGGTACAAAATAAAGATCTTAAGTTCAACAGGTATAAGTATATAAGTTTCAACACATTTAAAAGTCAAATAAGCTAACAATGATTCCCTTTTATATTTAGATATTGTTTAGCATCCCCATGGCTTCCTGCGGCCCGCGGGTGCTGGCTAAGGGAATATCCAGAGAATGAGCTACAGCATTAGAAAGTACCCTAACCACCGTAACTCCAAGCCGCCTGCCAACCGTGGTGACTATGGCAATCCTCGCTACGATTAGCGTCCAATAGAGGTCTATGTTCAGACAATGAACGTCTTCGATGTGTCGATATGATTATTTAGTAGAAAATAATAATCAATACCTACTATATCTAGTACTTATGTATATTATTATTTTTTCTATTTAGTGTTGGGTGCTTGCGTGATCGGCTTTCATTACAAGTGCAGTCGTGGATCCAATCACACACAACAAACAACAAAGGGCTTCTTTTCATGCACATTTTGTTATTTATTCTGCAGTTTAAGTAAGTTAGCTTATACACAAGTTAAAGCACGTGCATCAAGACAAACATGCATTGTTAAAAGAAGAATGTTTAACATTCGTTTAGAAACAATAATAGAACACGGAAAGAAAAATATATGAAATTGTTCATTTTTTTATTTGTTTAATATACAATCCGGTTTCGATGAATAAGTTTACTTATCACTACACATAACTTAAATATCAAAAACAGTTACGGATTAAGTATTTGTATTTCAGGCTTTAATCGAATGACCTCTATTTGACTTTATGATGATGTCTCTCAAATAGAAGAAATTATTGTTGAGCTTATGAACAAAACAAGCGGAGAAAATGTGAATGTGACGTTTGTAATCCAATAATTAATTTTAAAATAACTTCAAGGGATATAACGACAAAAATGAAATTAGTGTCTTGGATTGATGTATATTTTCATACACTAAAATAAAAATGGAGGTCAAGAAATTTTGGACATTCCCCATTCGAAGACGCCGCCAGATTTCATCAAGTGTGGATCCAAAGCAACACACGCTAGAAAAGTAACTTTCCTATTTTGTCCCCTATTAACGCTGTATTAAATACCAAATTGAATAAAAAAAAATATATTGTAGAGTATAAATTCTATTACCTCCCATGTGCATCATGGTATCATTAATGCACATGCTGCCGCTTGTCGTGTTCTCGATAATGTTGTCGCGCATCTTCTCGTCCTTCGTAAACACGTACATAGTTAACGGCTTCTCTCTAGTAGGAAACACCACCACCGGATTAGATGTGAGAAGAGAAGAGCGCTCCTTGACCTTCTTAGTAAGTTAAAAAGAGAAAGGTAAAGGAACGCAATGTAAATTTTATAAAGGAAAATCTATTGGTTTTTGTCTTTGGAGTAAGTTAAAGGGAAAGTTAAAGGAACGCTGTTTAAATTTTATAAAGGAAAATCTATTGCTGTGGAAGTAACGCTAGAAAGATATTCATATTATACACAAGGCAACATAACAATCATTAGTTTACAATCTACACAGAGCAGGGTTAAATCTATTGGCCATTAATGTATTCTGTAGGAAAGTATACCAAACTTTGCCACTTTTCCTACATTTCGCCATATTACTTGTACTTATAGCTATTCAATGGCCTTGAAAGTTACAGTAACATGCTATTTTCTTAAAACCTATTAAGTATATTTAAATAACCAAAACCTCATGTAAACCACCACCATAATATTATAACACAGAAATTACCATAACCGCAGAGTGGTGAAAGTCTGAAAGGTGATTGGTGTCTAATAATAGTGCAAAATGTTTGAGTGTTTTCCATCATCATAAGAAAAAAGATTTCGATCGTTTTCTGGTTTACAACTTCTTACGGCCTTATTAATAAATGTGGATTAGCTACTGAAACTGTTGTTTTTTTTTTGTCATTCGAAAATCGAACTTGATCGAAAAAGACAAAAGGCGGTTTAACTAGTCCTAAGCTATGTCGTTTATTAATAAGGCGGTTATATAGTTTTAATAGATTTGTGGAGAAAAATCAATAATAATTTATGCACTATCATTGAATGACCAACCACTATTAGATAGATACAGCACATTCAACATACAATATTTGCTAATTTTATTGATGCTTTAAAAGTGGATACCACCCCCTTACGATGAGTATTTGCAAAAACAATTTATGTCCGAAACAAAATGGTTCTACGGGACACATGGTTTTACTAACTTCATATATGCAATTATGCATGCGCTAAGTATGAATTCGATTTATAAGTACTCCGAAACGCCTATAAACCTAATGATAATATGAATAATGATAGATAAAAGCACACCACAGTGGTGCGAATAACAGCGTCGAGTGTAAAGAATGTGTATTTACAAATCTATTTGTACATAATAAAAATTATTTACACTATAGATTAATCATCTAAAAGAGACTATAATATAAATGCAAAAAATATTAAAATATATCCGTCCCTTACATTTCCATCTATTTGACAAGAACAGCAACAATTTTAGAAGTTTTAGATCTGTCAACTACATGCCTTTAAGATTGGCTCCACTACCCATCTAAAACAGTGGTAATTTTAAGCATATTCATTACGTGTTGTCCATCAAACAGTATATAATTTACTTGTTGTCCATGTTAAATACAGTGTCAATTTGAACATAACCATTATTTGTAACTTTTGTTCAATAATCAAAAATTTCATTACCGAAGCAAGCCCTGTGCTGCATAGAGTCATTTTCGCGGGAGCTGTACTTAACTTCCAATAGAATAAAAAGTAACTATTAAAAAGAGTTAAAAATAAAATAAACAATTAAAATAAATATTTGTGGACATTTCACACAGCGCCATCTAGCCCCAAACTAAGCATAGCTTGTAACTATGGGAACCAGATAACTGATACAATACTTATATACTTTTTTGTTTGTAAATACATACATAGAATACAAAAAGCTATATTATTTACTATTTTAACGCATAAATTATCACATTTTATCCACAACGCCTAATACCTACCCCTCTATACCTATTTGAGAATGAAGCTAGGTTAATATTCACGTTAAATGTATTTATTTCATGTATGTTTACGTAGAATTCAACCATGTATAATTATTGTTGTCTTAAACTTGATTGTTTTTGCAAATAACCCTCGCAAATATAATGAACGCGTTCTTACCGCCATAA
This sequence comes from Ennomos erosarius, assembly GCA_963580505.1. Lineage (NCBI taxonomy): Eukaryota > Metazoa > Arthropoda > Insecta > Lepidoptera > Geometridae > Ennomos > Ennomos erosarius. Next base: position 9,694,203 of record OY756993.1, on the reverse strand, counting down.
AACATGATAGTATCATTGATACCCAAACTGCCAGAACGAGTTTGTTCAGTGAACAATTTTTGTATGTTCCTTTCTTTGCTGAATACGTATAGCACTAACGGATGTTCCCTGAAATTGTTCATGTTCATCTATTCATACAAGGATTTGTTCAGTTTCACACGACAGAAACGAAATGTTCACTCTATAAAGAGGTACATACATAGAGTGAAACCACAGACAAAAAAATTTTCCCAGACGTCATTTGTTTCATAGCTCTGTGAGTGAAACTAACACAAACTACTAAATAGAGTGTCACGATTTTTTCACGGCTTTTTCACCTCAACAATTTATAAAAAAAATTGTAAGGATTGTTATACATCTGCTGACTAACAGATAGATACAATAAAGTCGTGATCACTTATAATTATGGTTATTCTAATTAGAAAACTACCCTTACGTAAACAAATATGATAATGAAATCGTACAAACAGTTATAATGAATTTGTTCACACAGTTACAATGACATGTTCCCGCAGTATATAATTACATAACACGTAGTAGATACGTATGTATTCCAAATGATATAGAAGAGATTAAAAATAATTAAAATTTTAATTAGGTGCTCTGAATTAATGTGCGTAATATCATGGCAGTGAAATATTATAACGATAATTATTATATTCGTTATTATATTTCAGCTGCATTATATAATCACTTAAATAACCAAAAAAAAAACAATCCAACGTACGATCCATAAAAATAATGAATACAATAATAAACCTCCCTTCAAAATGGAGTTTTATATGTCCCAAGCAATAAAAAGCTAAAAATATCCCACTTAAAAAAAACCTTCAAAAACTGCACAATATTTCGGTAGTCATGAAAATATTACGGGTAGTAAAAATGTACCTATAGTATCTTCATGAGTAAGACGAAGTTACTGACTATCAATGAATATGGACTGAAATCAAAAAACCCCACACAATAAAAATACACCTTGAATATTTAGCTGAAAATAATTGAGCAGAACATGGAATTGAAGCGAAATTGCATTAAAAAAATCATACCTTTCATTGATGAATTTGATTGCTTCGTACGCATTTTCAACCGGCACTATAGGCAATACGGGGCCGAAAATCTCGTCCTCCATGACTTTGTCGGAGGGCGACACATTTGCCAAGATCGTTGGCTCGATGAACCGATCGTTGGCGTCATATTTACCACCGACAGCGATTTTGGACTTGCTCGCGTCAATTAACGCTTGGAGGCGGCTGCGGAAACAATATACATGATTCAGTATTTAGCTAAAAATTTGCAAGGTGCCAAAACGGTAGTGTCCTCAACTGATTGTTGAGAAGATGTTGGCGCACTGACATAATGTAAGAAGAAGTAGGTACCTACGTATTAATACCTTTCCAGAAGACTGGCGGTATAGAAAATTATTGAATAGGATGATTCGCAACGAGCTATGGAGAGAGCTATTCTCGGTGTTTCCTTGCGAGACAAGATCCGAAATGAAGATAACCGCAAGAGAACTAAAGTCACCGATATAACTTTCAGAATTAACAAGTTGAAGTGGCAGTGGGCAGGCTATATCGCTCGCAGAACTGACAACCGATGGGGCAGAAAGGTTCTCGAGTGGTAACCACGAACCGGACGACGCAGAGTAGGCCGGCCCCCCACTAGGTGGACCGGCGATCTGGTGAAAACCACGGGGAGCCGATGGATGCAGGAGGCGAGCAGCCGATCTAAGTGGCGCTCTCTAGGGAGGCCTATGTTCAGCAGTGCACGACTTTAGGCTGTTGATGATGATGATGATTTCCTATGAAAATCTTAGGTGTAATAAATTTTTAATGAATACTAAAAATGCTCGAGAATTGGACCCACTGTCTGTAAATACCAGTCAGTAATTAGTAATTTGAAATACTCTTATGGATATAACATACTAAAGTAATATTTAGTTATTTGATTAGCACACACATTGTCCTTTCGGTAACCATGATCAATGCAACTTGGGCAAAACGTAAACGAGGTAAATAAAAATGTTTTTTTTTTGCTGTCAGATTCAGTGAACAAGTAACTAAACATCGTGTAGGGGAAGAATAGTTATTTTGTGTTTTGTTTCTCTCTATCAAATGTGAAACAGGTAAAGATATAACGAGAGAAAACAGTGAGTAGCTGTTTCACTGTTCTACCTACACTGTCTATTAATAAAGTGTTCAAATCGTGAGAAATATGATTACGTAATGTTCTTAAAATAGACACACAACTTCATATACTATAACATATCTAGATGTTCTGACGTATGTTATGCTTAAACGTGCGTCAGCGCCCAATGGTTAACAATGCCGTATAAGTAAGTAGGTAAATGCATACAAGGACTTCTGTTATTTTACTAGGTGGTAGGACTTTTCTGCAAAGTTCGTCTAGGTAGGTACCACCGCTCTGTCAGTTATTCTGCCGCCAAGCAGTAGTGTGCAAACAATACTGTGTTCCGGTTTGAAGGGCATTGTAGCTACTGAAATTACTGGGCAAATGAGACTATGACCTGATTACACAGTGTACTAATCTGATTACTAGACTGTGTGTTGTCTCAGGATGACGTGCGCAGTGCAGTCACGCAAAACTTTATTATTTTAAAGTTCCGAGTGACACTGCAACTGTTATGGGCAGCCGTGTCGCTTAACATCAGGTGAACGACCAGCTCGTCACGTCAATCATTCACATAAAAAAAATGTTACACTAGACGGCACCTCCCTAACTTGCACTGTCGACCACTTCATATAAGCTAGCCAGCATGACCACGCTCATACGACGCTCGGCACTCATAGCGATAGCACGTGTAGCGCAATAAAAATTATGATCCGAAAATGCTATCGTGCGTGCTGACACTACAAATAACAACCGGGAAAAACAAACACACGTGACGGGATCTATTTTAAACAATAAATTTAGAATTTGGAGCAAAATACACCTACATAAAATATTATTAAGTTGATTTATAATAGCGCCAGAGCGCGCGGCGGCAGCCATATTGACAGAGTGAACGAACACTGACCGAGCAAAACAACCTAGAAGCACTAGCGCTGCATGTTGGGATCGTTTGAATAGCGATTTGATCTCGTAAAGCGCTTTAGCGGATTTTAGATGCATAATCTACTACTACTCTACTAATATCTATCTGAAATTTAGCAACAAACACAGCGCAGATAGCAAGAGATGACGTTAGGGTATGTAAATGCTGCGAGTGAGAAAAACATTACGAGAAACGGACATTATGGGTAACGGACAATTTGGTGGGGTATATGGAAAGCGAACATTTTAGACATTTTGAAGTGGTCTTTTTTAATGACGTGTACAGACAAATAAACTGATGGCCCGCCTGATGGTAAGCAGTTACTGTCGCCTTTAGTCACCTGCAACACCAGGAAGAAATATAAGGCCTAGCTACACTTATGAGCAACCTTTTTGTAGTGTATTTGTTAGTTGATGATGACTTGCTTTATGCTTGTAGAAGTTACCTCACCTGAAATGCCTGCTGTTGACGATCCGGCATAGATCAGCCGACTTCTGCGGCTCCGCTCCGTACCACTCTTTCAGCACTTTCTGAGCTGCGTTCACGAATTTTTCCTGCACTTCCTTTGAGCACAGAACGTAGTCCGGTGCGATGCAAGTCTGGCCGACGTTGATGAATTTGCCCCAGAGCACGCGTTTCACCGTCACTTCGAGGTCGGCTGTGCTGTCTATGAATACTGGGCTGGAAGGAGCATTATAGTCTATGATTAATTGATCAATGGGGTAGATTATACCTAAGTACCTACTGCGTTGTTCAGATGGTACATATTTGAAATGTTATAGGTAACATTTTTATCTGCTTTATTGGGAGAGTAGATAGCTTAAACTAATTTAGTACTAATATTAATTATTTATTTAAGCCGTCGGTCCCGCCGTCGTTAGAAGCCTTTGGGTGGCCTAAAAATTCTGACACCAGGGCTGACCACTTACCTAAACGAGAAGAAGAAGAAGAAGAAAAGTATAGGGATATTTACCATGTAATTTATTTTTTGTTTATTTATTTGTTTGTTCGTTTATTTGTTACTTTTATTTGAGTGTAAGTGTTAGTGACCAGGTAGGCTAGCATGCAAACCGGGTCAAAAATCAAAATGTATCTTGAAACTTTTGCTCGTGTAAGACCGTGACGAGACTAGTATGGTAGCACCTAAGTGTGTCTCTCTCTAATAGCGACGACATGTTTTCTCGCGATGCGCATGCTAGGGGGTCATGACAGTTTAATTTAAAATCTTATATTAAAGTAATGTAGTGTTAACCCAACGTCTAATACTAATTAGTAACACAGAAAATTTAGATAAAAACCGTTCAATCGTTACGTAGTTTTGTGTTAACATAATGAGAGCGTAGCCACCGTCGTAAGCTATAGTATCACAATAAAACAACCTATAAAGTGTTTTTTATCAGTGAAAAGATTTTTAGAATCGGAATAGTAGTCACAAAGATTACCTTGTACACAAATAGATACTAAATATTACAAATACATATCAAAAGGCAAAAGTGATCAATTTCTAAAAATAGTAAAGTAATGAACTATCTACTAAAACGTAAAGTAATTTCGGTTTCATCGTTGACATTTAATTATGATAATGTAGGTATAATTATACAAACCAAGGCTAAAGGTCAGTCACCAAAGCACAGATCACTGAATATGTTACTACGTAAAGCAAAGTGAGAACGCCGTGTAAAATAAAGGTTAGACAATTTGCAATTCAAATTTTTGATGAGTCTTACATTTGTATTGTTTTGTTTGGTGAATTATGCCGGCCTTAAACTTGGTTAAACATTTTACTTGGTTAAATGTGAGCGCCACATCGCTCGTTGAACTGACAACCGATAGGGAAGAGAGGCTCTCGAGTGGCGACCACGAACCGGAGGCGCAGTGTAGGCAGACCCTCCACTAGGTGGACCGACAATCTGGTGAAAATCAAGGGGAGCCGATGGATGTAAGAAGCGAGCAGCCGCTCAAAGTGGCGCTCTCTGGGGAGGCCTGGGATCAGCAGTGCACATCTACGGGCTGTGATGATGATGAAGAAATGTGAGCCGCCAGGGGGCATTCATCGCCAGCTAGGTACCTAGGATATTGATTCACAGACGTCTAAGTTAAGCCCTTTAGTCTGCATACGATGCAATCCATCACTCAATTTGTCGCTCAATCTGCTCGGTGGGCGACGTCACGCCCGACAAGATGCAATTCGTTGAATGGTAGAGCGCAACCGCATCCACGCGATGCAGTTTGATAGATTGAATTAATAAATTTTGTGACAAATTGTATGGTGTGTAGAGTACTTTAGAGAATATAATTATTACAATATAGCGTCACAGTCTTTATCGCTACACAGCATGCAATGCATCATTCAATTTGTCACTCAACACGCCTGCTACACATGTTGCAATTCCCATATGGGTAGCCGGAGGTCGCCTCCAACTTTGACTGAGTTAATATAAGAATTTAAACTTCCATGGTCACTAACATTACTCACATATTGTTTATTAACGGGATATTTACCATGTAATTTATTTGTTTCGAGTTGCCGATATTTGACTGAGTTGACAAATCGAGTGTCAGTGTATAAGTACTTAAAAGTCAGAGAATATAATATAGTAATACCATAGGGTCCCATCAGGTACAAATGAAAAATAGCCCGAACTTGAAAAAGAAATGTAGTAATCGTGTCTAGAGAGTTACTAATTAGTGTACAGTGTATTCATTTGGCCCAATACTTCGCCAACACGCAATAAATTTCGCTTGATAATCTTGCGTTATGCAGAAATGAAATAATTCGTAAAATAGCCCGCGTTATTCCGTTGTTGTATGGGATGAGGCATCTGTACTGTAGGTATTATATTATCTGGGGTAATAGCTACCTACTATGTACATATGAGGAAGAAGTTTACCTTGATGTGTATAAATAGCTCAAACCTGTGCTCAGAGTGAAGCATGTATAGGGGTGGTACTATTATTTATTCTATGTCATAGTGCAAGAGGCACGATGAAAATCATTCACTACATGGTAAAAGACAACGTAGACCTTATTAAGGTCTACGTAGTCCTTATTAAGGTCACCTTAATGATGTTCGCAGTATAAGTAATTATTGCTCATTGTTAACTATTGTTAAATTTTGTTCCCCCACTAGGTGGACCGACGATCTGGTGAAAGCCGCGGGGAGCCGATGGATGCAGGAGGCAAGCAGCCACTCAAAGTGGCGTTCACTGGAGGAGGCCTATGTTCAGCAGTGGACGTCTTCAGGCTGTTGATGATGATGAAATTTTGGTTTCTTGGTTTTTAAAGGTTATAACAAAGACTTTTTATCCAGACCACTAATACGAAATTAAAGCAGGGCAAAACCGTACACACCACTTTGGGTGTGATTGATTCTCAGCTGTCAAAATCAAAATCAGTCGTTACTTGGGTGTGCTTTTGAATACATACCAAAAAAATGCCGTCTTGCGTGATAAAACTGTGCCGAAATCACTCGAGGCACGAATCACAGAAGCACACGATCATAATTCCCTTGTAAGTGGCCTTAATCATGTATGTTTATAAGATTATTTTAATTATTTCTATTTGGCGAAGAGTATTTCACATTTCACAATAAAAAGTTGACATGTCAAAATCAGTATTGCCACACGACATCTGAATAATTACCCGATTTCTTTTGTATAGATTTCCAACAGATCCACCCATGTCTAACTGGGCCCTTATTCCGTATCGATTCCTTACTTCGAAACCACGCGAATTCCTTGTCTTACAAAAGAAATCTGCAAAACTCTACTTTCTATGAAACGAAAACAAAACCGCGCGAAATGAATTTGGAATTGGCGCGATTTGAACTGTCAAAAATCATATGTTTTACCGAGACGCGTTCCGAAACATCAACACATCAAAAGATTATGACCACTTATGTCAATATATTTTATTCAAAATAAAGATAACTTTAATGTAAAACGATAAAAGTAGTTCGAAAAAGTCGAAATGAAGATTGGTGGAAAACTAATACTCGCTCAACAATATGTTTAGCGCATTTCTATAGTAAAGAACACACAGAACACAGAAGTGCAATTACTGATAATAGTTTTATTGTCAACTATAGGCGTTCCACGCGCCCACTGTTTTCCCTTTTTTAAGGTTATTTTTTTTTATCCTAAAATATGAAACATTATTTTGGTTGAGGCCCAGGGGGTCTAGCAAAGATCATAATCGCTAACGCTAACGCCACACGCCAACTCCAAAAATGTATCGAAATGACATTCGCTACGGAAAAGTTAGCGATATCCGAAATGTCATTTCTGGGGGTCTAGCAAAGATACCAACCACAAACGCTAACGCCAAACGCTAACGCCAAACGCCAAACGCTAACTCCAAATTGTACTGAAATGACATTTCGGAAATCGCTAACTTTTCCGCAGCGAATGTCATTTCAATACATTTTTGGAGTTAGCGTGAGGCGTTAGCGTTAGTGGTTGGTATCTTTGCTAGACCCCCAGTACATTTTGGAGTTAGCGTTTGGCGTTAGCGTTAGTGGTTGGTATCTTTGCTAGACCCCCAGTACATTTTGGAGTTAGCGTTTGGCGTTAGCGTTAGTGGTTGGTATCTTTGCTAGACCCCCAGTACATTTTGGAGTTAGCGTTTGGCGTTAGCGTTAGTGGTTGGTATCTTTGCTAGACCCCCAGTACATTTTGGAGTTAGCGTTTGGCGTTAGCGTTAGTGGTTGGTATCTTTGCTAAACCCCCTGTACCTACATAACTGTTGTTCTTTAATCCCTTTAACTTGGTAATATTGAAAAACTCGTGAGTTATTAAAAGAAATGTTGAATAAACTGCTGGTTATACTTAATATGAATCCTTTTTATTAAAAGATTGCATGAGCTATCTATAGACCTTTTTCTTGTCTATAGATAGTAGTATGATGGTAATTAATTTTATATTTTTTTAATGTAGGCGTTATATAATTTTTATTATTTACATTTTACATCTAGCTAGATTTTTATTTAGGTACCCGACTAAATCGGGTAATACTATTTATATGGTATGTTGAAAGAGGAACTGACATTAGACGAAAAAAAAATGTACTCTATGGTTTGATTCATGTTCAAACAAGGTTAAGTATGGAGACTTCGGTTCTGGACCTATGTAATAGGGGGAATTCTGTGGGTTATAAATGTGGTGTTTTAATAAAAAAAAATATCTAACAAACTATCTATCTAAAATGGATAAAGTAAAATAGGATTCCAGAGCATTTTAAATTTAAATTAACTTAACATACTGTAACCTTCAAACATACACCGTTACTATCGCTGTCATCTATTTACTTTCTCACGTATAATAATAAAGTTTTACAGTTATTGATAAAAGGTATACTAAGTATCAATATTACTTATCCGTTATAAGTTATGTACCCATGACCAAAGTATCAGACCACACGTGCATGACTTGTCATTGTCATTGACCTTCGCGTCTGCTTGCTATTATGATGCACTGAACACGAGGCGTAACCTGTCTTTTGTTTATAAGGCACGCACATCGAGTTGAGTTAGCAATGATTGCACTGAGATAGAATTCACAAATGATAGCTTTCAACTTAGTTTTGGCTCGTTGGCCGTTCATAGAACAGATAGAAGGTTGTTCTATTTCATTTTGTCCCATTGGCCGTTCATAGTACAGACAGAAGGTTGTTCAACGTTGGTTAAGGTTGTTGTGGTTGTGAAGAAATCGCTTTATGCGATAAGGCCGCCCGTTGTTCTACCATTCTTTATGTTGTATCATGTGTATTGTTGTGTTTTTTTGGTGTTCAATAAAGTATTTTAAATTATTAATTTAGATAGATAGATAGAAAATGCTTTATTGCATAAGAGTAAATCAAGTACATAGGCGAACTTAATGCTAAGTAGCATTTTCTTCCAGTTAACAATTTAAGTGAAAATAGAATGTTGTAAGTACTTACTATTACATTTTGGCCCGTTCGCCGTTCCAGGTAGGTAAAGATAAAGATAGTTCTATTTAGTTTTGACCTGTAGGCTGTTCCAAGAACAGATGGAAGGATGTTTTACTAAGTTTTGGCCCGTTGGCCGTTCCAAATACCTGGAGATGAAAGTTCTAGAATTCCTGACATACGTAGATATATAATCTGAGTTCACAACTAATATACAAGGTGACCTTGAATTAGTATGTTATCCCAAAAGGTGGTTAACCTACACCCCAAGGTAGACAATGTTTCTTCTACGACTTTACTAAATTAATAGTTTTTCATTGAAGAAATTCCATGTGAAGTTTACGTTCGAAAATAGCCTTAGCGCAGCTGGGTGGTTGAACTTCGTCCTTGACCGAGTGCACATAAATGAGTTTAACGACCTGTGTTTAGAAATGAATTTTTAGTATCTTGTCTCTCGTAGCGATCGCACGTGCAATTTTGCGAATGGGTTTAATTTTTACCATGAAACACCCAGTTTCAAGTAAGACTCTGACAACTTGTAGGGTATCATGGTCCCAGTCCCCCCATTTCGGGATAACATACTAATTCAAGGTCACCTTGTATAGGTATTACTAACCCCCCACTTGTAATCTAGCAACCTAGTATCTACGTCGTAATCTAGTAGGTAAGTCTATTATTATTATAACCATTATAACCTGACATTTTGAGTCAACACTGCCTTCTGAACTGAATACAAAAATGTATACCTAGCCCTGTCTAATTTAGTAGGTACACCTTATTATTGTCGACTTCGACCAAAATCGATAAAAAGATAAAAATTCCTATTGACCGTTGATATCACAAAAACAAGATAAATACGGTCAACTTGAAACTTTACTTGATAGCGTGTCTAATTAGGTATGTACATTTATTTATATTATGAATGACGATGGAATAAAACGAATCTTCAAATTCTTTTTTCAAATAACGACGACCAATTTTTTATACAAAAAGAAATGAATACTTAAGATAAGAGGTATTGGTATTCGTCGTCAATAAGTAGATACGGTATATTACTATCTAGCTATTTATGTATGTAGTACCTACGTAAATAGGTATACTTTAATACCCAGCTGTGTCACATACAAAAGCAAACAGCACGCAAGAACAGAACGTATACATATTTACCTACATAAATTAAAAACAGCATACCATTCATTAGTTCACACAATTTCATGAAGATAATATATTACTGTTCACATAAGTTTTAAGAAATGTTCACCTATTTCTCGGTGTCAGTACGTAACAAGGGCAAAAAAAACATGTGCTGTCTTCGATCAAGTATAGTATTTAAAATGCCTGAATTAGAATCAAAAAATTCAGAGTTGAAATATATCTCTGTCATTATCTATATCAGTTTTATTACAGTATATCAGAAGGAGATAGCAATACTTTCAGCAGTGTTTTGTATTAATCCCATTCAATCATCAACAAAACTATTTGACCGGTTGCATCGAATGGTACCGGAAGACGCAGCGTAGGCAGGCCGCGGGGAGCCGATGGATGCAGGAGGCAGCCGCTTAAAGAGACACCCCTGGGGGAGGCCTATGTTCAGCAGTGGACATCTACGGGATGTTGATGATCGTATAGTGAGTTAGAGACGTACTTCTTGGGGAAACTTTTGGAAATATACTTAATATGGAACATACCTTTTCCCTCCGAGCTCCAAGGTGACAGGTGTGAGATTTTTAGTCGCCGCTTCGTAGATAATCTTGCCTACGTTTGTGCCTCCAGTGTAGAAGATGTAGTCGAACTTATGCTTCAGGAGCTCCTGTGTCTCCTGTGGACCGCCTTCCATAACGATCACGGCGTCCTATAACACATTTTGGACGGTTAGTACGATACAACTTGTACATATTTGCAAAACAAGATGTCTAAACTCTAAATACATCTACGTTGGACATTTCGTGGTGTAGGTTGGGAATTTTCGTGAGGTGATGCGTAGGTACAAAATATTTCAAGCATGCACAAGCAATGATATTAATGTACGTGTAATAATTTCTGGGGATTGGCCCCAGTTCTGCATATCTAGGTATATTCCTTCGATAATATAACACCGGCTAAAAGTATCGGGCGCCTACACAGAGTACATTACCTATAATAATTATATTCCTTCGATAATATAACACCGGCTAAAAGTATCGGGCGCCTACACAGAGTACATTACCTATAATTATGTTATCGCACTATTTGATAGCGCATAAATATGCATAAAAAAACATTGTTTATGCAAAAGACAATAAGACTCGCAAAACAAAAAGACTCAGTTTTATTTTATGAATAAACAAGGCGGTGTCAGAAAAAAAACCGCAAATACTTGTTCCGTGTTTGGGTGTTATGGGACCATGGTCCTCGTAGTTCCTGGCTCCCTGGATCCTGGATACAAGGGATCCTAGTTAGGGTTCATGATCTATGTATGTGATCATTGGGCGATGACCGTTAGTTAACAAAGTACCTATACATTGGTTCATCCAATTATTGTTACACTTCACTACTTATGACAAAGTAGGTACCTACAGACTAATTAATATGAATGACATACAATTTTTGTAATTATAATCAAAACGACCTTGTTTGAACTGTTTTCCTTATAAAACGTAGGTCTTAGATGGGAAGGTTGACATGGAATATAATACCTACATACCTAATATTATAAATAAAGGAAGTTTCAGGCGTTGGTTGGTAGTATCTACTATTATATACGCTGTGGTAGGCAGTAGTGATGGATTAATTAGCATTCGCATCAATTTTTTAGCATGTGAAAACTCAATATTCATTTCGCAAATGAAATGTGGTTGCGAAATTCTGTGAAATATGAAATTTAATTTCAAATAATTTAGTTAATTTTGAATTTAATTTAAAAAAAAAGTTTCATTTCAATTTTCATATAATTTTTAATTTCATTTTATTTCATTTTAGCAAATAGCATAGTAATAGCAATTAGCATGCTAAGACTCGTGAATTGGCATGTTTATGAAATTTACGCAAAATAGCATTAATTGCCATCGCTAGTAGGCAGGTAAATAAAGGTATATCGAGCTAAAGTGGGAGATAATCTACACTAATCGGCTAGTTTAGTCCAGAAAACGAGTATCAGATTTTTCTCGGTTTGTATTACAATCCACTAGGATCACCAAGGCGCTTGATAAGTGTGGTGATTATGGCAACCCGTTAATGGAAAAACCTGTGTTCAGCATCGGATGCAAACACGTTGCTGATGTGAATATGTGAAGTTGTACGATCGCTTATTATCAGGCAAAAACATAGTATTAGATGTCTGTGCTATGAGGCGAGTAGGTACAAACGTATCCGCTAAAAAAAATTAACTTACGTTATCCAAGTATTTAGGCACAGTTTCGGCGACCCAGGCAGCGCAGGCCTCGGACAGCTCACTGGGTTTCAGTATGACGGTGTTGCCAGCCGCGATGGCCCCAGACATGGGTAAGAGCAGCAACTGGAGAGGGTAGTTCCAGGACCCGATGATCAGAACCACGCCGTATGGATCGTTGTAGATCACCACGTCGTCCAATATGTTGACCATGCCTTTTGATGGCTGTAAAGTATAAAGAAGCGTAAAAAAAAAGAAAGAGTAGAAAAGAAAAGAGTTAGACAAAGTTTTTTAATGTAATTAATGGCTTTGAATTCTTGTTTTATAGCAGAAAAACATTTATTACACATAATATTATATGGCATACTTGTAATTATAGTCTTATAGTATAAGTAAATAAATAAATAAAATTTTATTCAAAATGATCATTGACTGTATGGTTTGATTGATAGTATGAACATTGGACTTACAATATATTATTGTAGGGTATAATTTCTTAGTCTCGTCTGCCTCTATACAGAATGTTGTAAAGTACAGTTTAGGACCTACTTACAGCATTCTTTAATCATTTCCAGTGAAATCTCAGATTTGGCCAAACACAGCCACTGTAGCTAACCGAATGGCATCACAGTTGTGATTTTTCCCCTACTGCTACACGTCCGCTGTACTGATCGACTTCTTTATTTAATTTTGATAAACACCTTCTATAGCTACCGTAGATTCTAGTTGAAAATCTATTTATAAGCACTATTAGCATTGGGTTCTGGCAACCTCACTTTTGACTTTAGGGATCTTTGGTCAAATTATGTCGGAAAGAGATGTTTTGAACAAAAACTTTTATTTATAAAATGTTCATGGACAGACTAGCAAGCGACGGGCAACCAGCTACCCTATCACGGACCACAGCCATCTAATACTATACTAGTATTAGATATCTGTGGCACGGACGGTAGACAAAGTCTTTCCCCTGTTTTACTCTATTTGACACGTGATCAAGATGAAGAAAGTGACATTAAACGGGACAACCAGCAGCAGCAATGCATGAGCTATAAAAATCGTACACCTCTTGACATCTTGACAAAGCGTTTAACCAATGAACCATCGCGCGGATCACGTCATAAAGCATTTCTTGCGTTTTCATTGGTCGTTTTAATAGAAATGAGATAGCTCATGCTAGCTAGGCTGATGGACGTCGAACAGTTACCGTCACAAATATAGACGGCCTTTCATAAACTTACATTAAAATACAAGTTGCAAAATGGCAATAAAGATAATCTACATAATAAGTAGACACAAACGTATGACGGCGGTAGTAGTATAATAGGTACCTACTATTATTTATTCTGTCCTAGGTGTCATAACCATAACGCATCAAAAAGTTCAAGGTCTTATTATCTCATTGTTTATTTTAATACTTTGTCATTTTTAATGCGATTTTATGTCATCCAACGGGTTATATGCAGATAATGGGGCCAATTTTAAAGGCTTTAGTTGACAGTTTTAAAGCTCCTAAAACTGTTGCTGTCCTTGTCAAATACACGGCAATGTAAAAGACGGATATATTTTTAGCATTTTTAAAACTGTCAACTAAAGCCTTTAAAATTAGGTCTAATGTAATGTAGGGAAGGTTATAGGTTGCAAAACGCAAACCCATCAACAACAAAAAAAAAAATAGGTAGGTGGAAAAATCCTCGAGGCTTCACAAATTTTATGTTAATAATCGTAATGTCTTTCATCACTGTTATAATGATATAATTTACGTTTAATTTTAACACTCATTAAAGTATATTTGCTTTGCATGCTCCACAAAAATATAGGTAACCTACTTAAAAATATATATGAAAAAAAAACTCTGTCTGTATATTTTTTTATTGGTCATCTACTTTTATAACTCAACCGGTCATGGTGTTTGGCATGAACGTACTTTGAACCATGGGCAAGGATTTGGGATACTTTTCATCTCGACATAAGTTCAGCACCCCTATTCCCAACCTATCGGAAACCTTTCGATTCGAAATCTACACTCTCCATCTTCTTCGTCTACATTTAGAATGAAAGAGACGGAGAGTGTAGATTTCGAATCGAAACGTTTCCGACAGGTTGGGGATAGGGGTGCAGGCGTGAGAAGTCACGTGCTGCAACTAGTAGGTATAACAGATTCAGGCAAATACAGACGTTATCTTAGTGTCACCTCTTAGCGCGATCCAAAGGAGGAACTACTTATACATGACACCAGTGCTATATAATTTAGAAAACAATAGTAACTTTATTTATTTTATATGTGATTGTATATTTGTTTTTTACCGTTTTACTAGTTGCGCCCTGCGCTTTCGCCCGACTGGACCACGATCAATATTTTTATGCCACAGGAACTACAAAACTTACACCTAAAATATGTAAAAGTACCTAGCCTCTGTTGCAACTTTGTTAATAATAGGGGTCATGCCCTTTGTTAATTTGTTGTATTTATTGTTTTTTTATTATGCGTGCGCTGCCCTATAGTAGCGACTCGTGCGTGATGTCACTTGCCGGTGCCAACGGAAGACCAGCGCTGGTTGTTTTGCAACTAGCATTTTGCTGAGTTGGGGCCGGGTTGTGTCAAACACTTAAGTTGTTTTTGTTAAATTTATTTAAATTACTTACTACCGTTATAGTGTTAGACACAAATAAATCATTTTCATTTCATTTCATTTCATTTTCATTTCAAATGAAGACCTAAAATGAATGGGTTATTCCCTCAGTACCCCGATCCCCGAGGCCCTCGTCCCAGTGGACCACGATTTATTTTTATCGTCATTAACTTAATTAAAAGTCATTTTACCTTAAAAGTAACGTCAGCAGAAGAAGTGTAATCGCTGCAGTCCTTAGACCTACAAATTGTATTTTTTATAACGATTTACTTTGAGGTATTTGTTTGACATGATTATTCTGACAGACCGTGCCTTATGAGGTGATATGGCAAGGCCTAACTAAACACGTACCTTTTCAGGGGCGACCCATTCATCTAAATGGTGCAGCAGACTTTTTAAATCATTGATCAGGTAATCGATCTCGAGAAGTACTGCCTCCATCTTGCTCCTCCTCAAGTCTTTGCGCAGAGCCTCGATCATGGCCGTCTGGTTCTCCTCGTACATTCGGAGGAGGTTCTTCAGCTGCTTCCGTCTCCATTCTATAGGCCTGGTGATTCCTCGGTTGAAGGTGTCACGGGAGCGTTGGACAACCTGTTTGAAGTTAAAAGCTTTTAGGCACCAGTGAAAGATTATTTTTTTCTGAACGTCGCCGTCGTCGTTTTAACCGACGATTTAATCTGATTTCCAACAGTGACATTTATATGTAAAGTAGGCAATTTAAACCCTGTACGAGATTCAAATTTTTGCTTTATATAAAAATTAACACAGGCCCTTAACACCACAATAATTAACACATTAATGTTCTTTTTATGTAAACATAAGGCATGACGAGATACTTGTTCATGTTATAAAGTTAAGACGTCAGGGCCGCCCGCAACAGTGCAGTTTAGTTTCCATTAAAGAACATTCGTTTTACATTTACGATCTAGCTTAAATTAAATAACTACCTAGCTTAAGCTACAAATATAATTAACTACCAAATGTGAAAGAAACTGATTAAGTACATTCATTACAATATTATAATCCCTGCTAAATATAAAACTAGCAAGTCAGTTTGCCTTTTTGTGAATAGCTTGCACGCCAATAATTAAATATTAGGTAATAACAGTAGGGCTTGTATGACGTATATTTGTAAGAGAAGAAAGCTAAACACATAAATTGATTTTGAAATCTACAGGGTCAATGTTTGCCGGTCTAAGTCTGGCTATACGACTTGTGGGCCATGATAATGATAATTTCACTCTGCCCCCAGTTTCTCATACGTTTGTCAAACGCATGTTAACTTAACATACTATAATAATAGACTCGGTTGTTGAAGACGGCCGATGATCAACAGGCAACTAATGAGCGTTCAATATTTTTAAGTAAAATTAATATACGTACCGGAAACCGGGGGTAGGCCGATTATTAGCCGAGTTTATCAACGAAACATGTACAAACAAAAACACTTCGGTGGATCATGGTTTAGGTTTAAAAGATTCAAAAGTATTAGTCGCATTGTATGGGTGACGATGACTCCGAACTTTGGCCCTTGTGTTGTGGCCGACGCAGTAGACGTCTTCAAGCTGATGATGATGGGCATTGTACGATTTTTTTTTATGAGAATGAATGACGTGACGATCTGGTCGTACGATGTAGGTTCGGGCCTGGAGGGTGCTGTCGGAGGTGGAGACTCTCTCGGACCACAAATACATACGGATTGAGATCTCCACCTCCGACAACCAAGAGGGGTCCCAGCGGCCTTCCCACGCTGGACCATTAGTCGCCTCGACGCCGAGTTGGCGATGGAGGCGGCTACAGTGCAGGCGTGGCAGGCTGGCCCCGCGCACCCAGATGTGGACGTTGCGGCGGGTCACTTCCGCGAGGCAGTGACAGCCGTGTGCGACACGGCCATGCCGAGGGCCCGGCGACGTCCAGAGCGCCGCCAGGTGTACTGGTGGAGCTCGGAGATCGCGGATCTCCGGATAGCCTGTATAGCGGCGAGGCGGACGAGGCTCTTTTATATGAGGGCTATCGCACCGCCAAGCAGACGCTACAACTCGCCATCGGTAGGGCCAAGGCCCAGGCGTGGGTCGAGGCTCTTGAGGGACTGGAGAGAGACCCATGGGGACGTCCGTACAGGGCTGCCCGGAACAAGTTCCGGGGCCAGACGTCCCCAGTGGCCGAGTCCCTCGAGCCGGAGGTCCTCGATGCGGTGCAGGAGGGGCTATTCCCCGATGCCCCCCCCACACCCCGCCGACAATGGCGGTGCCCGTCCCTTTCCCCGAGGAGCTGGACGTGGCCTCCATCCCGCCTGTGTCTGAGGTGGAGATGGAGGCCGCTGTCAATCGGCTGCGAGGAAAGAGGACGGCCCCTGGTCCAGACGGAGTCCCCGGGCGAGTCCTGAGGATCGCTCTGCAGGAGATGAGTGGCCGGCTTCGGGACCTGTTCGATGCGTGCCTTACATCACGATGGGTCCCGAAGCTGTGGAAGGACGGTCGGTTGTGCCTGTTGCAGAAGGACCCGTCGATTCGCCTTCCGCATACAGGCCCATAGTGCTGCTGGATGACACGGGAAAGCTATTGGAGAGGGTGGTGGCTTCCCGTGTCATTCGGCACCTGGAAGGTTAGCCACGTCTACGCAATGTAGTGTAGGCAGCTATAACCTTACTATATTTTGTACATAATAATAATAATTTTATTTATTTATTTTTAGAGTTAGTTATAGGAATCTTGGTGGATCTAAATGATCTTACCTCGCCAATATTAACCGGTTTTGGCTTCGAATTGACGTGTGTACCTGTAACAATAAAAAGCAGATTGTTTATAAATCCTACACATATCGCCTATCTAACATACTGATAAATCTGTATTGTAATTTGTAAGAAAATTAGGACTTTGTCTCGTGAAACTCGATTCTAAAAAATCTTCCACTGATTCACATCTAAGCATTGATTTCTTGTGATAGAAGTTTCCGCTTGCGGCTACGACAAGCTTGATAACGTCATGTCCCTATAGGCCCTTGGATTTCTTGAGGGGTCATAATCATAATACTCGTAATCGGTTGTATTGTATTGGATATACTATTACTCCACTTCGGCCTCGGCCCCTTTGGTTATTAGGACTTGGTTTTAGGATGTCCAATGTTTACATGGATTTCTCAAAGGATCGTGTGGATGTGTAGTTTTAAGTTAATATATGTGATGTGGCTGTGCTATTTATAAACAAATAAAAAGATAAAAATAAAAATGATCGAATAAAGCTACCTATAGACTAAGTGAAAAATCGGGACATTCGGCGCCCGATCAATGATGTATAAGGACGTGTCACTTACTGTGTTAGCATTAGCAAATTAGCATGTATGATAAATGGTAAACAGAATTGTCTCCTCTGTTTGACTCCTCTTGACATGTAAGCAAGTATGAAGAAAGTGACATAAAACTGGGACAGACAATTTTGTCTACCATCTACCTCTGTGCTAACCCAGGAGACGACCTTTGAATTATTTAACATTTCATCTGCTGACGGTACTTTTAAGCTAATGTTATCAAGATAAAATATATCGGAGTCCTCCGGGACGAGAGCTTCGGAAATTGGAGTGCTCAGAAACCCAGGACGACCTGGGAAAATCGGGACACCTAGCAACACTAATCTTTTATTATTTCGTGTGTAGCTTTACAGTACCTCCAGTAAAGAGTGATGTAACCCATGGAACATTACTAAGCACTAGTATTACTAAGTATAAGTAGTAGGTGCCTACTACCTATAACCATATAGTGCTCATAAAATGCAACTGAAACAAATGTTGCGTAATCATTATCAATAAGACTATATTGATATAACTGATATTTAATTATCGGGATAGGATTAAAAGATAATAAGGTAAGTATTGTACCTACTTACATAATATAATAGATGCGAGTGATGGAAAGCTAAAAAAATTTATAATATTATGTAACTAGTAAGTAGTTAGGTACCTAACCTACTGGTCTTATCATGTCTACAAAATATTATCTACCATGCCAATGCCAAGGATACCAATTCCTCTAGAACAAAATAAAACATAAAACTCATATTCATAATTTAATTCTTGCGGCATGTTTCCGAAGAAAACCAAAAACTCTTTATAATCTTTTGTCTTGGGCTCCAGTTTTTCCATAGAAAACCTAAAGGCAATTATCAATATGGAAATAATATATGTATTAGGTAATAGGTGTAAATAATATGGATATCTATTATACCTTTTTTTTCTGATTTAACCAGCCTGGATACAAAGTTCTTTTAGCCGAATCATGCATGACAAATATGGATACCGATTGAAACCAGTATTGCCAGTGAAACAAACTTTTTCTTAATCTCTGACAAAAAATATGTACTGCAGGTGTATTTTTCAAGACTGCTTTGTTCCATTTTTTTCAGACCATTTAAAGGTTGTGTATAAAAATGTCAGTTTTATATCTTCTAAAGGACCTTTTATCATACCAGAATATTCATAGCTGTGTTGCCATTACTTCAGCCGCAGTGACTGAAAAGGCCAAATCGTTTTTGTAAAATATTCCCCATAGCTCCTAAACGGTATAAAATGAGACAATCTACAAGGGGGTTACAGGTCCTCTACCACCATACTTCCGTTGAACCACTTATCAAATACATTCTGAACAATATTACATAATTATTTTATAATAATTATACAGATACAAGCATGTCCATAGCAGAGATAGAGTAGGGAGGTATAATTATGTTCTAAATGAGATAATTTAACTTACGAGATCTTTATGATAAATTTTCTCACAATACATAAATAAATTAATAGTTGGAAGGTTCTTGCCTACCTAGTATTACTAATATCTGACAGACAACACTAAGTAGTTTTTCTATACAGTAGGTAAATAACAACGAATAAGCATCCAACATCCAACCCTTAGATTAGATGACACAGCCTCACTGGTTTTCATGGTTTACCTAGCTGGCAGTGGTCAGGAAGTAATTAGGCCTAATAAAGACATAATTACTAGATAGGTACCTACATTATTTATGTTTTATTTAGGTACTAATTTGGGCAGTATTAGTATTTATTAC
Source organism: Ennomos erosarius (assembly GCA_963580505.1). Taxonomy (NCBI): domain Eukaryota; kingdom Metazoa; phylum Arthropoda; class Insecta; order Lepidoptera; family Geometridae; genus Ennomos; species Ennomos erosarius. Next base: position 9,674,168 of record OY756993.1, on the reverse strand, counting down.
ACATGGTATAAATAGGTAGGAAGAATGTAAACAAGTAAACAGTTCAACACACTCACCCAGGGTCATATTGATGGGCTACTGATTGATATTGCCTACGCAAAGGAAATAAACCGGACTTTTGTGGTTGTGGCTTCCACACTAATTGTGCATTAGATAATTATTTATCCGAATATAATGAACTCGTCACAGATTACTTGAATTTTTCTTGAAATTGATTCTTATTTAGAAACAAATAAAGAAAATAAAAACCTCGTAAAAACACAAATCAACAAATCGGCTCAGCTGTTTTGCTGGACAACTTGACAAGAAATAAAATAAATGAATGAATGAATGAATGAAATAGGATTCATTCATGTCACGAATGAATGAACTTATGAGAACGAGCGAATGAGTTTTTGTTTTGGGGCTGTTGAACCGAATGAACTACACTGCCGATTTATTAGTTGCTTCAAAACGTGGTAGGTGGCGTTAATCCTAATCATTGGTTAGCTCATCACAGTTTAACAAGATGGCGCTAAAACAAAACAAGAACGAAAATGTGGAAAAATTAAACAAACTTTGAATACACAGAATTCGCCCTAATTTGCGATTTTATATAATTATTGGCATTGCATTAAATTGGCCAATAAAAAAAAGCGCAAATACTTGTTCTGTGCCTGGGTGTTGTGGGACCATGATCCTCTTAGTTCCTGGGTCCCTAGATACAGGGAATTCTAATTAGGGTCCAGGATCAATGTATGTGATCGTTGGGCGTTATTTATTTATTCATTTATATAATAGTAAGTGATTGACTAATGAATAATTATCAAAGGAAACATAGGTCTATTCTAATTTCCATAAATATTATTCCATCTTAATTTGTTGATGATAATCACAGAATTCCCCCTATTGATGATAATATGAAAAAGTGGTAAATTTCTGGCAAGGGGCAAAAAACCGGGTAATAAATTGCCTATAGGCATCAGAATAACTACCTACCTATCTATTAGATACCTAGGTATATCTAAGCGGAGCAGGGCCGCCTTGGGTAAATAATTATGTGCAAAATTTCATCAAAATTGGTTATTTCATCAAATTTTAATGCCATTAATTTACATAACAAATAGAATATTTATAAACAGTTTTTTTTACTTTAGATTTAGATAAGTAGTTTATTTTAGTTTGGATTCATTTAGTTTTAGTCAAGGAATACTATGTATTTTTAATTAATAAATTAACTATTTTGATTAAACGTGCAAGCATAGATTTTAATTCAAAACGTGCAAGTAGCCGTAGGTACCTAGGGGAGAGTTTGGCCTATCGCGACCCTATCCTAATAACTAAGCTCAGGTTAAGTTGAAATAAAAACGAAATACTGCAATAGTTGAGAATTTATCTGGCTACAACAACAAGCTAATATAAGCAAATAACTAAAGGTCGGGAAAACGCGGTAAGTATTAAGTACCAAACTAGTTTGATAATATCGGTTGAAATATAACTTTATATTCCAACCTCAAAAACAAAACAATCTCAAAGGACTATTTTTATGCTATTCTATACACACTTTCTACAGTATTTGTACCCTAGAATTGCATATAATTTATTACTGGTTGACAAAATATTATATTCATTCACTTATTAAAATCTCTCAAAAATTATATTGATTGTGTGGAAAACCTAAATGAGCGCACCCTTCCTCTCTGCTTTGTGGCAGCTGATAATGCGTGTATGGAGGTATATTTTTACTAACAGTGCAGGCTCATATTGTTAATGGTTTTAGTTTTAGAAACCATGGGGCACGAAATTACCAACCGCGCGGAAATAGCCAACTCTCCACTACTAATAACATTTCACGATGCCAGTTCTTGTTTTTTGGATTAAGTATTTTGTTAGTTACTTACCTATTTTTCGTACCTACCTATTATCGGAACATTTAATTTTCACTTATCGACTAACTATCCAATCACGTCTTATCAACTTCTCGTTGTCCAAGTACCCGTTTTAACCCGTAAGTAGACAATGAAAAATAAATTAGAGGGTGCTATGTCACAAGGCACATGATTCATCTATACATATTCTATACATTCTATACTTCTATACATATAATAAAACTGTAGAGATAAAAAAATCTGTAAATGCAAGATATTGAAAAAAAAATTACACAGGTTGGCTTGAAATTTTTCGCTGATCACGTTAAGCTACTTTTTAGACATTTTGTCTGTTTGTTTGTTTGTTTGTTTGTTTGTTTGTTTGTTATGGCACAAGTCCGAAAATACTGAACGGATTTTCATGCGGTTTTCACTAATAAGCTTAGAAAAACCCGGGGCACAACATAGGATATATTAAATTTTAAATAATGTAAATTTTTTTTTGGTGAAAATGATTAAAATTTCATTATGAAACGGAACGGAATTTTAACAAAATGGCCGCTTCAAGGCATCAAGGTAAGTTTTTTTTTCTTATATTTTGGTCCACACATAGTGTAGGTATTTAACCAGTGTCAAAAGGTAAGTTTTATTTTAGCTACTAATCATAGATGCGAGAAAAAAAATGTGCTCTGTGCTACTGACGGTAATTTTATCTCGGGTTTATCCGGATGCACAGATTAAAGAAACAAAACTCTGTTACTATTATGGCGCGGCTTCATATACGCCCGAACCTTCGCTGTTGAGTTGGCGCGCAAAAACATCTCTGTTGACTATCCTCGATGTTTTTGTAGCGCCCCAACCCGGACACACAGTCAATTTGTTTGCCTGCTGCGCGACCGACGTGGGCTAAATAAAATGGAGGAAGCAGTAGCGTTATATTGCATGTCGGCGAATAAATATGTTTTACTAACTGTGAGAATATTATTTGCGATTAAAATAATATATATTAATAGTTTTAATTTATAATTCCTTATCAATATGAAGTAAAACCAATTTTTTTTATTTGTGTGTATCTGTCCCTTTGAATACGGATCACGGTTGTTATAGTGGCAACAGAAATATATCATCTGTGAAAAATTCAACTGTCTATCAACTGTCTGTGATTCATGAGTACATCCTGGTGTCAGATGGACAGACAGACAGACAGACGGACAGCGGAGGTTAAGTAATAAGGATTTACCCTTTGAGTACGGAACCCCAATCATTTTTATTTCATTCTGAACAATCCCCACTGCACTATGCAATAAGGAAGTAATGTAATGCATGTTTGTATTTATAACATAAAAAACAAAAAACAGTAAATAACAATTGGCGCGCCTGCATTACCGGCAGTGTATCATGAGTGCATCACACTTTTCGGGCTACGGCGAAATACATCGCGCGATAACTTCGTCTGCGCTCGATGTAATGCAGATTAGAGAAAAACAATGTGTTCATTATGTAAGTTGCTATACCTAAGGAAGTCATATGTATTACATATAGATAAGTTTTTTCGTTAATCTGTGGTCCAAACTAAAAAAGAGGATAGGTATGAGAACCTTTTTAAATATGAGCACGACATAGAGAACAAGGAATTTTGAAAACTAAAAACTTCTTAGACTTTTTATTATAAGTTATAAGGCTTCACGCGATATAATTTTTAGCCAATATTAATAACTAAAATTATAATTTTTTAGTTTTCAATTTAATGGGTTCTGGCGAGGGCAAAATTCTTTATTGGCGATCTGGTATTATGTATTAGTTTTCAAAAATCTACTACGCGTTACCATTCGAAATAAGTATTTAAAATTGTATTGTATAGTGCCTATAGCTTAACCTATAGTAGTAACATATTCAGTAATCTGTGCCTATAGGTTCTTCATTTATTGACCCTAGCTTTTGCTACGCATTGTAAAACCTTATTTATTTTGGCATTAGACAAAATTTGTATTTAGCCAATGATAGGAAGTATTTTATGAAAACTGTTTAAAAGGGTAGGTTCTTGGACTTTTTATAATCATTCATAAGGCTTCACGCGATTATCATACTTAGCCAATATTGAAGCTTACTTAATTAACATTTTAATTCAAGTTTTCGATTTAAAAGGTTTTGGCGGAAGCAATGTTCTTTATTGGCGATCTGGTCAAATGTATTATTTACATAAACTTACTACACGTTACCATTCTAATTAGGTAGATAAAATTATTATTGCGCTACTGCTATATTCTTGATCGACCCCAAGGAAGTTTTAAGGTACCAAGGGTCTAGCAAAAATACCAACCACTAACGATAACGCCAAACGCTAACTCCAAAAAGTACTGCGATGACATTTCGGAAATCGCTTACTTTTCCACAGCTAATGTCATTTCAATACAGTTTTGGAGTTAGCGTTAGTGGTTGGTATCTTAGCTAGACCCCCTGTAGTACTTATACTACGCATTTTAAAACCTTTTTTATTTTGGCAATAAAGTAAGCCGGAGTGCGATATTTGTATTTAGCCAATGATACGAAATATTTTATGAAAAATGTTTATGGGTAGGTACTTAGATATAATAATATGTAGGTATTCATTATGGCAATTGTATCCTCGAATTAACAACAACATGGCGCGTAACGTTCGTTTTTGACTGTTTTTTTTTTTTTTTATTTGTTGTTGTTCTTCTTCTTCTTCTTGCATGTTGAAATAAGTTTTTAATAGTTAAAATATTTTAGATCTGTGGGCTTTTAAATACACCACGGGAGCAAAAAATGATTTATTTCTCTCAAGAAGGTTATAAATAAATATAAATAAATAAATAATGAATATAATAATAATTATAACATTCGATTCTTTAAGGAGTGGTGGTTTAGTATTAGTTATTCCTAATTAGTATTAAGAAAATTAATTATGTACGCATCGTACAGGTAAATGCATATCTCCAGCAATTTATAAACTTATTATGGACACTGGCTAAGTGTAGGTACTCAATTCGTATGGAGCCAAACTTAAAAATCATCGTGTGTGATTCTTCCATATTTTTCTAAACCGTATCTGACTGCTTAGGTAACTATACTACCTAAACAAAATTTACTGAAACATCTGTTAAAGACCTGAGGGAAGTGATGATGATTTCTTTTTGTTGTAATATGAAGTGGTACTTATAAAATTGTAGTTTTTTGTTTGAACCTTCTTTTACTGTTATATAAGTATATTATCTATATTAGACTCAAAACATTTAAATTTAGGTAATGGCTTAAATAGCTTCCACTGCACATACAGGTTACTGTGCTCAGCTTCGAAAAGATTTAGTGGATTTTTTGTTTGGTACGAAATGTATTATCTATTATTAGATTATAACGTAAAAATAACATAACACAAGCGTGCGAAGCCGCGGGCAAAAGCTAGTAAATATATAAATCAACCTTGCGTTTTCCATGAGAACTCTCACCTGAACGTACTACTATGTATTATGTTCTCATTCTCACCTCCCTGTCACAGACTGGCTAACTCAGCAAGTGCCACGGGGAGAACGATAAAATTATAGGCCTACCGCGATCATTATCGCCATCAGGGTAGTAATTTCTAACTTTTCCGTACACCTGCTGTATAAGTTATAGTAAGTATACTTAGGTATGTACTATGTATGTGCTAGAAATATTAATTTTATAATCGAAGAGGTGGACTTTTTATACTCACCTACTTTGTGTTAGCAAAAATTTATTTCGCTTATTTTTGCTTCGATAATAATTAATAATTGTTTTATAATTTATGCGTCTTGTGTTCATAGATACAAAGGCACTTTTTAACACAGATTTCGAATGACAAATAAACCCCCGCATTTACAGTATTACTTACGTAGGTAGGTATGTGTATTGATGGAAGTAGGTAAAAGTATGGTTTAGGTTCGACTACTGGAGACCAGCTGGATGATGGAGCTACACACGCTATTTGATACATTTGGTAGGGACTCGCCACATGTGTGGTCGGTGGCGGCCAGGTGCTACAGCTGTGTCCGCGACTCACCACTTGTGTTGTGGCCATTACGGGCCACACAAGACTTTATTTGCCACTGGTGCACGTAGGTAAAGGCGAAAATACACGGTTCAACTAAATTGAATAACTTTGGTTGAACGGAGCAGAAATGAAAGTAAAAGATGACGTTCAATACCTACGTAGGTACCTTTCCAGTAGACCATTCTCTACTAAGTTTGTGCAGTAGACTGGCGGTATGGGCGGTATAGAAAATTATTGAACAGGATGATTCGAATTTTTAAAACTCTTTCTGCGCTAGGGGATAAAATGCGCTTTTCCACGCAGATTTCGGATGACAAATAAAATCTTTCCGAGCTAGTGAGGTTAAAACAGTACCTACCTATTTCCAGCCATCTGTATCGTTAGAATATAATAATATAGATTTTTCGAAGGCATATTACGCTATAGGTAGTGTACCTACACTTGTACCTATAGTGTAGGTACAGCGCAAGGTTGTCTAAAGTCATTGGCGCTATGCTTATGTATTAGCTTAGGTGCTCTCTGACTAGGTCTGGTCGAGGCCTAGGTCACGGTAGTGAACTAGGCGGAGAATCTACGAAAATAAAATGAAAAGCCGTAAATAAAACCAGCTTCACACAATTAATGGGGAATTTGAAGATCTGCGAGGTATCTAATTTGAAAAAGTAATTTCATCTAAAACAACCTTAATTGAGCGAAAAACGTAGAGAATTAAGAATAATAGGTACCTACTCATTCTAAGGTAAAGAAACAACACGTAAGATGTTCTCAAGATCAGGGGCCGTACTGTGAGCTCTTAGCGCGATCCAAAACAGAGCGTATATTGGATAGCTTGTCAAAATCTTCATACAAAAAAAACAAAGCGATCCAAGATAGGCTCCGTTTTGAATCGCGTTAAGAGCTCACAGTACGGCCCCTGTAGGTAGGTACCTATCGATCCAATTCCAAAATAACCTATACCAAAGGCTTTAAACACAATTTTAGATCATAAGGTTTATTAACAAAATACCAACAAAACATAATAAAACCCTTGGGATGCGGAACACAAAAAATTAAAGACATAGGCAATATGTCTATGGCATAGATTGACAGGTCATTGAGGTAGGTACACTAAAGTAGTTAGCTATAAATATTTCAAGGCGATCACATTTACTTAGGTATACTTAGTTTTTGCCTTACAAAAACACGGTTAAGTTTGCCGAGAAAAAAGTAAACAACGTTGAAATCAACACGTTTATAACCACTGTAATAACCAAGACTGGTTTTTGATTCGTTCATTTTGTTATTTTTAAAATTTTTTTAGCTCTGGTTTATTTTTGGTTTATGATTATGACACAAGTGAGCAATTTAACATGTATTTTAAATTTTGTTCATAATTCTTCGGTACGCCTTATGACCATTTTCATTTAGACGTAATTTTTTGTATCTTATTTATAAGGCATATCTAAGTTAAGCAACGTTCGCTGCGGTCACTACTATGATGGGTGACCGCTACAGCAATAAGTGTTTACAACTGAGCGCTACCGTGCTTGGGAGGGCACGTTAAGCCGTCGGTCCCGGCTGTTTAAAGAAAATGGTCGTTAAGCCAAGTCAGAATTCTCTGGGGGGCCTAAAAATTCTGACACCAGGGCTGACCACTGGCCTACACGAGAAGAAGAAGAAGGCATATCATTGTCATTTGAGAACGGGTTTTTTGATTTCTTTTGTACTTCCAGGCCGGTCTCCCATTGGTGATAATCTGATGATGGAGTGTTAGTTAATAACTGGATATTTAACAGTGGATCATGGCAAACTACGTGAATTGGTTTGTATTGTATATTGCGTGTTTCATGGGCTTTAGGAACCTATCAGTGCTCAACTGAAAATATAAACTTTTACGAAGTGCCCTATACGCTATGGTCAATCACTATAGGTACCTACCTATTCACTCCGAATCTATTACCTACATGCCATCATGGAGAATTCGAAATCACGCTAGTTCGACACGGCAGCTAAAGGCATCTACACACCATGGAATCCCTCTCTCCTTTAGTAAAATTTGTCGCCTCAATCGGCTGGATCGGAGCCGCAACACGCCTTTATACGATGCAATTTGCAGGTTGGATAGCGCAACCACTCCGGTCAGTTTTGCCACTTCTTAAATTGACCATTCATTTTCATTACATTAGGTAGGTATACCAAAATGTAACAAATAGGTAAGTAATAACTACTGCAATACTATAACCGTAGGTGACTAAAAATTTACGTTTATGTGGTCAGATCAGACTAAAATAACAATATAATAATAAAACGATTGTTAGTTTTCTACTCTGCGGTCTACCGCAATCATCTATATGGTTATGATTAGACAATACTTAATGCCTGCAGCCGCTTATTAGTCCGGGCACAGAAAAGATATAGTACCTACTACAACAAATTATGTGGACGAAAAGTTTCAAAGCAGATAGTCGGTTAGGGACTTTTTTGGAATAGGTACACCTACTTTAGGAAACTAAACTATAAAAAAAGTTCCTACTCCTAGGAGGGAGAAAAAAAGGTCCCATTTTTGTTTATATCGCGAAAGGACTTTTCTGCAAAGTTCGTCTAGGTAGGTACCATCGCTTTGCCAGTTATTCTGCCGCCAAGCAGTAGTGTGCAAGCACTACTGTGTTCCGGTTTGAAGGGCATTGTAGCTAGTGAAATTACTGGGCAAATGAGACTTTATAACCTGATTACACAGTGTAGTAATCTGATTACTAGACTGTGTGATGTCTCAGGATGACGTGCACAGTGCAGTGTCACGCGAAACTTTATTATTTTAAAGTTCCGAGTGACACTGCAACTGTTATGGGCAGCCGTATTGCTTAACATCAGGTGAACGACCAGCTCGTCACGTCATTCATTCTCATAAAAAAAAACGATGCGTCATATCATATACCTATACAATCGGAATGCTTCCCGGTCACAGATCCTATGTTATATAGGATCTGTGTTCCCGGTACGCCGCTTTCCCACGATGGCGCTCTGTGCCTGTACATTGTATTTTCATGATTAGTTTCATGTTCATCATCATCATCATCATTAACAGCCTGAAGACGTCCACTGCTGAACATAGGCCTCCCCCCGGGAGCGCCACTTAGAGCGGCTATTCAACTTGCTAATCCTAAGAGCTATATCGGTCAGTTTAGTTCTCCTGCGGATCTTCTCATTACGGATCTTATCTCGCAGGGAAACACCGAGCATTGCTCTCTCAGTTTCATGTTCACTGCAATGTGAAAAGAATTTGTAAAGAAAAAATAGGTTTGTGATGCAAATTTCACTAACGAATCAAAATATTTTCCTATACATTGATGAATGATACCTGAATACCTCGAATTATGCCAAGCAGAAGATACAACAATGCTATTTATCTATTTTAGGGTAGTTCTCATCGATGCTCAAATTTGATGGTCACGAGGTTATATTTCCTAAATGGCTTAAGATACAAACAGAATTTGTGAATTAAATGATGAAACATCTATTATGCTACAACAGAAATAAAGCTTGTCAAAATAAAAGCAAAAATAATACCTTAAATTAACACGAAATGGTCAAAAACGGGGTAATTTTTCGTGTTCTCATCGTGTCACACTCTCCGATGCAGTAAAACATTTGCTTACCACTTCACCAAATTTCACTGTATTTGTATGTAACATATACTAAAATTATCGTAATTAAATAAACTTTACACTAAATAGTTTAAAACAAATCTTTTCATCATTATTTTCAATTTAAAACAACATACGCGTCGGTCACGCGGATATGGGTTCTTTAAATTCGCGTGATATAATGGCTGCAAAACATCAGCAATCAAACACTGAGTGTGGTCCGGTCGAACGTCAGTCGTGTACTGGCATCGCAGACGTAAGACGTGTGGCTCAACGTGCCGGAAAAAAAAATATCGGTAAGCTTGTATTTGTTCATAAGTTTACCGATCACACGTGCACTACATTTTTTGGGCATTGTATTTCAGCAATTGAAATCAAAGTTAGCTCATCGAAACCCTAAAATGTGCGAGATATTTATGTAGTATTTGATTTAAATCGATACACTTAACTTTGCAGCAATTTTACAAAAAAGGGATAATTTCTTCAGTTTCGTGTCATAAACTTCGTGGCATTTTAGTCATGAAACTGATTTTGGTCTATGAAACTGATTTTATGCATTCTTTTATTTAGAAATGTAGCGACTGGTGTGAGTTTATTGAAACAATTCTAGTTATTGTAGTATGACAGATGTAAGATAGTGTTTTGAATAATTATGTAAACGTGTTTTTATCAAGAAAAGATGGGTCAATTCGAACTCACTCATCATTCATTGTGATTAATAATCATAGCCTAAAAATGGATGAGTACGAATTGGTAGGTATCGCGAAAAGGGGTGATCTGGACCGTGGTAGCCTAGTAACTCTCAAGTTGGGAGAACCTTCCTTCGAAACTAGCATTGTATTATGTTTAATAATAGGTACCTAAAGGGGAAGAGCTAGTAACAGTACCTACGTTTGGTAGGTAGTAGATTAAAAGATTATGGTTACATACCATTTTTCTGGTTTCCGGGAGAAGCATCCTATTGCGAAGATTCCGGTAGGTAGCTAGGTAAAAGGTACCTACCTAGCCCAAGTTCACATTCTATGAACACTTTTCTCCACACACGTTTACCGTCGGATATTATGTACCTAAAGTATGTAGGTATTAGGAACTATCACCAAAAGGTTCTGAAATTATTAATAACGTCACGTCATATCACAATACTACCTATTCTTGACGTAAGTACGTATATAAGTACTAGGTAAGGAGGTAGGTACCTACTAGGTACATTTTGGTCCCCGCCTGCCAATATTTCAATCATACTTTAATTATTTTGCTCGTAGGCTCGACTCCGAACACGTAAAGCTCATATTTAAAAGTTTATGGAAAAATCACGAAATCAGGAGTTTCTAATCCAAAAGAGTACCTAAAGATGTGCCAGATATTGTCTTTTGTAGTGAGATTTGTTTTTATAGATAAATCGTTATAATATAAGTATAGATTATTTCTATTGTAGTAAAGGTTGTTGTTCTATTGAAAAAGTAACACAACTCATAAATAAATACACTTTTTAAATACTCATGATGCTTCTTAATTAATAAAGCTATTAATACGATAACTATCTGTTTTTTTGTCAGCGAGGCTTATTACCTATAATATGGAGTTAAGTGGATTAGTATTCGTATTTCGTAGGATGAACAAACTCAGGACCGAACTGATAATAATAATATACATAGTTTTGGTTATTAATACCATTTTTTTGCCAGTTTAATTATGAAAACAAGATGACGATGTTATTTTATGAACATTTAGTCTTATAAACAGTGGCAAAACGTGAGAAAATGATAGCTGTAAAGTTACTGAGTCATTTTCGTGATCCGATGCGTCGCTTTCGTGGCCTCTAAAACTTCAAAACCATTTATCACCCAAACAAGGCTTTCTATTTGATTAACTTATATATTAATTTACTCGTCTTATAAAGCGCTATAATTTATTGTACAAAAATATTTGAAATAAGAACAATATAAAATTGTACATGAAACTGACGATGAGAATCGTAAAAATGAGAACAAGCCTTAAGTATCCAAGATTCACAGCTTAGCCACTATACTTACGATGAATCTATACACTTTGTTTATTGAATTTAATTATACAGGTTAATTAGAACAAACAGTATTAAATTAAAAACAAAATAATGATAACCATAACAAAAACATTCATTTGTCTTGAGGTAGCTATAAGTCCAGATAGTGATTGGTAGGTAGCGCGACCCTATTTTGCCCCATCCCGGCGCGCGGATGGATCTCAAAGGGTTTTAATGGGTTTGAGTCCCACATACCCCATCACCCCAGTGGCACCAGGAAAGTGCAAGGGCATTTCACCTACTAAAAAAAAAGGTTAGATGTATTGGGTTTCTCCAGAAACACATTGTTTCCGCTTCGGTGTTGAGCTCCTATGTACTACCCTACCTCTCCTCTCCTTCTACTAATAGGAGCTCCAAGACTAATTTACTAGTATAAATCACTTTATGTAATTAGGCGCAAAATAAAACACCCCGTCGCGTCGTCACCGCCCCAAGACACGTCTTGAGCGACCCAGAAGATCCTATAGCAGCCGTTGTTTCGGCTGCGCTACGATTACCGGACCAGTCTAGCCCTTCTGGCTCAGGTACCGATTTCAGCACCGGTAGGTAGGTATAGGATACCAGCGTAACACAATCAGACACCGACCCCGCCGGCGACTTTCCAAAGAGTCCACTCCTCCAACGGACGTAGCCTTCTCGATCCTATTATCCCGGCAGCAGCCCAAGCCGAGCAAGGCTCGCGCCCCAGGGGTGCCCTTAAGCTAGTTGCCGCCCACTTTTGTCGGCTAGGTGCCTTAAGCGTCTGCCCTCCCGCCCGGTGACGCTGTAAAGATCATTAGAGACCAACAGCATTAGCCCGTTCAAAACAAGGCGGGAAATAAAATAGAACTTTTAACGGTTCGAACTTCGAACTGATATTACGTACCTACTTAATTACGTTACATAGGTACCTACTAGGTACTGGGTAGGTATTCTGCGACTAGCAATTATATACCATGATTAAGCGGTTAGAAACAAGTTCTAAAACATGTTTTGTGAGTTAATATTTTCACACAACATCATCAAATTGTGTTCATACTATTTGATCGTGTGAAAAACGCCATAAAGAAGACCATAGGTACTTAATAATATTTTTATTCGAAAAGAGAGAACGACGTACCTACTCTTAATCCCTTCAAGTTCTAATAAACAATAATAGTTAAATAATTAAAAAAAAAAAAAAGTAAATCACCTTTTTTTGTTTAGAAAGTGTAGTGGTCGTATATTTTCACATGTAGTTTATTTATAAGGACGTCACGATTTATGATCGATTTTCGTTTGAATGGGGCTGCCCATAACTTGCTGATGAACACTCTAATTAATACTTAACTATGAAAATTATATATTTACAAATAAGATAATTGGTTCGTAAGACAATAATTATCTTGGTGTGTTTAAACAGGTCTTGACCTTATTTTTAAATATGTTTAATTCAGTGAATTTTTAAATTTTTAATTAAGTTGTAATTTGGTGAAAATTGAGAACTTTCTCCGGTTTTGGACAATCACTTATTTCTGGAAGTGCAGATAAGGTTTTTGATTTAAATTACAAAGAAATTCCAGTGGTTCTTCAATAAATCATAATTAGCCATAATTTATAAAAACTGTGCTGGAATGTGTAAAATGCTATTCTTGATTATGTTAAATTGCCCAAAAAAGTTGATCTATCTTATAAAGTGGATTTTATTTATTTTTTGTGAATTGTTTATGTTTTACGTTAAATATATATACACCACCTCACCTTGTAATCACCTTGTAATTTATTAACAATGTTACACTTTTATATAATTATGTCTCCGACGAAAGAGTCCTGAGTCCTATGTCACGGGTCTTGAGCCTAGTATGGGAAACAGGTGCTCCATCACTTTAACTTGTTCACCTATTTTTATGCCTAATAAATTTTCATTTCATTTCATTTTCATTTCACATATATTGATTTTTCTTTAAAGTAGGTTTGTGCCTATTTTTTATTCTCTGATCTAAAATAATAATATCATTTTGACTTACCATTCCCATTCATTACTGGAGTGGTCAGCATTGTGTTGATCTGTATATTGACGGTTTTCACGGGCGAGTCTTGCGTTTCAATTTTATCGATCGTATCGATTATTGAGTCAATGTCCGAGTCGATATCAATGACGTGCACATCACTATTGTTTACAATACTTTGCGCACTCACGTCCTGTTCGGTTGGCGATGGCATCTCAACTGTTTACCACTTTTGTGTACGCACAAATTAAGTCAGTTGCGTTTGTTATTTTTTACACAAGGTCACACGCACTTCGTGACTCGTTACACTTGAGCTAGAGTCCTGAAAAGGACCGACTTAATAATTGGATTGGTACTTAGTTCATTTATGCTGTGCTACTAGTGCTGGAATATTATGTCCTGTATCGCTTGACTATTATTATAGGTACTTATATACGACGTGGTAATAACACAACTAATTTCTTTCTTCTTCGTTTCTAACTTCAAACAGATTCCGTTAGACTTTATTTGTTTAGAATGTTATAATTTAACGTTACATAATAATCTCTCTCTCATGACTCTCAGCAAGCCCTTTCTAATTAATGTTTTGCCCATGTTTTATTGCCCGTTCTCAGCATGTTCTCCAAGTAGAGATTTTTTATTTCGATTGGCCTGATAGCTTAGTTTGTGGTAGCTTTCCCTTCTGAGCTAAAGGTTGTGGATTCGATCCCACTCAGGACAAGTAAACATTTGTGTGATGAACATAGGAATTTGTTCTGTGTCTGGGTGTTATATTGTATCCTATGTACCTACTCAAGTGTTTACAAACTAAAAGTATTTTGGTATTATATCAGTTATCTGGTTCCGATATTACAAGCTATGCTTAGTTTGGGGCTAGATGGCATTGTGTGAAATGTCCACACAATATTTATTTACTTACTTATATTTAATTATTTTAAAAGCCAACTATTTTGTCTCTATGCGGAATGATTATTAATCTCATTATTATGTAGATAGAGCACGATAACATGTTTTACCTACTTTTATCTAAAACAGCTTTCAAGTTTCGGTTCTTTTTTCTTTTTTTTTTCTTTTTCTTTTTCTTTTTTTTTTTGTATAAATATACGTAACTCTACAGTTTCAACTTCACGGTCTAGGTTAGGTAATATCTAGTTTCATGGAGAATACAAACACTAATATTATTTACTAGTTGACCCGCCCGGCTTTGCACGGGTTAATTATAGTTTAACCTCCCTGTTTATGGGTAAGAGAGAAGGAAAAGGGAAAAAAAGGAAAGGATGAATGGATGGGCTGGCGAAGGAAGGCAGGCTTTGCCTCCACTTATTACAGTCCCATCCATTCATCCTTTGTTTCCCCTATATTTTTTCGTTTCTCTTCGACAGGATGAGTATAAATAAATAGGCAAATAAAAAATAATAAGTATAAGTTACAAACAAAAAATTATTGTATAAAACCTACAACCTTATTGCTTCGTGCAACTCACACGTGGCCCTTTAGAAAACAAAAAGTAGTTATCCTAAATGTTATTCTGAAAAATTTGCTCTAACCATAGGTAGGTGTACTTTTCAATGAAATCCGTTCAGTAGTTCTATCGCGAAGCGTGTTTAAAGGGACAACCAGACACGAGACAGACAAAAAATAAAAAAAAAGATTGCCATTATAATTTTATAAAATATTCAATGTACAGATTTCGCCCAGTTACAGTTTTATTATATGTATAGATTACGCTTGAATACGACACGATATCGAATGCCAGTGAAAGATTTAAATTGCGTAAGGTTATACAAGTGCAAACATCAATAAAAATGTTTGTTTACGGTTTAATCGAAAACAATGTTCGGGTTACGCGTGATTTGAGAGTTAATCAATTGGTTTAAATGTCGATTCGAATTATTAACGCTTTCAAAACCATCTTGATTATTTCGTTCCAGACGTGTTGGGTGCACAGGTTTCATTCATAATATCCCAATTGTTACGTAGTGCGCCGACGTTCTTTCGTCATTGGGCTGTCTATGCGAGAGCCCACTGCACAAATACTCATCGAATACCTCCATAATAGGCTATCTTTTGATCGTTAACCGATACAAATTTTAAATATTGTATCATGTCGCCTTTTATATATATAACTGGAAAACAACTCAGTAATCACTTCATTACTAATTTTCGGATTATATTAACTTATTTAATTATTTTTAATTTTATAGAAACTGTCTGTTAGTTAATGCATGTAATAGGTCTGGCTAAATAAATATTTACTTTTCGTTACTTTACTTTACTTAAAAATTAAAAAAAACAGGTCTACCAGTGCCGATCCTATTGGGCCTGTGGGTTTAGAAGTCTAAAATAACGTCCATCGATCACATAATTAGATGCTGTAGACCCTAACTAAAATTCCTAGATCCCAATAAGTAATGTTAAAAATTAAAAAATAAATAAATAAATTAAATTGTGTTTATTGTAACATGAAAGGCATATTTACCAATAATACATATGTTAATGTTAGGTGGGTATTGTAAATTAGGTAATTTAGGCCCAATTCCACCATAGTAGAATAACTTTGTTCCAAGTAAAAAAAAAAAAAGGTATAATATACCAAGAATAACCGAGTTACATCAATTAACCCTTATACCACCAATTTTGAAGCTTCTTGGATACAAATTAGATATGTGTCCTTTTAATTGCCATTTCATTTGTCAATCAGCCGATTATCCGAGCGTTATACCATACCTATTTGGTGGTTATACTTTGAATAAAACTTATTCTACTTTGGTAAAATCGGGCCTTATAGGAGTAGGTACTACTCTTTGCATAATTAGGGATCTTTTGCGACTGCAACATTGTTTATTATTATTGTATTTATACTGTATAATATTATTGTTTTTCTAAATACACATTTTCATAAATGTAATTTGAGCACGTGATCTTACCAGGATAGTCGTGTTCAAATTGCAGTTTCCCATAACGTGGGTTATTATGTTAGATTACTTAATTGGTTATCGATAAGCATTGATGCTCGTAAATAAGTGTAGAATACCACATGCAATCATGCGTTTGTTATTTCCTTCTATTAAGTGGATATATCTGCCTATAACCTTGGCTTGCATTATTGCCGTAAGTAAGTATATACGGTAGGCAATAATAATGCGCAGCATTTATACTTGGATAAACTACGTTTAGGTATAGGTTAAGTCCGTTAAACGTAGTTTATCCAATTATAAGTTTATGAATAACGTTTCGGATAGGATTGGAAAAGTTGTTAAAAAAGGAAAAGTTGTTCATAACTGCTATCATTGCAGTTATGAATAATGACAGTGCCATGGATTCGAATGGTTAGCGAATTGGTTCAGAAGCCTGTAGTGTTGCAGCTGCCCATAGGCTTCGGTTACCGCTTGCCATTATGCGGGCCGAGCGCTTGTCTATGCGCTAGTTCAGACACGGCGGGAACCGCGCGATTATAGAATCGCATGGAAATCGCGCTGGTCTTATTTATATGAGTTAGTTAGTAATCGTTCAGACATAACCGCGCGGTTAATCAAGCCGCGCGGTTACCGCAACCCAACCGCCAGAAAATAGAATCGTGCTGCTCCCGCGCGTTTCTATTACTATGGAGTTCAGATGTCTAAATAGCATCACAATTTTGCGGGTTCAAACAGCGCGATTTGTAAACGCGCGGTTCCCGCATGTCTGAACTAGCCTTATTGCTCTCATAACTAAAAAAAGATATCTACTACGTTTCTGAAGTGTTTAGGACGAATTAAATTTCTATATTCGAAGGCTACCTCACTGCCAACATTTCCCTTGAATAATACCCTTTTTTCGAGCTACATTACACAGTACAAACAACATTTGGACTGTCCTGTATGACCTACTAGCCTACGTGCTGGCTATATAGGTATAAGCCACTCCAATCGCTACCTCCAGCCCACTATCTGTAGGTAACGTATACCCTACATGCTGGCAGAATTGCTTCGTTGAATTGGAGTGCTGATTCGTTGTCTAAATGGATAAGTGCCATTTTGGATAGGTGGCGCATAGACCAGGCATAAGTGTGTAGCTACTTAGCTAGTAACATTTAGGGGTAATTATTCTTTTTAATCGAAAACAATGTTCGGGTTACGCGTGATTGGTTTAAATGTCGATTCGAATTATTAACGCTTTCAAAACCATGTTGATTATTTCGTTCGAGACGTGTTGGGTGCACAGTTTTCATTCATAATAATATCCCATTGTTACGTAGTGCGGTAATTATTCTTTTCTTTCTTTTTCTTCAATATTGATGACGAAACTTCCAAATTGTAGGAATTCTAGTACCTACCTAAGTGTGGCTCTCGAGGCTATTCCCGCAGTATCAAGTAGATTTGTGCATTAGATTCACCAATAGTGAAAATGCTGCTTTACAATATCGATACCCGGAAAACTGTAACTACTAACTACCATTTATCGATAACTTATTCAACAATTAATAAGTTATCGATAAATGGTAGTTAGTAGTTACAATTTTCAGGGTATCGATATTGTAAAGCAGCATTTTCCGACTCTATCGGTGCCGTTTTTAATAACGCGTAATGTTAGATAATAGCGGAAAATGAGCTAGTTGCGGTAATCCGTGTGAACGTACTTGTGTAGGAATGGAATTATCGTTACGCTGGTAACTCATAGGTAACCGCCACATGCCTGCTTGTTATGCTGTAATAATAATAATGCGGAAATACGGTTAGTTATGGTAGTGGTTAGCGCTTTCTTATTGATATACTTTAATTAAGAATTGACTTCTAAGAGGAGTAGGTGGTGCCTGAATGCCCGTCTGCATAGAATCGGAACGCTCTTAATCCTAGTCTTTAGTGTAGGTCCTAGACTAAAGACTACACTATAGACTGCAACATATTTGGGTACGTCATAGACTCTAGGACATACCCAAATATGTTGGAGTAAGTAAGTACGTCATAGAGGATAAGTGCCAACATAATTATAGCTGTCGAACTAAGTATAATGAAATGAAATGAAACGAAACGAAACGAAACGAAACGAAACGAAACGAAACGAAACGAAACGAAACGAAACGAAACGAAACGAAACGAAACGAAACGAAACGAAACGAAACGAAACGAAACGAAACGAAACGAAACGAAACGAAACGAAACGAAACGAAACGAAACGAAACGAAACGAAACGAAACGAAACGAAACGAAACGAAACGAAACGAAACGAAACGAAACGAAACGAAACGAAACGAAACGAAACGAAACGAAACGAAACGAAACGAAACGAAACGAAACGAAACGAAACGAAACGAAACGAAACGAAACGAAACGAAACGAAACGAAACGAAACGAAACGAAACGAAACGAAACGAAACGAAACGAAACGAAACGAAACGAAACGAAACGAAACGAAACGAAATGAAATGAAATGAAATGAATTTATTCCGGACACACACACAATACCACACAGTAACACAAGAATTTATAGGTGTACCAGAATCAAAATACAAAGTTTATAAATACCTAGTTATTATATAATGGCTCAAGGGAATTCTTCTAAAGCGAGGAAATTAAAGAAAATAAATCTAAAGGTCATCAGAGGTGTATTTTACATGAAAATCAATGACAGGATCACTCACATTCGTATTATTCTAATTAAGACACTTTATTTTTTTTCTAGATAGAAGGAGGCGCGTCGCCTTATCATCATCATCATTAACAGCCTGAAGACGTCCACTGCTGAACATAGGCCTCCCCCAAGGAGCACCACTTAGAGCGGCTGCTCGCCTCCTGCATCCATCGGCTCCCCGCGGCTTTCACCAGGTCGTCGGTCCACCTATTGGAGGGCGCCGGCCTACGCTGCGTCTTCCAGTTCGTGGTCGCCACTCGAGAATCTTTCTTCCCCATTCGTTGTCAGTTCTACGAGCGATGTGGCCTGCCCATTGCCATTTCAACTTGCTAATCCTAAGAGCTACATCGGTCACTTTAGTTCTCTTGCGGATCTCCTCATTTCGGATCTTATCTCGCAGGGAAACACCGAGCATTGCTCTCTCCATAGCTCGTTGCGCGACTTTGGGCTTAGTAATGAGGCCCAGCCCAATGAGGAACAGTTAGAGACCCAGCCGAGTTGGATTCTTCGGGCGACCTCTTTGTCTACCCAACATATCGGTATATAAGTACCAGGGGGTCTAACAAAGCTCCCTCACGCTAACGCTATCGCCTCTTGCTAACTCCAAAATATATTGAAATGACATTTCGGAAATCGCTAACTTTTCCGCAGCGAATGTCACTTCAATACATTTTGGAGTTAGTGTGAGGCGTTAGCGTTAGTGGTTGTATCTTTGCTAGACCCCCAGAACAGTTACGCGATATGGTTGCTGGTTAGGCTTACTAGCGCTGTGCGAATTTATCGCTGAAACCAGCTGAATAGACCTTATTGCGTTGTAGCAAGAGTCGCTATTTATTTAAATGACTTCTCAGAGTGAATCTTCTGAAGTGTGTGCGGTAGATAGAGAAGATGATGATGATGGAAGATGTGCTGCCTGTCATTGCAATATCTCTAAACTTTGTCAGCTCCTAAGCTCACTCTATCTCGTTAGACTGTAGATACAGCCTTTTATGCTAAGGGTGGAGAAGGTAAGAGAAGTGAAATGCACTTCCTGCTTCTTTGTTTCCGACAAGTTACAATCTGGGTCTCTTCAAATCAAGAGTGAATATAGGCACCTCATGGGCATACGCGCGGCAACATAGACCGCATCATCACTTTCCATCAGGTGAGATGTTGTCAAACGTGAGCCCATTTGAGCATTACAAAAAAGGGTATGAATTTTCAAAGATGTTTTCCCAGAAACCTAAAATTAATAATTGGTCCCACCGACTTGGCTCTATGTTGATAATAATAAATACCTACCCGGTAAATTAGGAAATAATTAACAATCAATTAGGACTCTACTATTTCTTTACCAGATAGAAAAATGTTTTAGGTAAGTAGATTACTTCACTTACTTTCTATGTTTTGGTCTTTTATATAATGTCCGAACGAAACCATTATCAGACCATTTTATGGATATTGATGGAATGATTTATAATACAAACAAATATAATTCATTGTGAACATATTTGTTTAACAAAGTACCTTATAGAATTGAATTTAATGGAATCGAATCATAGCGTTTATTATGCTAGGTGTGATATGAATATGATATTCTGCAGAAATGGTTGCCATCCCATGTATAGGACAAGCTTTGTTTCGTTTGGGGCTAGATGTCGCTGTGTGTGATGTCTACACATATTTATTAATTATATAGTTTATGGAATAGTTAATACAAGGTGACCTTGAATTGGTATGTTATCCCGAAAGGGGGCAAATCTACACCTCAAGGTAGACAATGTTTCTTCTATGAATTTACTAAATTGATAGTTTTTCATTGAAAAAATGCCATGTAAAGTTTACATACGAAAATAGTGTTAGCACAGCTGGGTGGTTAAAGTTTGTCCTTGACCGAATGCACGTAAATGAGTTTAACGACCTGTGTTTAGAAATGAATTTATAGTAGTTTTTAAACACTCGTACTCGTAGCGGTCGCACAAACAACTTTTCGAGTGGATTCATTTTTTACCATGGAGGTTTGGAAACACCCAGTTTCAAGTATGGTTCTCACAACTTGTAGGGTATCGTGGTCCCCATTTCGGGATAACATACCAATTAAAGGTCACCTTGTATAAATTAAATGGATCATCATTAATCATTAATATTATTATTTTCCTGATCTTATAGGTAAATTATGTATAAATGCTTAAGGAATTCATGAATGATATTTTGGCTTTCGTTTGTCTCGGTAATTTATACATAATTGTTTTAGGTGCTGTTCAGTCTTCTTTTTCTACATTGGGGTGATAAATTCTAAACAAAGAGACCCCTTTGGTCCTACAATGACTGCATTCCAAATACCAAATACCAATTCCAAATACATTCCCGCCTGGAATGTATTTTACAAGCCGGAATTATACAGGGTAGGTAAGTAACTGACTCCCAAATCCGAGGAAGTCAGCGCTGACTGAGTGCTGACCCGTACCCCTGTTCCCCCGTACCCCTATCGCGTAACTATTCTGGACATCTTAGTCTGTCATCTCGCACGTGCCAATTCACAAATCCACGAGATTATTTTATTTTATTCTATGCACTAATTACTACACTACCTACTAATACCTGCTACAAAAAACATTTAGACTACATATAGCCACGATCACCTATTTATCTAAGGCAGTGAAAATGCTCCGGCTGAGATAAGCGTACCGAACATTCTGTGGCACCCATTGACTACGTTATAATCTTGGTGGCAGCATTGCCCCGTTGAATATGCATGATGACTAACATTTTTTTTGCATCAATGAAAAATATTCCTCAAAAGATTAACATTTGTGAAAACAAAAATGATATATCTCAAAAAACGACAACGTTACAAGCATTTCAAAAACGGGAATAGAAAGAGATAGCTCAAACGGCCAGTGACGTCAGAGCAATGTTGTCAAAGTACCTCATTACTAAGCTGTGGTAGCTTTTCTTTGGCATGTGACGTCATGAGTGGAGTTTTCATAGTAACTGTGGAGGCGCTCTGTTTCGCGAGAAAGGGACAGGAGATGCCTCCTGTAGAAACTTTATAAGCTTATTACTCCGTGATTTATTTACCGATTTTACTTATTTTTTCAATTATTACATTCATTTTTAATCTTCTTTATGAAAGTATTATTTACTTGTTGATTTTTAAGACTTAGTAGTCATCATGCCTATTGCAACTCTGATTTTTAGATTTTATTAATACAGTCAAGATTGTCTTTTGGATCGGAAACTGCAGGCTCTCATTAGTGAGGAAACATACTAAATAAACTAAATAAACAAATAAAATACTTTTTTTTAAAAACGAAATCCTCTTTGAGCATGAGCTCTCATACAGCGCCATCAATAACTTTACACAAAATAGCCAAGTTTTCCGTTTTTTGTCGTTAAGGCAAACAGCCTAATTACCTTCTTCAATGAGTATTTATGAACCTAGGTTTTTATATAAATGCAAATAGGAGGTATAAAGTTGCAAAATACATTCAGAAACTTATTTTTGTTACAGATTAATTTGTAAAGGAAAATTTAGAATCACGAGCAGGGATTGAACCCGCATCCATCCATCCCTCAAGACGGGATATGCTTTACTTAAGCTACCGTGATAAGTGGTCTAATGCCGAATTTTTTTTTCATTTTTACAACCAACTTACGGGGTCTTAATTTTTTTGACTCTTATACTTAAATGCATTTAGAAAATAATAAGTAGAGTGCAGTCTCGATATTTACTAAATACTGAAGATCATCTGATGTATAGATTGATGATATCGTCTTTTAAACATAGGTCCATAGCTCAGAATGGACGACCTATCCAGCCAGTTTACTTATAGCATCTTAATTTAATTTGAATAAGTAGGTATATCTATATGTATAAGTGTAGGGGTAGTAGGTAGGTGTAGTGATAGTTAAATAGATCTAAGTACCTAAGTACTTATACTTAACTACAAAAATTTTACGAACTAAAACAATCTCAGTCGCGTCTCGAGCTTACAAAAAATAGGCAAAATTAGATGATGTTCAAGCTGTAAAGTTGAAGGTTGTTTTTTATAGCGATTTGATCTTGCATGACGCAAAACGCATAAATAGCTTGACAACACTACACCCGCGACATACTTTACTTAGGGTACTCTATCCGGCGCAGACGTACGGGAGGCAGGAGGAGGCGTTACGCGCAACTCCTCCCTCCTCCGTAGTGGGGCCATTGTGGAGAGTCGGGGGACTCTCCACCAAATAGCACGGTCCCCACAAGTCTGGTGGATGGCCTAATGAGCAAGGTCATCCACCCCTAGGCGCAAAAAGGCCTGTAAAGGCCTACCGCCGGGGCGGGGTGGCCCCATGCTAACGCGACCCCATCTCGCCTCACATGGCGGAAGACGGCTCAAGGGGAGGTTTTTAGTGGGTTCGAGTCCGACATACCCCCTGCCTCCACCCCCATCTTGGCAGGGAAATGCGCAGGCATTTTCCTCCCCCTAAAAAAAAAAGGCAAAGTAGGTTCAATACTCAACTCTACTCAACCCTAATTATTCAACCCTATTCAATAGGTTTTCCGATGTAGACATTTCATGTTCTCTATTTCAAATTGTGTATAATATTGTAATTTTTTTGTGTCGGTACGTACCTACTGTTGGTGTTATATTTAATTTTATTGTCACTAGATTTATTTTGTAATCTTTAATATTGTACGTTCGAAATGGACGAACATAATTAATACCACCCTAAGATCATGATTGTACACAGTTTAACAATAAAAAAATATTCTATTCAATTCTACCGGGTGTAATTGAATTCATTAGCATCATTTGAAACTAGGTACCTACTCCTGATACCGGTCACGTGTGGACCAAAATTTTTGAATTCTAACACATTGGTTTGGTAATAATAATAACCCCAAAAAATGGAATAACTTACTTAACCAAATGCTACAATACCAAATTTAATTGGAATAATGAAGTACTGTTTTTATTTAGTACATACAAGGTATAAAAACGTTTAAATGTATCAAAATCATCCGTGCCAACCGCGTTAGGCGCCGGCGCGGCAATCTTCATAGTTTTCAATAAAAATATTTTCATTTACACTCTTTACTCTATAATAAACATCTATAAATGATGTACTATCATGGGCTCAATTTATGCTAATGAATTAAATTACACCTGTATATACAAACGTATGAAAACAAGCACCATGGATGGGAAAAGTAAGTGTGGTGGTACGACTGTTACCACGGTTACTAAACGAAAATAGTATATGCACATACGCTTATAACTTCAAAAGTTATAAGGCTGTGAAGGATTCAGATGGACAGACATACAGACATCATGAACTTATAAGGTAAAGAGTCCTTGTAGAGCACTAAGGAACCCTAAAAAAGGACGTTGATTTATTAATTCATGCGTATTTTGCCAAGCATTGTCTGTTGTTTTGGAACTTTTTATAATAACGAGTTAACGAGTACCTAAGGTAGGTATTATTTGTTATGTCTGGGAACTAAGTACTTAAGGCGCTGAATGCTCCCAAATCGACTATTTTGAACGTGATTATCTCAAAACGTATACCATTTACAGGATTGAAAAAAATTCACGTTAATACTGGTCATATCTTCTTTCCATCTGCCGAAACCGAAACACGTTTACGAAAAATTTTCTCGATAGGAAAAATCGTGTAGTGGCCTCTAAAAAATCATTCAAACGTCCTAAAATGATACATTATGTGATTTCTTAAAACACACAGCGTTGAGGTGAAGAAAGCTGTTCGGAATTTGCCATTTCAACCTATTATCTATGGAAAAACATGAAAAAACTTACCAAATACTCCATGTTTTATACCTTTCTCTTTCACTCACCAGCGTGCATCCCTTTCTACTGAAGCAAGATGCGCTATCCAGAACTATCAGTGTCATAGCGTTTGTGAATTTTGCCGCTTACACCGCAAAATTTTTCTTATGCTACAAAAAATGGATAAAAACGAATAAAAACAGTGTTTTTAGTGTTATTCGTTGTGTTTTATCAACACACAGCGTCGTTTTGGTGGTAGTGCGTTGATTTTCTTCATAAATGGATCCGGAGGAAATCGAAGCTACAGGTAGATCGAGGGTTGATGTTTCAGATGGAAATCAGGCTTCGACTAGGACAATTGTTATTGTTGATGTTGACACATCGTCTTATTCATCCTCGGTGGATGAAGAGAGCATAACGTACATAATCTAAGGCATAACACCACCTCCGTAAACAAGAGACGGAAGTCTGGTAAGTACGAACAAGTTCAAACATTCACTGACCCGCGTGTAGATACGTTGATGCAACAAGCGGGATATATAACGGAATACTTAGCTAACTTACCCCAAATAATGACTAAAGCTAATCAAAATAGTTACCCTACACCATCTACATCTAAATTTATTATTTGCCCAACAACATCGCTAGATACTGTCTTTGGGTAACCTACTCTGAGAAAAAAATTAGGTAAATGTAAACCTATTTAATGTAGGTAATACAAAAAATTGTTTACTATAACATAACTTTGGTAACCTCAACCTAATATAGGTAAATATTTTTACCTATGATTGGGTAAATACAACCTAGTGTTAAGCACTACAGTATACTAGTTATTTTTGACCTATTTTACGTGATTGACACCTATTTTTGGTACCTAATTGTTATATTAAAGACCCGTTATCTTATTAAGGTTTAGTCAAACTTATCACATTAGGTAAATTTTACATCTCATGATTACAACTAGTTTATAAACACCTAATATTATGTTGAATCCATACATCTGCACTTACCTAACCTAATTAGTTAGGTACCTACAGGTCAACTTCCACATTTAGTTTCTTAAAACTAACTGTAGGTTGCCAGTACATAAGGATTAGGTAGCCAATACCCATTAACATTAACATTTTACTTACATTATCGCCTTACTACTAGTTAAAATAGCCTTTTGATAGTCACGATAGGGAAAACCTAAGGTATTAGGTAAAAGTAAGCCAGTTTACACAACAAACTTAGGCTAATTCAACACAAACAGCTGACTATCAAACAAAATCATTCAATGGGGGTTGTCTATAGAATTATGCCCATTTGTGGGAACAACAGGGTACAAACAACCATATAATGGGGTTAATAAGAAGCAGTCGCATCCCATTTCTAAAGAAACCACCCCTACAGTATCCGGACAGTGGTATGCTAATAAAAAAATATACAACTAGAGTGACAAAAGATATGACAAGTATAGTCCCCGATTTAAAATAAAAAATATATTAGATTTATCTCTAGTTCTGAATCCGGGATTCCTTTGTTGAATGTTCTGATTAAAAAATCAGATGGGGGCCCCATCTTTGACCTCAGAGGTCTTAACATGTATGTGTCAGTAAAGCATTTCCATTTAATCTTGCAAACGGACATAGCAGAATTCTAGCAGACACACAATTGGCTAGTGAAAATTGACATCCAGCAGGATTATTTTCATTTGCCAATCGCAGAGCCACACCGGAGGTCCCTCCAGGTAATATACAACAATGATGTGCATCTGATAGCTTTACCATTTGGTCTGTCATCAGCTCCAATGATGTTTGCCATTGTAACAAACTGGATTGCGGAAATCCTAATAGCCCAAGGTTTCCGGATAGTCTACTAAGACAATTACATTCTAGTCCATCAGGACAGGACAGTTCTTGTTTCTCAGGTTGCGGTAACACTGAGAACATTGGAAACCTTGGGGTGGCACATCAACTATCAGAAGTCTGTCTGGAACCTTCTAGGGGGTAGAATATCTCGGGACTGATATGGAATACTCGGCAAAACACGGTAAAACTGCCAGCCAAGAAAATAACAAAGATAAAAAATATTTTATGATTTCTAAAATGCTAGGCAGAGGGAACAGTACACTCAAACGAATTCAGAGCTTGGCTTTGCTTTTTTGTGTTTTGCTTTGCTTTGCTTTTTTGGTGTTTGCTGAATGTTCCCAACGGTCAGCTGCACTGCCGAACTGTTACTAAAAAAGGCAGACCAAGAGAATGGATCTCTCTACCTCCACCTATTCAGCAGGATTTAGGATGGTGGTTAAAGACTAGATTACAGCCTAACACCAATAATAAAAATGTGACTCAATTTCTTGATTTCGGATGCAGCAGATATAGGGTGGGGAGCTCAATCAAACAACACTTTCCTGGCAAAGAAGTGGACTCCACATCAAGCTCACTGGCATTTAAATGTCAAGGAGCTATTTGCAGTATTCGCAGCAATAAACAGTCCAGACTCTAAAAGAAGCTCACATATTACATATATATCAGTCCGACAACAGAACACTGGTTGCATATCTCAGAAATAAGGGGGTATCTGTTCTCTTCCTCTTCTGTGATCGACTACCTGACTTCTAGAGCTTACAGAACAGCTACAAATAGCACTCACAGCCACATAATATCTCTCGGGGAGAATAAAAGGAATTGCGGATCGCCTGTCATGGGACTGCAAAATACCAGAGTGGCAGCTACTATCTCAAGCCACGGAGGCTATATTCCAAAGGTGGGGAATCCTAGAGGTAGACCTGTTCGCTTCAAGAGAAACAACTGTTGTTCCAACAAGGTATGTTACTCTAGACTTGAAAGACAGGACTGCCATCTTTTGCGACGCTTTCAGTAGTCAATGGGATAACCACTTGGGCTGGATATTTCCCCCACCTTGCCTAATACCGAGTGTGTTAGCTCACTTGAACAGAGCAAAGGGGACATACATCTTGATAGCATTAAAATGGACAAGATGCTTTTGGCTAGCTGACCTCCAGGCAAGAGCCCTGATAGAACCGATTCTGATAAAAGACCTACGGAGGGTCCTAATAGGTCAAACAACAGGCAAATGCCTTGACCATTCTTGCTTGGAAAATTGGGGGTGGGCTAAACAGGTCTCTCACTGGACCACAGAAGAACAAACAGTTAAAAAGTAGTTGGCGGACATCTACTTTGCGAACATAATATAGTGCACCTATTAAAAGGTGGCTAATATAGTATGGTAGCAACTATGTAATTCCTAAAATACCAGAGGATCAGCAAGTTTCTAGATTTTTAGCAAAAATGTTTTTACAAAATAGATTATAAATAAATATTAAATAAATAAATATGTGTAGACATTTATAGGATGATTCTCTTGCATAAATCTGCTGTTTCAACATACTGTGGAACTTCATAGATATTTCTAAGAATTTTTTCATTAAACAAGTTCTTAAAGCCATGTCACTTGCTGAAACTGATTGGGACACAAAAATTTTGTATGACTGGTTACAGAATTCAACAAATTCTGGTTTCTGGTATTTGCAATTACTAGGCAAACTACTTTAATACTCTTGCTGGCCTCTGGTCATAGAATAAATGACCTGACATTACTAGAGCATAGTTCCAAATCCCTTATTTTGTGATGTGGTGTTTCAATAAAGAGTCTATCTATCTATCTTATTGTGAATAAAGATAATAATAGTATGTGGCCAAAAAACTTTGGCTCCAAAATAGACACAAATACATACAAGTCAGGTTGGTTGTTGCGGAAACAACCAGACCACCATGTCAGCCCTGTCAGATAGCTTAAAGAATTTACTGAAAAATCTGAATGCAGAAGGGCTACTGATAGAAATATCACTAGCTTATTTATTTCCTTATCAGGAAAATTAAGGCCAGCCAGAAGTACTAATGATTGCAGGTTGGATACACAGTATATTTGACTATGCTAATTTGAAGCACCACCAGGCATTATTCGATCAGCTGTCGCTTCTAGGAGTTGGCTGGAGAATAAACCTGTACAGGAAATACTTAATAGAAGTAACTGGAGACATATTAAAATGTTTCAGAAGTTTTATTGTCGGCCCGTTGACAACACTGATAATGTCAACTCTGCTGATTTGTTACAATCTTATTTTTCTAATATTAATTAGTTGATATAAATAATATCATGAATGATCAGATGTTGCCAATTATTTCATAATAATTAATTGCATTTTGTTGATTTAAACATATATATTTTTATGATAATATAAAGAAACCAAGATTTTTATTAATTTACATACATTTATTATTATTATGTTGTATGTGATCTAATAAAATTAATTTATAATTCCAGATTACTGTTATAATTCATTCATCATAGCATTTGTGTTTACCACCAGCAGATACCAAACAGGTCTTCACCTCAACGCTGTGTGTTTTAAGAAATCACATAATATGACTGTTTTGCATTCCAACAAAACAGGTATTATGTGTGGAATAAAACACACAGCGTTGCAGCAATGCTCTTGCTGGTGAGATGAAGACTCTATGACACTGATAGTTCTGGATAGCGCATCTTGCTTCAGTAGAAAGGGATGCACGCTGGTGAGTGAAAGAGAAAGGTATAAAACATGGAGTATTTGGTAAGTTTTTTCATGTTTTTCCATAGATAATAGGTTGAAATGGCAAATTCCGAACAGCTTTCTTCACCTCAACGCTGTGTGTTTTATTCCACACATAATACCTGTTTTGTTGGAATGCAAAACAGTCATATTATAATAAGACATCCCATTGAAATAAATCATAGTGATCAGCTATGTTTCAATGCATCCGTCTATAAGCTTATTTTTTTATAACAATAAGCATTTCTTTTATTACTAATTATTTATACCTAAAAATGGGAAAGTCGAAGTGCAACGCAACGTAATCGCCATGTTTTTGCTATGCATAAAGTGACCCTATAACGTACAAAATAAGTTTCAAGTTCGTCTGCTGTAATAAACGTGCTCGCATTGGCTCCTATCAGCACCTTAAGTAGGTTTTCGTTGTTGGCGGTTTATAGCGATTGTAATCTCAAAAAAGCATGACGCAAATAATATCAAAAAAGCATTGGTTTAATAATTCATGTTCATTTTGCTTAGCATTGTCCAATTTATACCACGATATTAAGATAATGAGTACCTAAATCTAAGCACAGATAAGCTTAAGTACCTAAGTATAATTATGATTGTTAGTTTTTTATTTAATGAGCAGTAAACAAGCAGACTGCCTGCCTGATGGTAAGTGGTAGTCGTGGCCTTTGGATATCTGCTACACTGGGTGGGTTTATTGATTTGTAGTTATGGTAACCAAAGGTAAAAAAGAAAGTAACTAATTCTAACT
This sequence comes from Ennomos erosarius, assembly GCA_963580505.1. Classification (NCBI taxonomy): domain Eukaryota; kingdom Metazoa; phylum Arthropoda; class Insecta; order Lepidoptera; family Geometridae; genus Ennomos; species Ennomos erosarius. The sequence continues at coordinate 9,643,910 of OY756993.1, read as the reverse complement.
AACCAATGCAGTTTTGGCGGGAACGCGGAAATGTTCACGTCGTTGCATTGTATTATTTCTCAAAACGTGTGCTTTTTCCAGTATTAATGTTTAAAATTGGTGGCGTTATACGCATTAAGCGATATAATGTGGTGAAACGTTAGTTTTCGTGTTGCTTCCAAAATTCCATAGAAGCTTCTAGTTAAGTTGCTACCACTTTACTGGAGCATGACTTAGACTGGACTACGACTACCTGACTTAGACTGGACTATGACTATGACTTGACTTTACGTGATATATCCTTTAACGATGAATAATTACAATACTTGACACTGGCTAAATACACTATGTGTGGAGCCAAAATATAAGAAAAAAAAACTAACGAATGTTTAATACCTAAGTAAATAGGATGGTTGGTGTTTACCTTACCTATAGGTGCATATCTATATTAAGCCGTGGTCCTTTTCCAGCTGGTTTAAGGTTCAAATTAATTTAGCCTTTTTGACGTCAAAACTAACAAACAAGCTAACAAATAAACGTTTGATTTATATTGAAATACTTGAAGTAAGGATTTCAAGACTATAAGTTAGATTCAAGTTATGCTAAAACATACTACCTAATTCAGATATTAGGAACAAGTAGGATATTCCACTCAAATGCATTTTATAAATGAATGTTTAGATGAGACCTTGAATGAGTAAACATACGGAAGCGGCAATAAAATAACTTGTTATAGCGGAAGTTATCGTCGTTTTTGTTTACAAATGAATGCGTAATGGTGTATCTAAAACTAGCTTCTGCCCGCGGCTTCATAATCATCACCTCATGATACCTGAAGACTGCTGAACAAAGACGCTATAGAGGCTACTTTAAGCGGCTGCTTTCCTCCTGTATTTATGGTGATCGTTTTGGTTTTGATTTATTTGTTTTTTTTTTCTCTTTGATGGTTTTTTGGTAAAGTTTTTTTTGTCTCCTTATTTCGGATCTTATCTCGCACGGAAACTATGAGCATAGCTCTCTCCAAGCATAGCTCACTGGGTGACTTCTACAACATCCGCCCCCATCCCGTTGGGTAATGGGGCGTTTCACACCACGAGTGGTTCGCACCGCGGCGTGAATCGCCCAAGTGCCCTAAATGAATAGGCTCTTTCGCACCGCGGTGTGAATCGACCTCTGCTATTATAACACTTGATACCCTGCTCGTCACATCGGATTGTCAAAAGCTGGCCCTGTAATCTCACTCACGTTTTTATTAGGCCTTCGGTCCACCTAGTGGAGGGCTAGCCCATGCTATCTATATAATCTTTCTTCCCCATCATGTTGTCGATTCTAAGAGCAATTTGGCTTGCCTTTTTGTCTCAACTTGCATTTGTATGAGATTGTATCGGTGCCCTTTTTACTGCAGATCTTATTTCGAATTAGAATTATTACAATTAATTTAATAAATAGACCTATCTAATATAAATGAAACCTATATGAATAAAAGCATTGAAGCGATTAAATGTTGATTGAAAATTGCAAATGATAGCTAAGTGTATCATTTTAAAGTCATATAAATATGAGCCAGAGTTTGAGAACTGTGTCCACATGACGTTGGGTGATTTTAATCGTGTAGATATTTTATATTGTAGTAAGTTACCTAACAGTTCAGTATATCTTACCTTCGTGCGTGCGGTCATCAAACCCAAACATGTCAGGGCGAAGACTACCCATTGTGTGAAACTACGTTTATATAAGGCTGTAAATATAATATTAGCAAAGGAGAGGGTTCTATGTACTATTAAATAATATCAAAATGGTATACTTATGTGGCAAATGATACAAGGTTACAAGGATACAAAGTGATAAAACTCGATTGTTGTTGTCTAATCTGTGGATAAAACCCATAGTTTAGAAGAAAACAATTGTTGCTTTGTGCTGTTGCTACTGATAATAATATTTGTTAGCTGCAATGTTGCAACTTGCAAGCAATAAATATTTTTATTTAAAGCTAAATATAAAAAAATCGGAGGTGTGAATAAATTTATTTTAAGAATACTATTAATCCGCCATAATTAATTTTTCATTTGACATTAATTGTATTCTGATTCAGCGAGGTAATGCTGCCAGTATTCTGGGAACCTTGCCACGCGGTGGTGAGTTGGATGGCGTGTTTATATTGTAAATTTTGTAAATAATGTTTTAGCTGTAGTTTTTTTTATATGTTTTGTTCTTGTCATGTGTTAAATTATGGTTTTTAATGTTATGTTTTTATTGAATAAACTCGCATTTATTTAAAATTCAATAATCATTCTGATTAGAATAAACAGTAAACATCCAAGATCCATACCAAAACGTCCTATCCTTTGAGTATTTCATTTAAATATCTATTTGGATTTTTTAGTCTACGAATACCTACTACGAACGCTAGGCACACGGACGTCTATACCCTAGCATACCTATAAATATATAATAATTATTATGCTCAAAAACGCGGCAAGATACTTGCAGACAATCTATTTTTTCATAGAAATTTTCAATTATCACAGATTAAAATCGTCTATATTAAGTAGTTATATATCTACTTAGTTTTAATTTAATTAATAATTGAAGAGCTTCGGTCGGATGAAAATTCACACCTATCTTTTTATTGTTTGAAAATATGTTTTATGGCTAAGTAGATGTGTATTATAACAAACCGCTGTTTGTATCAGTAAAATATATAATTAAACAATTCTTAATTACACCGAATGTTTCACGACAGGGCTAGAATATTTTTCTATAAATAAGGGTGTCACACACCTCTCGGGCGGCGGTCGCGTTTATACTGAATACTACTAGAACTAAAGCCAATACATTATATAATAATGTATTTGTAAATTATATTTGAATGGTTGACACGTGCGGGTGGCCTATATTTTGATGTTTAGGCTGAGTAGAGCATTTATAAGCAGATCGCAAAGGGTGCTGTAAATATAGTTCGGTTTTGCATCTCCCAATATACAGGGAGAGGATTATAATAATGGTATTATAGTAATACAGAAAATCAGTAAAATTAGTATGGTAGCGGTCATAAGTGAAAGCACGCCGTTAAAAACAATATTTGATATGTTTTTAAATTTCCCAACTGGATTTTTTCCTTGAAAAATGTACCTATTAAAAGCACACATAGTGGTTACTAAAATTAAATGGCCCAAAAAAAAACAAATGCAGTACAAAAATTAACTCACTTAACTTTTAATTAATGACATTGGATTTTGATTATCATTTTAAATTTAATTATCATGTCCGCTTTCCTTTGTAAGAAATACGTAGGTACTTAAATGACTTAAGTGCTTTAAGTGGTGCATTATTATCATTATTAAAATTTAAATGACATTTTATTTTATTTTACTATGTAATATTTGAAGGACGAAGACTGAAATAAATTGGTTGATTTGATGAATTGCTTTTATAATATTTTATTAAATTTATGTTCCAAAAGGGTTGAAATTCTACAAGTAATGATAATAATAATAATAAATAATTGACATACCTTAGTAATATTATGCGACTTTAAAAATGCCTGGTACTTACAAATTCAAATATAACTCTTTTGTATAATTAATGCTTGATCAATAAATTTATTTCTGTACGCACTGGCTTGCAAGCGCCCTTACAGGGTTCATGTACTATCTACCTATAAGCTACTTTTAAGACCTAACATTATATTTTTGTACATGAATGCAAATAAATGAATAAGAATATGAATACTTAATTTAGTATTCACGCATTTGCTAGTTTCTACACTATACGGACATACATTCTTATTATTATAAGGATATAAATACTTCTATTTTTATACCTTAATTTGAAAACCTTGACATTTAATATTACTAGGAACTACTGCAATACACGAGCGAATTTTTAGGGGCCCGTAACGAAGGCTCAATTGGGGATTCTATTATTATGCCTTCGCGGCCTCATAAAGATAAATAGAATTGTGACGAATTTCCATATCCTTTTTTTCATGACGAATTTACTTGGTAGTGAATATACAATAACCCACGTTGAGTAGTTTTGAAATTGTTTAACCGGTTTTTGTTTCTTCGAAAGAGTTCGATATTTGAATGTCAAAAATAGACAAAAGTTATAGATAACACGCTAAAGTTTTCACAGATATCCGTTATTTCAGCGGATTACCTATATAACAAATACAAGCCTGGATGCAAGAGGCAAGCAGCCGCTCAAAGTAGCGCTCTTTGGGGTAGGCCTATGTTCAGCAGTGGACGTACTTTTCAGGCTGATGATGATGATGATGATGACTTATATAACTTGTAATGAAAACTTCTATAAGAAGATGATTAATAACCATTAAAAAAACTAAAGCACTTACATAACAAATTAAAAGTTATATAAACACTTTTTAAAGGTTATTTGATTTTTTCATACCTCAAAATCATGTATACAAGCCTCAGACTTGGTATGATTATGTATATTCTAAGTCACTCAAAGATATGAATATAGTGCAATCTCTATAGTATAAAAAATCTAAAATCGCTAAGTATTTACAAGTTAGACTTGCAATAAAGGTTTTCAATTGTATTTAATTTACGGAGATATTTTATTTTCTTTTATTACAAATTGAAGTGTATGTGTATACGGCACTCTCAGTGCGCGAGTCCGCCTCGCACTTAGCTTTGCGCTTATTTTATTTTATACAGTATATCATGCGACCACTTTTCAGTGGCAATATTGGTAAATGTTATTCTAAAAATAGTGCCAATGGAAAGACACTTAGGTACCTATAGTATTTTATTAATTTCAGGGTCATGGGGAAATATTTATTCTTATTTGTCCCCCGAGGGGGCAGCCCGAAGGGTCAGACAGGAACAACCCATTCTAAAAAAGAACCGATTCATATTTATTTTCATTCAAATTCTAACTACGAATTATTTAATATTTAAAAAAAGGTAAATAGGTTAGTACTCAGCACAAGCAAGACAAAAATTCATATTTTTTTTCTTGCTCTGCGGTACTACCACAAAATTTTATAATAATGCCAGTAGGTGGATGGACTGACGCTCTGGTAAAAACCGCGAGGAGCCGACGGATGCAGGAGGCGAGCAGCCGATCAAAGTGGTGCTTTCTGGGGGAGGCCTATGTTCAGCAGTGGACATCTTCAAGGCTGCTAATGATGATGATGATGATGATGCAGCTCATATGTAAACTTCGGAATAATATCATTTGTTGCAAAATGCAGGTACAGGGCCCAAAATCTGCCGTTGCATTTGTGTCATAATGGTTCATGAATCGTACCATAATGACAGATTTTGCCACTAATGGTGGTCTACAAACCATAAGTAGATTACCATTAGTGTCAAAATCTGTCATTAATATGGTACCATTCTTACTCGCAGTTGCAGAAACGATCATTAACTTTTAAAGTCAACTTTGAATCTTAATCTTCTATTAAACTGTTGTCCTCCCTACAGTTTAAGGACTATATTATCTTTAATGCCGCCGTTAAGATTAATGATCGTTTCTGCAACTAGGTGATAGACAATTATGACAATTGAAATAGCAACCTTTGGGCCCAGTTCTGTGCATTTTACATAACAAATGAACATAACCTGTCCCTATATATTTTAAGGTTAAGCACAACCGCGACCAGTTTGTGCGTAACTTGTCAACCTTGGTTTCTTACCTTGTTTGCTTGGATTATGCACAAAAATGTAAATTGCATGCGTTTTATCTGGTTACATAAGCAGATAGTATGTAAGTACTACATTATTGTGCTACTTATTATTTATGTAGGTGAAGTATTTTTTATTTTTAAATAAATACCAATTAAATAACTGCAGGTCGAAATTCGTTCAAAGAAACATAGCCCTTAACGTCGTACACTGAAATATCGATTCAGTCTGAATTTCCGCGTGACAACGCACAAAATTACTGATTTTGGAGGTTTTTAATTAATATGTGTGTTCGCTTAGTATTTTTCAAAAATATTATGGTTCTATCACATTATGTGAATGTTTGTTGGGCATACACTATTACTTTTTTTGAAAATATATTCGACAGAAACTGTATAAAATGGGAACAACCAATTTTTTTGCAATATTTTTCTATAGAACTGAATCTATTTATCTTGCATTTGCGGTCATCACAAACAAGTTACATGATAAATATTAAATTCTTAGCTCCACATACTCTTATTTCGTCAGGAACCGTACCAAAAAACACATTGGTTGCTCTACCCTTCGCTTTAAGCATTATTATGACATAAAGCCTTAGCAAAAATGTATGGATTTATTTAGGTACTTAGGCTACTTTTACTAAGGTAGGTAAATCATATTTGTAATGAACCTAAAACATTAAAAGCGCTATTTGATTATCAGTCGAACATCGCTTGCTCCAGATACAGCTATAATTACAACATTTAAAACAATATTAGTTGAACTGAAAAGTCTAATTATGGTACCTGTGTTTTTAATACAGTTTCCACAATTTCCACAAAAATCTAGATTGATGATTGAAAGTGGTAATTAGGTAAGTACCTCCTTAAATACTTTTAATAGCACGTAATCCGGCTTACTTTACGTAAACATTACGTCGATTAACTCGACCGGTGTTCGGGCAATAAAGATGCCAATCCTCACGGAGTATGCGCGGCGCCGATGGCAGCTCTGCGATGCTCTGCGGATTACGTGCTATTATGAGTTCTACTTACGTTACCTTCTATAATATTAAATACTTTTGATGACAACTCCAAATAAGGCTCGGCGATCTTTTGTGAAGTCGTGTTTTAAATAAACAACTTTTAAATGATTTTATACGAGAAGAGAAAGTGAATTACACCCGTTATTTTTTGCTCGATATTTTCGTTTTTCTATGTACAGATTTTTCGTAAGAAAACTCCGGAAAGCGCGAGTGAAATAAAAGATGCACGAATGAAAAACAGTTTTTTTCTCTAACCTGTAGCAAGTACTGAGACTGACTGACAAGACAAAACACTTTGCGTCTAATGTGTTTTATGACTTTTTTAATGAACTAGGCTTGTCGTGGTTCCAAATTATTAGACCGTGTTCGCGATTATTTGTGAACCCATGATGATATTATATTTTTATTACAATGCCATGTTTCGTGCAGTTAAGACTACCTAACTAGTTTATTGTTTGTATACCTACTCCACGACTCTGCTAAATCGTAGCCCCGTAGTCTCGTAGCAAAATTAGAGAAATCAAGTTCGTAGTAGTTGATAATCTGGTAATAATAGGTATGTGTTTATAGTTCCGAACTCATGATGGTATTGTATTTATTATAACGCCATCTATCGGGTTGTTATTAAGACACTAAGTAGGCTTTGCTGGCTGAGTTTGTACTCTACACTCTACCAGCTCGTAGCCTCGTAGCGACTGTGTGTAGAGGATTTACTAGGCTTAAAACAGATGTCACTGTTTACGGTCTAGCTAGAACTACAATCTAGATTTCATCAAACCTAATAATGTATTATGTTGCATAATAAATAAATAACAAATGCTTACCAAAATTCTTCTATGTTATAGGTCCGTTAGAGTCTAACGAACGCTTGCAGAAAGTAACCTTAACGATTTAGTTAACCGTTTATGTGGAGGAGACTTTCCACAATCGACATGCCTGGCAGCGTCCGTCAGTAGATTGGTCTATAATTTTGCAACTACCCTGGATTCGCTTAATCGACTCCCTGGATGTTCTCTTAGCCCCATAGAGCAAAAAAAATCTACATGCGAAGCGTCATTTGTCCCATAGCTCTTTATTTCGATGGCTCTGTGGGATAGTCGTACTCTTATACCGGGACCACACGGCACCACGGCACTATGAAAAATGATATAATACACTCAAGTACTTGCAGAATACACGACATGTTTGACAGCCTCCGTGGTGTGGTGGTTGAGCAGGTCGGCTCATAACCCGGAGGTGGCGGGTTCGATTCCCGCGACAGGACAAGTATTAGTGCACGAAAAAAAAAAAGCGCAAATACTTGTTCTGTGTCTGGGTGTTGTGGGACCATGGTCCTCGTAGTTCCTGGGTCCCTAGATACAGGGAATCCTAGTTAGGGTCCAGGATCTATGTATGTGATCGTTGGGCGTTATTTAAAATATTTAGAATATCTCTAGTAGGTAGGTATGTATTTGTAGCTACCTATAAATACTCCACTAACCCCAAAGATACTTACCTCCTCAGTCAATAAACGATCGCTTAATATGCATAATTTCCTGCGCACTACTCTACGAAATTCCTGAAATTCTTTTGAGAAGATCGAATTACAACACTCCTTAACGCAACAGGTGGCGGTCTTAAATCATAAATAATTCAGTAAAACTGGCATCTGCTTAAATAATATAGGGGTAGGTACGGTCTAAGTTAGTGCTTCTATAAAGTTGCAGAAAAATTCCGAGTTATTGAGGGTTATATGGTAGGTACTGCGAGCATGTTTTGCTGTTTTGTGCTGCTAGCAGATGAACAAACTTGAGGTTAAAATAGGTATGTATGGGATTAGATTTATAGATAGTAAATCTAATAATGTATGTATGTATGTCAATAATGGAATAACGAATGTCTAATAAAAGGAGGTCACAAAATGTGACAGACACAGCGGTTTATGGAAATTAAGGTGGATGGAATTTAAGAACTTTACCTAATAGTATATTTTGAATATGCTATTGAAGTTCCCTGGGCAGATCTTCTTAATTAACAATAATTATAATTATGTATTAAATTTCATACAAGCTTGAGGGTATCTCTCAACAAGTAGAAGATCTGCCAACTATGTTGATAATCCGAAGGTATGAAGACATACGCAAAAAAGTAAGTAGTTCTTTCGTTTTTTTATTCACCATCTTATAATTCGTCTTTTATTTCTATTATATCCGTAACTACTCCATCAATTGCGATCTCAGCATATTTCTTTAGGAATTCATCCCAGAACCTGCCACGTTCTCCCAGAGGATTCACGGACATCTTCAAAGTTTTGGTGATGTGCAGGTATTCCAAATTATCAGAGTTCTTAATCGTCGGCTTCCATTCAAAGTCATCCAGCACTGCATCTTTCTCCGGTGTTGGATTTCTGAAAAGATTTTAATAGTAAGTATTTGTGTTTTTGTTTTAGGAAATCCAGTTTATGCTTTTTTCAAGTACCAATGATTTACACATTACTCGTGTTGAGTTGTACAAACAAAAGCACCGATTGTATTTAATGTGCAAAGAACAAAATGGTCATAAAGATTGGATAAAAGTTTGTGTAGTTTAATGGGCACCTAGTTGTCTGAAAGTTGTGTGGAAATTGCGGTGTACCGTATACCGGTTTTAGTGTTGGAACTAAGAGCACATTAATTGCCTTGAATAACGCCTTTGGAATCAGAAAGTCAGAAATGCAGATTACATTTTAGGTATGTATTCTTGAGAGACCAAAACTTTACAAATATAATAGTAGACCGCGATGACTAAGTGCAGTGACGGATTACACCAAGTAACTGACGAAGAAAAGCTGAAGACTAGACTCAGTGGCGTACAAAGGACGGTGATGAGTGCACTTAGTTTACCATTAATTTTAGTGAAAGGGTTGGTCGTATTGATGTTTCGAAGTAATTGAGTGAATTGTCTGTATTTCCACTAGGACCGTTCTGCATTCCTCTAGGTAGGTACCAGCGCTTTGCCAGTTATTCTGTGGCTAAAAAACAGTCATGTCAGTTAACATCAGGAAAATGAATCGCGCTCGTCACGCTATTCATCAACATAAAATAAACAACGTTATTATATTCTAGCTTGTAACTTTACCCAGTCTTAGCGAAGTTGGTCCAAATCCTCACCATTTTCTTCATTACCTTTTGCTCACGTTGTTCGCTGACCATTTTGCTTAATGAAACATAGTCTTTTCTTATTCGTGAGCACACATGCAAATAACATAATTCGTCAGTGACTGTGGCACCCCAATGTTTCAAGTTGTATCTGGAATGCCTGCTCACGTACTGGCTATTTTGATTTAATTGTCCTCGATAATCGAACATATAGTAATATACTGAAGATTGTAAAATTGCAGAGAGCTTCTTTACTGCATAGTTTAGAGAGTATCCTTGTAGCACATCCCCTGCATACACAGAATATTCCAAAAGACTGTTGTAATCCACATTTTTTGATTCGATGTAGAAATCTACTATTTCTTTTGTGGCTTCTTTATGTATTTTACTGCCGCGCTCAAATCTGTAATTAGTTCTAATTGGAAGTTGCAGCATGCCTTCTTCTACATTGGTCGGTAGTAATCTGGGGTCAAAAAGTAAGTGAGATGTAAAATCTAACCCTTCTCGCGAATTAAACCCAATCAACACTGGAACGTCATTTATGAGGTCTGCATCTTCAGGCAATGATGTAAGAACGGCATTAGGACTATTTTGTTCAATAATTGGTCCGTAAATTTGAGCATTTTGACGATTTTTAGATAAATCATCTTTTGATAATACATTGATTACTTTCTTTAATAAATCTTCTGGATCAGCTTTCTGCAGGCCATCAAGCAAAATGATACTGTCATTGCTTTGAACATCAAATTGTTCACCGAGTTGATAAGCTTTCGTTTTCGGATCATCATAAAAATACAGAGATTCAAAAGCATTACCACTTTGTATTATGGCACCACCGAATAATCCTTTGGCTTTTTTAGAAAATAGCAGCATATTCACTAAGGCTCCTCCTCCACAACTGCCCATTAATGTTACTCTATTAGGATCTCCGCCGAATTTATTTATGTTGTTCTTTACCCAGTCAAGCCCAAATATAAAATCTCGCAGGCCATTGTTGCCCGGTATGACTTCGTCTTCAGTAGTGAGGTAGCCGAAAATACCAAGCCTATGGCTGATCGTAACAACAACTACGTCTTCTTCTAGAAAATTCTCTGGAGAATATGCTTTAGTGCCATTAAAACCAGTATTAAAATTGTCATTGTGGTCAAATACTACCACGGGAGAAGTTCCTTGAAGATTCGGAGTAAAGATGCTGATGAAAAGACAATCTTCAGAACCTGATATGCCAAACGGTTCGTCCAGTCTCATTCGGGCACTGAATTGCATGCAAGTGGGCGTGTTGTAGAAGGCTTCTAATGGGTCGATCCAGCCCTGATGTGGTTCGGGAGGCTAGAAAAAATGTAATTTTCGAAATTATTTATTTATACCATTTATACATATCTGGATGCAGCCTTATTTATCTGCATTATGAGGTTCATTAAAAAACTTTTATAAACTCTAGCATTTAGATGAGACTCATTTAAAATTTAAATGTTTTCATGACATAATGATGATTTTTTTAAAATACTCTGTTGAGTATCTTGAGGGTAATTGTCATGAAATTTTCGAGTAGATACTTAGGTAGGTATACATACTGTGTTATAGTCGTCTAAAATGAACTAACCGTACGGTGGCTAACTTCTCTAAGATTATTTCACTATCTTTCCACCACTCACGTTTTAACATTTGAAATTATTATTTGAATTAATTATTTACCTTAAACCTCAATTTCCCAACTGGTGCTGCAGCATATGGAATACCTTTGAAAGCATAGTAGTCTTGTTTCTTAAATACTGTCTTTTCTAATGTCCCTATAACCACACCTTGTTTTATTTTTACTTCTACAGAATCATCACTGGACCACACACCCGTAAACAATACTAAAATTAAGACAATTTGGCTTTTGAAATATTTATTCATTTTGTTATGGTATTATCGTTATTCCTATACTTATAATAATCAACACATCGTCAGTTACAACTTCAGTTTGGTAAATAGATATAATACGAAAGGTGACGTGTACTTCACTTATCTATTCTTGTTATCAATTATCCAAAACTAATTGTTATCATAACCAGTATTATCTTAAATATCCCTGGCATTAGGCTTGGATTACCCTATTGACAGGGAGGGACCATAATTATAAAGTCTTATCTATTCAAATTCAAATTGCAAAATTATTTATTTCGGACAATTATTAAATCCATTGGTTAGTACGCAACTTAATTCTAGTGTTAGTAAAAAGAATTAATTGATTACAGAAAATAATAATAAAAATAAATAATTAGAAAAGATACTTAAAACACATCTGCTTATTATCATCAAAGGCACCCTATGCATACACCTGGCCGCTCCTGTCCACAAGTGTACGCACAAAGTGTCCCACGATAGGCGAGTTGTACCTTTCAGCCACCATTCTCAAGATGCTGTTGGCACTACCTCGCACCCGCCCCAGAAGAGATGCCGTCTTTTTGCGGATGATGGCGTGGAATACGTTAGTCTGAGCTTGTGCAAACATCTCTGAGGCACTACAGTAACGAGGCAGACCCAACAGCATCCTGAACGCGTTGTTATATTGGACGCGTAGGGCATTAAACGATCTTTGAGTATAGTTGACCCGCAGATTGCCGGTGTAAAAGCTCTGGCAGTACGCCTTGAACAGGGTGACTTTAGCATCGTCACTACACCTATTATCATCTTCATCATCATCATCAGCCTGAAGACGCCCACTGCTGAACATAGGCCTCCCCCAAAGAGCGCCACTTTGAGCGGCTGCATGCCTCTTGCAGCCGTACCAGGTACCTATTATCAATTAAATTAAATTAAATTAAATTAAATTATTAATATTTCATAGAGGATGTTAATGATTGTAATCGTTTCTATAGGCGTGTCAAGCCCAAATTCGAATTATTTCAAACAATAAATGAAACTGTAGTTAGAGTTACTGTCCCTCAAGATTTTAAATAGGCGTCTAGGACGATGTAGTGGGCATGAATCATCAAGAATGTATTAATGGCAGTATTATTTTCAGTTCTTACTCTCAAATAACACAATTAAAATTGGTTTGAAAAATAAGGCACACAGAATTCTTAAAAATATTATTTATTTTACCAAATATTTACAATGGCATTTTCCAGATTATGTTAATGAGGTTTTTCTCTCAAAGTTCATTTTTATCATCTTTAAGGATTCCATCGACAGCCAGCGCTTGGTGCTTTGCAAGAAAGTTATCCCAGAATTGGACTGTGTCTTCATGCAAGTGGGTCTTCATTTCGAGCTGGTCACTGATCACGAGACATTCTTTACTTTCTTTAGTGGCAGGTGTCCACGTGAAATTTTCTCCTTCCGGAGTAGGGTTGCTGTAAAAAAGTTTCGTTACATTATTAAATATATTACTGTATATACTAGATAAAAAAGAAAAATAATGTTCGTTAATACAGTTTCTTTTGTTTCAAGCTCTTTCATGCTTGCTAAAAAAAATTAAATATACTAAAAACTAAATAAAAATCTTACCCAGTTTTGGCAAAATTTGTCCACATTCTAATCATATTCCTCAAAACCTTCATGTCTTCGTTATCTGGATCATCAAGTGCTTTCTTATATTCTGCCTTAATTGGTTTACAAACAAACAGGTAACATAGTTCATCTCCTAGAGCTGCTCCCCAAGTTCCCTCCATAGTGGACGCAGTTTCTAGAACTTTATTTTTTCTCATATTTAACTCCCCACTGTAGTCAAAAGTGTAGTAATAAATGGGTACTGTAGATTCATTGGTATATTTCCTCACTGTATAATCAATGGGGTAGAATGATAAAGTATCTCCAGTATATGTGATAAATTCTCCTGGCCTGCTAATCTTCACGTAGCCTTCGTCAAAGTAAAATTCCTTAACCCCTTCAGTAGCCCGCCGGATTGGATTTTGGTTTATTTGGAATTTAAAGTTAACTCTTATGGGAAGAGTCAGAGGAAAGTCTCTGTCAATAAGCGTCAGATATTGAGGCTTGCGAAGAAATCGTTCAGACATTTCCATGCCCTCTCTTGTGTTGTAACCTATCATTATTGGTACGTTTATGTCAATAGATCCATCTTCAGGACGCTTGGTGACTACAGCATCTGGGTGATCATGTTCTACGACGGGACTGAAGGGAAGTATAGACATTTGAATGAATCTAGCTTCATCTGCGTGAATTGAAAGTATCTCTGTATCTGCTATCTTTTGCGCAGACAGTCTATTTAGATCTTTAAGCAATACGTTGCTAGATGCATGTTGGATTTCCAATATTTCTGCTAAGGCCTTTGCTCTGTAACGGCCATTTTCCTTCTCATTAAAGTAGTTGGAGCTCCACGACGTTCCACTTTGTAATATAGCGCCACTAAATAGCCCTCTTGCTTTTTGTGAATGCAGTAATAGATCTACCAAAGCTGCGCCTCCATCATTGCCCATTAATGTTATCTTGAAAGTGTTCCCACCAAAGTTGTGTATGTTTGTTTGAATCCATTTAAGAGCCAAAATCACATCTCTTATTCCATTGTTACCAGGAAGCAGATCATCTTCATATGATAGAAATCCAAATGAACCAACTCTATAGCTAACGTACACTAAAATTACGTCTTCCTTCATGAAAAAATCTGGACCGTAATCTTTGGTGCCGTTGTGTGTAATTTTAAATTGTTCATTTTGTAGAAATACAATTACGGGTAGGCCTGCTCCCTGGCCTGAAGGTAACTTAGGCGTATGAATGCTGAGATGTAAACAATCTTCCTGGCCACAAAAACCATATTTCTTTACATGCCTAATTGGAAGGTAGAATTGAGCACAATGTGGCTTTTCTTTTGTCGCGTCGAGTATTTCATCCCATTTTGGATGCGGTTGAGGTGCCTGAAAGATAATTTGTCATAGTTAATGTTACATGGTATCACCATACAAAAATTTACTAGATTTCTATGTATATTTCATTGATTAAAAATTGCGTATAATGATATTAGAAAATAATTACAATCGTCATTTTTATGTGACTATATTTAAAGAGATCTAAACAAATAGTTAACGAAGAATGTTTTTACTAAATAAAAATTAAGCAATAACACAAACATGGCTTACCTTAAATCTTAATTCTCCAACTGGTGCCTGCCCATAAGGTATTCCTATAAACGAATAAAACTTCTCTTTTTGAATAATCGACTGTACTTCTACACCTTTCACTTTCCCTGAGCCAGTTTCAACGACCACATTTCCTTTAACTAATACACAAAATGCAAGAACGGTTAAACTTAACCACTCTTTACTAGCCATCGCAACTCATATCATTATTTGAATTGTTTACTAATGACTCTATAATTGTTAGTTTTGTACTGACGTGTCCTATCGATAATATCGGTAATCTATCTGGGTTTTGTACACTATCTTAGCTGGATTTGATAATTGTAACAGAATTAAGTTCTTTAGTAGAGATAACCATAATCTGTTGCTACTGACAGTAAACATAATATTATAGGAACCAAACCTAGTTTAACACATTATTGAACACTAATCATTTTCGTCTTGATCATCCTAAAACAAAATTTAAAATAAATTGAGGACCTACTCTTTATATATGACAGCCTCCGTGGTGTGGTGGTTGAGCAGGTCGGCTCATAACCCGGGGGTGACGGGTTCGATTGCCGCAACAGGACAAGTATTTGTTCCCGAAAAAAAAACCCAAATACTTGTTCTGTGTCTGGGTGTTGTGGGACCATGGTCCTCGTAGTTCCTGGGTCCCTAGATACAGGGAATCCTAGTTAGGGTCCGGGATCTATGTATGTGATCGTTGGGCGTTATTTATTTATTTATTTATTTATTATTTATCTACAATGAAATATGTGCATTATTACAAACTAGTGTAACAATAGCCGGTCTTATCTTTCCGACAATTTTTGATAAAACATAAATTGGAAAAGGTATAAGAAACGAATAAGTTTTGTATTCACTGTTCTATCATTTCAGCGTTTATTGAATGTAGTTAAACCATATTTATAATATTATTTTAATTAGCATTGTCTTTATTTTTTTACAACTATTAACTACAATAATATGACTACCTACTACTAAATACTTAATAGGTAGGTACTACACTACCTATAGCTATATACATTACCTACCAAACTAGCAACCTTTGTAGCTGACTGAACCGATATTTTGTATATTTTTTATACATGTGTGTGTATGTTTGTTGTTTGTATAATTGGCACTCCATAATAGCATAAATGGTAATGAAAAACACCTTATCTGTCCATATAATGTATATTCATCATAATTCATCTTTATTATTTACTTTAGTAATAACGCCGTTTACAGCTTTCTTTTCCCATCTTTCAAAAAAGTCGTCCCAGAATTGGAATCGTTCTTTGTTTAAATTTTGCTTAACTTGTATTTTTTCACCAATATCTAGGTATTGCTGATCTTCTAAGTTATATGTGGGCCATTTAAGACTATCTAAGAGAACATCGTCGTCTGGCGTAGGGTTCCTGAAATTAAGGCATTATTTTAAATTACTAAACTAATTTTAAAAGCATAAACAACTATATAGGTACACTCTTTTGCTTGAAAGTGGTAGATAAATTAGTGACATTGAAAAATAGGTCCTTAGAGGTGGTGGTTTCTTATCACTGAAACAGTATAAAAATGTATTGTAATTCAAAATGCCTCTATGATTGGCTTCGAACATAATAATATCTACCTACCCGAATTTTTACATAACAGTTTTACCTAAAACATTTGATTTAAAATGTTGCACAGTCTAAACTATAATGTTTACACTAAACCATCTCATTGTTCAAGCTCTTAGATAGAATTTATTTTCAGTAGCTTTCCACCTACCGTTCCAAAGAAGACTTACCCATATTTTGCAAAATTAGTCCACATCCTGACTAATTTCTTTTGAACTTTCCTCTCTTCCGTCACCTCGTTATCATGTTTTAAGTACTGCTTCTTCAAGTCCGGGCACTTGAAAAGGTAGCACAATTCGTCACCAGCCGCCGCCCCCCAAGCCCCTTCTTCTTCGACAGTCGATAAGTCCATCAAATTGTTCTTATTCTCATTCAAGTCACTGTGATAATCAAAATGATAGTAATACAACGGACTTTTAGATATCTTAGCGTATATTTTTGCAGCGTAGTCAACTGAATACGACGTGAGCGCGTCACCTATGTACGTCACGTAGTCAGATACCCTTTTTATTTTTATACCGTCTTTGAAATAGAATTCCTTTACTTCCTCGATGGCGTCGTAGAAAGCGTCATGAGTGGGATCGAAACTAAACCCGACTCTTATTGGGAATAGTAGAGGAAAGTCTTTCTTCAGAAAACTGATGTATCGCGGTTCTAAGAGATAATGTAATGATGCATCAAGACCTTCTCCAGAATTGAATCCCAAAAGTATAGGAGTGTCTATTTCAGTAGAATTTTCTGGATAATCTCGTATAAGGCCCTCTGGGTCCCTTTCAACGATAGGAGAAAAAGACACGACACTTCTTTGTGTTTCCTTGAAATGGTCTTTGGGACTTGCGTGCAAATCCCTCGTTGTTATATTTATGGCCGGTGCGTTGTTTAAATCCTTAATAACTTCTGCACTTGTAACAGGATTTGTTCCTAACATTTTCGCAAGCTCAAAAGATCGTTGTCTTAAGTTGGTTTGTAAATAAGCTGACGCAAAGGAACTGCCACCTTGTAAAATTGCTGATTTAAATAACTCTTTCTTTTTGGAATGGAGAAGAAGGTCCACTGCAGCTGCTCCTCCTTGGGAACCCATCAAAGTAATCCGGTTTGCGTCACCACCAAAATTCTCAATGTTATTCCTAATCCATTCTAATCCCGCTACTATGTCTTTAAGACCAGAATTACCCCATAATGTTTCATCTTCTAGGGACAGGAACCCAAAAGCTGAAAGTCTATGGCTTATCGTTACTACTACTACATCTTCTTCGATAAAGAAATCGTGTTGGTAATCTTTACTTTTATTGTAAGAGTTAATAAAGTGTTCATTGTATATAAACATTATAACTGCTCTTTTTGTGTCATCTGCGGCTGGTGTGAAGATATCTAAATAGAGGCAGTCTTCAGAACCGAAGAATCCCATGCTTTGCGTTTTCTTTACGTTGTTGTTGAATTGAACACATGCTTTCTTTTCTGTGGTTGCGATGAGTACATCCTCTCTTGGTTTAAGAGGTTGTGGTGGCTGAAAAATAAGTAACATTACTTCAAGTATTTAAAAAATACGTATTGTATGCAACTAATGAAACAAATTAGACAATCTTTTTGAGAGATTTGCATCATCGAATATTGAATATAGCTTACCAGAAATCTGAAATCGTTAACTGGAGGTGCTGCATATGGAATCCCCATAAACGCAGCATATTTCAAGTCTTCATACAAAGTTGTCAAATATTTCCCTGACACTGTTCCATGAGTTGTTTCCACTGTTGGATTTTCAGTAGAGAGTACTAACACTGAACATATTAAAATGGAAATAAGTTGTACGAGAATTATATTATTGCACATTGTGTTTATCTTGTCATATTAATGAGAAGTGAATGAGTTATCGAATGTTACTTGCTCGATTCATACGCGGTGCGATAATACTGTTTATCAATGTAATCTTAGTACATACCACGAAAGTATTAAAATTAGATAGGACGATACATTTTTAAAACATGGAGAGTATGAAGATTTTTGAATGAAATAGTAAAACACATTAAATTCCTGTTCAACTCGTAAGTAATATTAAAAACGTAGAGTAAATTCAGACTTAAGATTGATAAAGAATGTTACTATTACTCTCATAACGATTATTATCCATGAATCTAAAATTTACAAAACATCGTTATGGGTATTAAACATTTTTCTGGCGTGTCTTTACATTTCGGTTTTATTTTAAAGGAAAATTAACTTTTTTGCTCAGTTTACTTTTGCGTTTACAGTTGCGGCCTGTCATAGACTTTTACTAATCTAAAATAACGTGAATTAATATTATTTTACACATCTCTAGTGTAGTAAGATTTAGTTATGTGCAGTTACTTTTCTCTGTTCTCTGATTTACTCCTCATTTTCGAATATTTATTTTGTTATGATAGAATAGTATCTTTAAATACAAATGGGACCAACATTTTGGGCAGAAAACTGTACACAGTTTTTGAACATAATCCATATGTGTCGTTTTGGAAAATACCTTATGCTGAGCCACCTATTGGAAAATTAAGATTTAAGGTTGGTTTTGTGTTCTCAGTTAGTTGGCAAATTATAATTTAGAGGTAACAAAAACTGGCTTTGATTGTACTTACGAAATTTCAAATTACTATACAAATAATTAAGTTTTGTACTCTTAATTTGTAACATTATTTGTATATTTTAAATTCCAGCCACCAAAACCAAATGAATGGTTCAATGAAACTCTTTACAACTACAGTATACCTTATGATGGCACATGTACTACAGTAAATAGTGAAGACTGTCTATACTTATCTATACACATGCCATACATACATCAACAAACAAGCTTTGCAGTAATGGTTTGGTTACATGAATATTCTAACGATCACGGCTCGGACTTTTTAATCGATGAAAACGTCATCGTTGTTACCGTTTCCTTCAGAACTTCAATATTAGGGTTCTTAAACACAGAAGACGGCTTTGCAAAAGGAAACATGGGAGCTAAAGATATATTAATGGCCCTCAAATGGGTAAGAAAAAATATCGTTTATTTCAATGGCAATCCGAATAGAGTTACTGTTATTGGCTCGGGAGTAGCCGCAAATCTAGTGGCCTCGATTCTGATATCGCCTTTAGCTGAAGATTTGTTCTCGGGAGCAGTTGTTCAAAGTGGAAGCGCTCTTTCCCCAGCAGATTACAGACCGTACAACTTTGAAATTTTAAACAAATTGTATTGGAACTTCTATGGGGCATTCGAAAAATTTAATCGGACAAGGCTCTACGAGCGCCTACGAACCGCAAACATACAGGAATTGGCATCAGTTTCAAGGGACCTTTTTGATAGTTCAGAAGTAAGGGACAATCAGAGATTGATTAATACGTTTGGGAGTACAGTTGAATTATCTAAAAAAGGCGCTTTTATGGATGAGTTGCCTCTACATAAATATACAAAAGGATTGATTAACAGTGGAGTTAACATAATGATGGGCTACAACAACATGGAGTCCATGTACAAATTGGAAGGATTTGTAAACAATAGAAAGCTATTGAAATACGTGAATTACAACTTCCAGTATTTATTACCGTTTGAGGGAAGGAAGGATGAGTTCGGATCTAAGCAATATAAGAAGATTAGACGGAAAATAATGGATTTCTATTTCGTTAATGGGACAATCGGGGAGCGCAGTTTCAGACGTTACGCCAAGTGCTTATCGGACCAAGTGATTTATCCCGTACTTCGTCAAGCGAGATTACATTCAGATAGATCTTCTAATCATGTTTACTTGTACAGATTCACGTTCCAAGGGTCTTTGAATATCGTGTGGAGTTCGTCTTTGAGTAAATTGAGATTTAACGGCGCGACGTCAGGCGACGAAATCTGCTATCAATTCAAATGCAAATCCCTCGAACACGCTTATATTGGCGTTGAGGTTTCTACTGAAAGATACTTCATTAAGAAAATTGCGAGACTATTGGCGAATTTTGCTAAACACGGGTAAGCGTTGTATACCTACGTAATATTGTGGTTCGCCTTTCAAGCAACGCCACTTCTAATCGAGGCTTCACGGATTGTTTACTCAATTATTGTAAAGCGTTTATTTAAATTAATAATCTGAATATTTTATTATTGTTGTAGAAACCCGACGCCGCCGGAACCAGAAGACGAAATTTTAGGAAATTTGACATGGGAACCTCTGACGTCAAAGAAAAGTTTAAGGGGCATGAATTTGGGACGAAACGTTAAAATGGTGAATTTGCCCGAAGAGAAAAGAATCAAGTTCTGGGATCAGTTAAGGAAGGATTTCTTTGAAGACGAACTGAGAGACGAGCTATAAATTATCTAACCAACTAACTTTCGATTGATGTTCGACTGCTTTCAAAGTTTATCGAATAAGAAAATAGATTTTATCAGGATCGTGCTGCTGATTCTTTAAACTAAGTAATTAAATAAAAACAATATTTCAAAGGTATTACTAACTTAGAAAGTTTAGCAACTAATATGACCACAAGCGTAACTCTCATTTATTCTGTGCCTGCACATCATCACCCTAAAGATGTCCACTGCTGAACATACGTCTTCCCCATAAAACGCCGTTATTATCATGGGTAGGGTTATTATGGATAACCCTACCCATGATAGACATCCACCACCATCTGTCATCATCAGTCCATATTGCCATCAATATAAACATCCCGCTTGCCAGGTGGATTGGCGATCGCAGATTTTAATGTACCGAGAAAAATGCGGCTGGATATTCCCTGGATAATCTCTGGATTTCTTACGGCACCCACGAGAAATGATCATCATCATCATCATCATTAACAGCCTGAAGACGTCCACTGCTGAACATAGGCCTCCCCCAGAGAGCTCCACTTAGAGCGGCTGCTCGCCTCCTGCATCCACCGGCTCCCCGCGGCTTTCACCAGGTCGTCGGTCCACCTAGTGGGGGGCCGGCCTACGCTGCGAGAAAACATGGGGTGGTCCTATTCACGAACTGGGATCACATGTTCTTAATCTGCCTGCGTCTTCTTAATCGGCGGATTAGATGCTCTCCCAACTGAGTTATGGTCACAAGCCCCAAGTGCGCCCAAAATCTTTAGGAGTATAATAGGGTAGCCCACAGCCTTATCATATTGTATATAGTAGATTACTACACTCTCGTTTTACATACTTTAATATTTCCTTCTAAACAATATTATTTATTGTATTTTCTCTGTTTTTTTTTTTACAATTTATGGGCATAGCATTTGACCACTGTCTCACCTGGTGGTAAGTGACGACGCGGCCTACGGTGGTGCATGCTTGCCTAGAAGATACCTGTTCACCCTTGACTTGAAGACACCCAGGTTATAGCTATCTGGAAACAAGGACGACGGCAAGGTATTCCACTCATTTGCTGTTCGCACTATAAAGTTTGATGCGAAACGCTTAGTGCGGGCTGTAGGAATATTAACGACTAGCTACTGCCCGCGGCGTTGCCACGCGTGGACTACATTACTTTTCAGGTTTCGGTTTGGGTAATGGCTTTATTTTTAAAAACTGATTTTCTATCAGCCACACTGAGTTTTCTGCTCGTATAATCACTTCCACGAAGTAACAAAGACATGTCTTAATCATGGATGAAATAATTAATTATAATATTTCCCAAAACAGCGTAGGTACGCTAATTATTATCCTTGATATACCAATTTTGATGAAATCTCCACTCATGGCTACTTAACTATAGAAAAATTATCGATGATATTTCGATAAATATCATCGAACTCATGATTAATTAAAACCTATATTATATTAAAATCTAGGCTTTCAAAACATTTTTACAATAGGGCAAACTCTGGGGGGTCTAGCAAAGATACCAACCGCTAACGCTAACGCCAAACGCTAACTCCAAAATGTACTGAAATGACGTTTCGGAAATCGCTAACTTTTCCGTAGCGAATGTTATTTCGATACATTTTTGGAGTTAGCGTGAGGCGTTAGCGTTAGTGATTGTGATCTTTGCTAGACCCCCAGGGCATTTTACATAACATGTTTCGTACACAGATTAGAGAAAAAAATCTACTTCGTATCATTCCAAAGAGTATTATTATACTTCTGTATCATTCAAAGAGTATATAATTTATACGTAACGTAAGAGTATCATTGGCCCACTGCATTAGCCTATGGTGGTAATAGTATGCATTGGCCCTCAGACCTGTGGGCCAAACATAAACGTCATGTAATGCCATAAACAGGCGTAGCAAGGGTCAAGATTATACTCCCAAGGGGAAAGCTCTAACTATCACGGTTCATGAAACACAGCCTGGTGACAGACGGACAGACAGCCTGACAGACGTCGTCAGCCCGTTTTGGGTACGGAACCCTATTACTAAGGCTTCGTTGTCCGTCTGTCCGTCTGTCACCATCAGGCTGTATCTCATGAACCGTGATAGTTAGACAGCTGAAATCTTCACAGATGATAAATATATTTTTGTTGCCGCTATTACAAAAAATACAGAATAAAATAAGTATTTAACCCCTTAAATACTTATTTTATTCTGTATTTTAGTTTTTTTTCTCTCTCATACATCAAACTTTTTTTGCTAGTTTTTATAGATAATGATACGGAACCCTTCGTGCGCGAGCCCAACTCGCACTTGGCCGGTTATTTCTCTAATCTGCGGGCACTTAAGTATAATTAACATGTTTGTATCTTGAATAAGTCAATCATGAATAAGTATTTTGTAGAGCTTAACAAAATAAATAAGAATGATAACGATATATCCCAAAAAAATGTTGCAAACCAAAACTGTAAGACTATATTCATGAGCCCCGTAACTACCCAGGAAGTTAAGAATATTGTTAGACAATTGAAAAACAAGAAAAGTACCGGTCATGATGACATATCTATGCAAGTAATTAAAAGCAGCATAGATTACATTGTAGAACCTCTTGTACATATCATAAACTTGACGATTGAAACAGGATTTTTTCCAAATGATGAAGCATTAGTTAAACCACTATATAAAAAAGGCTGTAAAAAAGATATAGGAAACTACAGGCCAATAGCAATCTTACCAAGTATTTCAAAAATATTTGAAAAAGCCATATACAATAGAATTATTTCATTTTTAGATTCCAGCAACTCACTAAATGCCAATCAATTCGGCTTTCGTAAAAGTAAAAATACATCCGTAGCAATATTTAAAATGCTAAAACACGTTTGGGAAGAAATCAATAACAAAATAACTGGTGTTGCTCTATTTCTTGACCTCTCAAAAGCGTTCGACTGCGTAGTCCACAAAATTTTATTGAACAAATTAGAAGCCGTTGGAATACGTGGAACAGCGCTAACTTTAATAGAATCATATCTTACCAATAGGAGTCAATCAATACAGCTAGAAGTTTACAATAGATGCTCAAAAAATGTAGAACAAGTAAAATCCGAGTTTCAAAACATAACTCTAGGAGTCCCTCAAGGCAGTATTCTTGGTCCACTCCTGTTCCTCATTTACATCAATGATCTGCCACAGACCACGAAACACCTCTGCGTAATGTTTGCAGATGATGCTACTATTTTCATTCCACAAGAAAACAATGAGCGCAACCTTGAATTAGAAATAAATAGTACCCTGGAAACTGTTACAAATTGCCTAAAACAAATTAATCTTAAAGTTAACATTGAAAAAACTAAACTGATGCAATTCAAAAATTATAAAATGTCAACATTACAGCTAAATATCAATAATAAAGGTACCCCGGTTAATAAAATAAATGAAATAAATTTTTTAGGTGTGACACTCGATTCACATTTAAATTGGAAGGCCCATGTCAGCAAAATCAACAATAAAATATCCAAGTATTGTTATGCCTTGTCGATACTGAGCCGTGTGTCATCTAAAAATATCGCTATAAACGCTTATTATGGGTATGTTTATCCTCAGTTAAGTTATGGCATAATTTTTTGGGGAAATTCTGTCAACGTTCAGTCATCATTCATAATGCAAAAGCGTTGCTTGCGAAATATTTTTAATTTAGAAAACACAGATTCTCTCCGGAATATATTTAAAGAAAATCGGTTACTTACCCTTACAGGAATTTATATACTAGAAATTAGTACCTTTGTCAAAAATAATGCCGAATTTTTCTTCGCCATACAGTCGAGTCGCACAGGTAATCTTCGAAATAAACATAAATTTAACATATGTATTCCCCAAAGTAATAACACCATGTTTTACAAAAGCTCTTTCGCCTGTGCAGTAAGAATTTATAATCATTTATCTCCACATTTAAAATCTCTCAATGGTAACCAATTTAAACATAATCTCAAAGAGTGGTTGATAGGTAAGGCTCACTACAATGTAAATGAATTCTTTGATGATGAACAATAAAAGACAATCATATTATGTAGGGACGAAAATTTTCCCATGCCTATTGTACGTCCGGAATGGATAATACTGTTGTGACAAATTTTATAGTTTAAGACCTTTGTATGTACACAGTTTTTATACAATAAAGTTTATTCTATTCTATTCTAAAAATGCAATCGATTCAAACTACTTACATATTATTTGATGGTATATCTATTTTACTCCAAAAACCCCAAACAACCTGCAAGGGCTTAAATAGAAAAACTAATAATGGTTAATCAAATCTAATAAATTGTAAAATTTCATTCCACTGTTTAATGCATATTTACTACCGAAATTAACTCCTATTACTCTTTGTTCATGGCCTTACACACGTTTTTTTTCTTTAATCTGTGCCTACAGATGGACTTTACGTGAAACATGTGAAATATTCAACACACGACGAATAACACGACGAAAAATTACTATACTTAACACTGGCTCAATACACTATGTGTGGAGCCATAATAAAACATAAAAAAAATTACTGTGACACAAACTAACCGTCAGTAGCCAAAAAAAATTCACCATGAAGCGGCCATGTTGTATAAAATTCCGTCCGGTTTCGTAATGATATTTAATAATTTTAACCAATTTTTTTTTATGATATTTGTATTTAATATATCCTATGTTGTGCGCTGGTTATTTCTAAGCATATTAATGCAACCCGCATGAAAATCTGTTCAGTATCTAGGGATTTGTTCAATAACAAACAAACAAACAAACAAACAAATAGCTACAAATTATTGTCCCTAGATGGCGTTAGATACGATAAATTAGAAAATGTATGGAAAAGGGCAAAAAGCCTTGTAGTCCTGCATCGCGGTTACGATATTTTTTGAACAATAGAACCTATGGGATAAATTAGATTTGATATCATTATGTGCGTGTTCCGTACCGCATCAGAATTACACATTTATTATATGTAGGGATATGTAGGGATAGGGATAGGGAAGGGATATAGGGATGCCGAGGGATGTATTTTATACTTTGGCTATAATTATAATACTTGGCTGTATCAGATTTCCCTTTATATAGGTTAACAGGACGACTATAAGTACTTTGTACACCAATATCCATAAAATACCCATTAGCAGTCTAATTAGCTAACTGTGGACATAAAATAAACTAATGACTGTTTTAGTAGACTCGTCTAATTCTGTTACCGATTGGTTCCATGGTTGTTTAGAAGCTTTCTAATGAAGGGACTAAGTATTTACTTCTTTATTGAATTGTAATTGTCATCATACGTTCAAATTTAGTAAATATGCTTTTTTCATCATCAGTCTGAACACTTCCGCTGCTGAACATAGGCCTCCCCAACAGAACACCACTTTGAGCAGCTGCTTGCCTCCTGCATTCATTGGCTCTCCGCAGTTTTAACCAGATCATCCGATCCACCTGTGGGAAGCCGACCCCGTCTTTCGGTTCGCGGTCATCACTCGATGTCCTCTCCATTGTCAGATAAAATAAAATAAATATGTGTGGACATTTCACACAGCGCCATCTAGCCCCAAACTAAGCATAGCTTGTACTATGGGAACCAGATAACTGATACAATACATATACTTTTTTGTTTTTAAATACATACATAGAATGCAATATAACACCCAGACGCAGAACAAACATCTATGTTCATCACACAAATGTTTGTCCTGGGTAGGAATCGAACCCACAGCCCTCAGTTCAGAAGGGCTACTACCAACTGAGCTATCGGGCCCGTCAAGTTCAATTTGTATTCTGATTTTGATTTGTATAAAGTCGTAAACATAAGTTCCTACTTACCAATGTTTGCAATTAATGATGTGACTTTCACATTATTTTATTTTTGTTTAAATATAATTATGTAGAACATTAACACATAATTTCTTATAATCATTTTATTACTCCTATGATTTCTTCATTGAGAGGTATAATACTAGTAAAAACTAATCTATGGCATTGTTATTATTCCGTCCGAAGCCATGAAGGGTAGAAGGGAGAGGTTAGCCAGTACCATGGGGTCCCATCAGGTACAAACGAAAAATAGCCTGAACTTGAAAAAAATGTAGTAATCGTCTCTAGAGAGTTACTAGTTATTCATTTGGCCCAATACTTTGCCAACACGCAATAAATGTCGCTTGATAATCTTGCGTTATGCAGAAATAAAATAATTCGTAAAATAGCCCGCGTTATTCCGTTGTATGGGATGAGGCATCTGTACTGTAGGTATTATATTATCTGGGCCAGTACATAATTAAACTTAATTATCTATGACTAGCGATTAATGAAAGGCTTGCAATCTAGGTCGATAGCCAGTAGTGAGTCATAAACCGATAATAGTTCTGCTAGCATTCAATATACATAATCCATAAACGTATTAATTAATAGAATTTCAGAAACCAATGGCAACATTAATAAACGTAATACAGCCTTCTCGCTCGTATAACTGAGAACCGCAATGGAATGAACGGTTCTAGAGTGGCGACCACGAACCGGAAGATGCTGTGTAGGGCGGCCCCCATCGTTAAATAGACCGATGACGTCAAAATCGCGGGGAGCCAATGGAAGCAGGAGGCAAGCAGCCGCTCAAAGTGGCGCTCAGTGGGGGAGACCTGTGTTTCTTGAGTTCTTTTTTTTAATGTATTAACTAAGAATACGCTGCTGTCTTTTCATTTCCTTATCCTATTGCTTAGCGGACATCCAAAACCTAACCGTGCATTACGATTTACGATATATACGATACCAATACAGCATTTTTTTTTAGTTTGCTTATTTTTTTTGTGGTTTAGCAGTTTGTTTCCGTTTGTGTTCAGTGGTAGGCATTATCATTAACAAATTAACTTTTTAAGTAGGTGATTTATTTTTTGTGTTCTTTATTTATTGTTATATTTTTATTTTTTTATAGGTGATTCTAGAAACGGGGTGAAACTGAACAACTCATACTATAGTTTTTGCCAATGCCTGCATAAGCCAATAACAGCATACAGTTTGAAAGATTTCATAAAAGTAAATCAAAATGTGCTATATACCCAAGAAACCTAAGATGAAAATATTTATGGGCAAGTAATGAAATAATTCTTGCGCAATTTCAAAGTTTTAATTGTAATCTACGGTCGTAAACGACCGCAAGCCACTGTTTCCCGCCAGCATCAGCTAAACAAAGTTATTGCCTTATCGCTTGTTAGGGAATACGGACAGGCAGGATCAAGCAGGATAGAATTTAAAAAAAGAAATGGGCATGCTCACAGATTAGATAAAAACACCTTTTTATTTTTTTTTCTTATATTTTGGCTCCACACATATAATATTTAGCCAGTGTCATGTATTATATTTTCATAGTGTTATAAAATATTTCACGCAGTCATGTCCTAGTCATAGTCATTCATAGTCACTCTAAGTCATGCTCCAGCAAAGTGGTGGAAACTTTACTAGAAGCTTCCATGGAGTTTTGGAAGCAACACAAAAAATTTCGTTTCACCACATTATATCACTTGCCCTCACTCATGCTCTTAATTCAGCACTTAATGCGTAAAACGCCACCAATTTTTAAACATTAACACTGGAAAAAGCAAAAGTTTTGAAAAATAATACAATGCAACGACGTGAACTTTTCCGCGTTCCCGCCTAAACACCAAAAAAAAAACATGTTTATTTACAATTAATGAAACAAGAATCATTTATTTTTTGGTGATAAAATTAAAGATTATTGGTAAAAGTAATTATTAAGATGTAGTGATTTTGTGATTTCGTCTCTCTGCGATGAAGTACATACACCCTTGTAGTCTAGTCGCTAGGCGATGTGGCGATGTCTCGTTTTGCGCTCTAATCATTCCAATACTAACCCACACCTAGGCACAACACTAATATAGCTTAGACGCTGCTTTATTTCACTTAAGTTACAGATTACTGAATATGTTACTACGTAACTCAAGTGATACAGGCGGGTGTAATCACCTCGTTGTGACGTCACCGTGCGCTTTATTAACACTGTCCGGCAGTAATCCCACGCAGATTGCGCTTCATATTCCTTGTACGAGCGATAAAATATTATGACAACGTGTTGCTAAGCATGGTGTTGTTATGGGGACTTACTTTGAATTTATTATACTTTAGTATGCGATATAATAATGGGTGATTTTGTTAAGAGCTTGAGAACTTTTTTTTAAAAAAAAACGCATAAAATTTGCAAAATCTCATCGGTTCTTTATTTAGAACGTTAGATTGGTCCATGACATTTACTTTTTGAAGATAATTTCATTTAAATGTTGACCGCGGCTGCGTCTTAGGTGGTCCATTCAGAAAGTCCAATTTTGGGCAACTTTTTCGAGCATTTCGGCCGGAATAGCCCGAATTTCTTCGGAAATGTTGTCTTCCAAAGCTGGAATAGTTGCTGGCTTATTTCTGTAGACTTTAGACTTCACGTAGCCCCACAAAAAATAGTCTAAAGGCGTCAAATCGCATGATCTTGGTGGCCAACTTACCGGTCCATTTCTTGAGATGAATTGTTCTCCGAAGTTTTCCCTCAAAATGGCCATAGAATCGCGAGCTGTGTGGCATGTAGCGCCATCTTGTTGAAACCACATGTCTTGCAGGAGCTGTATTTTATACGGTTTTACACCAAGATCTTTGCGTAAAAGCATGTGGTCGAATAACACAAACCCAATTGCTGCGAACGGCGACGAATCGACATTTCACGGTCTTCAGCAACACTCTCAGAAACAGACGCAATATTCTCTTCTGTACGCACTGTACGCATTCGTGTGGTTGGTTTAATGTCCAATAAAGTAAACTGAGTGCGAAACTTGGTCACAATCGCATTAATTGTTTGCTCACTTGGTCGATTATGTAGACCATAAATCGGGCGTAAAGCGCGAAACACATTTCGAACCGAACACTGATTTTGGTAATAAAATTCAATGATTTGCAAGCGTTGCTCGTTAGTAAGTCTATTCATGATGAAATGTCAAAGCATACTGAGCATCTTTCTCTTTGACACCATGTCTGAAATCCCGCGTGATCTGTCAAATACTAATGCATGAAAATCCTAACCTCAAAAAAATCACCCGTTATTACGAAGTACCCAAGAATTACAGTAAACAAGCTAATGCCGGCAGCTCCACTCGTTTATAATAAAAAATACTTACAAAAATTTTAGATCCTACAAATTTTCTATAGATGTCGCCACCACAGAGCTATGAAACAAATGACACTTCGCGGGGAAGCATTTTTTTTTGCTCTGTGGTCGTCACGTTTGCTTAGTCAGTACAAAATGAAATCTTAAAATTTTCGCAGCCATTGATTTTGCCCATTTATTGTAATAATGTTGTGTAGTTGGTAGTTATAGGATATTTTTCTTTTGTTTCAGATACCCTAAATTCAAAATTTCGTTTTTATTTCACTTTTGACATGACACTGGAGTAGTGTATTATTGGGCATTCTGGCTCAATTTCCGATTCCTCCAGGCTCATGCTTCGCCTTCCGTCTCTCCAATTGATCCAGCAATGCCCAATAATATCATGAATGAAATTTACTTGAATGAAACGGAAATCGCTCGAACGCTCAATAACTTACGACTGGTTTTTTGATTGCGTTGAAAATAGAAACTAAATCTGAGGTTTTGTGATTCCGTTCATAAAACAGAAACTTATGTAAAGTTACAAAAAAACAACAAACGTTCAAAACACCCAAACGCTCAATAACTTACGACTGTTTTTTTTGATTGCGTTGAAAATAGAAACTTAATCAGAATGAGGTTTTGTGATATCGTTCATAAAACAGAAACTTATGTAAAGTTACAAAAAATAACAAACGTTCAAAACACCCAAACGCTCAATAACTTACGACTGTTTTTTTTGATTGCGTTGAAAATAGAAACTTAATCAGAATGAGGTTTTGTGATATCGTTCATAAAACAGAAACTTATGTAAAGTTACAAAAAATAACTAACGTTCAAAACACCCAAACGCTCAATAACTTAAGACTGTTTTTTGATTGCGTTGAAAATAGAAACTTACTCAGAATGAAGTTTTGTGATTTCGTTCATAAAACAGAAACTTATGTAAAGTTCAAAACACCGGAACGCTCAATAACTTATGGGTGTTTTTTTTTGGATTGCGTTGAAAACAAAAACTAAATCAGACTAAGGTTTTGTAATTCTGTTCATAAAACAGAAACTTATGTAAAGTTACAAAAAAAATAACAAACGTTCAAAACAGAAATACAACGTTCAAAACACCCAAACGCTCAATAACTTACGACTGTTTTTTTTGATTGCGTTGAAAATAGAAACTTAATCAGAATGAGGTTTTGTGATATCGTTCATAAAACAGAAACTTATGTAAAGTTACAAAAAATAACTAACGTTCAAAACACCCAAACGCTCAATAACTTAAGACTGTTTTTTGATTGCGTTGAAAATAGAAACTTACTCAGAATGAAGTTTTGTGATTTCGTTCATAAAACAGAAACTTATGTAAAGTTCAAAACACCGGAACGCTCAATAACTTATGGGTGTTTTTTTGGATTGCGTTGAAAACAAAAACTAAATCAGACTAAGGTTTTGTAATTCTGTTCATAAAACAGAAACTTATGTAAAGTTACAAAAAAATAACAAACGTTCAAAACAGAAATACAACGTTCAAAACACCCAAACATTCAATAATTTATGAGTGTTTTTTGATTGCGTTGAAAACAGAAACTAAATCAGAATGGGGTATTGTGATTACGTTCTTGGACATTTTGCTCAATCTCAATTCCTCCAGGCTCATTCTTCACCTTCCGTCTCTCCAATTAATCCAACAATGCTCAATAATATACATGAATGAAACGGAAATGCAACTTTCAAAACACCCAAATGCTCTATAACTTAAGAGTGTTTTTGATTGCGTTGAAAACAAAAACTAAATCAGACTAAGGTTTTGTGATTCAATCTTTCCGGTTGATAAAGCAATGCCTAATTACTGATTGAATTTACTTGAATGAAACAGAAATGCAACGTTCAAAACATCCGAACGCTCAATAATTTATGAGTATTTTTTGATTGCGTTGAAAACAAAAACTAAATCAGTATGAGGTTTTGTAATTCCCTGTTTATTATACAAAAACTACGTTAAATTAATGAAACAGAAATGCAACCTTCAAAACAGCCAATTGCTCTATAACTTATGAGTGTTCTTTTATTGCGTTGAAAACAAAAACGAAATCAGACGGAGGTTTTGTGATTCTCCTTTCTTTAAACAGAAACTATGTTAATTTAATGAAACAGAAATTCACCGTACCTAATATCCGTTCCAAGTCCGGGTCCAGGTGCAGCAGAAGACACACAACACGGTTTCACTTCACTAATAAACGTTGTTACTGAATATAACATAATGGATTATTTTAAATTATTGTTGTATGCCTTTAACACGAATTAAAAAATGTTTCAGTCAGCCCATGTATCTCTAAAAGAATGCTCAACATAGAATAAGTATTAGACATTTTTACTGTGACTCCTCGACCAGCACAAATCCATATTTACAAGAATGCTCAAATTTTATCGAATATTAGAAATTTTTACTGTGATGAAATGTATGACCAGCAAGGACTACAATAATGTGTTGGTCAAAATCACAATACCATTTTACAAAAATACTCAAACTTTATCGAATATTTAATTTTTACTGTGATGATACGTGACCAGCATGGACTACAATAATGTGTCGGTCGAAATCACAGAACCATTTTATAAGAATACTCAAAATTTATCGGGTATTCAAAAATGCACTGCGATTAAAAAACGGACCACATGGACTACAATATTGTGTCGGTCACATTCGTGAATATTTGAATTTTATTGAGTTATTTATTGGAAAATGTCCTGTGATTAAAACATGACCCAAAAGAACTACAAAATTGTGTCGGTCAACAACACAAAATTTATACAAGAATATTCGAATCTTATTGAGTTATTTATCGGAAACAGCACTGTGTTGGCAGCACAAGTTTTGTTGTTATACGAGAATACTATTCGAATTTTATTGAGTTATTAACACATGAACATCAAGGACAACTTTTTAATTGTAAGGATAACTTAAACACTTAATACAATCCTACTGTAAATCCTAAAAGTTATATTCAGTATATCGATCAAACACAACGTTAAACACTCGCGACGGAACACTGACTTGAACTGAATGTATTATGAGTTAATTAAGGGATGTGCCTTGCGAATCACGAATCGATAGAACCGATTCACATCGATAAAGGAAAGACAATGTGGGTTATTAATTTTTTAAACAAATTATTACACATACATGAAATATGAGCAAATTTATAATATTATGAATATTTTATGTAATGTTATATAAAATGCTACAAAACAACATAATAGAGCTTACCTAGGCACAGGAATATTTTTATTGTTTTATGAACGAAATACTAACAAAATATACTTTAAAAATCCAAAACATAGTATGATAACAAATAATATTAGGTACTATACAATCAACATTAAAATCGAATGATGATTAACATCACTAGCAACGATAACACTGAGTCAACTTCGCGTAACTTTCAAAACTTGCAAGCATTGCAAAGTCGCATCATTTTGCACCGTTTGTGAAGAGGTACTTTTCATAATGTAAATTGATGTGAACATATGAATGTCAAAGCCACCGCCGCGTGTGAACATAAATTTGATATTTTAGCTCGCTAGGTTTATGCTGCTGTTTTGCTTCATATTTTTAGTATCTACGGTGTATAAAATAATATATTATAAGGTATCGAAAAGATGAATCTACATTTTTGTTATATAGGTTTTTCTTGATTTAAATCGATCGACTGAAAGAGACCTATAAAAACACGTAGCACATTATTATAGTTGTAAATGTGTCACTTGAATTGAAATCACATAAGCACTGACTAGATTGACGGCAGAGGCTACCCTTTATTGAATTTGATCAGTAAAAATAAATTTCGTAAATCAAAAACCTAAACTATTCTAAATATGTGAAAGGAGTTTTATTATACTTACTTGTAGCTACTATTTTAATATCTGTGCTTGTAGTATTTAACTAATTTTAGATATTTTTTCATATCTGTAGAAGAATGAAAATTCTTACTGTATTTTACATACATAGATCTAAGGCTGACCAAAACATTTTATTAGAAAATATATATATTAATAATTAATATTGTAGGTAGAATCGGTATTCTTATCACATAGAACGATATTTTACGGATGGCTGTAGGTACTTAGGACCGCATCATAGCACTTTTTGATGCGGTATGCAGCTCAGTTTAGGAGACTTTAGAACGATTTTATTTTAGAAAACCCAACGTAGATTCCTACTTTTAGTTACGCCTCATTTGGTTATCTCCATTTTTGTTTTAGTTTCTATTTGCTTTTGCTTACACCGCACCTTAATTACTAATAAAATAATTTTGTAATGAAGTGTTTGGCTTGATTGTAAGCACTATTAAACGCAAATAAGTAAGCATTGATAAGTGCAACGAATTTAACATTCAATATAATTAATAAAAATTATATGTGACAACCCTACGATTATTGTTGAATTGACAGTTTTGATTTACATAAAACCATTTTAACGCTATACACGCCGTCACAACTATTCAGTTTTTCTACTGCTTCGCATCACAAGTGAAAGTGCT
This sequence comes from Ennomos erosarius, assembly GCA_963580505.1. Classification (NCBI taxonomy): domain Eukaryota; kingdom Metazoa; phylum Arthropoda; class Insecta; order Lepidoptera; family Geometridae; genus Ennomos; species Ennomos erosarius. Next base: position 9,609,452 of record OY756993.1, on the reverse strand, counting down.
CCAAGTCAACGCCGAAGAACCCGAATTCTGCAGTTCTGAACTCTGAAGTTCTGACTTCAGAAACATTGTGCTCCGAAGCCCTATACTCCTGTTTGTTGTGAACTTGAAAAAATCTACAAAAATGTACGTGAGTATTTTTTAAATTTCCTATACTGTGTCTCTGTCGTCATCATCGTCATCGTTAGGCGGAACACTTCACTTTTGTTTCTGAACATAAGCCTCTCATATTTCCCTGATAATAAGTGCAGTTTTCATTAATTTTTTAATCTTACATATTTTATTTTTCATAGTTTATTCTAAAAACAATAACTAAACGTTTTATTTTATAGAGCTATCAAAATTATCATAGAGTGGTCTTAAATCAAAACTATTTTACTTACAACGTATTCAAGTGATTAAAAATTATTTCTGTATTGTTTTAGGTCTGACTCTGAGAACGATACCGTGCACTTTGTGGAGGAGCAAGCAGTTGATAAAAAGAAAACCAGCCAAAAGAAAAGAAAAGCGGTGGCAGATACACCTCGGTGAGTTATTAAATCTTATTACCTTTCTATCTACACATTGAATGCATCTTACTGTTTACATTACTCCGACCGCTGCTGAAATAATAAGTAGCGGAACTGTTGGTACTTGGTGAACCTGTTGGTATCTAATCATTGATGGTGCTAATCTGTATTGATTACCTGAACCCTTAGTAGGTAGATTCGGGATCCCGAATAAAATCAAGGAAACTAAACTATTTTTTGTGACAATGTTAACATCATATTCATTGTATAAGAATTTAACTAAAATCATTCGTTGATCTCCTTTAATTTTATTTCAAGATAACTTTATAACAATTGTAATGTGATAGATTTATATAGATGGTTGTGTAAGTATTGCGTCATCGAGCAACTCATGTACTTTAGATAGGCGACCATTTCTGCATCGCCGGCACATTCCGCGTGCCTTGTGTGCTTTTATAAAACACTTATGATTGTAGGGACATGTAAATGTTTTAGACTACAATCGGTTATCACCTATAATCTTATGTATACTTACTTATGTGAACTAAATAATTTATTTGAGTCCCTCTCACTTCTGTGTTAACTTATAGTTGTACTTTTGTTGCATTTTGTATTTAAAATATCGAAATAATAATATGTAATCTTTAATTTTTGCATATTATATTAACTAATAAATAAAATTCAATCTATTTCAGTGCAGCAACCAAGAATAAAAAGCCAACCACTAACTACGACATCTTCGGATTACTATCTGAAGACGAAGAGGGCAGCGCTGTGTCGAACTCTCAACAGGGTTCGAAGCTGGTCACGAGTATCACGAACCGCGTGGCCAACGGTATAGTGCGACGAGCCAAGAACTCTGAAGGGGAGTACTACGCGGAACTTCGCGTGTACGCAGCTGCTGACGCTGAATCTAAAGCTGCCGACCGATGGAAGAAGGCCTTGGTTTGCGTCAAAACATCAATAAATAGCGGTACCCCTCAGTGGGATCATCTACAAAAGGTGATTAAATTAACTAAAAATACTTTGAAAGACGTAGATCCCAAATTTTATAATGATTATTTTAATTTTAAGTGAAATATAGTACATTATATTTTTTCTATTTGAATATAAATAAAGTGCCTTATTATTTGACATAGTTTTATGGAGCTTTAGTATATGATAACAACTAATTAAAGTTTATTTAGTACCTAGTTACATGAATCATTCTTAAGTACAGTAGGTAGATAAGATTATAGGTAAGTATATGCATTCTCAGTAAAGTCTGACTGATACTCACTTCATTTTATGTTTATCATTTAAGATAGGAAATCAAGTAAGCAATGCCGTTCTGTACTTCGTGTTCAGTTCATACAGAGAGAAAGAAATGGATAGGACATTTACGAAGCAATGCTCATAAAAATAATTGCAGCATTCCTATAGAAAATGGTGTTATTAAGATAGCATCAGCATTTAAAGGTCGCATCGTTTCTTATAGGATATTAGCTGTTGATAACTATGAAACCTGTTCGCCAGAAACATTTTTAAACAATATTAAGTCTAACTTAGAAAATCTTTTGCGGAACGCAGTTGAGAAAAACGTTAGCGTTAAAGTTAATTTTGAGTACTTTGGTCAGTTCTTACAATTCAAGGATGACAATCAGGAAGTTAAATCATTTACTACCAAAAATAAAGTCTTACACCAGAATTTCGACTTTGACGAATTATTTGCACAACTCTTGGAAAACATAAAAAAGAAGATTGAAAAATTTCAGAGCCGTGACAGCGGTTGGGCTTTATTATCTAATTTACACTTAGAAATAAACATCAATCAATATAACCCTTTGAACGGTTCTTCGTATATTAATTTACCGCCAATTATTAAAAAAAAAAGGCGTGTATAAATATTAAAAATGATGATGAATACTGTTTTTTGTGGTGTGTAGTAGCCGCTCTACATCCAGTTAAAAAAAACTGCGAACGAACAAGTTCATATCCTCATTTCAGTAAAGTATTGAATATTGTTGACTTAAACTTCCCTGTTAATTTATCAGATATTCAAATATTTGAGCGCAATAACAAAGACATATGTATAAATATTTACTCATTAAAAAATAACAAATCTGTCTCAGATCCTATTTACAAATCGAACAATGAAAAAGGAACGCGAGTCAATTTATTACTGTTAGAGCAAGGCAACAGGTCTCATTTTTGATTAATTAAAAATTTATCGCGTCTTGTTCGTAGTCAGGTTACAAAACATCACGGAATGCTACATTTTTGTGAAGATTGTTTTGTTTTTTTCACATCCGAGGAATCTCTTGACACACATTCATGTAGCGGTGTATTAACTGAACTCCCAAATAAAGGCTCGACTCTAGAGTTTAAAAACTTTGAACGCAAGCAGGATGTACCGTTTGTTGTATATGCCGACTTTGAAACACTCCTTGTGCCGTATCAGGGTTGTGGTCAAAATCCAGGCACAAGTTATACTCAAAATCAACAAAAACATGTGCCTGCAGCATTTGCATACAATATAGTTTGTTCATTCGATAGTAAATTGAATCGTTTTGTACAATATCGAGGGCCTGATTGTGTTAGTAAATTTATTGAAACACTTCTGAATGATATAAAAGACATTTATAAAATTCTCAATCAAGAAGTGCCAATTATATTTACTGAAGATGATGCATTGACACACGAAAAAACAGATCGTTGTCATATTTGTCATCATTTTATAATATTCGAGAAAATACGTGATCATTGTCACTTAACAGGGCGTTATAGGGGGGCTGCACATACAATTTGTAACTTACGATATCGCGTGCCTAAGCGTATACCGGTATTTTTTCATAACTTATCTGGTTATGACAGTCATTTATTCATAAAAGAGTTGGGCAACTATCCTGGTCAGATTAAAGTTATACCAAAAAACAAAGAGAACTACATTTCATTTACAAAATTTTTTTCATTTCGGATGATCAATGCGCTCAGATACGTTTTGTTGACTCATTTAAATTCTTGGGCTCTAGCTTGGAAAAAGTAGCAAACGGCTTACAAAAGACAGACTTTGTTCATTTGACAAAACACTTTCCAAATGAAACTGAACACGAGTTACTAGTTCGTAAAGGAGTGTATCCATACGAACATATGTCTAGTTGGAAGTCATATACAGAAAATGAACTTCCAGCTAAAGACATGTTTTACAGTTCATTAATTGATCAAAATATAACAGACGCAGAATACAAACGTGCTCAAAATGTTTGGTCAACTTTTGATATACAAAATATGGGGGAATATACAGACTTATACATTAAAACAGACGTACTTTTACTGACCGATATTTTCGAAAACTTTAGAAAATTATGTAAATTGCATTATCTGTTAGATCCAGCGTTTTATTTAACAGCTCCAAGCCTCTCATTTGATGCTATGCTATTAAAACGGATATTAAATTGGAACTAATAAATAATTTAGAAATCATTAGATTGATACAAGGCGCTACAAGGGGTGGAATTTGTTTTTGTGCAAATAGATTTTCCGTTAGTAATAACAGATTCATGGAAACGTATGACTCGTCTAAGCCTAGTTCATACCTTGTGTATATAGACTGCAACAACTTATATGGGCATAGTATGTGTCAGCCTCTACCAACATCAGAATTCAGATTATTAGATGATAATGAAATTGCTTTATTAAATATTGTGAATATTCCAAATGATGCCGAATATGCTTTTATCCTAGAGGTTGATTTACTGTACCCAGAATATTTGCACGATGCTCATAACGACTATCCATTTTGTGCTGAAAAGGCTTTGCCACCAGGAGGGAAAACTTGTAAGTTGATTCCCAATTTATACGACAAATATAAATATGTTATCCACTATGTCCATTTAAAAACTTGTTTAAGTCACGGATTAATATTAAAAAAGATCCATCGCGTTATAACATTCAGACAAAAAGCTTTTTTGAAAGAATACATTGAACTGAACACTGAGCTCAGAAAACAAGCTGTAACACCATTTCAACAAGATCTTTTCAAATTGTTTAATAATTCAATCTTTGGGAAGACTTTGGAGAATACAGAAAAACGAGTTAACGTTAAATTAGTAAATGAATGGAAAGATACTAAAAACAAAACAAAAAAGAGCCTTAGTGCTGACCGATTGATTGCACGACCAAACTTTCACAGTGTTTCAATTTTTTCTGAAAATCTTGTTGCCATTCAAATGAAACCTGAAAGAATTGTATTAGACAAACCAATTTATGTAGGATTTACGGTGTTAGAGCTATCTAAAAATTTAATGTACGATTTTCATTATGGAGTTATCAAACCCAAATATGGTGACAGAGTGAAACTTTGTTATACTGACACCGATAGTTTTGTTTATGATATCACAACGGAGGACTTTTACAAAGACATGAAAGAATCATTGTTGCAGTATTTTGACACGAGTAACTATGCGCCAAAAAATCAATATAACCTTCCATTAATCAACAAAAAGATTCCTGGATTATTCAAAGATGAGATGCATGGACAGATTGTAACAGAGTTTATCGGATTGCGTTGTAAATTATATTGTATCAGAACCGAAAACGATATCATAAAAAAAGCTAAAGGTACCAAAAAATGTGTGATCCGCGATTTATCAGGCGACGATTATCGTGAAGTATTGTTAAATAATAAAATTGTGCGGAAAAAGAACGTTTTGTTTAGATCGATAAAACATGAAATATTTACGCAGACAATGAATAAAGTTGCGCTAACAAACACCGATGATAAGAGATATATATTACCAGATATAATTTCTACAAAGGCTTGGGGGCATAAGTCTTTGTTTTAATTTAGCTACCTCTGTACTTTTAATGCTAAGGTTTATAATTGTACGTATATACATTTAAGTTCGGTAAAATGTTAAATAAATTTACTTAGAATAGTAAGGCACTAGTATAATCACTTAGGTAGGTATAATTAATATAGTTTAAGCAACTATAAATAAGTAACTATGTACCTACATGTAAGTGTTTACTTATTGAATAAATTATGTAAGTACCATAACTAATCATGTTTTTATTTCTATCACATAAAACAGCTACCTATTCAACTGATAACAAAACAAGTTTAGACTTGATCTTACAAGCCATTTACAGTAATTAGACATGCAATAACTTGAACCGATCTTTGTAATAGTAAGGTATAATAAAGTAGGTAGGTAAGTTCAATAACATAAAGTGCATTAAATAACACGTTCGAACTTGATTATCACTAGCAAGGCAGAGACAGAGTGCATCGTATCAAATTGCATAGCGCTCGCATACCGCATACCGCAGAGTTGCAAACCATTTTTACCTACTTAGCGCATTACACTACGATAATACTTGAGTGAAGGTCGCGTCAACACAAGTTAATTATTATTACAAAGATCAAACGTATACAGGAATTCATACTTTAAAACCTGGTAAGTGTTGTTATTTATAGTTAGTTGTGGTATTCTTTTATTGCTAATAAATTTTGATTTAACTAACTGTTCATGTTTTGTTTACAGAAAAAAATGGATGACACACCAACAGACTCAGACCCGTTTTTTCTACAATGTGCTCAAATTCCTCCATGGAATGATGTGGAAACACTAATAAGAGCTGAACAACGTGCCCCACCTGCCACTGAAAAAAAGTCTAAGGAAAGAAAAGGAAGAAAAAGGCGCAATTTGGAAAGTGCATCGTATATTATTAGTAAATCCTTCGTTAAAGGACAAAAAATGATAAAACTGCAAGTCTACGACTATAATGAAAGTGCTAATGCGTACTGTGAGGGTGTAAGTGTGCAACATATTGTTTACACTCCGTTTCATGATGAAGTTTACAACCTCACAGAAAATCTGATAAGTAAAGTTTCAAAAAACTTGGGGCATGATCAATTATAGTTATTTTTATTTTAAGGTATGTTTATTTGTAACGGTTATCCTTTGTAATTTAATTAAATAATAATGATAATATAATCAAGAATATTGTTTTATTACATCCACTTACTCTATTGTTAGTTTAATTAATTTAAATATTCAACCAAAATAAAAATAACATAAATTATTGAGCGTTCGGATGTTTTGAACGTTGCATTTCCGTTTCATTCATGTATATTATTGAGCATTGTTGGATTAATTGGAGAGACGGAAGGTGAAGAATGAGCCTGGAGGAATTGAGATTGAGCAAAATGTCCAAGAACGTAATCACAATACCTCATTCTGATTTAGTTTCTGTTTTCAACGCAATCAAAAAACACTCATAAATTATTGAATGTTTGGGTGTTTTGAACGTTGTATTTCTGTTTTGAACGTTTGTTATTTTTTGTAACTTTACATAAGTTTCTGTTTTATGAACAGAATTACAAAACCTTAGTCTGATTTAGTTTTTGTTTTCAACGCAATCCAAAAAAACACCCATAAGTTATTGAGCGTTCCGGTGTTTTGAACTTTACATAAGTTTCTGTTTTATGAACGAAATCACAAAACTTCATTCTGAGTAAGTTTCTATTTTCAACGCAATCAAAAAACAGTCTTAAGTTATTGAGCGTTTGGGTGTTTTGAACGTTAGTTATTTTTTGTAACTTTACATAAGTTTCTGTTTTATGAACGATATCACAAAACCTCATTCTGATTAAGTTTCTATTTTCAACGCAATCAAAAAAAACAGTCGTAAGTTATTGAGCGTTTGGGTGTTTTGAACGTTGTATTTCTGTTTTGAACGTTTGTTATTTTTTTTTGTAACTTTACATAAGTTTCTGTTTTATGAACAGAATTACAAAACCTTAGTCTGATTTAGTTTTTGTTTTCAACGCAATCCAAAAAAAACACCCATAAGTTATTGAGCGTTCCGGTGTTTTGAACTTTACATAAGTTTCTGTTTTATGAACGAAATCACAAAACTTCATTCTGAGTAAGTTTCTATTTTCAACGCAATCAAAAAACAGTCTTAAGTTATTGAGCGTTTGGGTGTTTTGAACGTTAGTTATTTTTTGTAACTTTACATAAGTTTCTGTTTTATGAACGATATCACAAAACCTCATTCTGATTAAGTTTCTATTTTCAACGCAATCAAAAAAAACAGTCGTAAGTTATTGAGCGTTTGGGTGTTTTGAACGTTTGTTATTTTTTGTAACTTTACATAAGTTTCTGTTTTATGAACGATATCACAAAACCTCATTCTGATTAAGTTTCTATTTTCAACGCAATCAAAAAAAACAGTCGTAAGTTATTGAGCGTTTGGGTGTTTTGAACGTTTGTTGTTTTTTTGTAACTTTACATAAGTTTCTGTTTTATGAACGGAATCACAAAACCTCAGATTTAGTTTCTATTTTCAACGCAATCAAAAAACCAGTCGTAAGTTATTGAGCGTTCGAGCGATTTCCGTTTCATTCAAGTAAATTTCATTCATGATATTATTGGGCATTGCTGGATCAATTGGAGAGACGGAAGGCGAAGCATGAGCCTGGAGGAATCGGAAATTGAGCCAGAATGCCCAATAATACACTACTCACTGGCATAAATGTGCTAAACAATTGCCATAAAAAAAGCATGCTTATATTACAGCTTAGTTGGGAAAGCGTCTAATCCGGTGAGCTGGAAGGCATGGGTTCAAATCATTCTGGAACTACACAAACATCTTATTATTACATGTCTGTATGGACCTTTGTAGATATACCTTAAGTATGATGATCTGAAATGAGGAGATCCGCAAGAGAACTAACGTAACCTTATATAGCTTTCAGAATCAGCAAGTTGAAGTGGCAGTGGGCGGGCCACATCGCTCATAGAACTGACAGCAGCTGTTGGGGACGTAGCGTAGGCCGGCCTCCTAATAGGTGGACCGACGACCTGGTCAGAACCGTGAGGAGCCGATGGATGCAAGAGGCGAGCAGCCGCTCAGTGGCGCTTTTTGGAGAGGCCTATGTTCAGCAGTGACGTCTTCGGGCTGATGATGATGATGATGATTTACTTACACTATTTATAGTAATCTATGCCACGATAAACATTAGCTGGCATGCTATTTTACATCTAAAATAACAATTACAGGTGCATATCTCACAGGATTCGCCCTAATACATATCCTATTTCATGTGCTACCAGGACTCAAACCATTCATTTCCATATGGTAACTTTCATGAAATGATTCAGCCGCTGAGAAGATCTGACATAGAAAGAAGAGGAGGCACACTCGCTGGAATAATAATAAACTAAACTAAAAAGTTCCGAGTGACACTGCAACTGTTATGGGCGGCCGTATTGCTCACCATCAGGTAAACGACCAGCTCGTCACGTGATTCATTCTCATAAAAAAAAAACTATAAAAGAAAATCGTGGAAGAAATGCGGTCGAACGTGTCTTTTGATCGTACCCTCGTACCAATCAGACATTAAAAGCGATTTCAACGCTGAAGATTTATTACGAACTAGCTTTTAAGTTTTTGCTTCAGAAAACGAATCGCTCGGTGGAACAGCAATCAATGAGGATCAAGACTGGTTGAGTGATGAATAGCTCGCGTAAATGGAGAAGAAAAAAGAGCTCGAATTTTCCGAAGCAAATCAATGAAAGTAGATACTTTTTCAATTTGGAATATTCAGGTCTCTCCCCCTTTGTCGTTAGAGGGACAGACGGGAGTTAAAAGTTTCATCTGGCCCCAATAATTGTGCGTCGTTGGGTTAGATAAAAGTTTTAATACTTCTACAGTATGCAAATAAATTAGAACACACCGCTGCTATATTCGTGGATCCACTATTTCATTGCGACATTTTTGAAGATATCAAAGAACTGAATTTACTTACGAAAATTTGGCTAAGCTAACATTCTTGCATTTATGAAATCTTATTTGGATTATACAAAGACTATATTAGTTATGCTCAGTAATTTATACCATCATGATCAGCCTGAAGACGTCTACTGCTAAACATAGGCCTCCCCCTAAGAGCGCCACCTTGAGCGGCTAATTGCCTCCTGCATCCATCGGCTCCCTGCAGTTGGTCCGACTAGTGGGGAGCCAGCCTACGCTGCATGCAGTGGTTTTACCCGCGGATAAAAAGGAAAAAACACATACACCCTCTACCATAACAGGATTTATCCTCTACAAAATATTAAACATTCGGGTCGATTCCCGCGAAAAGTACCTACCATACAGATTAAAAAAATATACCTACCATCATCATCATCAACAGCCTGGAGATTATATATATATAAATATAATAATACTGTACCTATTATATTCTGTGCCTATAGCATGGGCATAATCATTATTACTATGCCACTGGTTTACATGTATACGTAGGTTGCTTGCTGAACTCCTAAACGGCTAGGCCAATGTTAGTTTTTACATTACTGCCGCGGCCGCAATGAATGCGTTGCTGGCCGTTATGAATTATGGTCGTGAATGGATTTTCAAAGGAAATTGCTGGTCGCATAACTCATCAGCCACGAAATTCCATGCAACTTTGCAGGCGCCTTCTCGCGTAGCAACGCTGACTTTTCCCAAAAAAGGTCAAAATAATGACAACATTACGAGCATTTTTAAATAAAATATTTTGTGTGGTCTGTGTTTGTTTTGTTGGATGGCTCAGAACACTAAAACAATAAAATTACAATGAATAAAAAAAAAAAAAAAAATATATATAATTTACATGTTACCATGAAATATTTCTTTATTAATAAATCACATAGTAACTAAAATATCTGGAGTCATAAGTGTTCGATACGTTGCTTGTTGGTTTATTGTTTCGTATTAATACCCGTGCTGTTGATATCCACCTCGAGCTTGGGTATTATCATATTTTCCAGGTCCATATTCACCCTGGTTGCCAGATCTAAATTCACCTTGGTTGCTATGTCCAGATCCACCCAGGTTGCCAGGTTCAAGTACATCCAGGTTGCTGGGTAGCGTAGTAAATGCCCAGGGGCGGCTTGGTCCAAATGGGACGCCTAGAAAAATTGATATTAACAAATACATTATATATAATATATTAAAAGAAAAATATAACAGGCCAATTTGTAAAGGAAAAATTAGAATCACGAGAAGAACCCGCATCCATTTCGCATCACATTTTCTTTCACAAATTAATCTGTAGATTACGCTGAGCACTACTATTCTGTTTCTTTCAATAGGTTAGATATTTAGGAAATTAATATATTTATATTAATTTTTAATTATTTTTGGCTCCATCGTCGTTATGGCCGATTAACATCAGGAGAGTTACAGTCAAAGGTTGGACTATTCGTACATAAAAAAGTACTTTTAATAGGTAGACACATCTTGAGAGAAGGTGGATCGATTTATCTATTTTGAAATGCACGAAAGAGGCCGCTTCAGAGATTTTGATACATAAGAAAAATTAGAAAAAATGTCGTCATTGTGAAGCTGACGGCCTCAACCTTCTATATACGATGAAAAAGAAGTGAATAATAGCTATAGGTACTAATAAGTAAGGAATATTAAAAAAAATTAAACCCAAATACACCATCAAGTTTATAAAATCAATCTAGGAAGAGACAGACAAAGAAGTAAACACCGTCATAAACTAAAGTTGTAAAATATGAAAGATAAAATAAACTTACCGTAGCTGCATACTACAGTCGCCAAGAGAATTATTAATGCGATCTGAAATTAATGAAAAAAGATCTGAAATATTGGGCGGACGAGTTGGACACTTGCGAGGGACAGAGGCCTCCCTTTCCTCCTTCATTGAAATCTGCTGCCTCTATGTAATTGATTCACTTATCCTACTTCTATAAAACTAGATAAGCTGGCAATATTAAACAAATTCAAATAAATTAAATTAAATTTCACTTACTTTCAGTGCCATTTTGTCTTGAGTCTCAGTAATTACTGTTTAGCAAGAAGGACCTGCTATTCTCTTTTATACTAACGTTATCTTAAATTTTGACATCTGACCCTTAAATTCTATTACTATTTGTTTGTTAACAACATCGGCGTATTTTGCTACTAGCTGACTCGTCCTGGCTTCGGCCATCTTTACTATAAGTACCTTTTGTATATAATAGATCCTGGAGCCTAATAGGATTCCCGGTACCTATCCAGGGACCCAGTAACTACGAGGACCATGATCCCACAACACACAGACACAACAAGCATTTGCGCTTTTTTTTCTGTGCACAAATACTTGTCCTGTCGCAGGAATCGAACCCGCCGCCTCCAGATTATGATCCGACCTGGTCAACCACCACGCCACGGAAGCTGTCGAACTTATAGGTATACTTATTCTAAGTTGTCGACGTTTTTTCTATATTTAATTATTTACCTTAATATTATCAGACTTCGATGTCTTTTTTATTTGTCGTCTACACAGTGAAATTCGTACGTCCTATTGACATTTTCGCAATTATCTCTAAAAGTCAAGAACTCTCTAGCTAAAAACTATAGGTAAGTATTGTCGAACTCTACGAATCCATTTTGATTGCAACAATATTTGTGTAACCTTGACTTCAAACAATTTAAAAAAAAGGGCAAATTATAATCTTTTATGACCAGACTGCGTACAAAGCAAAAAGACTAGAGGGCAGATTGTCTAAAAGCTGAAAGTCTAAAATGCATTATGACTACAAAGCATAATAAAATCCAGAGTGACTAAAATGCAGCAAGACCAAAATGCAGGAAGACATAAAACAGAGTGACTAAAATCATACAGATTTAAATTCAAAGCAACTCTTATATTTTGCAGTTTCGTCATAGACTTCAGTACACGTATGGAATATAATTTATAACTTTTCTAAATTCTTTTCTATGTACGTACTTTGCCTAGTTTTATGATAAGTACTTATTTATAGATAAGAAATGACCAACGACAGTAATCATACCATAATATGCTATCTAAAACTTTTACTGGTGACCTTTTCGTATACGAAAGTCGTAGTTAAATTTAATAATAATAAAAATTAATAATAACGCCCAACGATCACATACATAGATCCTGGACCCTAACTAGGATTTCCTGGGACCCAGGAACTACGAGCACCATGGTCCCACAACACCCAGACACAGAACAAGTAGTGCTCAAATACTTGTACTTTCGCGGGAATCGAACCCGCCGTCGTCTGAGCCGACCTGCTCAACCACCACATCACGGAGGCTGTCAAATGTTAATAGGACATAAATCAATTTGTGCGGCTAACACATTACAGCGGCTGATATGTATTAAAACACGGCTGTATCACTGATCAACATCTTTTTAATCCAGGGCCGATATAGGCAACTATCGTTAACAAACGACATGGCGTGACCTCCTTGCAAACATCTTCAATGTCTTCATCAATATTGTAGGAAGCTTCCCATAATATTACTACTTGCTAATTCCATAATAATAATGATCAATCTTCCCCGCTCCATGTTGCGTTCTTCTGTTGTTTCTTTTTTTATATTCGATGTCTTGGCCCTTGCCGGCTCGCAAGTCTTACGTCATCCGTCGGTCACTTTGACAGCGCAAAAGCGCGGCAGCATTCGATTCCAAAGTAAACTATTGAAAATCGCTAACATTCGGCCATTCTGATAACAATGTCTGTCCTCAGACATGTACCCCAAAAGAACGTGTATTTTGTGATGGTGATTGTGATTGCCATTGCCCTTTACATCAGTTTATTTTTAGAGTATGTAGTAGGTACACATTAGCTTACTGCATTGGTCAAATATATTATGGCATCGCAGACATAAACCTTCTCAGCTGTCTTCAGTCTTGTTTCTTTTCATTCTAGTCATCAATATCCGAGCAACGTAGCTGTGTCGGGTTCGGCTTGATCCATCCAGTTTATTATGATAACCACTTCCAAGCGGTGACTCCAATACTTGTGCCTACACTGCTTCACGTTAGGCCAAACTATAGTCATTCGCCATCCTCTTTTAGTAATCCACCATTGTAACGGACTTTCTCAACAGATCAGGCAACAATGTACGTGTATGGCAAGCCTCGTACAACTCAGCATAGTACTATATATTGTTATTAGGTACTTTGTCATCGTCGGTCAACTCCGAGACTTGTTTTGGTTGAAGCAACGCCATCCCGAGCTTCTTTCGGGCCAAGCCGACTGCAGACCCAGCTCCTAGTTCAATGTCACCCCTGTTACCGACAGCCTCAAGTAGTCAGCCCCTGAGCGTCGACAACATCCAACAACTCAACTCAACTCGTCAACTTCATCTATAAAGGGCAAAACAAAAACAGATCGCAATATGGTCACAATTGTTTTGCCGTCTCATACAACAGTCGACATCAAGTAATCGGCCTCAGAGTGTTGACAACTTCGTCGTAAACGACTGCATCTCTACCAATAGCCTCAAGAAGTCTGCTTCTGTGTTGATTACATCGTCGTAAACATTTTTGCATCTCAAGTAATCAATCGGCTTCGGAGTGTTGAAACCTTCGTCGTGAACAGCTTTGTATCTACAACACACAGAATAAAAGCTACGTCAGAAACAATAGATCTAACATAAACTACTTATAATATTTAGATCGTCACATTTGTTATATACTCCCCAGATCACAATGTGCCGACCGTAGACCCAACTTCTAGTTTACTGTCTCCTCTTCTAGTCGACCTCAAGTAGGTAGTTGGCTTCGGAGTATTGACAACAACGTCGTAAATCGTAAACAACTTTGCATCGCCGTCATCAGCTGATCCAGCTTATTGTTTTCAAGTTCACCAACTTTTACCTACTTTCAACTACCTACCTAATCTTTACTAATCTCATTCAACTGTTGGTTTCATCATTTTAAATTATCAATGTCATCAATTCCATTGACTTAATTGAATTTATAATTAACTTTTAATCAATTTTGTCAAAATTAAGTCAACAACTTGTTATTATTATTATTATTATTGTTGTGATTTAACAATTTTATTCGACGAATTCACAAACTTTTCCCATTTTCCAGCATTAAAACAAACTCATCGATATTTTTTTTTACTATGATTAACATAACCAACATTATAAATTTTTTCATTTAAAATAACAATTCGCTTTATACCAACCAGCATCAATAACTTTCTTTTACTTTACTCATTTAGTATTTAACATTATCAACCAACAACATAAACTCATTGTTCGAAATAGATATCTGAATAAACTTGAATAATTCACTTCATGTACCGCATTATCAACTCACAATTCATTGTAAACATCTGACTCAACTTTCGTATTTAGTACCTAATATCAACAACTTTAAGAACTCCTTAATTATTCCAACTTTATTTACCAACATCTTCAACTTCAATTCATATTAGACATCAGAATGAACTTTCGTATATAGTACCTAATATCAACAACTCTAAGAACTCCTTAATTATTCCAATATTATTTACCAACATCTTCAACTTCAATTCATAATAGACATCTGAATCAACTTTCGTATTTAGTACCTAATATCAACAACTTTAAGAACTCCTTAATTATTATAACTTTATTTACCAACATCTTCAACTTCAATTCATATTAGACATCAGAATGAACTTTCGTATTTAGTACCTAATGTCAACAACTTTAAGAACTCCTTAATTATTCCAACTTTATTTACCAACATCTTCAACTTCAATTCATATTAGACATCAGAATGAACTTTCGTATATAGTACCTAATATCAACAACTCTAAGAACTTCTTAATTATTCCAATATTATTTACCAACATCTTCAACTTCAATTCATAATAGACATCTGAATCAACTTTCGTATTTAGTACCTAATATCAACAACTTTAAGAACTCCTTAATTATTACAACTTTATTTACCAACATCTTCAACTTCGATTCATATTAGACATCAGAATGAACTTTCGTATTTAGTACCTAATGTCAACAACTTTAAGAACTCCTGAATTATTACAACTTTATTTACCAACATCTTCAACTTCAATTCATATTAGACATCAGAATCAACTTTCGTATTTAGTACCTAATATCAACAACTTTAAGAACTCCTTAATTATTACAACTTTATTTACCAACATCTTAAACTTCAATTCATATTAGACATCAGAATGAACTTTCGTATTTAGTACCTAATATCAACAACTTTAAGAACTCCTTAATTATTCCAACTTTATTTACCAACATCTTCAACTCGTAACATCTTCAACTTTAATTCATAATAGACATCTGAACCATCATTCCTATGTAGTAATAATAACATCAATAACTTTAGGAACCACTTAAATTATTCCAACTTCATCTACCCACATTATCAACTCATCATTCAAAATAACCATCTGACTCAACCTTCCTATTAGAAATATCAATAACTTTAAGAACCCTCTTATATTATACCATCTTTATGTACCAACGTTATCAACACATAATTTCATAATAGACATCTGACTCCGTTTTAGTAATATCAACAACCTTAAGACCCACTTAAATTATTTCAACTTTATCTATCTACATTATTGACTCATCATTTCATAATAGACATCTGACTCCACTTTCCAATATAGTAATATCAACAACCTTTAGACCCACTTAAATTATTTCAACTTTATCTACCAGCTTTCAACTCATAATTTCATAATAGACATCTGAATCAACTTTTTTTTTTTTTTTTTTTACAGCTATTATACTTCATTTATAATGATGCATCCTCCGGCCATCCTGTTTATTGCAATGTCCTCATTCAATAGCTGCATTTCCACATACAGCAGCTCAACCGGTTCAACTCAGGCTCAACCCGATTAATTTTACATAATCGAGATGTTCACAAGCTCAATATTTTGTCTGTTTAATCAAGTTACAATATTGGATAGATGTCTGGTCGACTATGGTCTATACCCGAGCCTTTACCGTTCAACTCGATAGCTATTTTAGTTAAAAGATCTCCCAGAACAGATACTAGCAGTCTACATGTAGTCAACCGCTCTGTAAACCAACTATTACTTATTCTGTGACTATATTTGTCAATAAATGATTTTTCTTTTATATGCTTAATTACTCTTACCGTTACGATTACTTACTCTTACAGGAATTTATTGCTAGAAATTTGTGCCTTTGCCAAAAATAGTACCGAATTTTTCTTTGCCATACAATCAATTCAATACGGGTAGTCTTAATAAACATAAATTGACATGTGTATTCCCCAAAGTAATAACACCATGTTTTATAAAAGCTCTTTCGCGTGTGCAGTAGTAATTAACAATCTATCTCACATTTAAAATCTCTCAACGGTAATCAATTTAAACATAGTCTCAAAGAGTGGTTGATAGGTAAGGCTTAATAAAATGTAAACGAAATCTTCAATAGTGAACAATAATAGTTAACGTTTCATGTGCGCAAATTTTCCCATGCCCACTTCTATTGTTCGTCCGGGATGGATAATACTGTTGTGACAATTTTATAATAATATATTATATTATAAGACCTTTGCATGTACACAGTTTTTATACATACAAGTTTATTCTATTCTATTATACTCTTGGTGTAGATAGAATATAATTGGAAGAACTTGGCTACTAAACACAAATCTTTGACGCCTGTTTACGTCGCAGCATAACAGCCAAGTTGGAGACCTTTCAGTATGTAATAATTCTAGCAAGGCTAGCAACACGCCTTAAATACGGGAATAAGAACCTCCTTGACATCTGCCATCCACTTCCACAAACAGTCTAAAGGGACAGACTAATTAATCATCCTTGCATTCAACATCAAAAAGAAATGAAAATCAAAGTGTTTATCGCAATTAGCTTAGAATATTCACTCCGTAGTAGTTTCCGCGTGCCCCTTTTAGATAGCAAAACTTTTGTGTAACAACTAATCACTACCAATCGTCATGACAGCTCACGTACTTTTTACCACAGAGTTTGACTTTGTGACAGCACAAAATGGGTTACGCGATGCAAGATCAATATGCTCTGTCCCATTCTATCTCAGCTTGAATGTATATCTATTTTGTAGTGACGTCCCCGATGCTCGTTCTTTAATATTCTAAATTGGCAAATTAGGCTGTTCATAGCACTTTTAAAAGTCAATGCGATTAGGTACTCATAATACTTGATTCAAATTATTGTAAATTATTGAGCATAATAGTACTGTGTTGAATATGTACCATTTATATATTTTATAGTATTCGTCATTCATGTGATATCAACAGCTTTATTTCAATAAATTATCACACCATAATAAAAAAAAACTATGTAGGTATTATAAATGAACATCGATCAGCCAATCACAATCCCACCTGCAGTCCAATGGTAGGTACCGACAAAGACGCAGGACCACTTTTCTAGTTTAGGGCTGTTTATAGTAATTAGGTACCAGCATGACTTCGGAGAATTCGAAGAAACATAATCAAAATACAGTTATCTAAGTCCCCGAACATTCCCTGAAATATATTGACTAATTAATAATACACTTTTTTTTTTCTAAATTGCATCCTACACCCCGCTTTACCTCCTTTTTGACAAATCTGAGGTAAAATATTCCAAATATTGCAGAGAATTTAACAAAATATGTGCTTGAAGACACATTACATAATAAGGCAAGAATAGATAGTTCAGCACACGGCAGTGTTATACCGAAATACTTCATCATTATCATGATGATCATCATCATCATCATCATCATCAACTGCGAACAACGCGTTTTCCCGCAAGTAACAAAAATATATAAAAATACAATGATGTGATCCGCGTCTCTCCAGTAGGTAGAAGTCAGTTGTTCTGTTTACTTAGGCGCAGGCATTTTCTTATAGTAATAACGTGTTGCAGTTTAGGCAGCAATCAAGGTTGTTTTATTCTTAGCATGGAATTTTAGGTAGGTACAGCGTTAACATCTCGACTGTCAGTTCAACCTGTTCAATCTGGATACAATGTTTACTATATGTGACCACACCAAGGTCGTACCTACTCGTTCCATTCATTCTTTCATGTACTTAAGTCCCTTTTAAATACTTATCATTTGAAAATTAATGTACACCAATCTTAAGCTATTCATAGTTATTAGGTATGATCAAGGAGTTCGGTTCACTCCGCTAGAGTAAGCGCAAGAAATGGTAGATACTAAATACTTATTACCACTAAAATAATAAATAATATTTTCATTACGATATTATATTTACTACCGAGTATTCTCTTCACAGACAAGAGGATAATCCGTCTACGATTCACTAAAACTCTGATTTACTAACTTTTTAGTCCCATCATGACAGTGCTCTGTCAAAGTTACAGGGTGACAATCAGGTAAGTAGTACCTATTCCAATTAACGATAATGTTATTCGTTCTCTGTAAACAAATGAGTAGGTACTCAAGTCAACCCAAAAATTAGAGAAAAACAATTGAAAGCAACGATTACAGCATTTTTTTTTTTAAAATGATCATTAGGTAATTGTCAGATCAATAAAATGGTTACAATGTTAAACCTCTTTTTTAACCCCTAGTCTAAGGTTTGACTTGAGTTTTAAACTTTGTTGATTATTTCAGAAAAAAATAAATAAGGGGAAGTTCACAATGGGGTTGTATTTTTTGTTTGCCATGTTTAACATATTAATTTTCTAATGAAAAACTTGATCAAGTCTAAACATGATTCGTTTAATAGGTCCTATTATTTATTAAATTATACCCACACTACCTTTATAACACACCCACCTAGTACCTACTTAACAACGTTGTACATAGATATAATATGTGTGGGCATTTAAAAGGGCGTCATCCAGTCCCAAACTAGGCATAGCTTGTACCTACCATGGGAACTAGACACCTCTAGACAACTGAATGAATACCTGGAATCTTTATTTTGTAAATAAATGCTTATAGGTACATAGGGAAGAAAATTGACGTAATACAATATAACACTCAGATTTAGAACAAACCCCTATGTTCATAACACAGATGCTCATACTGGGTAGGAATCGATCCTACGCCCTATAGTTCAGAAGGCAGAGCCATTGTCAACTGAGCTATCAGGCCAGTCAAAAGTGTATTATACTATGTATATATTATATTATGTTAAAAATAATAATACACACACAGGTACTTAAAACCTATTCCTTAGTCTTCTAGTCAGGGGTCCTGGTATTTATACCACATAGGAGACCATGATTAATTAATATTATTAATTACTGTGTCTAAAACCTCAACCCAAAGTTTATTATAACACCACACCAGCATAATAAATATACACCTATGAATCTAGTTCTACTTAGGTACATTATTATGATTGGTATTATTATGAATCATATTTTTTTTTTATCTATTTGATGTGATTTTATACTTTTATCAGTTAGAGAAATAGTTATTAAGTTGTTGTAGACATACTTAAATACTTTTTATATTCCTTCAATACTGCACTATCACATAAAACACTTCCACAATACACCGGAGTTAACTGAAAGATAGTGCTTTATTTATTATGTTTGCCTAAGTAGGGACCTACTATTGATGTTTGTGTGATAAAGAACTATAAATGCATCTCTTTTTCATATAACACCTTTTTGGTACTGCAGCATAATGATTATGTATTGTATCTATCTATTGAATAGAGTACTAGCTTTATTAAAAATATACATTAATTTAATTAAGACGATGGGTAGACCCAGCTGAGCAGGTTCAAAGAAACATCGACCTTAACATCATAGACTTAAAAATCAATTCAGTCTGAACTTCCGTGTGGCGCTTACGACAAAGGCAACCCACAAAACTGATTTTGGAGGTTTTTAATATCCATGTTCGTATAATATTTTTTAAAATTATTAATTCATCGCATTATGTGAATGTTTGTTGGGCATACACAAATATTTTTTTGTAAAGATATATTCAATAGAAGCTGTATAAAATAGGAACAACCAAATTTTGAGGTATGTCTGCGAGGTTTTTCTAAAGGACTGAATTTATTTATCTTGTATTTGCGTTCATCACAAACAAGTTATTGAAACGAATTACATGATATATTCAATTCAAAACTCCACATGCTCTAATTTCGTCAGGAAACTTGCCAGAAAAGAAAACGCCTTGATTGCTGTACCCGTCACCTTAAAGGCTTTGCATTAAGTAAATGGGGTAGTTAATAATTATGGAACAAAAGGAAGAGATTGCTGTTGGGGTAAGAGCGACCATCCATTGTGATAATCTTCTTTTACTTACCTACATAGTAGGTATTACTTAACTTGTGGACTTATGTTAAACCATTGTTTATTATTGTATCCCATCATAATATCACATTGGTAGGAGGAGAACACCTATCTGATATATTGCATATAATATGTAAACAATATCAGTAGATGCTACTCCGCCTTATCAGCTTATTCCATATTTTATTTAGATTTTGATAGGCACCTGTTATCTTCATTATTTTTTCAGTTTTCTAGCAAATAAAGAATTTAATTTCAATGAACAACTGCAACAAATTGAGAAGATAGGTAGGCACAAATAAGCATACCACTTTTCCAGACACAGAGTATGCTAGGTGCCTAATCCACATGGTACTTACAACCAAAAATTTGCATATCATGATGATTGAGTGCTAACAATGTATCTGTACCAAGTAACCAACTTAACAAGTTTGCGCTTTAATACTATTAAAATATAAGTGAACCTATCCAGACATAACAGACAACATTATTTACAGCCTAGGTATCTACCACCACTGCACATCCTTTTATCAGCAGGCATTGTCTCGCTGAATGAGAATGCTTCTCGCCTCAGTTTATTATATTCTTTGTATTAATTAGAGGTGTACTGCGACACATACCCATTAGGTACCTACTTGTATCTTTCTTACTCTATTTATTTTCACAACCATAGGAACTTGACTTAATTCATTATTAGCTAAATGAATTGGTAGCAGTGCAGCATTAATGAATTGTTGGGTGATTATTTATCATGCAAATGTAATCATTCAACTGATTATACACAACTTTCATGATAGTACCTAGGTAAGTATCTACCTATATTTATACACAATGTCACTTTTAATCCGACATTTGGGCATTCTACTACCTTTTTCGACATATGGGTAGGTTAGGTATGTAACATGATGAACTTTCTTCTTTTATTTACGTCTATCTAAGGTGAACTTCGACTCGGCTGTTTCTCAGACATAGTGAATGCTGTATTGTCGTAATTTATAGAAGAACTCACCAGATTATGGGCGTAGATGTTCCACTTCAGAGATATTAAAACACGGCTGTATCACTGATCAACATCTTTTTAATCCAGGGCCAATATAGGCAACTATCGTTAACAAACGACATGGCGTGACCTCCTTGCAAACATCTTCAATGTCTTCATCAATATTGTAGGAAGCTTCCCATAATATTACTACTTGCTAATTCCATAATAATAATGATCAATCTTCCCCGCTCCATGTTGCGTTCTTCTGTTGTTTCTTTTTTTATATTCGATGTCTTGGCCCTTGCCGGCTCGCAAGTCTTACGTCATCCGTCGGTCACTTTGACAGCGCAAAAGCGCGGCAGCATTCGATTCCAAAGTAAACTATTGAAAATCGCTAACATATGTATTACTGTTAATTAGGAAACGGCGAATTTTACACACAATACATGTTTCTCAGCTTTAACTCGGATTTTTTTCCAGAGTTTTAATTATGTAATGTAGGTACGGAAATAGTCGCATATATTAAGTACGTGAGACATTCCCGAACTTAGAAATGCCTTGACCAACTACATTACAGATGATTCGTAGACGGATCACATATTTTAGTGTTACAATGGTGGTTTTATTGTTTACTACCAATATTAACCTCAGGAATACCAACATTGAGTTGACAACTGAATAACAATGCGTGCGTGTTCGATATCGGGTCACTAAAGTAATTTCCCTCTTCTCTCATTTTCAATGAAAAGTTGTGATAAGGCGTGTTTTTTATTTGTGTAATATATTGCCTAAATATGTGTTGTTTGTATTTTACATGATTGTTATTCCATCTTTACCTTCACAGTATTTCTAGCCTCGTGGTACTTTATACATTAGAAACCACTAATAATAGAGTTTTAAGACTTATCACATTTTTAATGAAAGTATTGATTCGAATTTGTTGTTGAATGATAATTGTCTAATTTATATTTCCCTTGTTCCTTACCTAAGATAATTTTACTACAATTTTTACAAGAAATAAAGAGGTATATATGTACTAAATCAAGGTCAATGTCTAATCGGCCAACAACCCTCAACTTGACCTTCCGCCACCTCTTCGTATCGTTATCCAGTAATTTCATGTACCTACCTAATACACAAAAATATTTGCGAGTATATTCTTTAAGGAAAAGATAAAAAAAACATAAAAGGTCTCTATGTGTCTTTATTATTATGTTTCATTTTAACACCTTCGATATAATTTTTTTTATGAGAATGAATGACGTGACGAGCTAATCGTTCACCTGGTGTTAAGCGATAACAGTTGCAATGTCACTCGGAACTGCACTGCGCACGTCGTCCTGAGACATCACACAACCTAGTAATCAGATTACTAGACTGTGAGATCAGGTTATAAAGTTTCATTTGCCCAGTAATTTCATTAGCTACAATGCCCTTCAAAGCGGAATACAGTAGTGCTTGCACACTACTGCTTGGCGGCAGAATAACTGGCAAAGCGATGGTACCTACCTAGACGAACTTTGCAGAAAAGTCCTACAACCTAGTAAAATAGTAATAATGGTGGAAATAGGAAAACCACAAGCTACTTTACAGCTTTTGTTAGAATGGTTTTAGAACGCGATGCGTTGGTAGTCAAGCTGTTTGACCTAGCAAGGTTTTTGCTGGTCGGTTGATTTCTAATCTCCGTAGTATTTTATCGTTAATTTTTGATAAATGCAATCAACCATTGAATTAAGTACGCTCATCCCTCCCCCTGGCCCTTACAGTTGACGTTTTCCGGCTGTTGCTGTGATGTGATGCAATGTGATTTGCATTATTGGTTGTGGCTGTATTGTGATCTATCTGTATTATATCTCTATAAGTATCTAGTTTCCTCATTTCGGATCTTATCTCGCAGGGAAACACCGAGCATTGCTCTCTCCATAGCTCGTTGCGTGACTCTGAGCTTAGTAATGAGGCCAACAGTTAGAGACCACGTTTCAGTTCCATAAGTCATCACTGGCAACACACATTGATTGAAAACTTTTGTTTTCAGGCTTTGTGGTATTTTGGACGAAAAGATAGGTCGAAGCTTTCCAAACGCTGCCCAGCCGAGTTGGATTCTTCGGGCGATCTCTTTGTCGAAGTTGGACCTACCCAATTGAACAGTCTGCCCTAGATAGACGTATTTGTCGACAACTTCGAGAGTGTCGTTCCCAACAATTACCGGTATAGGTGGAACATGGGCATTTGACATGATTTTCGTCTTGTTCATGTTCATCTTAAGACCAACCTGTCGGAAGACGCTACTGAGGTCGTTGAGCATGGTGCTGAGATCATCGAGCGACTCCGCCATTATGACTATATCATCGGCAAATCGAAGGTTAGTGATATACTCGCCATTTATGTTGATGCCAAATCTTTTCCACTCCAAGAGCTTGAAAACATCCTCCTATGCGTTTGTGAACAGTTTCGGAGAAATAACGTCTCCCTGTCTCACGCCTCTCTGCAATGGGATCTGTTCCGTACTCTGGTCCTGCAGGAGAACTAAAGTGACCGATGTAGTTCTTAGGATTAGCAAGTTGAAATGGCAATGGGCAGGCCACATCGCTCGTAGAACTGACAACCGATGGGGAAAAGAGGTTCTCGAGTGGCGACCACGAATTGGAAGACACAGCGTAGGCCGGCCCCCCCACTAGGTGGACCGACGACCCGGTGAAAGCCGCGGAGAGCTGATGGATGCAGGAGGCGAGCAGCCGCTCTAAGTGGCGCTCCCGGGGGGAGGCCTATGTTCAGCAGTGGACGTCTTCAGGCTGTTGATGATGAAGTATCGAGTTAGTTTTGTTGAATGGGCAACTCATGGGCGCACGTGCTAGCTCCACCTTGGGAAAACGTTACTTCCCATCAGGTGAGATATTGTCAAACGTTATGCTTATGCTCATTATAGCATAAAATTGACAGCTAACTATTTTTTTTTTTAATTAATTATTATGTACTTAAATAGTTTTGGTCCAACCATATTTACTTTTGGTGCTACTAATCAAGTTTTGCCTATACATAGGTGGACCGAAGATCTGGTGAAAACCGCAGGGAGCCGATGGATGCAGGAGCCGAGCACTGAGCAGCCACTCAATGTAGCGCTCCCTGGGGGAGGCCTATGTTCAGCAGTGGACGTTTTCAGGCTGTTAATGATGAATGAGGATGATGCTGATGTTGAATCGAGTTTTGTGTCTTATATAAGCCCAGGCAATAAAATAGTCTATTAATCTGTACATATAAAATAACTTATCATTTCAGACCATTTATATTAGTAGGTGCGACAAACACATAAAATGCACATTTAAAAAAAAAACAAACACATTCAACTTGAATCTGTTTTATCACACTTTACGAACTATGTCGATATGATCCGATTCATCCGATAAAACATGTTACAGTCCTATTACTTACTGATTTCCTAAAGTCCTACTTTCGGTAGGGAAATATTTACAGTAGGTAATATATTGTGCACAAGACCCGACTTGTCGAAATCGGTCACTCGGGACCCATACTTGAGAACCGTCGACCTAGGAAAATGTTTGAAAAAAAAAAGTTGCCCGTTCTTCAGGCATCTACGCCGCCTTGTTTCAACCTTGACTGGTTTTTTTTTTTGTTTTTTTTTTATGAATCGAAAGTTATTTTAAGAGGACCGTCGCGGTATTTGATAATATTGTTATTGCCGGCGGCGCGGCGCGGCGGCGCTCTGCTTTCCGCACGCATGGTAGAGTTTTTGTTTGTGAAATCTATTTGATGTTATGGCTTACAAGAAGAAGGCACAATTTTTGAATCAAAAACATTTTTAGTTATTGTTGTATTTCATTTATTTTGATATTCACAATCATTATCACAGTGGCATACGGTTTATAATCTAGTTGCAATGAATAAAAGACAATAACATTTACTTACATGACACAAAATAGAATATTATCAGTATAGGCGTGGGGTCCCATCTGGTACAAAGCAAAAAAAGCCCGAACTTAAAGAAAATGTATTTAATCGTGTCTAGAGAGTTACTATGTAGTTAGTGGCCATTGTATTCATTTGGCCCAATACTTCGCCAACACGCAATAAATGTCGCTTGATAATGTTGCGTTATGCAGAAATAAAATATTTGAGGCATCTGTACTGTAGGTATTATATTATCTGTGGTATAGGTAACAATAATATAACCACCAGTAGATAGAGCCTGCCCGCTTGCTTGCGGTACTATCAGGATGTAATTATGTAATGTTGTTTTTAAAGACATATTATGTTATTAATGATATATTTAAAAATCGTAGTCTTCAAGCCTATGTACACAATGTTCCTGGAATCGTAATATTTCAAAACAATGCTTAATAATACTAATTAATTAATTATTTTATTTATTTTAGTTAATACCCGTGTTCTTGGTACCCACCAGTGTGTTGAGCACCTTGGTTTACTGGCCCAAAGCCACCTGGGTTAACAGGTAAAAATGCACCTGGGTTACCAGGTACAAATCCACCTGGGTTGCCAGATCCATATCCACCCTGGTTGCCAGGTCCGTATCCACCCTGGTTGCCAGGTCCGTGTCCACCCTGGTTGCCAGGTCCATATCCACCCTGGTTGCCAGGTCCGTATCCACCCTGGTTTCCAGGTCCGTATCCACCCTGGTTGCCAGGTCCGTATCCACCCTGGTTGCCGGGTCCGTATCCACCCTGGTTGCCAGGTCCGTATCCACCTTGATTGCCAGGTCCATATCCGCCCTGGTTGCCAGGTCCATGTCCACCCTGCTGGCCTTGATTGCCCGAGCTAAATCCCGAGTTCTGTTCGCTGCCTCCGTGCTGGTATGGGTAACCTTTAAAATAATTATTTACCTGATTAAAGCAACGTTTTATAAAACTTTAGAACTGTTGCAGATAATCAGAGCTGCAGTGCCGGTAGTAGTAGGATTTAAACAAAGAAGTAACGCAGTCATAGACTAAACTTATGTATGAAAGGTAAAATAAACTTACCATAGCATGCTACAGTTACCAAGAGAAGAATAAATGCAATCTGAAATTAAAGAAACAATATTAGAAATAAATACGTTATTATAATCTAAACGACATAGAATTGATGATAGGTAAAAACAAAATTATAATACACACTTATAACTATATACCATTAAACTGGAAAAGGGGTGAACTGACTAGAAGAAAGGTTAACTGAAAGAGGAGTTTACTGGAAGACTTGGTTAAGCAGCATTAAGTTTGTCTGAGGATCTTAGTGTCATACTGAGTTTCTATTTACGTTTTCGCCTATTAATAAATAAAATAATAAATAATATCAGTAATAAAGGAAACTTTGCAATTAATTTTGAAGAAATTTAAAAAAATTGCGTTTTAAGGCGTTTTGTCGCATTCTCGTAGTCTTAGAGGCCTTTTAGCTATTAGTAAATTCCCGTTATCAATTTACTATTTCAGGGTTCAAACTTTTGCTCTCATGGATTTCTCTATTTTATAACTACAAGCTGAAGATGTTAAATTAAATTAAATTTTCACTCACTTTAAATGCCATTTTGAGTTGCACTTCCGATGTCTCAATTAATTATGTTGCAAGAACGGCCTACATTTCTTTATATACTTACCAACGCTATCTTTAAATTTGACCTCTGAGCTTAAATTCTTGTTACCAATTTATTTGTAAACAACATCGGCGTAGAATTTTTCTTTATAAACAACGTGTCTGGATTATTAATATAAAGGTATTAAAAGGAAAGTGTCTGTTACTTATATAATATATATATATATATTTCATGCTAAGACCTGTTGTAACGCTTTGGCCGCGTACGAAACTGGTTTTGTATCGTCTCACTCCGTCTGCGCTTTCTCTACTTCTAAGTACACTCGTTCCTCCATTTCACTATATAACGCCCAACCATAACATACATAGATCCTGGACCCTTACTAGGATTCCCTGTATCTAGGGAGGGACAGGAACCACGAGGACCATTGTCCCACACCACCCAGACAAAGAACAAAAATTTATTTTTTTCGGTTTTTTAGTATTTGTTGATACAACGGAAACAGAAATACATCATCCGTGAAAATTACAACTATCACGGTTGAGATACAGCCTGGTGACAGACGGACAGGCAGACAGTCAGACAGTCAGACAGTCAGACAGTCGGACAGTCGGATAGTCGGATAGTCAGACAGTCAGTCAGTCAGACAATCAGACAGTCAGTCAGACAGTCAGACTGTAAGACAGTTAAACAGACAGACAGATAGGGAAACAGATAGACAGACAGACAGACGGACGGACAGCGGAGGCTAAGTAATAGGATTCGCTTTACCCTTTGGGTACGGATTCCTAAAAACCAAACCAAATACCATTTTTCTTTTTTGACACGTCTACTTTTTCATGCCATATATACATCTTGGAGTTTCCTAGGTAATGTTTACATTTCATCACTAAACGCATGTTTTGCAGTAGATAATGTATTATATATACACATATTCCACAGTATGTCCCGGACGTACCGCCATCAATCTCAAGGGTTTACACCGCTTAGGTGTAGGTAGTCTCAGCGGAACGTTACCGCTGTCGTTGCTCACATTTGCGGTGATTGCAACACTTGGCAACTGTGATTTATGAAAAACATCTTCTGTAAAGAAAATAAAGTGGCGGATAGATTAAGGTTACCAACTTCGTCGGCGGATGCATGGTGTGATGGAAACAAAGTATAGAAGAACATACACCTTGCCGTCGTCCTTGTTTCAAGCTAACTAAATCTGGGTATCTTCATGTGGCACCGTAGGCCGCATCATCACTAACCAAATTACTGGAATAATGAGACTTTATGACCTGATCTCACAGTCTAGTAATCTAATTACTAGACTGTGTGATGTCTCAGGATGACGTGCGCAATGCACAGTGCACGCGAAACTTTATCATTTCAAAGTTCCGAGTGACACTGCAACTGTTATGGGTGGCCGTATAACTTAACATCAGGTGAACGATAGGTTCATAACGTCATTCATTCACATATAAAAAATACCATCAGGGGAGACATTAGTCAAATGAAAAAAAAAAATAAATAAATAAATAAATAAAAAGATTTTACCCTCTATGGAATAAAGCTATAGGAAGCGACTGAGCCTAAAAAATAACTTAGGTACCTCCTACATCACTAATAATGGAGATATTTTTAAGTGCTTCCAGAAAAGAAATTAGGTAACATTACATTCTTATTATATGCTTTATTATATACCTCTATTCCTCAACTAGTACATTTACACACACACACCTTTCCAGCGCATACGTTACATTAATTTACATAAATAATAGAAAATAAGGTTGAGTGAACCCGTGGGACACAAGTAGCTCTTTCATAAATCTTAAAGACCTTTTCCCAAACATAGTGAGTGTCGACGGAGTAATGCGTATAAGCTTACTAGATGGATGGCATTCGTGACTTGCACGAAGGCCCGGTACTTATAACTGGTGTGCTATATTCATTTAGGTACTAGAATCTTGCCACGTTGAGGTCCAAATAATGTTGGTTCGTCGTGTACCACTGATGATATTAATTTCTGTGGTCTATAGACTCTCGGTCACTTGCTTAATTATTAATTGAATACAGTAAATACCACAGATTAGAGAAAAAAAATGGATAAATTGCAATAGGTCGACGTGAAAGCAGAACTATCTGTTGACCCTATATTGGTATATATGCTACGTTGCGTTATGCTTCTCTACGCTGCACTATGCTTTTCTACAATTACTTGCACTACACAGCGGTTCGCTACGATATGCTATTATGACAAATCACAAGGACCAATTTTACTGTTATGCCATATGCGGTATACAGTACGCTACGCATTGCTAGTGATGGATTAATTAGCATTCGCATTAATTATTAGCAAGCGAAAACTCAATTAGCATATCGCAAATGAAATGTAGTTGCGAAATTCTGTGAAATATGAAATTTCGTTTCAATTCATTTGGTTGATTATGAATTTATTTTTTAATATAAAGTTTCATTTTATTTTTAATTCATGTTTATTACATTTTTCATTCAATTTTGCATATAAATTTTCATTTCATTTTAGCAAATAGCATAGCAAAAACAGTTAGCATGCTAAGACTCGTGAATTAGCATGTTTATGCAATTTACGCAAATTCGCATGCTACGCATTGCTATGTGACGTCCCGGTTAAAAGAAGCGAGTGCAACTCATGCGTGACGCTTGTTCATCCTAGATATTCGTTATCTGTCGACACTTGAACCCATAGATACTCTTAAGTATTCTGTAGTAATACATTACTACAGAATACAGAATATATCTTTCCATATCAGCGGTTGAAATTACAGTTCGTTCCAATAATTATATTTACCAACACCGAGATTCGCTTCGACCCATCAACCCCATTCATGCCTTGCAGGCTAAATTATAAAACAAACCTATTTCGAACTTTAATTCTGATAGCTAACGCTGTAATTTGACTGATCACATCGCAGAGATTTGTTTATGGATCAGCTAATGAGTTATTCAATACATTTTAAATCTTGTTTCAACACCGATAACGTTCAAAGTAAAGTAAGGCATGAAAGTGATGTTTATTCCGTGAACTAAAATTATGAACATAATACTTTAGTCAGATGTTATGTTATGAATTTGGTAATGAAAAGGGTTAATTTATTAGGAAATCGAGGCTTACGTATATGGGTTTGTTAAAAATTAATTATTACTTCAAAACTTATGTATACCTATTATTATAATATTTATATTTAAGGTTTTGAATTTTGAATGGAAGTACCTATGGCATAATAGACGTAGTAGATGTCTTTTGATAAGTAATTAACTGTAGTATAACGTAAGCTTTATTTACTATTTATTTACTCAACAACTTAAATAATAAATAACATATAAGATTAATAATACCTACTTAAAAAAAAGTACTAAATTAAATCTAAACTAAAATGATCTATCTATAACGTAAGCAGTTAACTTTCAAAAAAAGGAAAAAGTCCAAGTCCTTTTAAAGCAAAATTCAGTCTCATTTGAGAGTATAACCCTGATATTTCTGTTTTCAAGATATTTTAACAGTTTTTCATGAGTTTTTCCAACTATCTGAGTAGGTTTCTTGCCTACTCGCGGCTGTCAGATGGGTGCCTACTTACGACCTCTGTAACTCGAGAGGCACTCTATTCCGTCAACAGAGGTAGATTGTACGAGAATTGGACAGACGCAGGGTAGCCCATTGAAGGAAGGACTTTTACGAATACTGTAAAGTATAGAGTTCTCTCTTGCACTAATCTATCAAAAGTACAGTGGAAGTGAGAGGCGAAGGAGTGTCTTCTAGGCAAACAACCGCCAATGCTAGCATAGAAGATACGTGTTATCTTGACCTGAGGACTCCCAGATTATAGTTACCTGGAAACAACTTCACTCATTGGCCGTTCGCACTTACAAGTACGTAGAAAACGCTTAGTTGATGGAATTTCAATCACATATGGGTGCCGTGTTTTTCTGTGCCTTGATGTCCAATGAAAGAAGAGTGACGGAAGAACTGGTTTCAAATAAATAATTTTTCGAAACTAGTTATGAAACTCGGTGAAGATTGAGGCTAGAAGGAAAATGTGAATTATATTTTCACAGCATACGGCGTCGATATACTTTACGGACAGGGTTCCTCGGAGTGCTGAGTATTAGATTTTTATAAAAGGAGCCTTCGATTAAATTGAAAAGCACGTTTTCAAAGAGTAGGTACTGAGTAAATAGCAGACAGTTTGCTTTAGTCAGAGATATTTTGATACGGAGCTATTTCTAGAAAAAAAAAGGCAGAGTTATTAATTTTTAACGTGATTTCACAAAAGGAGCCTGCTCTTCTCTCTTTATGTTTTTTATGTGTCATCTTCATCATCATAATCATCAAAAAACCCATCCCCGATGGTCATGTTCTGTATACACACTGATAATAATCGGTCGTTTTGATATCGGCGATGTCTACGCTTAGCAAGCTCCATCCCACAGCTACCCTTTGAAAAGGACCTTCGCATTCTTTTACAGATTACCAGCGAATACCATTCCTTTGTTTATTTAGAATTTAAACTCGCTTTAAAATTGCTTTAGAATTAGAGATATTAAAGAGGTAGTATTCTTTATAATAATATGATTGTAGCGTTCGTATATAGCACGTAGCGTCATTAGCTACCTTGGATCGTAGCATCTACTAAGTGACTTACTAATATCTCGCAGCATAGCCAATAAGGATAATCAGACGGATATCTCAGAAGTACGGATTTTTGGAATTAAGTACTGTCACTTGATTTTTGACTGACATATGACATATCACATCTCCACGCTTCAAGTCAGGTATTTGTTTTAAAGTAAAGCATCCATTAACAGATTGATGACGTCCACTGTTTAACTTAGGGCCACTTCACAACTTAACATCTCCATCGGCAGTTTAGACCAGATCGTCGGTTCACCTAGTGAGAGCCTGGCATATGTACCTATGTAATAAGTATCAGCGAAAGCTAACATTAAATAATCATCATCATCATCATCTTCTAAACATAGGCCTCCCCCAGGGAGCGCCACTTAGAGCGGCTGCTCGCCTCCTGCATCCATCGGCTCCCCGCGGCTTACATAATAAATATCAAAAAATAAGAATAAGTTTAGAATAACGATTAAATGATTTACGATTGTAAAATGTTAACGATGCTATTAACCATGGTTTAGTTGCTCCAAAACGATTGTTAATAGCATCATATAAAAGTCAGTAACCGTAAGTAAGTATTTACACACACATACACTCACACACCTTTACCTCCACTGGCACCAGTGGTAATAACCAGATGCAATTGGGGTCAGACTCACCGTCACACCATTTTGTCACACTAGTGTGGAAAAGAAGCATTTTTCTTCATATTTGAGTACACCAGTGGGACACTCGAGAATTAAAATTTTCGCAGTCACTCTATCATCTTTTGACGTACCTATACCGGGTGTAATTGAATTCATTAGCATCCTTTGAAACTAGGTACCTACTCCTGATACCGGTCCCGTGTGGACCAATTTTTTTTTAATTCTAACACGTTGGTCAGGTAATAATAATAACTCCAAAAAATGAAATAACTTACTTAATCAAATACTACAATGCAAAATTTAAATAAAATAATCAAGTACTGGTTTTAGTTAGTACATAAAAGGTATAAAAACGTTTAAATGTATCAAAATCTTCCGTGCGTTAGACGCCGCGCCCGCACCGCGGAATCATCATAATAAAAATATTTTTATTTACACTCTTTAGTTTTTAATAATCATCTATAAATGATGTACTATCATGGGCTCAATTTATGCTAATTACATCCTGTATAATAGCGTTTAATGCTTGTTTTACTACCAGTTGTACTACCAGTAGTAACACAGGTACCTATACTTCTTTACCGTAGTACTATCGACAGGCTCACCAGTAGTAATATGAGCACTGAGCAGTAATCAAGCTTCGTCAGCCAACATTATTATGTGATTCTTGTCAAGCAAGCATGACCGTGAATACCTACGTCACATTAAAGACGTAATTGTACTTAACAATTACTGTATAACACAACGCTATGTACTTAGCATTGTGTAAAGTAATTGTCTGGTAAACGAAGAGTACTTACTGCTGTCTGGTTGAACCACGAACATCTTGTAACACGCCAGCAGAAACATTCGGCAAACGAATTACATTCAGAGACAGGCAAATGATTTAACCGAATAAGGTTTGTTTGTAACTTCTTGTGATTCTAAAACTTGTTCAAAACCCTAAGCGGAACGTCAGTGCAGGACTTTATCGTCTCCATTCTAAAGCATGGTGGGTCGATAATCTATATAAATGGAAACTAATTTTATCGTCAATCACTTGATAGTCACTAAGAAATTTTATTTATCGTCAGTCCATGCTTTCCTCTTGGACATAGCCTTCTGCCAGAGAAAGGAAGAGTAGACTAGTGAAGTGCAAGCAGTGGTAGGCGACCTCGATCAAATATAATCCTAGTAATATTTATTTATCAAGTGAGCTTTTACTTTTACAACCGTCGCTTTAAACTATCCTTCTGCTTATCTCTCCCGATACAAATGTAGGTACCTACCCCACGCTGTCAGCCTAATTGCAGCCCGTAATTTATACTACCCCTTCTATCTTATCGCGGGGATAAAAAACAGAAATTACCCGATTTTGTAAGGAAAGGTTTATCAACGCCTCATTTATCACAAATTTGGCTGAGAAATGGACGTGACGGGGAAAAGTTTGGGGTCCAAGAAGTAGGATTAATTTTGTTAAAACAGTATTTTCTTTTACCATGCCTAACCGCAAATTAATTTCACATTTTTCAACCGAATTTAATAATAAGAGTTTCTTAATTTTTTCTTTTTTCTTGATAATATCTTCGCCATTGTATAAGAACCGATTTATGAACCGAAATTCCACCCAATTGGTTTATTAGTTTGTTTTGACTTTGGAAGTATTTTTTCCAGTTATTTCGGTTTGCGTGGCGACTTTAAAAGGGGTTGAAAGTTGAACGATAGTGTATTTTTTAAATCACCATTGCATTCTATAACAGCAATTAGAATAACAAATTATAGGTTATCTTTATGTCATTGGTTAAAAAATCAGACATTTACACGACATAAGTACGGGTTCTCCAACATACATCATATAGACTGCATTTGCTTTCTTGGCAACTAGTCAACGTAATTGCAAAGTAGACGTCACGAGTAAGCTATACAATAGAAGTGCTACACACTGCACAGTATCTCACGTAATAAATAGTTCGTTATGAAGTGGTAGCAACGCCGATGACAGGCGCCACCATCCAGCTGTGCTTGATGCCTTGCTATAGGGCTGGCACTACTGAAATAAGAAGGCAAAGGCATAAGGCATATTTCCTTCTACAGTAGTAAAGGCGTTAGGAATGAACAGTATCGTTTTGCATAATGTAGATGACTCTGTTTTTCTGCTGTAATTATCTCATGTATAATAATCACGTACCTATGGTGGCCTCTAACCCCCATATTCTAAGACGTTACCTCGAGATTACTCCACTCGACTCAACCTCGAATTAACCTCATTTTTGTGTTTTGGTATTTTTAGTTGACAATAAATAATCAACTTGACATTTCTGCATCAATTTTTCTTAAACGAGAGAAGCGAAGCAACTGTCAACTCAAGGTACGTCGCGACGTATTTTGTTGAAATGTTTTGGAATACGGGAGTTAGTGTCGGCATTTTTGCGATTGATGTTCGCAAAAGGGAATCGTGTTTGAGAAGGGATATAAGCAGATACTTATTGCATGTTATTGCATGTTGCATGTTATCATGGTATTTTATTGTATGACATGTATGACCTACTGTAATTCTTGAATAAATTTTTATTCATTTATTTATTTTTTATCATTATATTCCAAACTGGGCCTGCCCCCACTAATGGTGTCTAGATAATAGCATGGGGTCCCATCAGGTACAAGCGAAAAATAGCCCAAACATGAAAAAAAATGTAGTAATCGTGTCTAGAGTGTTACTAGTTAGTGTCCAGTGTATTCATTTGGCCCAATACTTCGCAATAAATGTCGCTTGATAATCTTGCGTTATACAGAAATAAAATAATTCGTAAAATAGCCCGCGTTATTTCGTTGTATGGGATGAGGCATTTGTACTGTAGGTATTATAATTATATTACCTGGGGTAATAGAGAGTCACATTTAAAAATAAAGTCTAATTTACTAAATTTTAATTGACTTAACAACATTATGCCTCATCTCTATATGGGTTTAATAATATACTCCATGATTGTGACGATATAGAATACTATGTCAAAGATGATAAGTACAATTAGGTGCTGTATTAATTTACTACAGTCAAGTGGCAGCCCTACAAACAGAGCCGGGACACACGCCGCACCGCTTTGATCAATGTATGGAAAATGGACCACGCGATATCGGCGCCTGGAAAGTTCCACATGCACACTTAAAACATCTTTGTCTTTAGATATGTAGAAAATAACTCCCATTAAGCCGATGCATAAATGACGCCAGTTATCGATTTTGACGCCTTGACAATGTAAATATTTTTTTTATGTGAATGAATGACGTGATGATCAGTCGTTCACCTGATGTTAAGCGACATGGTTGCAGTGTTACTCGGAACATTAAAATAATAAAGTTTTGTGTGACACTGCACTGCGCACGTCATCCTGAGACATCACACAGTCTAGAAATCAGATTACTACACTGTGTAATCAGGTCATAAAGTCGCACACACATTACATTGAAATTAGAGAACCTATATACTTAGAGAAACTTTTACAGATAAATCCCATCGATGATAAAAAAAAAACACTCATTGAGAGTTAATAATAGTAGTCAGTAATCTAGTAAACATTAACAACTTAACTACATGAGGGTTGTGTCGCCTAATCTTACAGATAAAAAAAGCGAACCAGCTTATGTTAACATTCAGAATACCCTCAGTACTTAGGTATTTCAGTTGTCCAGTCGAGATACGACAAAAAGGTTTTTCGTGTTAGGGCTGAGTGGGGATTAGCGAACAAAATGAATTTAATTCTAGTTCTCCACTGCATACGAAGAACGTAGACCGTGTCTACTATGAGGGATAGGTACGCTAGGGCTCGACAAGTTCGAACCATTAAAGTGCGACAATACTGAAAATGTCTTTTTGTACCTCGATGACAAAAGTTCCTTCAAAGTAGGTACTTAGTAACCTCCAAAGGACCTACTGAAAGTACCTAATGAATTTGTTGTTTTGTACAGTTGTAGAGGTTGAGGATGGACTATGAAGCTAAATAAGCGATTACATGTATCTCTTTTCAAAAGTAAATTATTCGATACTTTTATTTGATCTCATAATACTTGCCAATTTGCCTGCCTATTTGTTAAAAAGGCATGGCTGCTGAACAGAGGTCAGAACTTATTATTAAGTTCTGATTTCAAAATTAGTTACCTACACCGAAAAATGTATGACCCCCAAGTAAATAATTAAAAATTCATGGTGTTACACTAACCCTTGAAATATAAGGGTGGGTTGCACCAGCTTACTTTAACGCTAACTTTAACTGCTAACTGTCACCGTCCACGCTTCGCCGGGTGGCCTAACGTCAAAATCTGACAGTAACTTTAACTGTGATTACGGTGCAACTCAGCCTTAGTAATTATAAAAGCAACCCGTAAAGTCTAATTAATAGAAACGAACACTAAAATAAGATTAAGTACAAAGGCAGCCATATACGCCTCATCGCTCCCCAAAGTGCCCCCATACCTAAGTACAGTCGACAACACAAACACAACTTATTACCGCACGCCCTGTAGCTTGGTAACCGCAGAACGCTAGCCACGTCTTCATTACGAGGCGGCGGCACCCTTGGCACCTACTGTACCTACTATGTAATCTATGTATGTACATACATGCATAAGATATTTGAAGGTATCCTAGCGCAGTATAACCAGTAAGTACGCCTATAACGTTATATACCATGGCTCTATTTAATTCACCTAAAACCCTTGGTTCTGGCCCTAGCTCCTAAGCAAACAATTTTTGTTCCAAGCTTTTTTTATAAGCTTTACAAATTATTGCCAATGTAATGTTAAGACTTTGCTAAGAATAAGAAAAAGTCAATACCCATTCCCTTTTTTGCGTGTTGGGCAATAACCAAAAAATTTAACGAAATATATATCTCAGATCCGGAAGACGCAGTGTAGGCCGGCCCCACACTAGGTGGACCGATAACCTGGGAAGCCAATGGATGCGAGGCAAGCAGCCGCTCAAAGTGGCACTAATTCTAATTTGGAATGGAGGCGGTAAGACCTGCACTGACGTCCCGCTTGGGGTGTATTGTGCATTTCCCCCTCCAGCATCTACCCAAGCCAGCCCAGCTCCTTAAAGTAACGGAGTGCGGCTTTGGGGTGCTGGCACAACTGCTCCAGTGTTCGCGTCGCAGATGGTGACGATGATAAGTGGGTACAAGGTTTATACGCTTGTTCACGCATTCCGGTTTTAATTCTTATCTCTTCCGTGGCCTCGCAGTGAAACATCACATGCTCTACGGTCTCGTCCTCCTGCAGGCAGACCCTACAAAGCGGACTGTCTGTTGCTCCAGTTTTATTCAAATGATAATTTAAGTTGCAATGACCCGTAATAAGGCCTGTGATTAGGCGGAGGTCATGCCGCGTAAGGTGTAGTAAGTGGTACTGTTTGGGGGAGGCCTATGTTCAGCAGTGGACTGTCAGTCTTCAGGCTGATGATGATGATATCTGAGATTTCTTCTATTTGCAGGACATAGCTTTTGTTTATCACTTATGACCTCTGGTCTGGTCTGGTGAATGTTCCCTCTGGTTACTTTGTGGGGCTACTATAATCGAAGTGTCCATACTGCAAGTAATAGGAATGGGAGGTGCGGGTGTGGTGAACAGTTAACACACGTGAATGTGAATTACAATGAGGCCTCGTGTGGTTCCCGTCAGACGACCGATGTATTTTTTATAGACCGTAACAGATGTGATTTAAAAAAAAAACCGTCAGCTATCTTCGAGGCAAGAGTGTAATTTTTTTCCTCTCTAAGTAATCTTCTATTCTATTCTGTTTATGATTGTAGTGACTTCTTAGTGCCAGATTGCTCTTTTTTATACAGAAAGTTCATACTTAAAAATGAAAAATAAAACCAATGATTTATACAACAAATAAATATATTTTCCATTAAGTTCCATGTATAAATTTTAAAAGTACTTTTTAAATAACATTTATGACAACAATACTTTCAATAAGTTATTTTACAATATTTTATAAGTGGAAAATCTTGAAATCACAATGTTCTATAAATTTTTATATTATAGTAATATAATGATACAATTAAGTTAGTTTTTCCGTTTATCTATTATCAAATTTATAAATGTATATGGTATACAATATTTTCATTAAATGTAGTGTACTTTACATTTATAATTAAGATTACTATTTTTTATTTACATATAGATGGTCTGTGCGGCTTTTGTCATATTATTATTGACGCTTAATTGTAAAGAAAGTTAATTTACGGATATATTTAAGAAACACCGAATAATGGTCCACATGAAATTTTAACATACACAAATAAGCATACCAACACGATCATTAGACCATTACTATAATAGTTTAAAAGTTTTATATCAACTGAAATAGAGAAAGAGATCGGAGAGAGAAGAGAGAGAGGGAGAGGGAGGTAAATAATGCACATCGAGCTAAAGAGGGAGATAGACTAGCTGATTATCTCCCTCCCTTTTTAGGTCGATTTACATTATTTTCTGGCAGGTACGTGTATTCATGCTTGTGGTTCACTTTACGATAATACGCTACGAACATTTCTAGTCTAAAGACAGATATGTGATATTTAAAAAAAACTGAAAAGAGAAGATATTTGTGCTGTTTCGTTTCCACCACATTTTCCATCTAGAAGTAGGAACATAGTATTGTTTACTTTGCTAGAATCCTTTTTGCATTGCGTGCCGTATCATACGGCACGCAATGCAAAAAGGATTCTAGAACCCCCCCCCTACCCTACCCTACCCTACCCCACCCTAGAACTATCTTGTTGTATGTTTTAGTTTAGGCATATTAGCATAATAATTAAATAATTATGATTTGTTTAGTTTTAACAGATTTTAATATTTTCGTACAGTTCAGTTAATAACGTAAATCGTCAAATAAGTAAAACCTTCCCATAAACATAGTAAAAAAAAAACAAAAAATATTTATAATGCCGACTGTACGCAGTTGAGTTAAACTATTCTCTAACAAAAAAATCGTAACACGCATAGCTTTCGTAGCATAGGCGTAGCAGTCAACCCCTAGGGTGGGTTTGGTTTTTTGAATCATAGTTACGTAAATTGGGGTAACCCATTATTAAATACTCTACCAATGACGGTTGCCGTTGGTTAGAGTGTTTAACCATTGGTTACCTTTTAACTACGTATCAAAAATCCACCCTTAGACGTCAATCAAATACGTCTAGACCTAAATCTATTCTTTCTTTGCTTCAGTTGTTATGCTCTAAGAAAGCTATAAAATAAATAAAATATAAAACGCTAACAATATATAAATTATAATCAACAAATATAATATTCTCATTCAAGTGGCGAAGAAATCAGACCTTAAAATAAACTCAAAGATTTAATGTCTTTTCACGTTACAGTCATTACTTAGGACCAGCATAAAAACATCAGGCCTATGCCACAGAAGCTGCACTACAATTTCTAAATCCCTAATTTTTCTAGGAGCCGCTATTTATTTATAAGCGTATACATTCAAAACCTGCAATATAAAACTTTTGCTAGGGAGGGAACCTTTTTTTGTTATATATTATGGAAACAGTTTAGGGTTGTGCGTTTATTTTCATTATCTTTACGATAATAATAATGTGAGTCTAAGAAAATTACACCAATACAAAACGCTTTTCTATTACGATTTTAGAAAACTATGTTAAATATAAGAATTTGTAATATAAAAAATCTAGACATAAATGAAAATTCAAATCCATTTGCATAACTGTTAAAATATATGTGACACGTTTAGCGACGATAATAATATTATAATAATACACATATGGTATAATAATAATAATAATTAATAATGGAAGGGCAACAACATCAATAACACGAGCTAAGTACTTTATAATATGTTTAAAGTAATATAATATAATCATGGAAGAAATGACTATCAACTAGCAAAAGAAAAGAGCTTGCAGCTCATTATAACTTTTTACTTATATAAATTAATAATTATATTATTAACAATAATAATTATATTAATCAACAATTTTAATTGTCCCAACAATACTTTTAGTGGATTCTTAGTTGTTTGAAAACGTACTTTGGTTTGTATAAAACTATAATGAACAAATAAAGTCATAATAATAATATGGTTTTTTAATGGGCCAACATTTTTCTATTATGAACAATTAAAAGTAAACCATAATATTATTTTACAGCACAAAATATAATAAGACTTAAATACTTTAAAAGTACCTAATGGAAGTATTGGCACATATTGATTATACTTTATATTTTATAACTTAAAACAATAATATTTATTATTTCTTTTAAAAGTATTTAAAATATATAACATTTTACTATTCTATAAAAGTAGTACACAAGAGTTGGTATAATAATAATAAAAACCCATGGAAATATGAAATTACACAAGTAATGTTTATGAATACAATAACAACAATATAAATAGCGCACTGAACGTCAATGAAGGAATATAAATATTGAAATAACAGCGAAACTTACAACATTTAAATAGTATAATTGTCATATTAGTATATAGAATAAATATTTCTAAATCTAACTAGTACATGAAAAGTTTTCTTACTTATATTATCAATTTTATGTAATGCATTATGTCCTTATTTTGTCATAACAATATTATACAATCGTCAGTCTGTTATTATGAAAGAGACTCTGCATGACAAAAGTATCTTATTCGTTATTCATTATATACCTTTGCTCAGTAAAAAGCGTAAGTAATAAATTTGCGTTTAAAATTTATGTATATACTCTAATAATATTAAATTATTTGCTTAACCTTTTTTAGGCTACAATATATTAACATAAATTCAACATACTTCCATTTGAGAGCTTTAGCCTGAGTACATAAATAATTTTAATTTATGGACGTCTTAGCTTTATGAATAAATAAATATATCGACCAGTCTATTTTATTTGCAAAACATGACTAATTTACATTGTCGGTAAATGAAACATGAATGTAGTTATGATTACCTAATGTTGACCCTGTGTCAGTCGTGGACTGCGACCGAGGCAGGCAGCCTCGGGATCAATTTCTATCTACGTAATTTAGAATCTACGCTCTACGCACGTAGTTGATTTAGGCACTGCCTACCTAACTAAATATTACCGAAATATACGGCTCTCACTAACTACTCTCCTATCTAATCAAATGTATAATGTGATCTCCATTACGAAATTTGGCAGTTACGTTTCAAGAATAAGACTAATGTGGTGAATAATTTACAGAGGAAAATTCGATTGCACCGTCTCTATACTAAATTGGGCGAGTCCACTAAGCTACGTCTACGAGATTATCGATAGTAGTCACGTCACCAGCGACGGATCTGGCGACCGGCGGAGAGTACAAAACGAGATCGCGTCTGCACTTGACGCGAGACGCGAGCGCCAGCAGCTGCATCGTCGGCGAGAAGGCACAAAGAGGGGAGGAGGGACGCGGCGGCGGCTGCGGCGCGGCGGCAGCGGAGCCGGCGCCGCCGCGTGCAGTCAGAGCGGGAAGCAGCGCGACGAGCGCCGCGGTTCGCTCGCGCCTCGCCGCCGCCTCACCGCGCCCCCAGTGGACC
Source organism: Ennomos erosarius (assembly GCA_963580505.1). NCBI lineage: Eukaryota > Metazoa > Arthropoda > Insecta > Lepidoptera > Geometridae > Ennomos > Ennomos erosarius. Next base: position 9,567,519 of record OY756993.1, on the reverse strand, counting down.
GCACGCTGCTCGCGTCGCCTTCGCTGGTACCACTGCGACCTCCACCGCAAAGCCGCTCCGGCTCGATTGGCTCTAACTTATGCATCGACGGACGACTTGAAAGCCTCGCACTTCCCGCCGCTGGCGTAGATGCTGCACGCTCCAGTGACTCATCGTCATCCAGATCAATGCGTCCTAGCCTCAAAGCCAGTGAATACTCCGCTCGCTCTATAACACTTGTCGGCTCCTCTTCGACAACGGTTGTGTCAGCCAGAGTCGAATCTGCCGTCGCTGATTCGGCACGAGGTGACTCAGTCACCCCCAAAAGAGAGCCTCTTGTATCACCCGAAGATGGCGAAGCATCAGGTGCAGTGCGTTTCGGTGTTGCGAAAACAGAGTCCGAGGCCCAGCTGCGCGATTCGGAGTTCTGACGCAACGTTTCATCTGCACTTCTCTGGGAGGTTCGTCTGCTGTTTCGCGGGCTCTCGTCGTCAATAGCGCGAAAGTCCAAGGCACTCAGGTCTACTGGACAGACTCGACGCCGGGAGCTATCGCGCCGGAACGATGGTCGATGCGATGAGAACGCCGCATCGTAAAGTTCGCATATGCTAGTTCTATCCGAATGGGGCTCCTCGTAAAGTGTTAGATTGCGTGTCTCAGTTGCGTCGGAGGGAGTTTCATCTCGATTCGAAGTCACTTCGCTGTGCTCGGATATGTCAAAGGTGAATCGCGTATCAAATCGGTCAGGACTGAGCAAAGGGGCTGATCTCGAGCAGTCCTCATGGTGCTCGATGTCATCGGTCTCGAGTGGCAGCGGATGCAGGACAGAGTGGTGCGGTGACGCATCATCTGAGTCGGTAGACCGATCGGAAGGCTGCGCGTGACACATGTGCCGCCGACCCAGTGCTGGCTGCGAGCCGCACGGCGTCCGCCGGCAGCACGTACGTTCATGTCGCACGTCAGATCCACTACTGCCCGTTGATTTAGAGTGAGGAGGACGCCTTCTTCGGCCGTCCTCACGACCGTACAGCGAAGTGAATTCCTCCGAACAAAACTTTTCAAAGAGCTCCTGCGAACTGAGCCTGGTAGACCCGGTGGCGTTGTAGAACGCTTCCGTCGGTGAGCGCTCAGATCGCTCGTACAGTGCACTGGAACTCGCCCTTTTGGATTTATCCATGAGTCCGAACTTGTATATTCGAGGCAGGCGACGCTCGAACACTCCCTGTGAGTGGGCGCGCGCCGGGCCGCGAGGCGCAGGCGGCGCGTCGCGTCCCTCGAGCGCGCGGTCGGAGGAGCCGGCGCGGGCGGGCGGCTCCGGCGGCGGCCGCTCGAGGAACATCGGGGGGGAGACGAGCTCCGGTTCATAGTCGTCGTCATCGTCATCATCGTCGGGAGCCTCACCGGAGGGACCGGAACGCTCAAGCGATGAGCGCGCACAGTCGCACTCGTCCTGCTCGTCACTCGCGTCGCCTTCGTCAAACGAGGGCGCGCGGGGACCACGGCCGAACACGCGGCGGCGTTCATCGGCAGCGGCATCCTCGTCCTCGAGGCGGATGGAGCGGCGCAGTGGTGGGCGATCACGGCGAGGGCGGCGCGGCGCCTCTTCGGTGGCGGCGTGTGGCAACGGCGGGCGTACGGAGGCCGGCAGCAGGCGGTCGAGCGAGAGGCCACGCCGCGGCTGCCGGGCCTGTGGCCGCCGCTCGCGCGCACCCGTCGGGCTCGTCTCCTCCGGCGTCGTAGGCAGCGCCGCACCACGACCAAACTCGATGAACCAGAGCTCGTCCTTTAGTTCGCACTCTCACTTCTTTTCGTTCATATCCTTATTTAAGTAATGCAGCACGTAATGGAGAACGAGATCGTAGCAGTATTTGTACTCGGTCTGTGGAGAAAAACGTTTCGAGTCATGGATGAGGAAACTTTATTTATTAATATCTTTCATTTATATCCTTACCATGTTCTCCACCAATTGCGGTCGATGTCGACGTACTGTCTTCACAGCTTGAAAGACATCCACCTCTCCGTGTTGAATGACTTGCTCGATGCAAGCATTTGCTGCGCAGTAAACTCCAGCACGACTTCGGCCATCTCTACAATTTTACATTTTGTTAGAAAACAGTCAAAATTAGAATATGGTGATATTGTAAAAACTTAGTTTAAACCTACGGTGAGACAACGCAGACGGGTCCATAGTCAGTGCGCTGTCGCCAGCGCTCGACCATGTTCATAAGCTCCACCAGCGAGTTTGTAGAAGAAGGCACCTTGTGACCCATCGGCCAACACGTCAGTTGAAACAATTGAACAGTTTTTGTCGGTGCTTTGACACCAGCCATCAGTTCCGTAAGTGAAATGATCTGCAAATTCATATATGTAGATTAGTCAAAATCTGCAGGAGGTACAAGAGTACCTATCTCAATTTCAGTATATTTATTTCTCTGTTTTTCGTTTTCCTACAGTCGGTGTGCTTTACCTTCTTATTGATTCTAAATATCCACGTCTTGATATTAGTGTAGTGGTTGTGTGATACGTGATCTATCGTAAAAACTGGTCCATATTTCTTTGAATGACGTCCCTCCGGCCAAAACGGAGGGAATTGTTGCTGCAATAAAATCACATAGTCAAGAATGCTGGAATATTTAGTAGCAATTGGCTAAGTTCAAACACAAGTTATTAGAGTAGGTATGTTAATAATAATTTATTACGTAAAAAAATAATGTAGAAACTTACAGAGTTTTTAGGAGGTACGCATAATACAACAACCGCAGCGCACTCATAGTCATAAACTAACGACCAGAACTCCCCTTGGGTTCTGACTAGAGGCCATTCTGTTACAATGTATTCTCGAGGCTTCGTATAACCCTGAAATTTAAATAGGATCTATAAAAGTTGCTGCTTTACTTGCCCAGTATAAAGGACCAAAATATAAAAAATAACTTCTATTCGAAAAGCAACCTTAGTGATCTATGCTTAAAGCTTCCTTTACTCCCTTAAAATGTGCTGAGTGTAATAAAATAGTGTCAACACTTACGTCCACAAACACAGCATTGATGTAATCTGTAAAACTGTTCCCTTGGAAAGATGTCAGGTACGGACGAAAGTTATCGGCTAAAAATAAGAACAATTATATTAGTTTCAACAAAAATCGTGGCATGAAGTAAAAAAATTAGGTATTCAAAATCCAAGTTGTTCATAAGTAATCAGCGCTTTCTATGCGATTTACTTATTGAGTTTTGTATTCGACAAGAACACAGGTTTCCGTACGATAAAAAATGCTTCCATATTTTCATTTACTTTAAATAAAATATGTTGTTAAGTCTAAACTTTCTTGTAAAGGTCATCTCACCAATGACGTTAAATAAATTTATGCGTATTAATTGTCAACTTACGAGGAACAACCAATACGTCCCGGTTCTTCTCCCTATTATCTCCTCTATGTCCTCCAGCGCAGTCTCCTATCGTAAACCTTGGCGTCTGCTTGCAAATCTGCTGATACTCCTTCTGGTACTCATTAAGCTTAGACACAGGATCTCGTTGGGATTTCTGCTTCAGTCTTTGGGAGAGCTCTGAGACAGGGAACCAGGATATTCCACACACAACGTGTTCTTCTAACGTATCGTACACGAATTTGTATTGTTCCTGTAAACAAACTCAATTTTACTTCTACATCTGGCTCAATAACCTTTTCTTAGTTGATAAGGCAGTTGTTTAAACTAATTTTTACCTCGTTCTCAATAAGTCCTTTCCTGGATTGCCTCAGTTTCTTCAAGAATCCGAAAACGTCAAAGCAGTCTTCTTCCTCAGCCAACTCTAGATTTGCATCAATGGCTAGATACACTCCTGATCTGCCTCCACCGTCACTGTGAGAATAAGAAATGTTTGTTTGGGACTTACTACTAATAGAAAAAATTGCGGTGTTTATAAAGCTAAGGCATTAAAAGGCTTTTATGAAAGATCATAAAATAGATAGTTTTTTGTTGTTTTAGTGTTCATAACAGCTTAAACTATATAACTATAACATTTTCAATCCTGCTAGCTGCATTAGTTCCTTGGTCTCATTAAACAAACCTCTGAACTCCAAAAGTGCATTTACCATTTAACTCTACCGCTGTGTTCCTAACATTTGAACTATCAGGCAGCGTAATAAATGGTAAAGTGTAAAAATATTGTTGTTTGTGTCGGGTCTTAAAGGTACTTAGATGTTGTTAGAGTTCTTAAACTTACTTGCAATGCACGACCATAGGTCCCGCAGCTGGGTTTGTTGCCAACCTCCTTCCCACCACAGCCCTGACGCGTCTCCTGAACTCGAGGAGTGCGTTGCTAAACGGGCACGTGTGAGAGTGCCATTGAGTATAGTGGAACTGCAGGATAAACCTTTCTTCTACCACTACCTGTACAGACAACATTAGGTTGTATGTCATAAGTTGATGAAATGAGAAGTTGAAATCACAAAGCGGCCAACGCAGTGTTTGATTTTTTAACTTTAAGTACAAGCAATAAAGTGTTGGTCTTCTTACCTCTTTCTCAGTTCTGTAGAGTCTGAAGGTCCGTATGTGGAAATTGGCAAGCTCTTCCTCTTGAACAATACCAACGCTAATATCTCCGTACGTTTCATCCTTCTCTTTATTTGGTGGCCAGTACTGCACGCACATCACCTGATCAAAAAAATCATGGACTTTGGTTAGTAGTAGTAGTAGTAGTATCTAGTCAATAAAAAGTTGGTCTTCTCTTCAAAAAAGAGCTCAGAAGGAATAAAAGGGCCATTTGTCTCAGTCCACTTGTATTCGTTCCATAGATGTTGTTCATGCTGTGCATAGATGAATCCGTTGAAGACATTGGTTTTCTGTTCTTAGATTTTGTTAAAGTAGGTTTTGAAATAAGGCAGCTGAACTTTGTAGTTAAGTTGATGCTAAGACTGCTAATATAATAAATGAACCTCACTGGTAATGTAATGCTATGCAAACTTTCTTGTTGTTTCAACACCAAAAGACGCTTAAGTATTTAATAAGAAGCAAACTTCGAACTTAATAAGATAAAGCTAAAGAAAGGTCACAGAACAAGAACGAATGAAATTAAAAGCAAAAGAAGGTAAACCAATACCAATAATTGTAAATTGCGATATGCACCGTAGACAACAGTAATTGGAGGAGTGAAACCCAACAACTACAACCCGCAATGAATGTAATCAGCAGAAAAATACGAGACATTGTAAACCCATTTCCAATCTTCGTGGAGATACAACCCTATTAACACAGTAGATTTATGTCGACAGTGCTGAAGCTTGTGTAATTGGAGAATTCGAAGAAGAAAGTGGAGTAGATTAGATTATGGAGCGTTTTGTGAATTTAGCCTTTTTTGTTTACCTAATTTTGTTTATTTGTATTTAATATCCTTTGTTCGTCTAAGGATGCGTTACATTAAGAAATCTGAAGACTAAGTACTTATTATACTTTAGAATCTAATATTGATTTTTCTGCAGTAGTTATGTAGCGCTCATAGCGAAGCACAACTAAGTAGCTAGCCGTTCCAACCGATCGGTAAAGTTAAGCAACGTTCGCTGCCGTCACTACTATGAGGAGTGATTGCTACAGCAAAAAGTGGTATTTACAACTGAGCACTACCGTGCTTCGGAGGGCACGTTAAGCCGTCGGTTCCGGCTGAGGTCGTAAGACAACAGTCGTTAAGCCAAGTCGGAAGCCTTTGGGCGGCTAAAAATTCTGACACCAGCCCGACTAGCATGCGGACTGCGACAAAATTTTCTCGTCACTTCTTCTCGTGATATACCGTGACAAGACTATCATCATCATCATCATCATCAGCCCAACAACAACAACGACAACGACAAGACTATGGCAGCGCCTAAGTGTGTCTCACTCAACAACAACAAAACAGCAACGACGAAAAGTTTTCTCGCAATGCGCATGCTAGGGGGTCAGGGCTGTCCACTTGCCGACACGAGAAGAAGAAGAAGTTTTGTAGTAGGTAATAAAGGGTCAAACCTAGATATTTTTTTCTTAGATTAGACTAGTATTTGGGCACGATATATCCTGAGTGAAAGTCACATTACTTTCGAAGGTATGTGTGTGACTAATATTAGCACTACATTCAGAAAAAATGTAGATTAGTGTTTATAACTTGTACAGGAGTAATCTCACTAAAATTTAATATTTGCAAGTCTTTCTACCATTTATCAGCCCAATCACAAACCAGCCTATAATATTGTAAAAATCATAAATCGTATACCAAACTGCTTAAATACTTGAAATATAGATTTTTCCGTCCCCTCCATAACTTGTACGAATCGAATAAAGTTTCCCGATAGTTTCTTAAAAGGTCAGAATCTATTTGATATTGACTTTACGAATTTACGAGGAAACGGTGAACGGGAAAAACGGAAATGTGAGGTATATTTCCAGTTCCTATGTGTGTGGACAGAAGTAGTGGCTCAAATGGTTGGTAGGGATTCTCTTACAATCAGCTACTTGGTATTTACAAACCTAGAGCCATGGCTGAAGCAAAAACATAGACTTATTACTATTATCTTTCTTTGTTTAAATGCGACTTCAACAAATAGAATCATCCTCAATTACAGATTTAGAAGTTATCGATTTGGATTTTGGATACTTATAATTTCTACAAATTATGAGATGATGATAATTTAAAAGTTACAGTACAACTAGCAAATTCCGTCAAAAATTTGAACCGTGCAAAACCGCGGTGTGTCTGACACAGGTACAAACCAAAAACCATCTGTTTAAGAAATAATAAAGTAGTGAACTGTAATTTTGCACACATAACTTGCATAATACCATCATACCTCACAATGATGATGAGGAAGAAAAAAAATATACTTTTATTAAAATTGATAAAATATGTCCAAATAAAACTTACTTTCAAATTGAAAGGTTTGCAAAGTCTTCAGAAACCAAACGCTCGTTTCATTTCCATGAAAGCATGCTACAGCAGCTGTCGAGCCAGACGTAAGGTGGTTTCAACAAATAGGGTGGAAAGTATTTGTTGAATTCCACTCCTCGGCTGAAAGGTAAGCCATTCACAGGCGAACGGCGGAATCGGTGTGGACCAGAGGTGATTTGCTTCCGTACTGAATTGGATATTTGTTTTTATTTATTTACTTTTATGCATTTTATGCTAGTATTATTTACCTACTTCGTCATCAGCACAAACGTTCCCATTGCTAGGGTGTGTTCTTTTATGATGGGAAAGGCTGGTCAACTGTAGGTGAAAGTTCAGTTCGCCACGTAAACCGATTGGTATTTTCTACTTCCCGGCTCAAGCTGCATGCTTCTGGTACATTTGTCATGTCTAATAATATATATAACAAGCTTCCAGAAGCAATAAAATATGAACCAAAAATAATGCAATTTTTATCAAACAAGTAAAACACTTTCTAATCGAAAGAAGTTACTACACAATTGATGAATATTTAAAAGATAAAATATTAGTATAGTCTTAGAATATGAAACATACTGTTATGTATAATAAAGTAATAATAATTCTATTTTAATTACTAAATAAATAACATGAAATATACATATATAAATGACATGACTGTAAGTAGGTACGTATTTATATCTACCTACTTACTTCAAAATAAAGAAATTGTAAAATAATAAATTTTAATAAAAGCATACAGGAAATCATGTATAATTAGGTAAAATTGTAATATTTTGTTGTTGGCTAATCAATATTTATGTATCCTCCTCTCTTCTAATTTTTGCGTGCCCGACAGGGTCCATAATGTACTGGTATATCTAAACTAAAATCTTTAAACATTGTGGAATGCAAATAAATAATTGAATTGAATTGAAAGTCCATCATACGTGCGGGTTAGTGGATGACACGTGCTGAATTTTGTGCCGGTTTTCTCACAACATTTTCCTCATTCGTTGTAAGTGCAAATTCCGCATACAACTTGAAAGTTATTGGTGCAAACCGAGCAGGATTTGAACCGGGGTGCATCGGTGTTAGTTTAAAGGTCACGTGGGTTACCACTGAGCTATATAGTCGCAGTTTCGTAAGCTCAAACTATATTATAGTTACTCACAAAAATTTCCCTGCCCATAATTAAAACTAAACTAAATAAGGCGAGATAAGATAACAAATTCTATCTTCTAGGCAAGCATGTACCACCGTAGACAGCATCGTCACGTTCCATCAGGTGAGATTGCGGTCAAATGCGGGCCTATCCAGTCATAAAAAAAAAACAAATAGTCGAATGTGGATAGTTAGAATTTATGTTATTTGTTACTACTATCACAGATTACTGAATATGGAACTAAGTAACTACTATAGCCGTTTGGGTTAAAATTTGATTGAGTAGGTACCTTTACTATAATGAAATGTGGAAACATAATTATGAGTCAAGTGATATTTTAGGTCATGTTTTTTCTTCCAAGTTCCAAGGGTTTCCTCCGAGTCAATGGCTGACCTTGTACATTATTATATTCCACAGTATAAAAGTATAGTCACAGTTATTTGCCTTGCAAGCAATTTCTATGATTACCCACTGCAAAAGAAAATATTGAAAGAGGAATCAGCGCAACAATTTCAGGGTACTTACGATCTTGGACTAAAGAATAAGTTAGACTGCGTACATAGAAAAAGTCATCTAAAGCAATACCAAATTGAAAGACACGGGCGTAATATAGACTTGAAACTTATCAATAGAACTTTATTTAATAACTCCAATTTATTTGCTTAGAAATTAAATAATTACAAAATAATAAAAAAGTTTGAGCTTAGAATGTTTTATAGATTCTCAATTTATATTTATTAGTTATTAAATATCATTACAAGTATTTCAGTATAAGTGCCGTAATCACCATTATTATACTAGTTCTCACAAGATTATGACTAGAATGTTCGAATTCAATCAATACGTTCTAACTTCTCACCAACCACTCAAAATGTAACATGAACTATTGAAACTTTTGTGAGTAATTCCTTGTCCCAAGCACTCCTATTTCGAGTTATCTACTTTCCTCCAGCTGGGAACCATAATGGATGTTACAAAGGTTCATTTCTCTGGTGTCTGCGCTAAATTGTCTTAGACTGCGAGCAAAATTAATAGAAAGAAAAATGTGGCTTGCTCGGAGCTCTTCGCGTTGATTAAAACTTCTGCTGTTTACAACTAGGATGGTCGTTAAGAACCTTTGTTTGCCTTTGTAGTTTGTTTAAAAGGAAAATTATGGAAACATCGCTTTTTTAATCTTGATTCTAAACTGTTAATCTTTTGCCGACACAGTTCATGTTCTCGAGTGGAAGTTGCATAGTTTGCATTTTTTTGTTAGAGCCTGTTTTTTCAAAGATTGAGTGTGGATAATCAGAATTTGTTTAGTTTTCTATTGTAAATATAGCCAAAAGAACATTTTAATCTTCTGTTTTTTTTTTCACACTTCAATACCTCGTAGCTTTTTACAAGTAAACCAATGACAAGCAACTACCTATATAAGATGCTTGCCAAGCATTTATTGTTAAGACTTCGAAAGGTAATTGGGAACTTAGGAGTACTTTAACGCAGACGGGCATAAGAAGCAAATCTTTTTACCCTGGTTTTTCTATCGAGTTTTTCGCGACCACCAGAAACAACAATTTTCCAAACTTCGTAAAATAGGAAGAAATAATAAATTCACGACATTTCTAACAATGTTGGTACAATTTAAGAATATTTATTTGTTCACCAGCGATATAGGTCGGTTGTGTCAACGAAACTTCACCGCTGAAATGTAGCGCTCCAGCAAGCCGCGAATGTATTTACATCATATGAAGTTTCTTTTTCAGCTGAAAACATGGATACCAACCTACAAGAGGCAAGCAGCCACATACAATGTGGCTCTAGGACGGAGGTCTATGTTCAGCTTTGGATGCATTCCGGCTGATGATAATTAATCACTTAAATCTGCAAATGTGGAAGATGATGTACTTACCTTGATGAAATCGAAAGTCTTGGTGAGCATGACGATAGCAGCTGCGCGTTCCTGCCAGATCATCCGCCAGAAGCAAACCACGGTGTCCTCGGTCGGGCCTTGGGTGACGATGTACGCGTTTGGCTTTAATATACTCTGCGAACAAAAGAACAACTTTAAAATCGCCTACTTTCATGAGTTTGGTTTTATAATATCGCTGCCCGCCCGGTGACGCTAAAAGGACGGCACAGACCAACAGTATTCGTTAAAAAAAAGTTATCCCTAAAACTGTTTTTCACTCTATACATTATTGGCCTTGGATCACTAAGGGCTATACATGGACCGCATCATCACTTTCCGTCAGGGTAGATGTTCTCAAACGTGAGCACATATAATTATTGAAAAAAAAAAAAATGAAAATTTGTCTGTTTTTTTGTTTATTTGTGTGGGTTTCTCGCCAAAACTGCTGAAGCAATTTAGATGACATTTTGCACAAAAGTTGTTTATATCCTACCGACACAAAAATATTTAGGTATACCCTACCTTTAAAGCTAAAAAATATAGAAAAAGCACGGATAGTTTTCAGGCCTTAAAAAGTAATACGTTCTACAGAACGCGGACAAACGTTGTTTGTTTCCTTTTGTGATATAAACATTTATTTTACCGCTAATATCCTTGCTTTACCTTTTGGGGACGGACAGGAATTCTTATACCGGTTTGTCCCCGAGGACAGACAGGAACCACTACACTAGACCTTTCCACACTTGCTCAATAATTGGGTTCATAAAGCTCCCACCAACATACATACCTCCAGACCATTAAAATGCCCAAGAGGTCAATCAGAGTAAATAACCTTCAGGAATCCTGTTGCTGCCCATAAAACACCAGAACAGTGGCTGACGTTGGTTTTATTAAGACATTTTATGGGTCAATAAAGTTTAATGACCTTCATATCTTATATTATGAAGTAAGCAGATTGAATTCCATTTCTTGGCGTGGCGACGTGATAATGTCTCGTAAACTGAATAAATATAGAAGTATATATTGCCTTTGAAAGATTGTTATTTTTTTAATCCAAGCTTTGTGCTCCCACTGAGCGCAAAGTATTTAATAAATAGATGAATAAAACCAATTTCAATTAGTGAATCAGTAAAGAGTCCTCCATCTATCTAGTAGTAATATCACCTATTATTTATTCTTTTTTTTATCATCGATAGGCTAACATTTGTTGACGGGCCCGATAGCTCAGTTGGTAGTATCCCTGCCTTCTGAACCGAGGGCTGTGGGTTCGATTCTTACCCAGGACAAACATTTATGTGATGAACATAGATGTTTGTTCTGTGTCTGGGTGTTATATTGTATACTATGTATGTACAAACAAAAAAGTATATAAGTATTGTATCAGTTATCTGGTTCCCATAGTACAAGCTATGCTTAGTTTGGGGCTAGATGGCGCTGTGTGAAATGTCCACACATATTTATTTATTTATTTATTTATTTGACCACGGTCTCACCTGATGGTAAGTGATGACGCGGTCGACGATGGAGCATGCTTGCCTAGAAGATACCAACAATGCCACAAAAGATTCTAACTTAAGTATATAATAGATAACAACCCAACATCCAAGGCTGTCCAAGTTTGGGTCACGTCAGGGACAAAGATTGCCTCTCAAAAAGTGCTGTGGCGTGAGTGGTTTCACACCTGTAAATGTCAATGGCACGTCACACACCTGCAATCCCAAAGCGATCCATAACAAAAGCCTTCCATTTCAGTCCTACACTGTTCAAATCAACTTCTACCCAAGTTTTCTATATAGAACCCTTTTCTATTACCCATCCCGTCGTACTTACGTTGCGTTTACAATTGTATAAAATCCTGTAACGCGCTCGCAAAAGCTTCCGAATGCGGATCGTCTCACGTACGCGCGTAACGATTGTACGAATTGGCGAAGAAGGGTTCCGAATCAAAAGGTGCGTAACTTAGCCGGTTTATCGAGAAAAGAAATATCCGATTGTGAAGTCACTTAGGCGGGGAAACCTTTATTGCTGGAAATGTTTTGCAAGTTTTTGTGCGGTGAATCGGTATTACATGGAACTAAATAAGTTTCGACGACCTGGTGAAAGCCGCGGGGAGCCGATGGATGCAGGAGGCGAGCAGCCGCTCTAAGTGGCGCTCCCTGGGGGAGGCCTATGTTTAGCAGTGGACGCCTTCAGGCTGTTAATGATGATGATGATAATGATGAAATAAGTTTTATTGTAGAGAGTATCTTCTAGAGTTATATAAAATTGAAACTGGGTACCTACCTACATTCCATAAGTATGTAATTTAGACAAGTAGCTAAATACTTGATTTTGCAGAATATTAACTGTATAGGTAATACCTACTTGATAGTTACCTATACCTACTATTATGTATGCATTTCATGTGTGCAAATAACATATTTTCACAAATACCTAACCATTTCCCCGCGAATTATAAACGTATGAAGTAGCTTAATAGTATGTAAAAATAATATTCATGTTAAAACTAAATGTAACTGCCTTCAATTATGATTTAATGAAAACTATTGAATTATTAACATTTGGTATTAAAAGTTTAAAAAGGCGTCTTTTTAGCCTGTTAAACGTATTAATTTTTAAGATAGATATAGCTTAGATTCTAGCGCCGAGTTGTACGTACTATTATGTTATATTTATTTTAATAAAGAATTTTTGAAATAAATTAAATTAACTAAATAATTTTTATTGTAGAGTATCTTGTAGAGTATTACGTTTGTCAAATCTGCACATTATCCTCTTGATAAAACTTCGAATCATTTTGGATTCAGAACCCCTCTATTATTTGATTGCTTTCTTAAGGAGTACGGCCCCAGAACTGAAAATCGAAAAAATATGGTATAATCAAATGCATAGTTATTTTTATCTTTATTGCTTTTTGATAAACCAGTTTAGTTCACTGTCGCAGCATTATTTTTGAGCAATGAGTGTATTTTTAATAAATTTTTTATTGTTATCATTCGGTTTTCACTGGTTTCGTGATAAATCCGCTCAAGAAAATTACTCAGAAAAAAATGTAGCTACCATAGAATTTAGGTATACTTCTAAGATAACTACCTAATGCATTACATTTTATTTCTAAATATTTTTATCACTATTCGAGATGAGTCACGCTCTTATACGCGTCATATATGAGAATCAGACCCTTGGCTTACGAACTTACCTCCTCACTTAACTACTTACTACAAGATAATTATAATATTCCATTATTTCCTAAAACTACAACAGAGCTGCGAGCTCATAATAATTCAAGATGAATTACCGAAATTAAACTTGCAAAGCATCTCCGGCAGGTATGTCGACTTGACATGTGCGGGCTTATAACATAAAAGGCTCCCGAAGGAGCAATGTAGGGGGGTATATTATTTATAGAATTCTCACATCTTAGAGGTTTGAGGGGAAGCGGTATGTTTGCAAATTATGAGAGCCTTAACTCGCCTTTTGATGCCGCTTGGAGTGCGTTCATTTGGCTACCTTCATGGGTAATTTAATTTTGTTCACCTACGCCCTTTCATATCGCTGAAGTGTACTTCAGTTGGAGATATTTTGGTTGACTGGGGTTAAGCTGTGTATCGTCATATTGTATTTGTCAAGGCAATTGTTATTTTTTGTCTATTACAGTGTTTTTTTATTTGTATTCAAGAATATCAAGAAATAATAAGCAGATATTCCTCTTCTTCTCGCTATTAAGTTAAAAGTTTGTTAGAATGATATGCGGCAATTTTATGTATTTAACAGTACATAAATAAAAAAATTATAATTAAGTCTAATTCCATTTTTAATTGAGGTACCAACTACCTACATTAATGTTTATGGACAGTGATGAGCGAGAAGAAATATTAGCGTCATGAATATTATTACCGTTAGTCCAACCAATTTCCCAAAATTAATTAATATTTTCAATTAAAAATCAATCGTGTTAGCGCTCTGCATAGCAATGTGTTTTGAAAATTGAGCGCGCGACACACGTAAGTTACTAAAAGGATTTACCATATTTAACTTGAATAACTCTGGAATACAATTTTCATAAGTTTTGATATATTTATGGTCTAACTAGCTAATATTGGGCACTTTACTTGGCCCCAAAGATATAAATAACTATTTTATAACCAATATTTAACAATTTTAAAGCACCATCACCCGCTTGCCTAGGCAGCTGCTAGCCTAGGGTAAAGATTCATCATCATCATGATCATCATCAGCCCGTAGATGTCTACTGCTGAACATAGGCCTCCCCCACAAAGCGCCACCTTGACCGGCTGCTCGCCTCTTCCATCCATCGGCTTCCCGCAGTTTTCACCAGATCGTCGGTCCAACTTGTGGGAGGCCAGCCTACGCTGCGTCTTCGGGTTCGTGGTCACCACTCGAAAACTTTTATTCCCCCATCAGTTATCAGTTCTGGGAGCAATATGGCATGCCCATTGCTATTTCAACTTCCTAACTTTAAGGGCTATATCGGTCACTTTAGTCCTTCTGCGGACTTCCTCGTTTCGGGTCTTATCTCGCAGGGAAACAACAAGCATAGCTTGTTGCGCGACTTTGAGCTTACTAATGAGGCCAACAGTAAGAGACCACGTTTCAGTTCCAAAAGATAGAGATTATTTGTACTTAAAATTATTTTTCCGTTCATGATACAAATTTCTCGTTTTTACAAATCAATCTGTAGATTATTAAAATAGTACTCACATCTATATAGGAAGCATTAATGTAATCTGAATCCGGTTCCCGGTCCACAGTTTCAAGCACCACTCTGTTGTAGTCGTCTGCGAACAAAATACATTAGAAGATGAGAAATCAACGTCCCTCGGGCATCCCACGTCACAAGTGCAGATAATCCTGCGAGTATGTCGTCCAAAAACTAGGACGGAATACATTTGCATGTTTAGTGGAAGTGAAACAAAGAGAAACGGTTTTAAATTAGTTTATAACTTGGTCATCGCTATGTGGGACGTTTTTAATGAAAATTTAGCTTGTTGTACGCCTTGGCATTTGTTTTTTAATATACTAATTACCAATACTGTGCCTTAGCTCACAATGTAAACGCACTATGAATAGCCTATTTGTAATTGCTTAGATTTGATTTGATTTGAATAGTAATCTTTGAGATACTACGTCATAGTATAGTGACGATCAATTTATTATGGATTAGAAGTCAAATGGGTATTTATATTACATACTTGCGTGCTCATTAGACTAAAATGTGGTTTGTGCCTTTAGAACATGTTCGAATTATCGTGAATATAAAATATGATTCATGCAAAATTCATGATGATTGGTTAAAATGATAAAGATAGGTACTTACGTACCCTGACAGTGGTCACTAGAACGTTAGCTAAATTGCAACTGGCTCAACGTTCAGCGGGGTTTGCTTTCGAATTCTGTTACCATATTTCATTTATCATCATTATCATCATCATCATTAACAGCCTGAAGACGTCCACTGCTGAACATAGGCCTCCCCCAGGGAGCGCCACTTAGAGCGGCTGCTCGCCTCCTGCATCAGCTCCCCGTGGTTTTCACCAGATCGTCGGTCCACCTAGTGGGGTGGGTTTCTATATTTGGCTAATAGTAAATTTAACTTCTAAAAGAAAGTTTAAATAAAATACAGGTGTTTTTGCATTACTTTATACTTAGCTTTTGATTATGGGCAAAGCCTCATTACCCCATTTTTATGAATAAGTACATAATGATATTGATTAACGTTTGGCCCACTAATTGATAAATACAATAATTAAAAATAAATTAATGAAAACTATGCCTGGTATGACGGCACCAGCACAAGACAAGTTATGACCACTGGTTCAAAGAGTATATAATTTACTACTACGTCACTGGTTGGCTATGATAATTATACGTGTTGGGCTAAATAAATTACAAAAATCATCCAGATCTGCCTTATCTCAAATTTTGTTGCAAAAACGTTTCTCATTACAGAAAATTAATTACGCGGCCATAATTTAATGATACGAGCCACATGGTGATCATAATAAAACAAAAGCCATTTTAATTGTCCACTGCCGACCACGCAATAATGTAAACGGTCCAGTAATGAGATCCACGAACAAGTAATAAAGTCACCGG
The DNA here is from genome assembly GCA_963580505.1 of Ennomos erosarius. Taxonomy (NCBI): domain Eukaryota; kingdom Metazoa; phylum Arthropoda; class Insecta; order Lepidoptera; family Geometridae; genus Ennomos; species Ennomos erosarius. The sequence goes on along the minus strand of OY756993.1, from coordinate 9,551,482 downwards.
ACATTTACAGTAATTTATATGAGAGTCCAAACTCTCATGACTAATGTAAAATGTTCATAGCGTTGATTAGCTTATATTGTCTGCTCTTAGGTTTAATTACGTCAAAACATGAGCGAGCAAAAAAACAGAAAAAAACGACAATATATGCGATAGGAAGTTGAAACTACAACCCATACGCAAGGAATTTAAGTCAATAACAATCACATAACTAAGAAAGACATTTTTTATATTGTACTTATTCCGATTGGTTTGACTTGTAAAAGTGCTAAAAATTGTTGTTTGCAAGAAATTGTTTGAGTTGTGAGTTTTTTTTATAATTTAAAATAATTAAAAGATTACATTTGTAAACCGCTTAGAGCATTTAAAAAAGGGGATGGCAAGGCAAGGCGTTCCCCACCGCCGGTCATATGGCGCTACTTGGTCATCTACAATATCATAATGTGCGTGTAGACATGAGTAACTACGCTAGTTTATATAACTGTGAGCGTGTTTTAAAATGCGTGTGCGGCGTGCGTTTACACGCGCGGTTTGCGTGTGTGCTGTACGTGTCTACCTCGTCCCCCGTAGAAAATGGCAGAAAAATGGTGCTTACGGACGTATAATGTTAACATCACCATTTATAAATGCTCTAAGGTAAACCGGTAAGTAATATGAACATAGTCTGGACTCATAACCAAGCCTATTCTATACGATAGTATAACAATTCCCGGCTGAAGATTATTTAAATATTTTTTTTATTCTATTCATTCTTTTCTGGCTGCGTTTTTAACTAACAACACGTAGAAAAATTGGTTCAAACTGCCAACACGCATTTTGCTTGCCAACAATTTATTTATATAGATATATAGATTCTTGTAAGCAAACATTTTTTGCTAAGTTGACCGATATAACCGCTCGATCAAAGTCATCCTAATCTAATCATGGCATGTTACGTAGAGGCAGTCAGAGAGGTTGTCAGTTAAGGGTTGAGATATTGCTTACCCGTGGTCAGAAAAAATGATCGGGGTTTATCACAGTAGGCCAAGCACGAATATTTACGCGCGAGTAAGAGTAACGTTAACGTAAGATAGTTGTATGGGGCGCTGATCAAATGCCATACAACTGCTCTACGTTAACGTTACACTTACGCGCGCGTAAATATTCGTGCTAAGCCGACTGAACACGAAAAAAACTATGGTCGCACACAGTCTTCGAGAATTTATAAATGTAGATGAAGATGGCAAGGCAAGACGTTCCCGTTTTGCTGGTCATATGGCGCTACTTGGTCATACACATTAACATAGTGTGCGTGTAAATACTGCGTAACTACGCTGCATTTTTACATAACTGTGTGCGTATTTTAAGATGGAGTGCGGCCTTTTATCCTCGTCCCCCGTAAAAATTGACAGAAAATATCCACAACCGTATTATCGTTAACATCTCCATTGGTTAAATGCTCTTACAGACTTTTTTGGATAGAAATAGAAAAGGCACGATTTACATAAACATTACCACAAAACACACAGATCTGTATTTTACCTCACTTTTGAAAATATTAGCCTATGTTTCATCCTCTAGGGTAAACGTGCATAACGCTATATTCGCAAACTGTGCCACACTTCAGTGTTAAAATATTAACGACAACGTTAACTCAGCTCTCGACTTGTGGTTATTATTGTGTTTCATTTATTAACTTCGCTATCGCTTCGTTTACAGAAGAGATTAAAAGCTTTTATCGTACCTCTAAGTACAGTTGCTTTGTTGATTAAGTTTCTGTCTTGAGATTTCATTGTTTTGTGGTGAGGGGTTAGGAAATTATAAAGAGTTACGTGGTCTCTACGGATTGTGTGTTAGCAGCGTAGAGTAAATTTACTAAACAAAAAAAAAGAAATGCAAGTCATAAAATTAACAAAAAAAGCGTAAAAATACACGGAAAATAGAGTAAAATATTATCTCGGTATGACCTAAGAACTGCCAATTTTGAGGCAGGATAAAAACATTTTAGGGAATGTTAAACTCCCGTTTGCCGGAGTTGACGTTTTATTTTGAGCTCGTAAAATGTACACAACCCACCTTTTGCAGAGGTCTGCAGCCTTCAAATAACATGGTTACTACCACGGTATTCTCGGAGATAACATTTTCTGTGAAAATTCTGTGACCAGTCGAATATACAGAAAGCACAGTAAGGAAACCGTCGAATTAAACTGTTTTACCAAAGTTCGTATTAAAATAATTTCGGTGGCGCATTTTAACAAAATCTGGCTAGGAGAAATAAACTGATTAGTACAAAAACTGTAGGTACTAGGCTATAATTGGCGTAGGTGTATTCTGGAGTAGAGACCACAAATTAGCTTAGTGACGTAAATATCACAAAACAACTCTCAATCGGGAATCAGTGTTCAAGTTAAGATTCCAAACTAGAAGACAGAACCGAATACAGAGCTCAGTGGCAGTCAGTCCTTGAGGAGCAGCATTTTTCTATTTTATTATTTAAACATTGTCAAATTAGTAGTTGTAAATCTACTCCGCTTTAAATTCTAGTGTGTTTTCCTACTGCTATTAATGTATATTCTGTGTCAAAGAATACCGAGGAGCATCAACGTACGGTGACTGTTTCTAACGGCGAGCACGCCGGATATTTAATACTCCTGTTCTACTTTTTGTTTATTATAAAGGAACGATACTGCTTGTCTTATGTCTTAGGCACTCGGTACAGAATCAGACAGACTTTCGATCGCCTACGAAACTATACAATATTTAAATTAAAAAATTAAGCCTATAAATTCAAGTGTTAATTTATATCTAGCATTAGCAAAATAATAATCACAAAAGAAAAACGGCGCAAAAAATCGAATGTGGAATCCTTCGCCTTGTTTGTTACATCTCGATTTCCGATGGTATTTGTAGTGTATGGGACCAATGATAGACTACATTATACTGAGTGTATTGCTTGGGTACCGAAGAGACCTTAGCGGGACTCGTTTCAAGCGCGCGAGCGTCACGCGTCACTGTTCAGTCTCACTGGAGCCGTCAACCGGGGTGGACGTGTCCGCGTCTCTGAGCCGGGGTCGAAGAGACACTCAACAAACACTACAGTATTGAACAATTTTCTTCAATAATAAGGATATTTCGGTGGATTCAAAGCATGGAAGAAAAAACTAATAAATCCTTTTTCGCTTACATAACTTGATTTGATTTTATCGACGGTATATTTATTTATGACATTGACTATAAATCCAGTTTACCAATGATACAACTTACCCCTCATACGAAAACTAATAGTGGTGTATCTCAACTGCACTACCCAATGTGTTTTTTGCTCCATCCTGCTCTGATTTTAGTAATTTGGTAGGACTTTATTTCGCCTCCCACTCGTGCAAGTGAGTCGTGTCAGTAGGAGAAATCATGTTCACGAGCTATCAACGGGCTTTATAATTAAAATAATGAATTACTATTTTTAACTAGTACATACAAGGTATAAAAACGTTTAAATGTATCAAAATCATCCATGCCAACTGCGTTAGGCGCCGCGGCAATCTTCATAATTTTCAATAAAAAATATTTCATTTACACTCTTTACTCTTTAATAATCATCTGTAAATGATGTACTATCATGGGCTCAATTTATGCTAATGAATTAAATTACATCCTGTAGATAAGGATAAAGTACATAATTCAGTGTATGTAATACTTACAAGGTATCACTTTCTGGTTCTGGTTTTTGTGTAGATTCGTCTTCTTGGTCGCGTGTCGACACGAATGTGTTTCCACTTTGACTGCTGTCTGTAACATAAGAAATATGTTAATAACATTAATATATATTTGAATACAAACATAGTCCCGATCGTCACGATGTGGAATAGTGAGTGCTTGGGAATTTTAGTGGAATTGGTTTTGCTGATGCCACTTGAGTCCCTAGCTCTTCCATTTCGACCCCCTATGATCGAAATGGAAAAGCGAGTACCGTGTCCTTGAATTTCCTAGGGGAACTAACTTAGGGGATTTAAGTGAAAGTACCACTATCACGATTTTCTATTTTATTTGGCAACAGAAGCTCCCATGGGATCTCTACAGTGCTCTCTTTGCAGTGCATGCAAAATTTCATCCAAATCGGTTCTGGCATATCCTCAGGATCTCAAGCCAAAGCAGTATTTTTGACCATTCTATCGTACCAAAGAAGTTCTTTTTATTGTAACATGAAGAATAAATTAACAAATTCACGGATTCTCACAATTCAAAGATTGTAATTATTTTTAGTACAAAAACTGCAAAATGTGAGTCGTGCTGAATTTAAGTCTGTATTCATTTTAGGCGTCCTGCGTTTTAGTCTTTCTAAATGTTATCTTTCTGCATTTTAGTCTTTCTACAGTTTAGTCATTCTTATACGTTTTAGTGTTGTTGCATGTTAGTCATCGTCGTTTTTGATTCAGCTTTTTAGTCGTTCTAGATTTTAGACTACGTTTCGCCTTTTTAGTCAATCTGCCTTCGTAGTCTTTCTGCTTTGTAAGCAATCTGATCATAAAGGAATTATAGTTAATATTCAAATGATATTAACATAACATAGTAACATGAGTACAGGCTGCAAGAAGAGCTCAATAAACCCGCAAACTAGGTCACGTCAGGTACAGATTAACCTAGATAATTCATGTCCCAAATCTAGCAGCTAACTGACAATGTAGCTCGGGGAATAAGGTTCACAGAAACCTACGAAAACAGCAAACAAACATGAACGAAATCTAAGCGCAAGAAAATACACGGAATATTAATTTAATACTCTTGTGCATTGTGCAATGTTGAAATGGAATAGTTTAATTTATTTCAATACTGGCACATTTTTAACCATGTTCTGGCGACACTGAAATTAATGGAATCATGGCATCGGAATTAGCTAAAATTTGAGCTTATTAAGCTAGGTCTAGTAACACGGGTTGAACTAAAAATCAGCTTCGTTAAGTTGTTTATTTGCTTTCCAATTGCCAAATAAATAAGGATGCTTTGTTAACAGTCTCATGCTGTTGGTCTTTAGCGACCTTTACACAGTCACCAAGCGAAATTTAAGCCACGTCTGATTAAGTCATATACAAGTAAAGTTAGCCGCGAACGCTGAGATATGCGGAAATTCGATACAACACGACAATAAAATAAGCAAAATTGTGGTTTAATTTTAAGATATTATGTAAAAAGCACGGTGAAATCAAATTATATATTATTATGTAGGTACATGAAATTGTTCATCTTTCTCTACCTGCTGAAAACTTTTCAGGTGCACCCGAAGTTTCTATTCAATATTCGTAGTGAATAACTAAAGTTACATAGGTAATAACCACCGAAGCGAAAGGAAACATTTCAGTCGCCGTTTAATTTAACCAGAGACAAAGAGATTTCGGTGCCAATTATAAACTTTAACTTAATTACTGTTTGTTCTTAGATGATATACACGGGAGGCCTAAATGAGCTATTTCTTGAGTAAATAATGAATAGTAGAGATACCTTATCAAACGCAGAGCAAGCTCAAAGTTGGAGTACCAGGCATGAGGAGTGCTTATAAAATAAAGACCATGCATGTTTCTCATCTTGGTTATAAAAGTATTACTTACTGCAGGCTACGGTTTACTCGCTAAGACTCAAAAGAGCATCGAACATTTTTGTATGGAGCTTCGCCTGTCCACGATTTGCCATTTAAAAAAAGAAACAAATAAAAAAAAACAAATAAAAAAAAAACAAAAAAAAATAAAATTTTGAGCTCATAGTACATAAATGGAACTAAACACGATGTTGGAAAAATTTTAAATATGTAGGCTAAAGCAGATTTTTATGCGTGCTGTGATAACTGTTTTGAGCTAAGAATCGTATTATAAGTAATTAGGTATACTCATTTAATTTGATCAATATTATAATGTCCTGACGCAAAATATAATTTTCCTGTTGCGCAATTTGTGTTGAAAGAAAAAATGTTAACAGAGCTAATGAAAAACAGTTTCTTTGAAGCTTTCGGAGAAACAAATTATTTTTGGAGATTATTTTTCACAAATTATTAAGACCTTGCCTTTTCCGTATTCCATATTTTTGTCTTTTTCGTATCAAATATTTGCAAACTTAGGGAATGTCGTGAGTTTTATGTTATATACTAGGTACAGAATTATTGTTAAATACTGAATATTATCTACTAATGAAAATAAACTTGTAACTTTATTCATTACATAGAGGTTACACTTAATTTTTTTTTCTTTTTTTCTTAATATCATCCACCCGCATCTTCAGTCTACTTGTGAACATGGTGCATGTAACTGTGCCGAAATATCGAGAATTCAAAAATGATTGTAATCACGGTAAATATCCCGTAAGTACTATTAAAAATTTTTTTTTTTATATTCGAGACTGACTTTATATTTCTGTAACTTATTTAAACTTTTTTTTAAGTCTATCTTGCGTCATATCGGAAACGAGGCTATTATTTTGACTTATTAATGGTAATAACTTGTTAATATAAAGTCTTGGCTGGAACCCAAGTGGAGTCAAATAGGAAATTGTCGTAATCACTAATGATTTTGAAACAGCCTAGAGGTTCGATAACAATTATAGAATTTTACTAAAGCTAATGCTTTTAAGGCATTATTAAAGTTACAAAGTGTTTATTGTTATGATTGACTTACTTTCTATAAGATACTTTTTGTAATCGTAACTTACAGATTAATTTGTAAAGGAATCACGAGCGAGGATTGAACCCGCACCCATCCATCCGTCAAGCTGGCATATGCTTTACTTAAGCTACCGTGACAAGTGGTTTGTGTTGATGTAACTTGACCATGCTGGTTGGGATGATTCTTAAGAATTACTCAATAGCCCTACCGCTACCAACCCCGTAAGTTGGTTGTAAAAGGTGAAGGAAAAATTCGGACATGAGACTACTTGTCACGGTAGCTAAAGTAAAGCATATCCCGGCTTGAGGGATGGATGGATGCGGGTTCAATTCCCGCTCGTGATTCTAATTTTTCTTTACAAATTAATCTGTAGATTACGCTGAGAAGGCGATACTGATATAAAAATCATAAATATTAATCGTAACTTTATGTTTTCCGTGAAAAATATCTCGTACAATAGATTGTAATGTAATAATAAACGCGGCTCATTATTGTGACTAATAGGTTGTAATGTAGAGTCTATTGGCTGGTTGCCACATAGCTTACCGCATTATAATTCCGAGTTTAGGGAAAAAAAAATACTTCCTAGCTTTAATAATTCATAATTTTTATAAATTATTATAAAGCTTATAGCTTAGCTTATGTAGTGAATAAGCAAAGGAACACCGTACAAGGAGGACAATTAAGTACTTAACCTTTTTTTTTTTTATTGATTTGTGCATACACCGCGAGCAGACCAGCTCCCGCAAGCAGCACCCGTTCACGAGCTATACGTTTATTTCTACCAACTTTATGTTATGCCTGTTTGCCTAAACGGGTATTTTGTTTTTCTGGCAACAGTAAATACTGCTTTCCACAAAAAGTTGTTAATATAATCTTGGTTTAAAAATATCTGGATATTTAACATTGGTATAGTTTACGCATGCCTAATGATAACGAGTACGTTGTAAGGTGGTAGGTCTAGGTGGTAGGATTTTTCTGCAAAGTTCGTCTAGGTAGGTACCACCGCTTTGCCAGTTATTCTGCCGCCAAGCAGTAGTGTGCAAACACTACTGTGTTCCGGTTTGAAGGGCATTGTAGCTAGTGAAATTACTGGGCAAATGAGACTTTATGACCTGATTACACAGTGTAGTAATCTGATTACTAGACTGTGTGATGTCTCAGGATGACGTGCGCAGTGCAGTGTCACGCAAAACTTTATTATTTTAAAGTTCCGAGTGACACTGAAACTGTTATGGGCGGCCGTGTCGCTTAACATCAGGTGAACGACCTGCTCGTCACGTCATTAATTCTCATAAAAAAAAAGGTTGTAGTTCCTTCAACATAATTATGATCACGTGTTGGGCATGTGTGGCTGGAGGTAAACAATTTTAGTGATACATGTTATATATATTGAGAGCTAGTTATTTACGAAGATAATAACTAAGGAACTTTTATTATAATTATGTACTATCTTCAAAGGCATATTTAAAAAATGTGAGACATTTATGCATGGCGTGAGGACCCACGGCATTTGCATTTCTGATTGGTCTTATTATAATCAGAGGAGCCAATCTGGATAATTTAGTTTGTCTCAATATAATCTTACCCTAATATCGTTTCAATCTCATATCTATCATTACTCACCAAATCCGTCATCTTTACTCGAAAAAGTTAACGTTTGTCTTTGTAACAGAATGTACAAATGTGTGATTTACATCTAAGGGTAAGTTTAATGATCCGTAGTTATTAAAATCAATAGTGAAAAACTCTATCAAATATTGACCATTGGTTAGAAGTAGTTAGCATTCTTAACCGTTGGTTACATTAACTAGGGAGCAAAAAGACCCACCCTAAAACTAAGATTGTAAGTTGTAACACGTATTTGAACGTTTCAAAATAAGAACGCTACCTCCTGATACAAGAATGAACCTTCTAATTTTAAAAACTCTAGGACCAATGGGAAACAATAACTACGCAAGAATTTTAAAAATCCAAATTCATTCACTTACTTGAAACTCGAGTTTGTACAGTACAGGAAACTTCCGCCGCTGCTCGCACAGTTTGGCGAAGTTCTTGAGCTCGACGGGCCGGTCCGGAATCGTCTCTGATATGGAACCGTTCTCGTCGGCTGTGGAACAAACCGTTAGTATAAGCCGAGATCTTAGTATAGCATAATTATGATGATTCGAAGCATGATTACAGACTACAAACCAGTTAAATTGTAAAATGAAACTACTATTAAACTATCGTTGTTTGGTTGTTGGATTTCGGTTGCGATTCTTGATGGAAATGTTTAATTAGTCTGATTTACACTGGAATTCATAGTCAAGGTGGGGCTCCTCTAGGGGATGATTCAGGCGTTGTATGCCGAAGTCTAGTTTTATGCATTTCATAACAACAATGGTTTCAGGGTTTTATTGGGTCTGCCTCGGTTCTACAGCGCTTCTGGAATGTTTGCGAAACATCGCACAGATGATTTCTTTGCGATTATGCGTAAGAAAACATCGTCTCTCCTAAACAGAACCAGGGCCAGTGCCAATGGGATTCTGAGGGTGATTGCTGAAAAACCTGATTGCCCTTACCAAACACATTGGGTTAAAATTATACTTGGTCTAATTAAGTAAGTAGGTTAAGTATTACTAAGTAATTAATGCGTAAAATTTTTTATGTATGTTCTGTTAACTAATGCGCCACGTGCAAATTAACTATGGATTATTTTTTCCGAAATAAGGAATTTATTATATTATTGTTATAAACAAAATTAAGTAGCCCCCAATCTGACAATTCTGACATTGTCAAAGGCAGGATGCTATGAAAGTGAAAGAATGAATCAACATTCAACCACTATGCGAAAGTTGAGTGATAGATTTTGGGGCTTTGTTCGCCCCTTGACTTTGAATACCACTGTTAGTCTATCTCTTAACTTCTGGAATACTTCCCTGTAAGTGTCCCCCCATTGGCTACAGCCCCCTGTTACCAATGGGGATACTTTGGTATATTTTATAACCGTTTGTCCCTCTAAAAGGACAGAGTAGGGGGTCAAAAGGTAAGAATTCATTCATAATATGCAAATTTTCAGCACTGCATTAACCTATAACGCCATTCATTAAAAATGTAACCGTTAATGATAAAAGTCCTTCAATCAAAGAAATTAGTCCTTCTTTTGTTTTTAAATTTGGACTTGATTAAAGTGCTACAAATCAAATAAAATATTTACTTGTCAAGGGAAAATAAGATGCACCCTAATCCAATGTTACAGGATGATAGTAAGTCGCGGATGTGATTTTGTTTTAAAAAAATACTTCAGAAGTTCGTAGTTTTAGCTATCAGATATTCTTCACTTTAATAATCAAAACCATTTTGCGTTATCATGTTTTAGTTCCTAGGCTACCTAAACGTGCTATTTAAGATCACTGCAAAAATCTCTTTGATACTCACGGTACTCAATAAGTTGTAAAACCCTGCTCAATATCAAGGCTGAAATATAATAAATTCGTCGTCAAATGTTTCTGTTTCATATCTTCATATTTCAGGATCCAACTAATGAAGTACCGCAAGTATAAAAAGACCTCATCATCAGAATATTCACTAAGCACGAGTAAACCCTCCAGCGTATTATAATGGTGGAAGCTAAAAAGGTAAAACCGATTAGAATATTCCGAATGGATTTCTTTTAAGTTCACTAAGTACAGGTTTTTTTCTGAACAACAATACATGAAATTCTTCTTGCCTATGTTGAATAAGTAACATTGTAAGTATTATTAGTTATTCTTAGACATGGTGTTTAAAAGCTAGCTTAACAAATATGAATCTACAATGGTGCTAGTTGACATATAAAAGGCAAACGATATTACTCTACCAGGTACTCCAGATATCACTCCTGGCACGTTCATTTGTACGTCCGGTAAAGTTTGTGAAACAGACTTTATTATGGCTGGAGGATTGCAATAGGGGTCAACATTGGGGCCGTGTTTGTTCCTTCTGGAAAACAAAACTATGGCGCATTGGTTCTGTTCACGAAATACCAAACTTTAAGGTACACCACAAGTACTATTAGAAAATCACAGAATAGACAATACGCAGAAAATAAACGGCTTAGTCCTAATCTTGAATTGTACAGATTCAAGATCTGAACCATTTTCTGCGATTTTAAAAGAGTTTCATTTTTCTTATTTAAGCAGGGGATTCTACTTTCTTTTTCTTGTTTGTTTCAATAGCTTTATGTTTCTCAGTTCAGCGACATAAAAGGGAAGAGTTTTAGTACGAGTAGACGAAACAGTTCACAAAAATGACCCTTAAAATTTAAGAGATAATAGAAAACGATTTAAGCACCGGTCGAATCATACAATAAGCGACACTGGAATTCATAGTCAAGGTGGGGGTCCTCTAGAGGATGATTCAGGCGCTGTGCGGCAAATTCTAGCTTTATGCATTTCATAAACAAAAGCAGCCCCCAATGTGGCATGATCCGAAGCCGGATGTTGATTGTCCGAATTTCGTCAACCAAACGGTCTCCTTGCTTTCATTTCGTGTTATTTTATTATTTTGTGAAGTGTCGTGATATTTAAAATATGAATAGGGTATATCGGTACCGTTTCTTCAACATTTACCAGCTAAAATACTATATTTAACACAAAAAATACAAAAATAATATTTCTTTAAACTTTTTGTGAGTGAGCGACAGGTGACATTTTGGCGCGACTTTTGGTAGTTCAAAAGTCGCGTCAAAATAACACTCGACAGAATTTTCATAGACAACTTAATTGAAATCGTAGAGTATTTAATTAAAAGCGGTTCAGTTAGGGGTTTCTGCAGCGATTGTTTATGAAAGTGAAAGAATAATGATTTAGCATTTGACCTCTAGGTAAAAGTGAAATGATTGATTTTGGGGTTTGTTCAACCTTTGTTTATGAATACCACTGTAAAATTTCTAGTTTTTATTACCCTCGTATCGGCAAATAGGTGACATTATAATAAATCAATTTTAATCATATAAGGGACGTAAAAAATACTGAATATCCTTAATTCTAGAACACCCAACAGCCTATTAAAAGGGTTCTTGAGCTCGTTAACTGATGTACTAAAACAGACCTCGACCCCAAAAGCTAAGCAGCCCTCAGCGGATAATAATGGCGAACCCCCGCTAAAAGAGGGTTGACGGCTTATTTTTATAAAATTTGGGATAAGTAAACATGTATTAATATAAGTATTAGAGGAAAATGGGAAGGCTTAGTTACCCTTTACATATTTTGCTGTTATTTTTACGGTATTAGGAGACCTTAATGAAAGATAATATAAGGTCGGAAAAAGCATTTTCTTATTTTGTACGTATAAATTTGAAATATATTATCCTTGGTTCCGTTGTGTGTGCGTTATTGGATCTGGATTCATAGATTTCGATAGAAGAAAGCAATATCATACTATAAATTAAAAATTAAATATCGTTTAAGCCCTGCCCTATCTCTTATTTTTACCATCTTTGAAAATGAGTTAAAAAAACTGTTATTATTATTATGTTTTTATGAGAATGAAATACGTGACGAGCTAGTCGTTCGCCTGATGTTAGGCGACACGGCCGACCATAACAGTTGCAGTGTCCCTCGGAACTTTAAAATAATAAAGTTTCTCGTGACACTGCACTGCGCACGTCATCCTGAGACATCACACAGTTACTAGACTGTGTGATCAGATCTTAAAGTCTCATTTGCCCAGTAATTTCACTAGCTACTGGCCCTTCAGACCGGAACACAGTAGTGCTTGCACACTACTGTTTGGCGGCAGAATAACTGGCAGAGCGGTGGTACCTACCTAGACGAACTTTGCAGAAAAGTCCTACCACCTTTTATATTCCCGATAATATAAAAGTACAACAAAATGTATGTGTTCCATTTAGTATAAGCGAGGATTAGAAACGCTGGTTATTGGTTCAAGCTATTTCTGTACCCAAACATTCTATATGGGTAGAGCTGTCAAAACAAACAATGGAAATCTTTTCCTAAAAAAGAAAACTCATTAATTTAGTAGTTCTTCTCTGACCTTTCTAAGGTTTAGTTGAAGTGTGCTTTAATATTGGCATGTGTACGCTAAAAGTCATGTTTTTCAAACGCGTTTACGCGTACCTACGCGCAAAGCGAATAGTTAAAACTATAAGACGCAAATTTCTTCTATTTAAAAACCAAGGTATAGCTGTATAAAGTATACTGGGTGTTTCAACAAACAGTTTTTACAGAAACCAGCAAAGTAATTGAGCCAACCAAGCGGAGTACAAACTCAATCAAAAACCCAACGAAGCGCCAGTGAACGCTGAAAAATTAAACCAAAGGGAAATAATGAAAGTCATATTTACGTAGTGGTGAAGCGAGAAACCCAAAAATACAAAAATACCCGCAAATGCTAAAGCAGCTCCTATCTTTAAAGCGGTGCGTCAGATAAGCGGGTACTATAAGGAACGTGACGCGGGCACCTTCGTTCCGATAACTGTGTCACTTCCCATAATTTTAAAAGTGTTTCGAAGCCTTTTGAATCTAGAAGTAAGATTCCGGGCGACGCCCACAAATGACGTCTACCAATAAGATAGGGCTCTATGCAAACTCTTATCAAATTTTTTCCTGCGGTTTTTTTTAAGTCTTATCCTATCGTATCTGTAAAATGACATGAGTAATTAAGAATCAAATGAATTAAGTCACTAGAAGATTTTTAGTCGTATTACTTTGGGGTACGAGTTGTGTTTTATCATTGATAGGCTAACATTTGACCACGTGATGGTCTCACCTGATGGTATTGGTTTATTCCTAACCTAACCCGAAAACCTTACCTGGTTGCGGGTTAAGTTAAGAACGGCAAAAAAAATTCATTCCTAACGTAACCCTTGTGAACCCGAAACACCGTAGCAAATCATTCCTAATGAACATGCATGCTTGCGTAGAAAATACCGGTTTAATTTTAGCCTTAAAAATTCCCAGATTACAATGACGTTGGTAAGGTGTTCCATTCGTTTGCTGTTTGAATTACAAATGAAGAATCAAAACAAATTTGTACGCATTCGAGGAATTTTCACCATATACGGATGCCGTGTTTCCGTACGTGCAGCTGTACCATAGTAAAAAGGGGGTGGTGAGGGAATTAAGTTGTACAATTCTGTCGCATACTCTGCGAAGTGCAGCTTGTAAAAACCGATGGGCTGGCAACCTTACGTCGATGTTCAAGGTTTTTGTGGCGTGTGTGTGTTTAGTTGTTTTTATTTTTACTTGGTGGTAGGACGTTTCTGTAAAGTTCGTCTAGGTAGGTACCACCACTTTACCAGTTATTCTGCCGCCAAGCAGTAGTGTGCAAGCACTACGGTGTTCCTGTTTGAAGGGCATTGTAGCTAGCGAAATTACTGGGCAAATGAGACTTTATGACCTGATCTCACGGTCTGGTAATCTGGTTACTAGACTGTGTGATGTCTCAGGATGACGTGCGCAGTGCAGTGTCACGCGAAACTTTATTAGTTCAAAGTTCCGAGTGACACTGCAACTGTAATGGGCGGCCGTGTCACTTAACATCAGGTGAACGACTGGCTCGTTACGTCATTAATTCTCATAATAAAATAAAAATAAATTTATATTCTACCCACAGAATTCCCCCTATTACATAGGTCCAGAACCGAAGTCTCCATACTTAACCTTGTTTGAACATGAATCAAACCATAGAGCACATTTTTTTTTCTTCTAATGTCAGTTCCTCTTTCAACATACCATATAAATAGTATTACCCGATTTAGTCGGGTACCTAAATACAAATCTAGCTAGATGTAAAATGTAAATAATAAAAATTATATAACGCCTACATTAAAAAAATATAAAATAATAAAATTAATTGCCATCATACTACTATCTATAGACAAAAAAAAGGTCTATAGATAGCTCATGCAATCATTTAATAAAAAGGATTCAAATTAAGTATAACCAGCAGTTTATTCAACATTTCTTTTAATAACTCACGAGTTTTTCAATATTACCAAGTTAAAGGGATTAAAGAGCAACAGTTATGTAGGTACAGGGGGTCTAGCAAAGATACCAATCACTAACGCTAAGTCCAAAATGTACTGAAATGACATTTTGGAAATCGCTAACTTTTCCGTAGCAAATGTCATTTCGATACATTTTTGGAGTTAGCGTGTGGCGTTAGCGTTAGCGATTGTGATCTTTGCTAGACTCTCTGGGCCCAACCGAAATAATGTTTCATATTTTAGGATAAAAAAATAACGCGCGTGGAACGCCTATAGTTGACAATAAAACTATTATCAGTAATTGCACTTCTGTGTTCTGTGTGTTCTTTACTATAGAAATGCGTTAAACATATTATTGAGCGAGTATTAGGTTTCCACCAATCTTCATTTCGACTTTTTCGAACTACTTCTATCCAACGATCAAGGCGGTTATTCTCTATGGAAACATAGATTCCACACGATATGAAACCACGTCGTTATCGTGTCACAGCGTTAGATGTACCTTCGCTTTACATTAAAGTTATCTTTATTTTGAATAAAATGTCAATATATGACATAAGTGGTCATAATCTTTTGATGTGTTGATGTTTCGGAACGCGTCTCGGTAAAACATATGATTTTTGACAGTTTTAATCGCGCCAATTCCAAATTCATTTCGCGCGGTTTTGTTTTTGTTTCATAGAGAGTTAGAGTTTTGCAGATTTCTTTTGTAAGACAAGGAATACGCGTGGTTTCGAAGTAAGGAATCGATACGGAATAAGGGCCCAGCTAGACATGGGTGGATCTGTTGGAAATCTATACAAAAGAAATCGGGTAATTATTCAGATGTCGTGTGGCAATACTGATTTTGACCTGTCAACTTTTTATTGTGAAATGTGAAATACTCTTCGTCAAATAGAAATAATTAAAATAATCTTATAAAAATACATGATTAAGGCCACTTACAAGTGAATTGTGATCGTGTGCTTCTGTGATTCGTGCCTCGAGTGATTTCGGCACAGTTTTATTACGCATGATGGCATTTTTTTGGTATGTATTCAAAAGCACACCCAAGTAACGACTGATTTTGATTTTGACAGCTGACACTCAATCACACCCAAAGTGGTGTGTACGGTTTTGCCCTGCTTTAATTTCGTATTAGTGGTCTGGATAAAAAGTCTTTGATTCTACCTGATTCTAGTTCTAGCTTTATCATAGGTATCGTAAATTAATCAAGTCTTAGTTCAATGTAGTTAACTACTATTTTAATATCTGTGGTTCAATCAAGAAAGGAGAGCAACAAATTTTCGGGTTATTGAGATATTTCAACATTCAAAATTATTCTAACTAAAAATGGGTCGTTCTAGGCTTCTAGTAGTTAAAAACATGAAAACTATATTTAATTAACATTTGTTTGTATTGATAGTCTAGTTTTCTCATTGGATTATAAATTCACCAGACTGTGTTCTATGTTACAACCACTATATTCCAACTTGTTCCTTCAGACGACACATTCAATTCCCGGATAGCTGTGCTAGCTAAATTGCATTTTAGGAATAAGGAACATAACATTGCGAGGAAACAATGTTTGAGATACATATACGACGCTCGTATCAACTGAGCAGCAAACTTGCGACGAGCTTGCTTAGGCTTCTCACGGTATCGAGCCAATAAATCGTGAAAAGCCTCTTCATCATCATAATCATCATCGTTACATGTCTATGGGTTGGAAAACTCTTAAGCGCTTTAATACTGAGGACTACTTGGATTATATTATCATCTATAATTTACTGTTATTTTGATTTAAAAACTGGTAACCATTATTATTAACGAATTCTAGCTTTGTGGTTTTTATATGCGATCAATCTGAGAGTAGGCACATCATTTTAAATAACAAAATAAACTATAGATTAAAACAATACAACAAAAAACAATATTTCAATCAAAAGAGTCTTTTCAAGTTTGTTTATAATATGCGAAGACTTTTGTGAGCCAAATCTGCAAACTTTCTCATCTGTGAATCACCAGGATTCGCAGGTCACATCTTGTTATGATGCACGTAGTATATTGTAATGTACACATGCATCTTAACAAGATGTGTAACATAAATCAAATGCTGGATAACATCGTGATTATATTACTGTAGATATAATAGTTCTATCTCTTTGGTTCGAAGAGTGATAAGTAAGACTTCAAAAGGTAGATTGGATATGAAAAAATGTACGAATGAAGACTGCATACCAAACAGTCAAGTTTGTTAGCAATTAAGCTTATAATGCGAGAACCGACAGCACACATTCATACAAATACCTACGTCATCGAGTACCTTAATAGGCTTATCTTTAGATCGTTAGCTGACACTTAAACATGTAAAAAAAATCAGGTCTGCCATTTCTGGTCCTGCTGGGTCATGGAAATCCAACTTCAAATGCTTAGAACACCAAGTTCCGGCAAGTTTAGACCTGGCAGACCTTTTAATCTATTATCAGGGACACATTGGCTAATAATGGGCATAGGTTTCATCGGGGTACTCGTTGAGGTAAGTAAATGGTGTAAAGGGCACTTCGTAAGCCTGCCAGGTACTTCCGGCAGGATGTGCGATGGCAGACTAATTTTTTTTTACGTAATTAGTCAATGGTTAACTGTTGCCAGCATTTTCATTAGGGTACCTTATGACGTAATTTTTAAAACAAAAAAACGTCTACAATGTTCTCGGATTTCTATGACCCGGCAGGATCGGAAATGGCAGACCTGTTTTTTTTTACATGTTTATGTGTCTGTTAACGATCAACAGATAGCCTATTGAGGTACTCGATGACGTAGTATTCCTACTGTCGGATCTCGCACTATTATACTATATGAACAAATAAGGTCAGGCCACTTTAATTAAACCCCAGATAATATAAATTAAACTAAACAATCTGTGGGTCACAATCTAAACGCTCACCCGTCGATGCATTAAATAGGTATAAAATCCAATAGCAAATGTACCGAGGCTAATCAAATGCTTGCTTACGTATGCGCTCTGTAATCTGCCATCATTGCCATTCGATATGGTTACGGGCTTGATCCAAATAATGGCCTCTGGTTGCTCTCTTGAGATAAGAGTTACGGCTTTGGAAGCCGACCAATTTCTAATAATATACTGTTGGGGTGAATTACAGATAATCGATATTTAGTGTGAACACGTTATTCAGATTTTGGTTATCTTTACGCCTTTGAAAGAAACCTTTCAGATTCTTAATTTATGAAGATTTATTAGGGATTAAAATTTACATATTTTTAAATAGTGGGGTTTGGCTACATTATGGTATACGGTTATAGTGCTGTCGCCCTGTAAACTTAGTACGGGGGCGGTAGAAAAAATTGTTCTTCCTCACTTTATGGCACTTTTTCATACTTGCTTACTTGTCAAGTGGAGTAAAACCGGGGAAAGACAATTTTGTCTACCATCCATGATAGTTAAGTTGTAACTATCCCAATAGTTAAAATTATTCAGTTATAACACAAGTTTCAAAAACACGTACCAGTTTTAAAATAAGCGACTAGTCTTACTGCACTGCCAAAGCAACGTTCTCTCTGCGTTATTATTCCGCCAAAATTCATAACAGAGGAATGTATTGTAGGTGAATGTTCTTCACCTACATTCCTCCGTTAAGAATTTGATATTCTCTTATCTCTTCGCTTTCCCTCGCATATGTAAATACAGCAGCCATCGCAACCATAACACGGCCTTTGTACCCTTTTCTCTACGAATATTTTCTTTTCATAAAACCAAGGGTTAACAAAAATGTGATACTAGCTTTTATCATTTTAGTCATACATACACTGACACACACACACACACACACACACAGTGCCTTTGTAGTATTATTTTGTGTCATAAATACCCGTTCGGGTAAGTTAGCTCAATTCTCAATTTCCACTTGTTCCTGCTTCGTGTTGGACCTAATTTTGAAAATTAATTTGTCTTTTTGTATGAGCAAAAACGTGTTTATAGAAAATAATTTATTTTTAAATACTTCTGGTTCTCTAAAAATGGATGGTATCGTCGTCTCTACTTGGTGCTACTAAATTGATACTATTGTATTGTGCGAATGCCCCAAACAAAAGTTGTTGACAGAATCATAATAATGTTATGCACAATAAACAAAAGTAGGTACATTCACAGATAATAGGCACTTCTAGTGAATTACTTGCTTAATTTTTGCCACTTCAAGCTCTAAAACCAGTTGTTTATGTGTAAAATGAAATAAAGACACCTACAACAGTGTTCTAACGTATTGCAGATGTCAATAGGCAGCGGTAACCGCTTGCAGTGAGGCAGCTAGCTTGTTTACTATGAATTCATTAAAAAGCTACAAGTACAGAAAAATCGACAGGCAGCATCAATCAGAAACAGCCTCCTTTGTGTAGTTCGGTTGTAATAGACACAAAAGATATCGCCATCACCTCGTTTGTACAAACAGCTCTCGGTCTAGCGCAGGCCGTAATCAAAGCAAGACTAATTGGAAATGGTAATTTGAACCTGCCCTATCTCTGATCTTGAGATCTTAGATCGGAAAGAGTCGTTGTTTATTATGTAGTACAAGCAGTATGGATCATTGAGCAAGTGAATTGATGGAATTCTGGCGGATACAAGAATTATTTACTGGGGCACGACTTTTCTCTTTTAGAGAGAGAGAGAGAGAGAAAGTACAGGTTGGTTTATAATACACGTATTTTATGCTTCGTGAACATGCCAGTTTCCTAGTTCTGCCGATAGCCCGAGCGAGATTCGAATCAAGGTGCGTCCGTTTGAAGTCGCACGGGCCACCGCTGTGCCACACTCACTATCATAGCAAGCATTTCTCTTACTGCTACAATAGTCTCCATGTTTTGCTTACACGTCTCTGAGTTCTATTGGAACTACTAAACAATGGAAACTTCAACAGCAATTTCCAATATTGTCTTCGGAGGAACCCTCTAACTTAGTATGGATGTCGCTAATATATTTTATAATGGAATTCTAGGATGTGTAGGATTTTCCATGTTATCAACGTGCAGTAAAGTTGTTATAATTTTGTTTATTGCTACTGTCACAGATATTTCGTGAATAACATGCAAGTTTCAAGCCACAGCAGTATTGGTATTTTTTATCATGGAAAAACTATAAGAGGAATGCCAATAGACCAAGAAAACAGCGTAGATCAGAAAAAAAACAAAAAACCGGCTTAAAACTAGATGGCGCTGCAAAATGAGCGGGCTACAAGTTTCACTAAAACGCCGTATGTCCGTAGCGCTAATGAGTCACAGCAGCAAGTCAATCGAATTAATTTAAAAGCGCCATCTACTGCGTTTGAAGTAAATTACTGGTGGTCCCGCAGTAGTAACTGTTATCTTAGTCTGTGTTTTTGTTCATTTAAACTACGTTTCGATACTCCTAACGCCATCTTAATGATCACCTTTGAGTTAGTGAAACCGTCTACGCTGTTTTCTTAGTGTATTAGCATTCCTCTTATAGTTTTTCCATGTTTTTATGTAAACGAATGACATGACGAGGTATAAGTCGCATAGTCTACTTATAGAAAAAGATTTGTAGCCTGTTATTAGCTCATTTACTGTTCAAAATAATTTTTTTTTTTTTTTTTTTATAACCTGGACAGACAAACAAGCAGACGGCCCGCCTGATGGAAAGCAGTTACCGTCACCTATAGACACCTGCAACACCGGGGGCGTTGCCGATGCGTTGCCTACCTTTGCAATTATATATTATTGTTATGATTATAAAGTCTCATTGGCCCAGTAATTTCTACCTACAATGCCCTTCAATGTTCATGTCACGTATGAAGAACTGTGGCGACGCTACGCAATAAGAGGTTTTATTTAATTCCTGATGTTTAAATATTAAAAGTCACCAGCAGTTTTGCAACTATATTGCAAAACTGACAACGCCTTAAATACCCAAATTTTCCAAAAGCTTTAACTGTGCATGTGCGATATACTTGATCAAATAGTATTCTTCTTAGACAAAAAAATCGCGGGTTGCATTCAAGCCGGAGGGACTTTGATCCGAATGAATATGTTTTTTTCCCTCATATTTTTTCCTGTAACAGTGTGTCCTGTTACGTAGTTTGAAAGTGACAATGTTCCTTTACACGTTAAACGGATGAATTTGAAAACTGACAAACCTTTTACTCCCCAGGTACCTAATGAATTTTAAATAAAAATGCAATGGCCGCCAAAAATCTTGGAAAATGGCTCACGACTCACGACTCAACGAGATAGAATAGATGTCACAACGCACGTCAAAGAAATGGCGGCAAACAGCAAACATGGCGACGCGGGAGGCAATTATGATAACAACATGGCGTCAACAACTTAACATGGCGGCGGCGTACCGTCCGATATGTTGAAGCTATGACACTCTGAGATTATTACGTGTAGTGGAAGCATTGTTGATAAAAAAACGGTAATGCTCGTAATATAAAATCGCTGGAAAACGAAGATAAACTGTGATAAACGCGCGATGGTGTGAAAAGGTTATAACCTAAAAAGGGACAAACAAGGTTGCATATTCCTTGTTATAAAAAGATTTTAGTGTACAATGTAAGTTAGGAAAAGGTATGGTGTACTTAGAGAGTCCAACAGTAACTTTAAATCTTTTAGAAAGTTTTAGACTTAGTTATTTTACATTAGTGTGCTTTTATTTTTTCTTCTTGTTATAATAGTGTTTTATTTATTTATGGTTACTATTGTGCAAGGTAAAAATAAAGGCAGCAAAAAATAGAATGCCCAAAACAGTTTAAGAAGCAAGTGCGGAAAATTCTGTGGGTATATGCCTATACATAATTAATATCTTGCTAATGATACTGCCGAAGGTACATATTGTTCAGTAATCGGTGATTAGAGTACGTTCCAAACAATTTGCTCCACGCCTACAAGACTTTTCGCTAAAGGATAATTACTTATTACAGTTCTAATTTTATCGTGACAATAAAATTTCTCTCTTTCACTCTACTTTTTCTCTCTCTCGCTCTTAATAAATAGTTGCTTTTTGCTGCCAACATTCTTTAACGAAAATTCGTTGCTTTTACAAAATTAAATCCCGTTGTGTCAATATTGTCGATGCTGTATTGACAATTTTTATGAACTAAAAACCTCTTCTATTTTATGTACCTAGACTTGGTCATCTGCAACTATGCTTACAATTAATCTATAACTTTTACTAAAAGCAGTTTAATGATAGTCTAAACTAAACTCTAATCAACCAACCAGTCAACAGAGCACCTAAGCAGCATTAAGCATTAATTGTAACAGTAATTACAGTTTTTAAAACGTTCAAACAACTCTTATGTACTCAGTCCCTGAAGGTGAAAGTCCAATTCATTATCCTAAAGAACACTCAACATAATAAATTTAGTCCAAAACCATCATAGAACAAAAGAATTCGCCGACATTGTCTAATGAGAGCACGCGAAACAAAACAGATGAGACGTTACGGCAACTAATCAAATTAATATGGATCCCAAACTGTGAACTACGGGTGTGAGGTCAAACAGTTGTTGAAATACCTAAGGAACTTGAAATGCCGTAGTTTCTGTCGCCTCCGAAGTCAAATACTTGACACATTAGGGGTTGTTAACAAACATTATTAGAATTTTTTTGTTGGAGACTAATAATATATGTAATTACTTTGTTATACCTAAGTATAGATTAGTCCTCCACCTCACCCCTCACTAGGTGGACAGACGATCTGGTGAAAACCACGGGGAGCCGATGGATACAGAAGGTGAGCAGCCGCTCAAAATGGCGCTCACTGGGAGAGGCCTATGTTCAGCAGTGAAGTCTTTGAACTGTTGATGATAATGATGATAGATTAATCATTAGCCGTTTCTATAGGTTGGTTATGATTTTACGTTAACTTAATTTAGTGGATATGCAATTCACACACCACAGAAAAAAAGATCGCGCTTACATCTATCAAAATATAGCGAAATAATTATTTACCTACTGATTTGTAAGACAATAATAATTATGGCCATACGTTAGGAGCTGTTACTAAATAATAAACGGAATGCAAGCTACATCAATATTAAAGAATATACGCAATTCAAATTGCATCAAAAATTTGATATAGATTAGCATATTGATACTTTTATGTAGTTTATGCATTGCGTATTTGGTTTTGATAATTTGTAGCAAGGTTCCCATTTTAACTGTTTGGTTTTATTCTATTAGGCCGTGCGTCATTTACTAATTAGTCTTTGGCTAGGTTAAGAATTTGTATCTTGTCTGGTTTTGGCAAGATCCCAGTGTTGTCGCTTGCTAGCTTGTTAATTAAAGATTTATGGAGTTCTAATAGGTAAA
This sequence comes from Ennomos erosarius, assembly GCA_963580505.1. Classification (NCBI taxonomy): domain Eukaryota; kingdom Metazoa; phylum Arthropoda; class Insecta; order Lepidoptera; family Geometridae; genus Ennomos; species Ennomos erosarius. The sequence continues at coordinate 9,528,562 of OY756993.1, read as the reverse complement.
CTTATCACGTACTTAATAATATGTGAAATCCTTTTGCATTCTGTAATTAGACACCAGTCGGCATAGTCGAAAAAACATGATAACGCAATATGATTATATTTAGGAAACATTAGAATATACTGGGTGTAATTGAATTCATTAGCATCCTTTGAAACTAGGTACCTACTCCTGATACCGGTCACGTGTGGACCAAAATTTTTGAATCCTAACACATAGGGTAAGCAACGCATCAGTGGCACGTCTAGTATTACAGATGTCCATAGGCTACGGTGACCTCTTCCCATCAGGAGGGCCGTATGCTTGTTTGCTACCTATAGTTAAAAAAAAAACATTGGTTTGGTAATAATAATAACTCCGAAACATGGAATAACTTACTTAATCAAATGCTACAATACAAAATTTAGTTAAAATAATGAAGTACTGTTTTCAATTAGTACATACAAGGTACAAAAACGTTTAAATGTATCAAAATCGCCCGTGCCAACTGCGTTAGGCGCCGCGGCAATCTTCGTATTTTTCAATAAAAAGATTGTCATTTACACTCTTTACTCTTTAATAATTCAACTTAATTGATGTATTATCATGGGCTCAATTTATGCTAATGAATTAAATTACATCCTGTATATTAATATAAAAACAAATTGATCAAAGAATAATAATAGATGACGCAATCCTGCTATAGTTACGGCAACGAGCAAGTGAAGTGTAACTTAGAAGGTAGCGAAGATCTCGAGTCTGTATGAAAGACTACTAAGGTTTAGGGTAATGGATTAGCTGAGAATTACATCATAATTAATGAGACATTAATGATATTATAATATCACAGAGTTGTGATTTCGCACGTCAGTGTCCGATCGTTTTTGGGCATAATATTATCATGATGAGACCGGTTGTTTCATGATGAGGTCGGGTAATTTAATCATGTGACCGAGTCATTTTATGATGATTAGGCCATTTAATAAACACTGCCTTTTTATTATATTACAGTTTAGAATAAGTCAAGGGAAAAAATTGAGTTGGCCGTGATGAATTAGAAAACCATCGTCTTCCCGGGCGTAGAAAATACTTTTTTTCGTGAAATGGTACCATTTATTGACATGGAATGACCGATTTCATCATGATATACCCGAATATAATGACAGGATCCGACATTTATATGCTCCAAAAAAATCTATAACGTTGCGCACAGATAATGTTCATATACTTAAATATATAAAATTGTTATTATTATAGCAAGGAGCTGAAAATTTTCGAGTACCACGTGAGATAGATACATAGATAGATCAACTCTTTATTGTACACCTTAAGACAACAAAAATTACAATGGAGAAAACTTAATTAACTTATTCGTACAATAGGCGGTCTTATCGCTTAGAGCGATCTCTTCCAGACAACCATTGCGTTGGTAGGATATTAGTAGCTAAGAGTTTGGGGCTTCGGTGTACAGGCATAAATCAAGAACATAAAAACATAAAAACTAATAATAGAATGATACATGATAATAGCATTACCACAATTTTGGTCTACTTACAACATAGTGCTAAATAAAAATATATATATACAAATAATAAACATACATCAAAAATAAATACTATAATATAATATAAATATATACCAAAATCAATAAACATACATATATATCAACCGACTTAATTTACCAATATTATTATGATTGGAGTTATAGAACCAACTACCAATACCTTACTTCATGCCGATTTGCGATAAGTAGAAATCTTTTACTTTATCTTTGAAGATTTGCAGTGACTCAGAGTGCCGTATTGATACCGGCAAACTGTTCCAGAGGCGAACAGATTCTATAGTGAAAGAGGCATCATAAAAAGAAGATGTATGAAGAGGCATATGTAGAAGAAGAGTTTTGGTCGACCTCAACGTGCGGGAATGCTGAGCGTGAGCGAACCCGAATCTTTCTTTAAGATAACGCGGGGACAAGGGGTTGAACAGTATACTATACAGCAGTGAGAGAATACGAGTATTCCGGCGAAGGCGTATAGGAAGCCACTTGAGCTTGTGACGAAAATTGGAAACGTGGTCATATTTGCGTAAACCAAATATGAACCGGATGCAGAAATTTTGAAGGCGCTCAAGTTTATTTAGCTGGTCCTCCATAAGGTCAGGATAGCAGACGTCAGCGTAATCTAAGATGGGAAGCAAAAGGGATTGTGCAAGCGTAACTTTAGTAGCAGTTGGAAGGAAATTCCGGAGTCGTGAGCTGCGCTGAATAAAAAAATGCACAATAGGTTGCTAATTATGCAGGTTATGTGGCACCTTACCAGGATTCATCTGATATAGTTTCTTAACATAATAAAAGAATAGACAAATGGGCAATGGGCACTTCAGGAAGTGGACGAATTAGGATTTGAAGGATTACAATTTGGAAAGAATATGCTGTAGGAGTGGACAAATTAGGAAGATGTCAATTTTGAAAATGGACAATTTAAAAAGTGGCCCAAACCGACCGAGGTATACAACCAAAAACTATGTCTTACAATAATACTTACCCAGATTCATAATAAATAGTATACGCAATTCGAAAGTGAACATTATCTTCAATTACTATTAGTAAGTGTAATCCATACGAAAAATTTTAGTCGGTATGAATTTTCACAAAACCTTTTTGAGAGACTTGTAAGTCTCAAAGTTTTATGAACGTTAATAACGTTTAAGTACTACACACTAATATATAGAAGCTCCTGTTAATTAGCTAAATTTAATAACGCTTATTATATTCTTTTGAGCAGCACTATGGACTACAAAGCGGTTGGTTAGGTCTAAAACAAGTCTAAAACAGACGATAACGTAGTAAAGCAATAAGCACCTTCGTGATTCTGCTTTCTATCTAATTCTATCTTGTGATCAAGGAAGTTTTAAGTAGAGGTATAGTATACTTAAAACTTCCTTGCTTGTGATAAAAAACCCAATGATAGATTCAAGGAATTGCTCTATGGTTCCTTTGTTCTCCGTTTGTGAAATTGATCTACATTACGTAATGAGTTTTTGACTATTATAATTATAAATTGTGATGTAAATCTAGTATTGAATGAATGTAGTTGTTAGTAGCTTTTCTACTCTATAAGCATCGCTGTAATCGCAATAAAAACGTTATGTCCTTCGTTTTTAGTTCATTCCAGATTTATGAGCTTTCTTTAGATTTTCTCATCTAATGTTAATTATTAAATTTAAATGATAAATTAGCCATAGCAAATAGACGGCTAGATTGTAATATAATTAGAATGCTCAATTTTAATTAGGTACTCTTATAAGTAGTAAAAAAATTTAGGTGGTTCTAAATTCTGTAGTTTTATAAAACTAAGTATTCTTCTATTCTGATGAAATATTCTTCTATGATGATGATGATTCTTTTATTCTGTTATATCATTACAAAGAAAGAGAACACTACAGACACAGACACTTTCAGAGTACTAATAACTAAAAGCACTTGTGACAAAAATAAAATGACATAATATTCTTATTGTATCATCATTATCATTGTCATCATTATCACCATCATCATCATGTTGACTGGTCTCTCGAATAATGCAATAAAAATGTAAAACTAAGGAGAAAGTTTTTAAACTGACTGGTGAAACATCTAAGTCTGCATTTTCTCAGACAGAAACCTACTAATTTACTAACTGAATTTGATTTGATTAGTACTAATTCTAGTGATATTTATGAAGGCAACAAGTTCAAGCATTATTAGTTTCTATTCTATCGTTCCAAAGCGCAGGCTTTGTCTATTTCTTGAAGAATATTCGTGATCCTAACTACAACTACGGAAAATTTTCTATAGGACTAACTCTCTGGTTTCTCGTGCATATTGTTAAAATTATACTCGTGTCAACAAAAAAATCTGGAGCACTCATTGGTTGCCCGTTGATCATCGGCTGTCTTCGACCAATGAGCGTTCAGTATTCTGAAGTTGACATTAGTGTAACTTTAAGAAACGTACGAGGAACGGGGTAAGCGCTCCTGTTACCGACCCTTTTCTAATATTTTTATAAGGCACCTTTTTCAGTTGGTTTACAAACTGGTTTTAATGTATTATTGACGTTTTAAAACAAAATTGGGTCCACAAACGACAAATAATATAGGTACCCTTAATTACATAACATTATAAGACTTTATATTGCAAAAAATATTATGTAAACATTAGCCAACGCAAAAATAAAGTTGCAGTCTTGTAATGATATTTTTTGATCTGTAATACAACTTTCTATACTTTATAGTATTACTATATCAAAAAATATTATATTATATTATATTCTTTAAAAATACCATACCAATTATTATTATGGTATTCTTGACATTAATAATTATAATTTATTTACCACCAGAATTTGCGCTACACTTCCAAGTAGGATTTTTTTAAACAAATATTTTAAAATTTTCGATCACGAACATCCATGTTATATTTTCTATAGCAAGCCAGTCGATCTCTAATCACATTCAGTTTCTAACAAACCAACTTACTTTCAGGTCTAAACGTCACTCGGTCTGAAATAATAAAAAACTACGTTAATTTCTACATTAAAACTGCCCTCACACTACTTAATAACTATTTAACTTAATTAAAGAATATCAAAATCAGTAAAAAAAACATTACAACCGCTATTTTAATCACTACTTACCTAAATATCTATGAATATTCTATACAATATGTAATATATTTGCATGAGTTCATTAATTGAACACTAGTTAAATCTAGTTCGTTCTAGTTACCAACCAATTTAATACATTCAAGTCATTTGTAGTGTGTATTTTAATCTATGTTCAATTCCCTATCTCTACCCTAATTTATGTAAGTAGCTTTATTTTCTGTGAGTGTATATCTGCGTTGTTTTCATAAACAATAAACAATTTAGAAAAAGACGGTGACATAATAATATAAAGCAATTAGAATGAGTATTGTAATATAATAGGTAAGTATTTGTTTCGTTGATTTAACCTTTGTTGTTAACTGGTTGTAAAAAGTTAAAAAATACAACATTTAGGTTAAACGAAAAAACAGTTGAACGAAACGTATTTTTCTTTGCAAGGCAAACTTAGTTGACGTTACATAAGTTTGTTAAACTTGTGTCAACTTGGCACCAATTAATATAGGTTGCCTGCTGATCATCAGCTGTCTTCAACCAATGAGCGCATATTTCATTCGTTGACTTGTCTCGAGTTTCACAAACGTACGAAAACCAGTGACTAGAGAGATAAGTGCATACATAGTATCTGCCAAACTTTAGTGCAGACGGGCATTAGAAGCAGAATCATATATTGTGTCACTTACCTTAATGGTTGAAAAGATCAGGACCGGTACATGAAACAAAACAATACAAAATGAGTATGAATTAAATCCTTTGAAGATTTCCATTTGAAACGGTTTAATTTATACATCAAGTTAGGATTAAAAATTTATGATTTATACCAAAATCGCCTGCTTAGAGCAATCAACAGACTCATTTAAATGTAAAGGAATATTCCCAGTTCGTGATTCAAAAGAGACGTTCCAGAAATGTATGCAGTCTGGGCCATCTAATTGTGTACCTACGCCTTAAGGCCCTGAATGCTCCCAAATCGACTATTTTGAACGTGATTATCTCAAAACGTAAACCATTTACAGGATTGAAATAAATGCACGTTAATACTGGTCATATTTTCTTTCCATCTACCGAAACCGAAACACGATTACGAAAAGTTTTCTCGATTGAAAAAAATCGTGAAATGACCTCTAAAAAATTATTCAAACGTCCTAAAATGTTACATTATAATCAGACACCCCATAAATAAATAATAATAATAAAATAAGAAATAAATCATAGTGATAAGCTATGTTTCAATGCATCCGTTTATTAGCTTATTTTTTTTATAACAATAAGCATTTCTTTTATAACTAATTATTTGTACCGAAAAATGGAAAAGTCGAAGTGCAACGCAACGTAATCGCCATATTATTGCTATGCATAAAGCGACCCTATAAGGTACGAAATAAGTTTCAAGTTTGTCTGCTGTAATAAACGTGCTCGCATCGGGTCCTGTCAGGGCCTTAATATAAAATCAGCTATGATTATTTTCGAAACGTTTTGTAGGTCACCATCATCATCATTAACAGCCTGAAGACGTCCACTGCTGAACATAGGCCTCCCCAAAGTGCGCCACTTTGAGCGGCTGCTCGCCCCCTGCATCCAGATGCTGCTGCTGTTTTGTAGGTGCTGCCCTTTTAATATAAAATATTTAGTTCTTTTTTTGGCTTAAACCAAAATTATAATGTACATGTATGCAACATTAACCCTCGATTTCTCAATCTTTTGTTAAAACTAATCGCGTGTAAACTTAATAGTATTGAACGCTCATTGGTTGCCTATTGATCATCGGCTGTCTTCAACCAGTGAGTGTTTAAGGATCAAATATTATTTTTCAGCCATTTAAGGGTGCTATTATGATTATCTTTCTCGGATTTTTCAAAATTTTCTGTTTTTTTTTTTGAGATACTGCACTAGATATCCTATTTAGGAATATCTCTTATTTCATTTACATTCAAAAATAACTACATTTTTGTAAGTAGGTATTATTAGTCTTTAAAGGCGTCCTGTAGTTTCACCCCATAAATATATACTCGTGTAACCATGACAACTTATAGTTTTCCAGGACATAACCCGTTTAACCACGACCTAGTTTCTAGGACATAAGTATTATCCTATATTGACCCGGCTAATAACAACAACCAGTGTGCAAAATTCAATCAGATTAGCTGTTTTAACGTGAAAGCTACGCAAGAAAACAAACAGATAGGTAACGTTTAATTTTATTTATAGTTAGGACGTAGGATTAGTAAAAATAAATGAATATACCTTTACGGGCGGCGTAAACTTATTGGAAAAGTAAGAAAGATTTACAAAAATAAATTGAAATAGTAAAAAGATGTATAAAATGGTTTATTAGGTCCATATAAAATACAACACAAGAAAACCCAACAGTATTACAATTCAAAAGAAAATACTTCAAGTGCTTAAACTTTTACGAATCATTTTTATAGCCACTCTGAATATTTCAACGAAGTAAAAAAAGCTTTAACTTTTCCGGGGTACACAAAACCTTTGCAAATAGTCACGGTCAAAGGAATTGTAATATACTGACCCGAAACACATAAACCTTTGTTTTACCACAAATCAAAATGTTCGAGGGGCCTCAACTTTCAGAGAAGTGAGCCAAAGCCCAGAGGGAGGCTAAGTTTTATTTATAGTGAAGTAATAAACTGTTCTAAGCTAGGATCGTAAAAACTGCACTACAAGGCTGCCTTTTGTTCCACTTTACTGCGACCTTCCTGTATGACGAGTTTGTACTTTTTACTACTAGCTAGATAGGTTTCTTGAAATGTGTTTTTAAGTTGGGGAAGAGTTACGAACCTTCGACGTTTAAAATAGTGAACTAGGCAAAATAAAATAGATAATGTCACTTCAAGGCCCCACTACTTTCCTTCTGTAACTTTCTAATTTCTAATTAACTTTGACCAAAAATCCATATTTGCAATTAGGTAAACGCAATTGTTTTCCTATGCTATTAGAATATGCCCGAACAAAATATTATGTAAACAACCACTGCGAATGGAACGTTCATATAATTTCAATCAAACTACGTTCGACAGGTTCTTTTGATCATCAAATGTCGTAGTTACCCATTAAAACGGTTTATTGTGACGCTTGATACTTTTTGGTTACATCACAATTAGTCAACAGTTATTCCGTAGGTAAAATAAATGTTCTTATCTCTAAAAAAAAACGCGACGTCGAATAAATAAAGCTTATTGCACTGGCAATGTGATCATGCTTGACGTAACGATAATTTTAAGTAGGTAACCCTTGGAGCTCGATCTTTGTGTGTACTTGAGTTTTTTGTAAGCGATGGAGGCGACGATGTGGCGCCGGCATTTCGCCGTTCGCCCTACTTACCACCCTCGGTCGGGACTATGTGATAAGGTATCGCGATTTTGTATGGAATATGGAATTACTCTAGATCCCATATCTAGAGTGATATCCATGATGTTCAGCTGTAGCGTAATTTCCAGCTAATTTTGGTAATACAACTACAACGTTAAGGATTTACAACCAACTTCAAAATAGTTCTCCTATTTTGAAGGTTTTCAATTATGTCTAATTTTTTTAGTTTTTTTTTTGTTTTGCACAACATATTCTACGTCATTTATAAACCAATTTAAAAACTATTTTTTATTTGAAAGGATAGGTAAGTATTTTTAGATTTGGTTCAATGTGCATTTTATAGTTTTGAGCACATTGTCTAAAGTGAATGATGCCCAGAGCATTTTGCCTATAACGCGAATTTACTAACCATCATTGCCTAAACTTTTATCTAAATCAGTTTATTAAGTTATAATAACTAGAAAAATATATAGAAGGCCTATATAATGATCAGACGTCTTCCGGCAGTTTAATGTGGGGGTGTGTTTGTATGTGTGTTTGATGTGTGTTGCTATATTGTTGTTTCAGCCTTGAATTGTACCACGCAATCTTCGGCGACGAGGGCCGCGGCTGCCTCATCGTATAAACACTCAGTTTATATGTAAATTGTATCCCTCGTTCACCAAGACGCCGCGAATGTCGGTGACATCTTACTGTATTGAGACATACATTGACACAACTTGTAAACCTTAACTTTATAGAAACACTTCATAGAAACGTTCATCACGCACACGAGAGAGTTGGCATATGTAATAGCATCCTGGCCTCACCTCTGTCTGAGGAAGCCAGAATGCTAATAAGATTCTATTCATTTTTATTTTAGTTTTAGTTTCTTCATGCTCGTTTGATTATTGTTATTTACAAATAGATTATAATACGGGGGTGACATAGTCACTCAGTGACAAAACCCCTTTCTAATAAATAAATATAAAAAAAAAAAAACTTTATAGAACAACACTTCATAGAAACGTTCATCACGTTTAGAGCTAGTTAGGGCTGAAACTGCGTTAGACCCGGTTTCCACCAAAGCGGAGACGAGAAGAGACGAGAGGAGATTTGTTTTGAATAGCAAATCAGATTTAATCTATCTATTTTCTATCTATCTCATCATTTATGCCCAATCCTTAAGCTTAAGTAAGTTAAGTATAAGTAGTTTCGCAAACACGTATAATTAGTATACCTTATACTTGGTAAGCCATCATTTGAATACCGAATGTTTTTCAATATCAAATAGGGTACCTATTAAAATAGGGTACGGTCAATATGTAAACGAATATATCAAAACGGGAAGCGAAACAAAGTTACGGCGCAAGTATATAATTTTCCTATAACGGCGTTATATGTATGTTACATTATGATATGTTGTTAAGGTTGAGTAATAGCTTATTTATGTAATGAATTTTGCCCTGCAGGCGGTAAAATTAAATTGAGCACGATAATAGCCTGTAATAATGTAGGTACATGCATAGTTGTTGTGTCGCCTGGCACGAGGGACACGAACTTAGAATGTGAACTGTGAATTTTAAATATTATTTACCGACTGTACCTCATGAAAGTTTGTGTCGATTTATCGGTCTATGAATTTTGATTTACCTAAAGCCGCGTTTTTACTTTTAGGTACTTACTTTGTTGATCATGTGGGACTCACGTTAGATTTTTACAATTTTATCCCCTGGAGTGTATTTTAACAAACTTTTCGTTGTTCTTCATAGTTTAAAATGAAAGCCTTTTTAAATTTATCGTGGTAAATGTAATAAAATTCCTTTCTATTTTAGCAAAAATCTGTGCTTGGTGACGTCGTGAAGGGCGGTAAAGACCAGCATGATAATCATTATATAATAGAGTAGCGTTCTTATTCTTATTGTGAATGGGGGTCGGATAAAGGCCGACACTGACATCCCGATTGTGGCGTTTTGTGCATTTCCCCCCGCCAGCCCAGTTACCCACGCCAACCTATAAACTTCTTGAAATATCGGAGCACAGCCTTGGTATATATAGAACAGAATAGGGTAGGGTTTCACTAGGTGGTAGGACTTTTCTGCAAAGTTCGTCTAGGTACCACCGCTTTGCCAGTTATTCTGCCGCCAAGCACTAGTGTGCAACCACTACTGTGTTCCGGTTTGAAGGGCATTGTAGCTAGTGAAATTACTGGGCAAATGAGACTTTATGACCTGATTACACAGTGTAGTAATCTGATTACTAGACTGCGTGATGTCTCAGAATGACGTGCGCAGTGCAGTGTCGCGCGAAACTTTATTATTTTAAAGTTCCGAGTGACACTGCAACTGTTATGGGCGGCCGTATTGCTTAACGTCAGGTGAACGACCAGCTCGTCACGTCATTCATTCTCATAAAAAAAAAGCGTAGTCATCCTTACCATCAGGTGCTACAGTGGTCGAATTCTATATATACATTATTAAAAACAAAGTAGTATTAGTTCAATAAAAATGTGTGATACGTGTGGCTTTTGATGAGTTGGTACTAATGGCAATACTATTCTAATAAACTTTTAAATCGCAAATCAATTGCATAGCAATTTATGAACAAAAACTGAGTGCTGAGAGGATTAAAAACCACCCCAGTAAAAAAATTCAAACACAATTTTACTCAATAAACCGCCCAAAAACCCCGAGCAGTAAATTTAAACTTATATGACACATTTACTACGTACATAAAATTTATAATGATAATCAGCATTTTATAAGCGTGTTTGTGTTGTGTTAATGGCGGAGTAATTAAGTTACTGTGGTGTAATATAAACATAATAATGTCGGTACGTAAAGTAAACAAATTATGAAAGCTAGGGTGACATGGTGCTTTGCTTTGCAAGTATTGGATGGAAAATTTCGATATAGGGAGGTACTTAATTAACGTGACAAAAGAGTAGCACGTTGTATTGTTGCGGGTCCAATGATCTACATACGGCGGAGACCAAATACAGCTTTTATGCTTGTGAGGTCTCAATAGAGAGCTTTGGAAAACTGTACTGAGCTTAGCTGAAAATTTGAAGCACTTCGTTAGAAACTACTTGGTGGAGAGGGATTATTAAAAGTTCCCGCATTAAATGGGGTAAATAGCGAGTTAAATATGTAGGACACCTTTTTAGGAAGACTGGAAAAATGAACGCTCTTGTTACCGTCTTTTTTCCTGTAGTATTGCCAAACACCTACATAGAATAGAAAGGGGGTAATAAAGGTTAGAACCCGCACCAGCCTGGCCCCTGGGTTCAAATTCTTAAAAGTACCGCATTTTCAGTATTTCTAACTTCCTGCTATCATGGGGTCCCATCAGGTACAAACGAAAAATAGCCCGAAAAAAATGTAGTAATCGTGTCTAGAGAGTTACTAGTTAGTGTCCAGTGTATTCATTTGGCCCAATACTTCGCTAACACGCAATAAATATCGCTTGATAATTTTGCGTTATGCAGATATAAAATTATTCGTAAAATAGCCCGCGTTATTCCGTTGTATGGGATGAAACATCTGTACTGTAGCTATTATATTATTATTATCTGGGCTGCTATCTATAACGCGTAGGTACTTATATCCAATGCTTATACATTTTTATTGATACACCATTTCTACCCAACTTATAGATGGTCTGATGACTGCGTCATCGATACAAAGAATTTTGTTTACAAAAGTTACGTCATGTTTATAACGCAAGGTCGAAATTGGCATGTTCCAGGAAATGTTCAGTGTTTGCAGCCTATAAACCTGTTCAGTAGATTATTATTTTCATGTCTAGAAAATCTTTAGTGTCTAGACAGGTTGTTTATGCGAAAGGAACGAACGTCAATATCGATTTGTTATAATCCGCATTGTTGAACTTGGTTTTCGTTAATGAATTTGAGTTTAATTCAAATAAAGAAAATGTTGAAATAAAAGTTGAATTTTTTACCTATCTATTAGAAATAGGTATGGAATTGAATAAGAAATTTGATAAAAATTAGAAAATTAAAGCTCCTGCGGAAATTTGGGGAAAACTTGATAAATAACAGTGCGCCTCATTGTATAAACAAATAAACACAAAGAGCGAGTGTAGAAACACCATTTTGTGACACTGGTTAAAAGCAATCACTTGGCGGTCGGCTGACGGACGCGGACGTCCGTAATTTCCGCCGTCATTCTGATCGGGCTTTGCTATACATGCATAGGTAGGTATACCTACCACTTAATTTTAAACATCAGAAAAGTGATTTCGAATAGCTACGAAATTAAGAACAAAAAAGTTTAAATGAAAGGTTTTACTGATGAGATTTAAGTTCACAAACAAATTGTAACTTTAATGACTTTAGCGTTTCTTTACGGGCAATATGCTTTTATTACTCAAGCTAACTACTACAATAATAAAAGCTAAACTAAACTAAAACTAATTACACTACACACTAACTAGCTACACTATACCTACTACAAAGAACATATGGACTGTATAATAGACCGCGATTGACAAACAATGTATATACATATAACATTGCAACATCCGTGACTACGAATGGCAATAAAAAACCTTTTAAAATATCGTAGCATCTCGTAGCATCTCGTAGCGATTTCGTAGCGACATGAATGTTTTACTTCCGAGCTGTGCAATAAAAACAGCAGAAATATGAGGTTTTACATCGATGAACTGGAAGACGCAGCGTAGGCCGGCCCCCACTAGGTGGACCGACGACCTGGTGAAAGCCGCGGGGAGCCGATGGATGCAGGCGAGCAGCCGCTCTAAGTGGTTAAATCGCATTCAAAATACCCCCTGATAAGAGTCCAAAGTGGCATTTTATGAGAGAGGTCTGTATTCAGCAGTAGACGTCTTCCGGTTGATGTGAGTATGGGGTCTCATCAGGTACAAACGAAAAATAGCCCGAACGTGAAAAAAATGTAGTGATCGTGTCGCAAGCGTTACCAGTTAGTGTCCAGTGTATTCATTTGGCCCAATACTTCGCCAACACGCAATAAATGTCGCTTGATAATCTTGCGTTAAGCAGGATAAAAATTGTAAAATAGCCCGAGTTGTTCAGTTGTATGGGTTGAGGCATCTGTACTGTAGGTATTTATATTTATATTATCTGGGATGTGAGTAAAAAAATACAACCAAATTGAGAGCCTAACCCTTTTACGAAATCGGTTGAAAAGCCAGAGCAGGAGCAAATTAAACATAATTAATCAGAAATCATAAAGTCGTTAGAGATAATTAATAAACAAGAAACTAGGCTCCTTTCAAACTAAAAAGGTCAGGTTAAATACAAGTATAACCCAATTTCCCGAACATTATTCAACGTAAGATAAATCCGTCAATAAATAAATCACTCACACTAATCAATGGTGAAATTAGAAAACTTCTACACCCTGATTTAGACCTTACGTCTTTGGCTTACAGTTCAGTATGCAACATGTTAATTTCAGTCTTGCTTTTCTGCTGTAACCCATATTGATAATGAATGAAGATTCATTGTAACAGCTTGCTCACCTAGTGAAGCAAAATTTTTGTTTTGTTATTAAGATTTTTTTGATAGTATAAGAAGTTATAAGTTGCGGTGAGCATATATTTTAGCCGAGTTTTTTTAACATGTGCCGGCTTTTTTAGGCTTCATAGGCTTGCTTTTGACTACTATCTCACCTGATGAGAAATGACGATGCGGTCTAGGATGTAATACGCTTGCCTAAAAGTAAACTGTTTACTCTCCGGTTGAAGACCCCATAAGGTTGTCGTTTTCGGGAAATACAGAGCTTCATTCTTCGTTTATATATTGCTCATATCGCTCTTTTAAAGTTTTGATTCAATTTCCACGTGTTAATCACGTGTAAATAAAACTATTCCGACAGAAAAGTATAATTTACGCGATGATAACAGGCAAGCTTTACTGTTTATCCATTAGATCAGTAAGCTCTTGAAAAACAAATCAAGCGTGGGTGAAATTAGTTTATTTAAATAATCGCATTAAAAATAATATCCGGCTTCAATAGTATTTTTATAATACCACGAAAGGCATAGCTCATGATTTATTTTTTACAAGGCAAGCACGCTAAATATGACAGTCTAAAAACTCTTAGCACAAGGTAGTAACAAAATATAAAAATGGAATGAAATAATAATAATAATGTCCAACGACGACGCAGCGTATGATGCGACCGACGCGACGATGTGTAAAACCGCGGGAAGCCGATGGATGTAGGAGGCGAGCAGCCACTCAAAGTGGTGCTCCCTGGAAAGCCGATGCTCAGTCAGAAGTAGACGTCTTCAGGCTGTTGATGACGATGAAAGTGAAATAAATAAGTACAATATATAGGTATAATCAATGTATATTTCTACTATTAAAACTTTCGTAACACAGTAAAAGGATGAAATAACCGTAATGAGGCCAGTTAAAAGTAGCTTAATTCACCGAAATTATGCTTGTTTACGTCTTTAATAAAGACCTTGAAAACAAAACACAAACCATGTTTAAGCTCCTCAAAGAGAAACGAAGATAATTGAATTTAAGCTTCGAACACACAGCTAACTAGCATTACAAAATAGAAAGTTATATCTATTCAAAGAAACATAATGTTTGTGACGGCAACTGCGAAGGTTCCTGGGAGGTGGCACCGGAAGCCCGGCCCCGACACGATTCCGGCGCGGTACCGGTGCGAGCAATTAGACCCCTAGCACTGTAATTTTGCAAACAGTGTTAAAGTTACAAACATTTTGAAAAATGATCCAATATTAAGCTCTATTCAAACCGGTTCGTTGTTTGTACCACTGTGGGTAGCGGTAAAAACTACGCAGTATTTTGTATGAAGTTCCGTTCAAGTTTCGCTCTATTCACGAAACTTCGACACAAAATGAGGTCCCGCGCGGTATGTACCGATTCCCACAGCGGTACCATACAAATAACGCGCCGGTTTGAACAGGGCTTTAAGGTACCTTCCAAAACTGTAGACTTATTAAGAAATGTCATTAAAATGTAAAAGCTTTTCATTTCTCATTAGTGTATTAATTAAGATACCGTGATAATATTTTTTTCTGTCTCTTGATTCGTTTTGTAGCACGAATACTTCTTTTTTTGACACGAGTATGATATTATTTTTTATGAAATAATATAAGTACCTAGTAGATTTTCTGTTCATGGGTTATAGAATAAGTTAGATTATATGTTCCTCTACATATATTAAGAAAAAGACGCCTCTTGTGGTGCTATCGCCTTCAAATTTAATGCTATTTAGTTACTAACATTACTCAAAAGCTAATAACATTTAAAAAACATATTTTTCCCACAAAAAAACTATGAAAATAGCACATTAGCTCAGATAATATAATACCTACAGTACAGATGCCTCATCCCATACACCGGAATAACGCGGGCTATTTTACGAATTATTTTATTTCTGCATAACGCAAGATTATCAAGCGACATTTATTGCGTGTTGGCGAAGTATTGGGCCAAATGAATACCCTGGACACTAACTAGTAACTCTCAAGACACGATTACTACATTTTTTTCAAGTTCGGGCTATTTTTAGTTTGTACCTGATGGGACCCCATGACATTAGTAACTGTTAATTGGATTTATACCGCTGCCGTGCGCTTCACGCCGGAATATACCGGCAAAATGCGGATGTTACCGGTTATATTCAGCTTTAAGTGGAAAATTTGAATACAATAGAAGTTGGATTGGACAGGATATTGTAGACGTGATTCTAATACAACACAGATTTTACCGATGATCTGGTGAAGACCGCGGGGAGCAGATGGATGCAGGAGGCCAGCCGCCACTCAAAGTGGCGTTCTAGGCCTATATTTAGTAGTGAACGTCTTCAGGCTGATGATGATGACAAATTTTATCTGCGAAGTCAAGTGCTCTTTCCCTAGTGGTTTATTTTAGTGGTAAGTTTCTTTAAATATGGTTGAAAAACATTCTGTAAATATTATCCAAAAATACCTGTTAATCTACAGCTGAATCAAAAGCTGCTATTTATCAGCTCTAATTACCAAAAATTATCTTATCAACGGCTATCGGCTAATCGTGTAATAACAACCCTAACAAAACAGCCGTTATCACGATACCCAATATTCATAAAACTAAATGTTTGTTCATACAAGTGTGAAACACGGCCTATTGAACTGTGAAAGGATGGGCTTCAGTAAATCAGGAATAGGGCACGGTCCAGTCTCGAGGGGCAAGCGGTATCGCCGTTGATTTAGAAGAAACTAGATAGAGTTCGCGATCATAATTGCGTGTTGCTGCGTGGAGATTTTTAAGAGTACTCTGGACTTTATTATACTTGACATGCGGTTCCACCCTGCATCTTTTTAAGTCACCGCGTTCATACATGTATAGGGATGACTGGCACTGTATAAAACTATACTAAACTCTCATCTTAACGTCATTATTGATATTGGATTTTTAAAATGATGTTCATTATTTTTAAAACCATAGAAATATATTTTAAAACCATGTGATTTAATTTCACAATGATCGCGGCCAAAATGAAGAACTTGGTGATGAATGAAAATGACAATAAAACTCAGTGTCAATGAAACGAGAAATAAGATTTCATAAAGTAGTTTTTGTTACGTTTTAATAGTACTTACAGGATATTTACCGTGATTAGAATCATTTTAGAATTCCCGATATTTCGGCACAGTTACATGCACTATTAAAAACGTAGTAAACAACCGTGAAAGTTTAAAACAGTGTAGTTTTTGTTGCCTCAAATTGCTCCGCGTTAACTACTTCTGGTTTCTTCAATAGCTTGAGGGTCTAGCAGACCAATTATGCACATCACTTGGATGCCTCGAATAAGGCTCGAATAGATACCGGACATAATATTCTAAACCTCTTGATATTATGGTTGCGGTTAGTCAGCCGTGAATTGTTATGATTAGGTTCGTTGGAGATTTGTGACCTAATTTTATATGAAAGATGCCAATGCTAGTTGATAAATTGTGTGGTAAATTATGGTCTACGCTTTCTTCATGTGAGACAACGCCTTTATCCCAGCAGTGGGAACGAATTGAGGTGAAAACGATGGTAACCAAAGATTTAATTGATTGATAAAAGATTGGGCATAAAAAAAAACAAATAAAACGTTGTAATCTGACGTTAAAATATTGTTATGTAGTTATTGTAGATACTAGTTTTCTATCAAAAAGATCTTGCAAGCACAATAAGCATTTATGTTTAGATATGTGTACAAGTATTGTCTTTAGAGTCAAATCAATTAGGATTCCACATAACGACGTCATTAAAGTAGCATAAGCACCAATACCGCAAACTGATTTGACAAAATAAAGCCGTTATAAATGGCGCGCTTTACCACGTCTGTGGCACCCAACGATATTACTTTACACGTTCCCACTGTCATCGCATATAGGAGAGTTATCGACGACGATATATCAAACTCAGTTTTGCGGGACGGTGATTGGTCGCCGCTTGTTCGGGATTCAAATTGGGAATATCGAGCTTTGAAAAATGACACGATGCTCAGTTGTTTTGTTGTTTCGAAGTTCGAATAGATTTATTTGTGTTATATTGTTGCACGCGAAGAATACTATTTAGATAATATGTACGTTTGTAAACGTATGTTATGGAAACCAAACTTTAAAAAACTTGTAAAATGAAATTAGAGTAAGTAAAGAAAAGGTACTTTCTGTTTGAGACGAACTTGAGGGAGTTAGCACCAAAAAATGCCACAAAGATTATCTTTATCACTATGTTACTCTAAAATATCAAACACGTCCAAATCACACAGAGTACAGAGTTATGTAATGCATAAACGACGCCAGTCAAAAAAACAAATGAGAGCCGTCAATGTCAAAAATAAATATTATTTGCGAGAGTAACGGCTGAAATGTCCAAAACTGAATACCACCCACTTTTGTGACGTCATTTTTAATAAAGCCAGTAATCGATACCCATTTCGCTTCGGACTGAGTTTGAGGTATTGACAGTTCTGTGGTTTCAATTTGCATTCGCTGCCACAATTTCTGCATATTTATTGACAAGCAGAAGAGCGTGGCTTCATCTACATAAAACTCATTTTCGCGTGGCAACTCTTACTTCTCACAGAGTTCGATTCAAACTCAATGGCGGCTGTGAATTCGGCGCGAAACGCTGAGCAGTACAAAAATTATATGCGCTGGAAGAGGCAAGCGGTGTGCGCAGCGCACTTCACAGCCGCCATTAAGTTTGTTTCACACTCTACATTTGTAACTCGTGTGAAATTAACACACCGAATAAGTACTGAATGTTCGTTGGCGGTTTGTTGATCATCGGCTGTCTTCAAACAAGCAGCATTCAGTATTTGGTATGATAAGTTTGAGAATCGTAAGTTAATATACCGGGAGTAAAAATTTATCATGCTTTTCAGCAAATGTGTGTGGTGTGCGAAAACTCTAAATTGCTTCAACCATTTTGGCGTGAAAACCACTCAAGAAACGCACAAAATCATTGCATGTGTTCCATTGTGTTTGCACGTATATTCAGGGAAGTAACAAGTGTTTACCATTCCATATTACTTGCTGCACACATTCTACTTAAGGCAAAGATAGAATTTAGACTAGTCATCAGCCCAATTCCTACTCCTGGGACAAGATCCTTCTCTCACAGGGACGGTGTAGGCCATAAGTCACAAGTATGCTGACTAATAATTGCGGGTTCATGGATGATACCTACATGGTCTCGAATTTTAGTAAATTTTTGTATTTTTTTTTTGAACGGGCCAGTTACTATTTCTTCTTTCATCGCTGTAAAAGCAAATGCAAATTCAAACAACAATGGCTCATTGGTGTAGGGCCAAGCGGGACTTGGGTGCGTCAGTTTGCAAGTTACACGAGTTATCACTAAGCCACAGTTGCCCCTTGACATGGCAACGGCACCGGCGGGCGTCTCGTAAATATACGATTCGGGCAGCTCTATAAGTTGACATTAAACAACGGATACGGAAACATCATGTTGAGAACCTTTCAAGGAATGACAACAATAGAAAGCAGAAGGGTCACAGGAAAAATAAAAAGAGGGCAGATAGTGCCTCTAACGGAAACGGAAGTTGGTGTCGAGAAGCGAAGCAATACGTAAGCTTCGGAGCTTTGGTAAATGTTTCGCAAACAAAAAAAAATCCCAATAAAATATAAGTTCAAGTTATACCTAACTTAATGGAATCACACTAAATTATAAATAAATAACGCCTAACGATCACATACATAGATCCCGGACCCTAACTAGGATTCCCTGTATCTAGGGACCCAGGAACTACGAGGACCATGGTCCCACAACATCCAGACACAGAACAAGTATTTGCGCTTTTTTTTTTTTGTGCACAAATACTTGTCATGTCGCGGAAATCAAACTCGCCAATTATAAAGCTATTATTAACACTATCATCATCACCATCACCATCACCGTGATTACCACCACCACCACCACCACCACCATCATCATCATCATAA
Source organism: Ennomos erosarius (assembly GCA_963580505.1). Taxonomy (NCBI): domain Eukaryota; kingdom Metazoa; phylum Arthropoda; class Insecta; order Lepidoptera; family Geometridae; genus Ennomos; species Ennomos erosarius. Next base: position 9,509,153 of record OY756993.1, on the reverse strand, counting down.
TCATCATTATCATCATCATCATCATTTGTCATTGGCATGCGCGCTCGCATACATTTTATAGGTAGGGAAGCTTACCGTCGTCAGTTATTCAAACTTAAAAGCAGACAGTTTTTATAGTCATTTAACTTTGTTTATTATAAGAAAGAAAAATAAGTTTCGTTTTAGCTGTACGCGTCTACATATTTTGTACATATTTGTAAAGCAATTGCCTGTCTTCAAACTGTATATTGCTTCTAGTGTGCGCTAAGCCTAATAGGTGAGCAGAAAAAATAGATCAATAGAGTTAGAACTTCAGAAACATTATTTTATTTACATTATTAATAGCCAAAAGAAATATATTCAAGAAATATAAATTTTCTCTTTCACATATATCTTTTACATAGGGTTGTACGAGATAATAAATAATAATTTGTCACCGTAAAATTTATTTTACCACCCACAAAATATGACATAACTAGAATATATACTCCATAAATCTAAACCCTTGAGCAAAGTGCCCATTTCGATTCGAGACGGGCCTCAAAATTATACGTAATTCAATAACCCAAACCCGTATTGAACCTCCGTAGAGGGTAGAGGTCAACAGGCTAAATGGTTACGACTTCAGGTGCCAGTATATGCATGTGTGCGTGAAAGAGTTAAACTCGTGTGAAGTTAAACTTGTTTTTCTCTATGAGTTAAACTCCGTCTCACGAAAGCTGTCCCGCGATAATAAGTGGAAGTAATATTGAAGGTAAGTAAATTTAGTCACTACATAATATATGTACCCATACAGTGCTTTATTTACTAAATAAAATCGATATTCACAAATTACTTTATATTGAAATTTTAGGGAGTCTAAAATATAGAAGTCAATAACATTCCGTAGCGCGAATGTGGCGACACGGCCGCGGGACTTTTGTAGTGAGACGGATATTAGCTAGGTATAATACTATTTCGTCACCAAAAAATAGCCGTTGATTAGCGATAAAGTTTTTAGCGGAAAATCGATTTCCAGAAGTAGTAGTAGTTGTAATTTCCCATACATTTTGAGTTATCGTTTTAACGGTAATTGAAAAGCATCTTTGCTAGATCCCCTGGGGCCTTATCGCGTAAGTCTGGTGGAGATTCATGTGCTCTCTTGCTCGCACTCACGGATTTGCAAATTAGCGAGTGAAGGATGGTCCAGTCCATGTTCAGAACAGTTACGCGATTGGGGTAGTCGTTAGTCCAAACCGCATAGACCCAGTGGATACAAAGCGCAAGTACCTAACCATTTAAATTACCCAGCGAAGGCCAATCGACCAATGATTATGATGATGATGATGATGATGATGATAATGACTAGTCAAAATTAGAATTCCTTTTCAGATAGCGTTTTTACAGGTAAGTGATGGAAACTTACGCGAGGGTAATAACACATCATGACGTCATCACAAAAAACGCCAATCACCCAACTTGAATGTAATTTATCATCTTCAAACGGTTTTTATAAGAAATCTTAGATAAGATGATTAATTGCCTGTGTAATGTTTTCGGTACTAACAGATTATGGGCTGTAATAGAATGACATTGCAATTTATAATAGAATTCATTGCACAGCTTTACTAAAACATGAAAGTGAAATAGTTCCTTTGTTATTTCATTTTCTTGAAAAATTACACAGTTTTACAACGGTCATAGTTTTAGTTTTGTTCTTTTGTATGTTTATGTACACTTTAAAATTGTTTGACGGTTTACGGGGAAAGGCTTTAATTTTTTTAAACATAATGAATGAATGAATGAGTTGAGTTTATTTGCGAAAAACTTAGCCTAATACACTGTTTTACAATTACTCTGAATTAATAATAAGTACCCACCCAATAACAAAACTTTACTAAAAATCCGCTCATAGTAGGTAATAACAGGCAAGTGCTTTAGGGGTGGCTTCCCTTCCCAGTGCTCGGATACAGATTACGCCATTAACTAATAGATATGTAGATGTTACAATAATACTAGTTGTAAACGTATGAAGTAGATTAGTAGTACGTAAAAAGGTTATTTATGTTAAAACTAAATGTAACTACCCTCGATTATGATTTAATGAGAACTTTTGAATTATTAAAATTTTGTATTAAATGTTTGAAAAGGCATTTTTTAGCCCGTAAAACATATTAATTTTCAAGATAGATATAGCTTAGCTTATATTCTAGCGCTGAGTTGTACGTACTATTATGTAATATTTATTTTAATAAAGATTTTTTGAAATGAAAAATACTATTTGAAACATTTACGGCCTTATTGGTAAACGTGGAGTAGCCTTAGATTAGTTACTCCAACTTTTGTCTTGTTTTGACATTAGAATATCGAACTTGATCGAAAAAGACAAAAGGTGGTTTAACTAGTCTAAAGCTACTCCCCGTTTACCTTCTCACTAATATCTGTAGCAGAAGAATACTTATTTTATGTGTTGTTTCTCTCTATCAAACTTTAAATAGGCGTGGATAAAGACAAAAAACTCGGCTACAGCTAACAATATTATTAATGGCGCTCATCCATTGGTTACCCTCGTCACTAAAACTACCCTCGATTATTTGTGCCTCCTTCTAGTGGTATTTAAATATTAAAGATAATGTACGGCCCTAAAACAACAGAGGCGTCACCTCGCGTTAACCCGTTTCATAACGAATGGGTTATGTGATTTTGAGTTATTAGAGGGATAACGGTAATGTTTTATGTAAGCGAACCACTAGAGTCTACCGTTGTGTTTTTGAATAATAATAATTGTAGGTAGAATGCACTAACAAAACAAATAAAAACCAGTCAAGTGCGAGACAGACTCGCGCACGAAGGGTCCCGTACCATTATCTATAAAAACGAGCAAAAAAATAATTGTATGCGAGTACCCCTTAAATATTTTTTTTAGTATTTGTTGTTATAGCGGCAATAGAAATACATCATCTGTGATGATTTTCTCTGTCTAAATATCACAGTTCATGAGATACACAGCCTGGTGACAGACAGACAGACGTACAGCGGAGCCTTAGTAAAAGGGTCCGTTTTACACTTTGAATACGGAACTATAAAAAATAAAAATAAAACTTACCAAAAGATATGAGGCCGCTGTTAAGCATTGTCAGCTTAATACTGTTGGGTATGGAGACCAGGCTGGTGGTCCCTGACTGCCTCAGGTCTTTCTTCTTCGGCTTCTTCTCCAGGTCATACCTGGTGGTAGACCTGGACCGGTGTTTCCGTTGGCTAGTAGCCACGGACGTACCGCGCTGTCCCGTCCTCGACGACATTGTATCAACACTAATTATCCCACAGAACGGATGTAAAAAAATTAACAACACATTTTACGACACAGATTTACGATTTCAATATTCTAATAAAGCGTCACTGATTAATAATATCATATCAAAAATGTTTTCTAGAAATATACAAGTTTATAAAACCGCGCGCGCAACCATCTTTCCTCGAGAGCCGAGAGCGGTTTGAGCCGTCAAGTTGGCACCTGAAACAACAGAAAGTGGTGTTAGGATGAGAGTAAACATATTTCTATACATAGTAATAGGGATGAGACAACGTCTAATAATATCTTCGATACTCGTCATGACATTGGTAAATTTGGTTTATATTGTTCAAAATTATCATGCATAGGTAAGCTGGGTTTTATAATCTATAGTTAACTTTGACTATAAGAAAATATGTAGTTTAAACTCCAGTTAAGCGACAATGTATTGCACGATGTAACCATTGTGAAAATGAAAAGGTAACGGCATGGATGAAATAAAAAAAAAAGAAGGATTGAGTTTTGATTGACAGAACTGAAGCCCAAAATGGCGGACATATTACATATGTGTGTCAGAGGAAAGTAGGGCGACCGGCTGCCTATGTGAGTGTGTGCGTATTCCGCTTGTACGTACGAAACGTTCCCGCTTCCTAAGGGTGCTTCAGTTTCGGATCAGACGGGATTCCCTCCTTTTTTTTATTAGCTCCATGGGTAACGGTAGAAAAAAGCTAAACAAAAATAGTAGACCAGCTAAAAAGCGTTCAAACATTGAAGATAATATAATACGAGGAATTGAAAAAGTAAATTAAATCTTAATTTTCCGAAATAAAAAAGCAATATTTATATTGTGTGCAAAAATTATCCGAATGGGTTCAACCGTTTAGTTGTGAAAGCCAAACAAACTAACTAATAGACAGCGTTTCACTTTTACATAATTATTACGATTTTAGGAAGTATTATTTTGTTATCAATGGAATCATGGCAACATTATGGGGTTTCAAAAATAGTAAAAAAGGCTAGGGTCAGAGAGACGGCTCGTTGCTGACCTGGATCATTCCCTCTACAACATTGGGTATTACGACCTCTATGAATATAGGACATTAATTTGTTTTATGCCACAAAAATGACAGATTTAATTTCAGTTTTTTGATATAACCAACTCATGGCAACAAAAATGAAAACTAACGAAATTTGGATTTGCACTCGTGATTTGCTATATTTTAGACAGTACTTACTTTCAGTAAGTCAGTGAAAAATAACACAGGCTGAATAACAAAAATGAAATAAGCTCAAGAAGTCCGTCAGCTTAATTTTAACAAAGCAATCAATTACAATATACTCAAGTACAATACTCGAAACTAGCTGAGTACAGCGAGAGAAGTGTCTTAAAGCAATACCACATCGCGACAAGTGTTTAGTCCCATGTTTTTGTCGTGCTGAGTGTAAAGCAAACGTTCACACAATGTTTAGTGGCTCTTGCAGGTTCAAAGTGAATCAGAAAAAATAGGCCACACTTCTAGTCACTTCACTTCATTCTTCACTCGCACATTGCGCTATCAGCTATCACTGACTTAACATGCACTTGACTTCGTCAACATGCCAATCACCTTATAACAAATGAATGTCGACAAATCTACAAACCAGGTCAAGGGAGGAGCAAACCGAAATAAATAAATATCTATTATAAGCTAAAATAGCATTTTAAAACACATTTATATAATTTTTATATTTTAATTACATTTCCATTTATTTTTATCTTTGAGCACAACGTCTACAATCATTGTCCATACCATAAAATAAAATTCGTGACGGCTTTCCAAGCCGCCTGTCGAGATATTTAGTTAATTAACTTCTGCCTGAAAACAAGCTTATAATAAGTACGTCAGGAGAGACTTCAAGATTCGGTGGGTTCCGAGACTGAGCACAATTCCCTTTGCACGAACAAATTGCGGGAATTATTTTTATACTAAGGACTAAGAATGAATGCGAATGAGATAAAATGAGTGGTATTATTCCTCGGGAACTTCCGCTGAATGCCAAGCGTCGTCAGCTTGTTTGTTTGCTGGCTGCGGACTCGTTTATGGAGTTGCTCATGCTAAAACTTTATAATCTTATTTACCGTGACATTTATAATAAAATCAACTTTATTTCTAACACACAATATCGCATAGGTGGCCTTAATGCACGTACAATAGAAAAACGACACCCACAGTTGTGTCCCATCACAAAGCATCAGGAAAAATCGCTCCGCCCTTAATCAACACTTTCCATACAGCCCAAGATCTCTATTATTTACATGCACAGATTAGTACGTTGTCACATTAGTGCCTTGGCGCCTAATTTATGTGTGCAACACAGACATCAAAATTCGGCACGTTTTTCGTCTCTATTGGGATGCGAGTGACTTTTATTTTTCGACTCCGTATGCGATACATGCGCGATGTCAGGAATAGGTCACGGCCAAGGAAGTTTTAAGTATAGTCCCGGCTCTACATAAAACATTCAACCAACCACCTCAGTTACTGATTTTTAAACAGGAACCATTTCATGACGTAATTTACGGAATTACAATGCTTGTTCATGTACTAAAGATCTTTTAGAAAATGTTTGTTCCACACAATACGTCTTGTTGTTAAAACGGTTGAAAGAACTTTTGGCACCGTTTGTCGGTAAAATTTACAAGTCGTGGTTGATTGTTTATTCATAGCGATGGTTGGCTCAAGCTTGGGTATTGTGGGTTTCATTTCAACCTGGCAAATTCTATATTATCTAATCAGTTAACATATAACTTCTGTAAAATTATACTTTGAGTGGGAGTATTACAATGAATTCATTTTATTCACAAGACATCACATTACAAAGGACTTTTATTCAATCTGTATTCCATAATCAGAAAGTCAACAAACTAAAAATCATAGTAACAAATAGTAAAAACAAACTGCAGGCCATTACGGTAGTGCACAGAACCATTCGAATAAAAATAAGAGGATTCCATAAACCTTTACTGTTTTCAATCTATCTGGTTTCTACAATGCAGACAATCGGATAACTCGCTGAGACCCCCCCTTTCAATAGATTGGGAAAATATGAGAATCAGTTAAATCCTGAGAACCTTCAATTCCATGCACTATATCCTGCCTTTCTCGTGATTCCTTGGGTTTTTTTATTTATCACTTTGAGTAAAGAAGTTATTACCAATTTGGCAAAGTTTTGAATTTTTATGGAAGAGATTGCTCTTGGTAATGTATTAAAAGGGAAATATCTACAATAAGTTATTATGTTACATTAATTAATTTTGTGAATAGAGAAAGATTTAAAAATATGAGTAAATATAATACGATGAACGCTATTCAATACCTATATAAATATAAATAAATGTATCCATCATAATAATCATATAATAAATTACATTAGGGTTATTAATTATTAATAGTTTCAGTTTGCTGTATGGTAATGATAGTAATTAGGTAGAAGAAGAAAAAAACCGCTCAGATGCGCATCGAATTATTTAATAGCTAATAGTAGTAGGCATCACCAAACATAGGACAAAAATAAACTTCAGCGCAAAGACAAAATTATCTAGTCTCTTCATTTCCCTGATTTAAAAAATCTTCACAGTTTTATTTCTAATTGTTCTGACACATTTCTCTTCGATTCACTAACAAATCTAGAGCACACTCATCGCGATCTTAAAATAACTACAATCACGAGAATCTGTGAATTCGAATTAAATCACGATTCATTGTGAATACCGCGGCGATGACAACGCTTGATAAGTGAGTTGAAATGTAAGGATTCAGAGAACAAAATCTAGGTCAGTGTCCTCTTTGCAATTCAGTCCTCATGACTGATGGTCATGACCTTCTGCGAGTACTTTTTCCGATAATCCGTCATCCGTTTTTAACGGCAACCTTACATTAGATAAGATAAAATCACTTAAAATTTTTGGTAACCTAAATAATATCTACCTAGTTAGTGCTTCGATTGCTGTTAATTCTTCACTTCCTTCCTAAACTTACTCATTTCATTTACAATGTTACGTAATAAATGTCGGACCAAGATTTTTGTTCCCGCTACGTCGTCGCATCTCAACGCACACTACGAAAGTATACAGCTCGAGCGCACACACGCATAATATTTGCCTAAACTTGCAGCGCGCGAAAATTATAAGGGATTCTTAAGATCCAATAAAAGGTGCATCTCGTATGGTAGGCAATCTGTTTATATTGAACTGCTCATTGTTCTAACAGCGCCAAGGCCATAATATCAGAGTGGATGGGCCAGACACATGCTTAGCTTCACGGGTTTTTCTTTTGACTTTGTTGGTAAATATGAAGTTGAAGTACCGAGTACTTTTTTCAAATTCACTATACTTTATTTACACGAAGCTCATTTAGAAAAGGAACCTTTAGACCATGTACCTACCTTGTCTTTGTGAAAAAAACGGGTAGCGTAAATGATTATGTAGGCACATTTAAAATGCTTCTTAACGTTATGATATTAAGAGTTATTTTACAACGTAAACATTAAGAGCTGCTTTACAGCAACGAGCTGTGTCTAAATTATTTTGCATCAACCGACGTTGTTGCCAGCTATCTTCTGACGCGCACATTGACGCAAACGTGGAATTTTACACACAACATAGTCCACATTATTTCAAGTTTTATTATATTTCATTAACAAATCTGCGGTATTATGTTTATTTGGAAAGCACTTCCGTTTTCATTTTGGCGAAAATGTGACGTAAATGAGAGTTAGCATCAAATGCTACATGACGAAATAGACGAATGCGATCCGTCTAAAACTTAAAAAATGTTGTCATGATGTACTATATTTTTTTATCATCGATAGGCTAATATTTGTGATGGTAAGTGATGACGCGGTTGACGATGGAGCATGCTTGCCTAGAAGATACCGGCCTTAAAAACTCCCATATTATATTTGTCAGGAATCAATGATGCTGGTAAGATGTTCTATTCCTTCGCTGTCCGAATTATAAACGAGGAATCAAAACGCTTTGTACGTATTCGAGGAATTTCTACCATATACTTACGGATGCCGTGTTTCCGTGCGTCTTGATGTGCAGTGGTAAAAAAGGGATGGGGGAATTAAGTTGTGCAATTTCATCGCCCACTCTTCGAAGTGCAGCTTGTAAAATACCAAGAGGGCAATCTTTCGTCGATGTTCAAGGCTTTGGAGTTTAGCCTTTACTAATTTATCGTCGCCAATGAGCTTTGTGGCCCGTTTTTGTATTGAGTCGAGGGCCTCAAGCTGATACTTAGCCGACCCACCCTAGAGATGGCTGCAGTATTCCACACATGGCCGGACTTGTGCTTGGTACAGATCTAAAATCATGTGAAATACTATCTAACCTTCACAAGGATTCCCAGCTTTTGTGCAGCCAATTTAGCTACTAGGTGAGTAGTTACCGGTACTGCTGCACCACGGAGTAGGAGTATAATGTACATGGACTCCGTTTCGCGGTGAATACACACGCCTGTATTTTAGAGGCATTAAATTTAACAATATTGGCATTGCCCCAATCGGCTACTATAATATAAATAAGTATTATAATAAAACCAAAAACAATTCAGCGGTGCGGGCGAATTCTAGTTCCCATGGAATCACAGTTCATCAGTAATACAGTGTTAAGCACATTTAGAATAGACCATTAAAATTGGATAACCATTCACACATATATTTTACACTACCATCATTTTGAGACACTCATTGATCCAAAAATTGTAATTATTGTGATGCAGGCTATTAAAACTTATTTTTAACTTCGGTCTGCTTGCATGAGCTGAAACTATAGGCATAATTTAATCATTTACATTACTATATCTCGTTCTATAATCATTTACATTTTTTTAATCTAATGTGAAACTCTATTAACTGTCTCAGCAACAAGCATTTGTTTTACGTTCAACAAAATTTTAGGTAATTTTCTTAAACATGTATACCGTGCTATATACGTTTTAATACTTTGTAAGACTTTCAGTTTAATAAAAGCTTTTTAGCTAAAGCTTAGAAGCCTTCGCGTATTTGTTGGTTCATTTTTCATACTGATCCAAAAGATTGAACGACACAGGTGTCAGTAATTTCCAAAGCTAAAGCATTTGGCCTTACAGCAAGCTTATGCTTGTTATTGGGAACTTCCGTTATGGTGAAATTGAAGGCGATTTAATTTGGCAAAGGTACAGGAAAAGATGATTCATTATTAAAGATGAGCACCTGTGCAAAGTATGAATGAACTTGAAATTTACAATATTTTGTTGTATTTTACTAAGGGAGGATATTAGGATGATAGCCATCTGTTATTAAAGTTTAAAAAAAAATATAATTTTGTTATCTGTCTGTCAAACCATACAAGGCCGTGATGCAATTAAAAATCATTCGTAATAAATTATCTTATGATAATTTGTAAAATCCCTTAATTATTTTTTTTGCACGATTTCTGCCTTTTTGCTTCAGGCATGTTCCTATTGGCACACATCAATCTGAAGTACTTACAGGAATGCGTATGCGCGCCTGCATTCAGTTCCGATCCTAATTTTAGAACCAGGCACGCCCTTGGCAATCTCGATTCTAGGTTCATTCAATGCAGTGACTCACTGCTGTTTACTGTTTTCATTCATTCATTCACGGGAACCGTGCGTGGGAAGACGTGGTATACATGATATTTCCGATGGATATTTTCCATGTTTTGTTTGTCTTTCTGTTGAGATAAAGATTTGCTGTTTGCTTCACAGATCTGAAAAACATTGAGAAAAATACTCAACTGTTTTTCTACTTATTCCCAAAAAAAAAAATAAACAATACTTAAGTATAATATTTATTATTCTTTTTCTGTCTGGCAGAAAGCAAAGAGCATTGAAACTGTACATTAAAAATATCGTAAGAATTCTCAAAGAACATAAAAACAAACAAATTATCAACTTATTAAATTCACTGACCCAAAAGTAATTTCAATTTCCTTTGAGTATCCCGATATCCTGAACTAAGGAAACTCGCTTCATCATTTATTATTCTAAAACAATGACAACCCTTTGTAAGTAAATATTCTGCTTCCTTTCCATTACATTTTTCATCTTCTGAACACTTTCCTGCAAATTTCTTTTTTCCTCATTGTTTATTCTTGTTACGTACTCACCGACCGGAATTATTGTCTGTATTTAGACTGTCAGTATAGCATGAGAGATGAATGTCAGAATTAGTGTTGCCAAGTGTGCCGGCTTACGTGGGTGTCCCGTTTTATTTCGAGACATTGTTCCCGACGAGCTGTTCTTTAGAGATCCAATTATATTGAGGAAATAAACGCTTGATCACTCCCGACTTTCGGTCGATACGTGATGTGTGTGAACTATAAAAGTTGGCAAGCTACCAACGTTTACCATTTCTAGTACACGTGCATTCATATTTAGATGTGTCATAACAGAGAAGTCATTATCTCCATTATAGGTGCCTCAATAACTTGATAATTTGATTGAAAACATTCCCGACTAGATAAAAGTCTAATGTTAATCATATTATTATACTACAAGCAAGCTCCAACATTCATTACCTTTACAATTTGATATACATAACTTCACTCTGCTATTTGATAAATAATAACAAAGGTAAGTTATACATTTACGCTTTCCAATGTTCATTTAAAAAAGTTGTGGTATTACCAAAACAGTACCTTACCTAAATTATTAACTTTCATTAAGTACTAAATAATATTAGTCATGCGAAGCAAATGGTGGTCCCATTGATTTAAAACTTTGTTCTGTCCCGTTTGTTACCTTCCGCTCCCTGTTTCCCTACCTTCGCTGGTACAACACTACCCTGCATGTACAGAAAGATGTCAGCACCCCCGACAGCCGCTGACAACACGAGATTTAATATCAAAATGTTCGCAGAGTCGAGTTAAACCCTGTTACGATCGCCTCGAATTTGGTACAACTATATTACGATGAAGTCGAGAGACGCGTTATTGTTTTGTATTTTAGGGGTCGCAAAGGTGTGTTTGCATAGTTGTTTACGTCGCAACTGTGTAGTTGGTTCAGTCTTAGTTCCATGATGCAGTTAGTTGACAATTGATCTCAGAGATTCTAATAATAACTTTATTCGGATATAAATGGATTCTGTGATAAATGGGTAGGTCATAACGGATCCCACCTATTATTTTTCGCAATTGATACCACAAATTTTTCACACAAACACATAAGTACCACAAATTGATCTAAATGATAGTTAATTGATAAATGTTTTTACGTGTGATCTTTCAATAGTTTTTTTAATTCCGTTTAAAGTTTTTGATAGAATCAACGGTGAGTGGCAAACGAGAACCTTTAAGTCTTACATTTTTAATAACGGCATCTTTACAGTTATTAGAATTAAAAAAGTAGTAAACAAAACCGTGAAAGTTTAAAACGTACCTACCGTAAAATACTGTAGGTATTATATTATCTGGGGTACCTACGTAAGAAGATTACTAGACTGTGCTGATTTCTCAGGACGTGCGTAGTGCCGTGTTACGTGAAACTAATAGTATTTGAGTTCCGAATGACACTGCAGCTGTTGCTAGTGCAGTGGTGGCCCTGTGACTTAACATCAGGGGAACAATGTGAATGAATGACGTGATAAGCTCGCCATTCATTTACATAAAAATAAACCTACACGCTTACCAAATAGATGGATTGGGATCCTGTTATTCAGATTTGTTCCACAGCTACTAACCTCAAAGAAATATTAAAAAACACGCGGTGAAGCACTACGTGTAAACTATGTCAAATCTAACACGAATTTCGTGAATTTTTCCTTTTCGGTCGGTCAGCTCTTTAAACAAAGGTATTTACGAAAAATAGCCAGTTTTCAAAAAACGTAAATCTGAAAATACCATCACTATTATTCTGTTTTATGAGCACACATTTTTCACCCTCTCCATGTTTTGTTTAAAGGGAAACAGGAAAATATTTTTTCGCGCTTTCATAAAACGTTGTTTTGTATGACATCCCTGCAGGCGTTAACAATATAAATAGATGTTTGTGTATCATTGTATGTGTGACTTATAGCTCATGCCCACAGATTAGAGAATAAATCTACTATACATGCATTGCAGTGCATAACAATGACACAAATCCGAAAATGTGACAGACCAGCGTACCTATATTTTTCTACATCCCCAGTAACAGCCTTAGTTAGAGTCCATGATCTATGGCCAAGGAAGTATATAAATTAGTTGGTGGTATGTATTTCTAATATTATGACCTATGTGATCGTTGAGCGTTTTTATTATTTATTTGATGTCTATGTTTTACTAACCTATAATCAAGCAAATAAAATTGTAATTGGAGAAAAAGTATAAACTAACTCTATCTGATTTCCATATTTATAAAAATTGGTAAGTTTTGAATGTGTTTTAATATAACATGTTAAACATTTTTTACAAATAGAAAGTAAAAATATCAGTAGGTATTTGTATCCCCTTTTAAATCTCTATTTTATTATAAAACTCAAACGAGAAATAAAGCTTTACTGGAAGGTAAATAAAAGACGTAACATTTTGTATAAGTACCTACCTACAGCGAAAACAATTAGCAAGAATGTCAACCTGGGCTGCGTTGATCGAAATTTACAAGCCCTAGCTATAAAGTCACAAGTTGAATTATGAGAAGTCATCCTTTTTGTTTTATTAACTAGATCTTATTTTTCTAGCTTAAATTTGTTAAAACAGGCCACAGGATAGGAATCAAGCATACAGACCGCCTGATATGGTAAGCTTTAACAGTCACTTTTATGGCATTATCTTCTATTTTCATTCATTAAATATTCTGTGTCTAAAACATGCGAGCTATTTATTTCATATATTAACTGAAATAAATATATTATACTACTTAAGATGTAAATAGGTTCAGGTTATACCTAAGTCGACAAAAGTAAATAATAATTATAAAATATTTTCTTTCATTAGATGACTATATTATAGGCATCTAATGTTGGAGTTTGCATATAACGCGCGAGTTATTGAGTAAAAACATTGTGACCACGGCTTATAAATTTAAGTTTTTTATTATTATTAAGACCTTTAGAGGAGCAACAATAAAATAAATAAATAAATAACGACCAACAATCACATACATAGATCCTGGACCCTAACTAGGATAGTTGTTTAAAATATGTAACATAAAAAACTAAACCTAATATCAGTAGCAACCAAACGTAAACTTCACCAAGTAAAGCAACTTGTGCGAATCACTTGTATTGTTGTAAAAACGGCCCCGTTTTTGCCTCGGTTGATTACCATTCAGATTGACTTTGGAACGCAATAACTTACTAACGAAGCTCGTTTAATAATTATTCTAGCACCTCTACGTAAAGAGAGTATCATCCATTGGAAAAAGGCTGATAATATAATTATGCGCCTTATATGTGTGATTTATCCTATAGACACGTAAATATTCTATTTGGCTTTTGGCAAAAAGTAATTTTCATAATATTATTTCACTACATAATTCATCACTCATTCTCGTCTCTCATACAACATAACTGTATATAGGTAGGTGTATACCTAGTTGATCTCGGGACATTGAATACGAAAAAAAATTCATAAATGTCTTTGATCCCTTATTTGAGATATTCTTGACTGGATCACTCCAGGTATATCTGATATTATTATACCTTGAGATGTGTATATTATGTAAAAAATCAAATTGTGATAAACATTCAACAAACGATTGTATACAAAAGATTCTACAAAAACAATTAATGTTTGATGTTCTCAACGGTGAGTTACGTACGTCGTTATTTACCAAGTAGAGTAATAAGTAGAGTTTGTCAGTTTGCAACTCGTTCCATTTTATATAATTGCATAGTAATTTCGTATTCTGCCTAAAACTTTTTCACGTAACTTTAAATTTCTAAAATCAATCAATAGAATAACAGTTTTTTTCTTTTACTCCTATGATTGTTTTATTAATTGAATTAGCTAAATGTTTCTAAACAATTTAATAAAGGAAATCTTTTATTTTTAGTGGAACTTAATTTATGAAGAAACTGGGATACTTCTGTAATTCAAAATGTTTATTACTCGTGATGATCACGTAAAGAATAAACTCTAAAAGGTTTACACTATTCAACAAGTACTTTAAAAGATGTTTAATAATACAACTAATAATTTCAGTTTTCCCAACACTCCAAGCTGAATTGAGTTCTAAGAAGACATAATTAAATTCCCTTTCAAAAGGCTCCAACAACGAAAAGTCGACTATCTCCTAACGAGTCTATAAAACTTCTTCCAAAGTTGGGGAAAAAGAGACACCCAATTAACCCTAGGAATGGCCGCGCGAATGGGTTTAAAAATTCATGTCGCTTGCACTCGGGAATAAACTCCGTCTCACGTAAGTTGTCCCGCGGCAATAAGTGGAACTAAATTTGAAAGTAAGTAATTTACGTCACTACATAATATATGTACATACAGTGCTTTATTTAATAAATAAAATCGATATTCACAAATTACTTTATATTGAAATTTTGGGGAGACTAAAATATAGAGGTCAGCAACATTCCGTAGCGCGAATGTGCGACGCCGCCGCGGGACTTTTGTCGTGAGACGGAGTCTACATTTTAATCCTGTAGGTACTATAATATTTTCTACTCTTGGTTTGAGGGAGTTTTTACACGGGGGTTTTGGACTGTCTCTTTTTTAATAATTCATTTTAATATTCAACATTTCTCTTGGCTGCTTGTTTAGTGTTATTTTTTTGTGTTTTGGATTTTTTCTTTTTTTTTTTAAGGTTCCGTATTAAAAGGATAAAGCGGACCCTATTACTAAGGCTCCGCTGTCCGTCTGTCTGTCCGTCTATCACCAGGCTGATGCCTGGGCCATCATAGTTAGACAGTTGACATTTTCTTGTTGACAGATGGTGTAGGTATTCCTGCTGCCGCTGTAACAACATATACTAAAAATAGAACAAAATAAAATGAAATACCTAAGGCATACAGCAAACGTGATTTTCTTGATTGTTTTTATTGATCGGTACGGAACCCGCCTTGCTCGAGTCGGCTCGCACTTGGGCGGTTTTAAATTCATTTCAGTATTCACCTGTAGTACTAATTGGTGCATAACTGCAGCCAAAAATATGAAATGCGCACTTTATAAATGTACCCCTATTTTCTCAGACGCTTGTAAACTAAAATTTTTTAAATACAGATGTTCAGCAAAACTCGTCGACCGAAGTGTGATGTGTTTATTTTTTCGTTGCAATGACATAAAAATTACACGTACACGGTAAACGTATGAAAATGCTTTAAAAATAATTTGCAGTGCTCGTCTGCTTATATTTTGTTTTGAAAGACATATTTGAACATAATTATTAAACTGAATGCCGAACTGATGGATGCAGGAGGCGAGCTGCCGCGCAAGGTGGTGCTCTATTGGGGAGGCCTATGTTCAGCAGTGGACGTCTTCGTGCTCTTGATGATGATGAGGATGATGATTAAACTGAACTGGAAGACGCAGTGTAGGCTTGGTTTGGTCCACCTAGTGTGGGGCTAGCCAGTAGCCACCTACCCAAACCGCAGGGGGCCGATGGATGCAGGGCGTGAGCAGTCGCTCAAAGTGGTGCTCCCTGGGGGAGGCGTATGCTCAGTAGTGGACGTCTTCAGGCTGTTGATGATGATGATGATGATGATTGAACTGAAAATTAGTTGCTACTACAATGTTCAAATAAGTTAACCAATAATAAATAAAATAAATAAAAAATAAATATGTGTGGACATTTCACACAGCGCCATCTAGCCCCAAACTAAGCATAGCTTGTACTATGGGAACCAGATAACTGATACAATACTTATATACTTTTTTGTTTGTAAATACATACATAGAATACAATATAACACCCAGACACAGAACAAACACCCAAGTATAAGTTTCTTGTATCTAAACTAGTCCTAAAGCAAAAATCAAACTCCCCCACCTACCCATGACCTAGCCACTCGATTTGCTCAAACACAGAATCAAGGAACGTTTACACTGGCCGCATTTATGCTTGTAATGTTCTCTGTGGATAAATATTTTACCAAATCATACGCGCACAATGAATCATCGTATACCTCGTTAGGAGCAAAACGTCCGTATGGAGCCATCAATCATAATAAAACAAACATATTATTCAGCTTTGTTTTAAATTGTTTTATTATATTGTACCAGAATGAATTCTGAAAGTTCAAAGGTCAAAAGGACCATTAATACCGGTGTTTCCTCGTGGACCTACTATTTTGTCCTACTAGTAGGACCACGAGGATATACATGCCCTCGTGGTCCTACTATGACGTCATATTTTAAGAAAGTGATTTTTCAATCCTCCTGTAGATACTTATAAAAACTTTTTGCGTGTTGGCTTAAACATTTTGTGGAATCGTCAGAAAAGTAAAAATAGATGTTTGTTGTTTGTTTGTAATACGTCCTTTCACCAAAAAAAGAAAAAAGGCCTCTTTCTTTGCTATTTGAGTAAGTACATGCATGGTTGCATGGTTCCTTTACAAGTATTCTTATATGTATGTCCAAATCCTCATAAGGAGTATAGGTTAACTTATGGATCCAGGCTCCTCTTATTATGATCAAACTCAGAAAGCTGCGAATTTGTAGATTTCTCAGCATTAAATTCGTATTTTTTCGAAGAATTTATCAGACTATTCTTGTAAATAACAATAAACCAACTTTTTGTACGAATGACCCAAGTATTCCTAAGAATACTGGAGTACAAAAATTCATTGATTAACCCTAGTATACATTAACATATTTTTCTTGATTATACGAATGCCTTGATTTATTTTATCCTGGATAAGAATTTGGTTGCTAAGTGGTTACTCCCGTTGGAAAAACAAATATGAAAATCCTGCAGAGCATACGCCCGTCAAACTTCGAACATTATTCATTTCTGCTGTTTCTACTCTTTGATTTATTAAGTATGTGACCGGGCTACTCTATTTACAGGGCTGTGATTGGCGACCAATCTTATATGCTTACGTATCAGGTACTTTTTTTTTAACTTTTATTTTTTAACTTTTTTAACTTTTTTTTTATATATTTTGGCTCCACACATAGTGTATTTAGCCAGTGTCAAGTATTTTCATCGTGTTATAAAATATTTTACGCAAAGTCATGTCCTAGTCATAGTCATAGTCCAGCAAAGTGGTGGCAACTTTACTAGAAGCTTCTATGGAGTTTTGGAAGCAACACGAAAAGTCACGTTTCACCACATTATATCACTTGCTCTCACTCATGCTCGTAATTCAGCACTTAATGCGTAAAACGCCACCAATTTTAAACATTAACACTGGAAAAAGCAAAAGTTTTGAAAAATAATACAATGCAACGACGTGAACCCCTCCGCGTTCCCGCCAAAACTCCTATCAGGTACTTACAAAAGTTAAAACGCTATAAACAAATGACTAGCTCGTCACGTCATTCATTTTCATAAAAAAAAATGGTGATCGTGCCATAGTCCTTTTTGTTTCTATGGACATGTTGACAATCCTCTAGTAACTACCATTACTTTAAACAGACCCCATAGTAGTGGTGGCTCTAATTCTTCATCGCTTAACGTTAGTTAAGTAATTAATTTTCGTAAAGTGGACTCTATATCACCACTGTTCTGAACTTAAATCACAGAAACAGCTCTCAAAGTCAGCAAGTTAAAATGGCGAAATCGTTCCTAAAACCGATGAACAATGGGAAAGAAAGGCCGCAGCGTAAGCCGGCTAGGTGAACCGGGCAGCTGGATGTATTGTTGAAATTGGTACTTCAGGTTGCTAATAGTTATATTTCTTAAACTTATCATCATCATCATCATCATTAACAGCCTGAAGACGTCCACTGCTGATTATAGGCCTCCCCCCGGGAGCGCCACTCAGAGCGGCTGCTCGCCTCTTGCATCCATCGGTTCCCCGCGGCTTTCACCAGGTCGTCGGTCCACCTAGTGGGGGGCCGGCCTACGCTGCGTCTTCCAGTTCGTGGTCGCCACTCGAGTATCTTTCTTCCCCATCGGTTGTCAGTTCTACAAGCGATGTGGCCTGCCCATTGCCATTTCAACTTGCTAATCCTAAGAGCTACATCGGTCACTTTAGTTCTCCTGCGGATCTCCTCATTACTAAACTTATAATAAAGAAAAAATATACGAGCATAGCTTTTACTGGATATAGACAACATAACATAAAAAATCATCAAAATCGTGTCCGATCATTCGGCTTCCTGAAGAAGTCATTGCTGCCACCTCCGTGAACAACTTCAAGAACAAACTCAACAACTGGTTACGAGCTAACAAACTATCACTGTTACAAAAATGAACTTTAGTAGTGAATCCGACACTGTGGATATAGAAACATCAGCAGTCATGCTGCTCGTCTATCAACCAATAATAATAATAATATTTAGAGGTGGAAACCCCTTGGCACTCGAATTTTCTTTAAAAAATGAAATGTCATTTAAGCTCCAAAATGAAAAAAATACCACTCCAGTGCCCGAACATTTACGTGGCAGCCCGTCCCGTCACCGCTCCGGACGTCTCCATTCATGTCATGCAGTAAAAAATGTGTTTCCCTCACGCGACCGACAGAACATGTTCTTTGTAATTTATGACAGAGAGGCAGCGAACAAGAGATACCTCTCGTCTTGCTATGAACTGTTGTAAACTTGTCATCGACTTTGGAACGGGCGCTATTTGAACTTCAAAGGGCTATTATACACTTTTTTATTTCAAAGGGACACGACATGGTTTAATAGCACCTTATTATATGATTTTCTTTTTTATGGTAATAATTTTCATAATTTTCAATAAAAATATTTTTTATTGAAAATTATGAAGATTTCCGCGGCGCCGAACGCGGTTGGCAGGGATGATTTTGATACATTTAAACGTTTTTATGCCTTGTATGAACTAATTAAAAACAGTACTCCATTATTTTAATTAAATTTTGTATTGTAGCATTTGATTAAGTAAGTTATACCATTTTTTGGAGTTATTATTATTACCAAACCAAAGTGTTAGAATTCAAAACTTTTGGTCTACACATGACCGGTATCAGGTTTAGATACCTAGTTTCAAGGATGCTAATGAATTCAATTACACCAAGTATAAATAAATAGACAGATCGAATTGAAAATATCCTTATTATAATAAAATTCATTTGCTCAGTCTTAGGAGGGTTTTAATGTGAGTATTCAGTCTCCGATTACTGCAGTACAAGTTGTACTTGTATACAACTATACACAGTTTTAGGTCGTGCTGTTTCGAAACTTAGTACCCTCATAAAGTAAATTGTAACACAGAATATATAGCCTAATGCTTGTTGAAATTATTTCAGCAACTATTTTACAGCTTTTATTTCAAAACACGAACTCTACGAATTTTTATTTTAACGTTGTAGCATTCTAAATTCCAACCAAAATATTTCAAACATTAAACAATATTTTATAATTATGATAACAATTTAAAAGCTTTTTAAAAAAAATGTTAGTTTTTAAAGTTTTTATCTTTAAAAACTAAATTGAAATACTTATTTGTCATATTTTTAATGAAAATGTTTAGTCACTCATTCTTACTCACATTTACTTTGACTGGAATGATCCTTTTACTTTTGGGCTAGATATTAGGTAACTCTGTCCAACTAATATCTAGGGAATAACGTCTTCAAAGCAAAAACTGGTCTATACCTAACCCGTACAACTTGCGCGAAACTAATTTCAGTGGGCAACGACGCGAACATTTCTCTGCTATAATCCATCAAAAAGCTCTGATGGTAGCCGTTGGTCGGTAGGGTAGATTTTGCTTTTACTTGCATGTCACTTTATCTGTAGGTATAATTTAGCTAGAGGCGGATAATTATGTAAAAACACCACAGTTAGGCATTAGGCAAACATAAATCATCGTTCGTCGACTACGTGGTCACTTCCTATCTAGTGATATTGTGGTAAAATGTGGGCCTTTCAGTTTAAAAAAAAGGAAGGACTCTTTATTAATTTTAATAGACCGTCAAATTTAGCATTTTATATTTTTTTTGTTGATCAATTCAAATAAAATGGTCATATTCGAGTACTATCATCAAAAACATGGTTTTTTTTTTATAACATGGACAGATAAACATGCAGATGGCGCGCCTGATGGAAAGCAGTTACCGTCGCCTATAGACACCTGCAACACCGGGGGCGTTGCCGATGCGTTGCCTACCTTTAAGAACTCTATTTACCCGTCGTTTGAAGAGCCCCATGTTGTAGCTCAGCGGAAACACCTCAGAGGGAAGCTCATTCCACAACTTGCACGTGTGTGGCAAAAATGACCTCGAGAAACGGACTGTGCAGATTTCCATGGGTAACTGTGTAATAAAGGTTTTTAAAATATTGTTTATTTATTAGTAAGTAACGCAATATTTTATTAAAACTATGTAATACCACTAAAAATAAACCTTATAAACTGAACAGTATAATGCAAATCTAACCTAAACCAACCAGCACCACCTAAAGTACCAGTAAACAACGTACCCAAAATGCTGCCTGCATTGACACCTTTAACGATGCTCTACCTTATTCGACCGAGTAGAGGCATTTCGGTAACGTGTTGATCATAAATAAATAAATAATAACTAATAGAAAATTGTATTAACATTAACGTAATTCGCCATTTTCCATAAATAAGAAAAGGTTGTAAAACCAAAAATCCACCTTTTTCTTTTTGTGCCGCTGGCAATAAGAAGTCTATACACTGAACATAGCTTGTTATTTCGGGTTAATAGGCCTAGTTGATGTTGTGAGATGGAGCTTATGAAGAGCTCTTATAATAATGTATTATTGCATTAATAATAAACCCACCATCGTAGGGGTCAGTGGATAATTTGACCACATTTTGTACGATCATAAAGTTTACACAACATTTTTGTTATAAGTTTAATTGGTTCGTTCGCCCATCTATTGATTTTATGGTCTAAATGTAGTCTGAGTATGATCTAAAGAGCCTGAAAATATTATTTTACGAATTACTTACGTTAAATACTAGTGAACGTAGTTAATTGCTTATATAATATGCCAAATATTAAAAATGTTATTCGATCAAGTGCACCGTGAAATTTAAATTGCATAGAGTAAAACTTCGAACAGAACTCATTGCGATTTGTAATAAAACTTCTAAAGTTTAAACTTCGACCGTGTCCCGGACAAACTTGGGTGTTTAGTCTAGAAAGACATCGATGGCAACTTCTATGTCAATCTCTGTAACCATCCATTTTAATGCTAAAAAGAAAAGAACGAAAGTCCTATTACCTTCCTCTCCTTTCGACCCTATTTTCTATGTCTTAAAGTTCATTTTGTGAGATAAACATATCCGGGACGATAAAAGTTTAACGAATAACGCAATGTACGTCATTGCTGATGTTAGGCGCTATACAATGGCGATAATATTGTGTGCCCTCAGAATTATTTCCAAAATAAGTTTTATTCGCAAATTAAATGATTATCCCATGTTTTAATTATAGAAAACTCCATGATTATTATATCATTTTCATCATCATCATCAACAGCCTAGATACGCCCACTGGTAATATAGGCCTGCCCCAGAGAGCGCCATTTTGACTGGTAACTCGCCTCCAGTAGGCCTAGCACGAACATTTACGCGCGCGTAAGTGTAACGTTAACGTAAGCCAGTTGTATGGGGCGCTGATCAAATGCCATACAACAGACGTACGCTAACGTTGCACTTACGCGCGCGTAAATGTTCGTGCTAGGCCTACTGTATCCATCGGCTTCCCGCGACAAAACGCCATGTACAAAGTAAAAAATTCTTTCAATAGACGAATAAATTTCATAGATATTTTAGTTCAATATACTACCTATCTGTGTTGTGCCTATCCCCAGTCTAACAAAACTGTAATTTCATGTAGACATCACAAACCTAAAGGGTCACTCAGGCATTACAATAAAAATTATATTCAGTTATAAAAAGCTTTGCTAGCTTTGATGTGGGTCCGTGGACCGCTCTTGATATAATTGTTATCTCTGATTCACAATACCCTCTCATTTTAATGAAGGTTTACCTAATTGTTATTATTCCACAATTCGATTAAAATTTAAATCATCATCATCATCGTTAACAGCCTGAAGACGTCCACTGCTGAACATAGGCCTCCCCAGGGAGCGCCACTTTGAGCGGCTGCTCGACTCCTGCATCCATCGGCTCCCTGCGGCTTTCACCAAAATTTAATTACTTGCCCTGATTTTACTAAGTTTTGCACTGAGTGAATTCTACGTCCCATTAAAAATTGTGGGTCAGGAAACCTTTTATCCAAGTAAACATCTAACAGCCAGGGATGGAACAAGTACGGCAGGAAGATTGATTAAAAATTCTTTTTGCCCGTCTGCATTAAATTTTGACAGTTCTTATGTTCGCACTTATCTCTCTAGGACATACCCACGTTTAGTAGAGTCTATCATGAGGTCAAAATGTCCGTGCTATGTTTTGCTGTTAACTTTAATGTTAGGGTTTACTAGGCCCTTCCTTCATTCCATCCCTGGCTGAAACCGCTGGAAACTGCTTCACAAACTCTCTGTCGTAAATATTTACTCTCAAAGCCATCTTAAAGTCCAGTAAAGTCGTGACCAGACGGCACATTTTTAAACTTCGCAAGTTCCAATTGCTATTTCTTTGAATGGATATAAACTTTCAGGACATTCCGCTTCTAAAACCAAATAAAAAAAAACTTCTGATTTCCCTGGGAAACATTCCATGCGTATTTTGTAAAAAGGAACTTAATAGTTGTCTGTATCATCAACATCATGATGATTACCTATATTATCTAAAAGAGCGGAAAAGAAGGGTAGCGTCAAAATTCACTTGAATTTTTCAAATATTATAATGGGGAAAAAGTAGGTAATGTAAGGAGTATAGTAGTAATAAGTCGAAGAAAAAAAATGGGGAAAAGGCGCGTTATTTATTTTAAGCCTGCTCTCTGAACTGAGGGCTGTGGGTTCGATTCCTACCCTTTGTCTGATGAACATAGATGTTTGTTCTGTGTCTGGGTGTTATATTGTATTCCATGTATGTGTTTACTAAACAAAAAAGTGTCTAAGTATTGTATCCGTTATGCTTCCCATAGTACAAGCTATGCTTAATTTGGGGTTAGATGGCGCTGTGTGAAATGTCCACACATATTTATTTTGATTTTTTATATCTCTTGTAAAAACCAGTCGATTGACTGAGAGGTAGATATCGAGCTCAAAGTTCTTCTTACATTATATGCCAACAACATTAACAATGCAAATAAAAAAATCGTGATCGACAACCTACAGCCATAAATACTGGATCACAGATTAAAAGAAAAAAAAAGTGACTGCCAAGTGTCATTGGTTCTTTATCTGTGAGGTAGATACGATATTTAGAGTGTGAATTCTTTTTAGGGTGTAGGGGTGTAAGTTCAATCCCTATACGAGCGTCGCCCGTGGGGCCTCGATGGATGCAAAAGGCAAGCAACTGAAGCAGCCGCTCAAAGTGGCGCGCTACGGAAGGCCTATGGTCAGCAGTGGACGTCTTCAGGCTGAAATGATGACAAGCGTCGAATGGGGTGTTCAAGATTTTATGAAATACAGTGGGTTAAGCCGTGAGTACGTCTCGTTTAACTATACCGGTATTATATTATCTTGGACTATACGAAGATAAGTTACTAACAGTAATGAAACTCATGAATAAAGAAACACGTACTTCTTTGTAGATGTACTAATGACTAACGACTAATGCGCTCATTAGTAAACTCGTTAGCGGGTCTTGGGAGAAATGTACTGTCCAAAATAATTATACCTTTATCACTTTCACTCTAATGAACAACAGCCGTTTATTTCATTGTGATCTCTCTCAAAAGATACGAAACGATTTTTTTTATTTATGTGTCTTCAATATTTTGTTTTTCAGGGATGTACCTCAGCATCTCATTTTTTTATCTCTTTTTTTACGGGCAATATGTCTTTATTACTCAAGCTAGCTACTTCAATAATAAAAACTAAACTAAACTAAAACTAATTACACTACACACTAACTAGCTACACTATACCTACTACAAAGAACATATGGACTATATAATTGACCGCGATGGCCTATCTCATTTGGTAGAATTTGATCCAAACTTAATGGCGGCTGTGAAGTCGGCATGAGACACTGCGCAGTAGCAAATATTAGATGTGCGCAGGAAGAGGTAAGCTGCGCGTACGGGAAACTTGCAGGGACTTCACAGTCGTCATTAAGTTTGACTTACTGTATACTTACCGAATTAATAATAATTGTTACTAGCAATATAGCTGATACTATTTTTATGAGAATGACGTGAAGAGCTAGTTATTCACCTGATGTTAAGCGACACGGCCGCCCATAACAGTTGCAGTGTCGGTGTCTTACTATTGATCAATGATAAAAATTGTAATAATGTAACGAAGATAAGTACTGGGGGGTAACCACAAAGTCTTATAGCATTATTACTTCAATCATACTTTGAAAAATGACATAAAAGTATGTATATTGTAATGTTGTTGAGGCAGAGCAGTTTTGATGACGTCACGTCAAATCGTCGTCAAATACAACTGTCATGTCATACCGTTAATCATGTTGACACCGACGTGCGACAGTGATAACGCTATATAAAAATGTATACGTCTCGTTCTCGCGCCGGAATACTTTATAAGTTCATGGTACGAATTCGAACAATGTTATTGTAACCTTGAAGCATTACTGTCACGAACCATGATGGTTTTGTATTAGCTAGTGATAGGGCTGCTATTTACTCATTTCAAATTACATAACTTTATTGTTTTCGATAGAACGGCACACGGTCGATATCGCCCATTACACAAACTAAGATTTAAACCGAAGAAAACAAAAGTTAAGTTGTATGTAATCCAATAAAAAAGTTTGATGTAATACGTTATACCAGCTACGGCGTAAACAGCTACGCGGCTACGCAACGAGCCAGAAAATACCTTTATTTAATTGCAGAAGCAGGCTTCAAAAAGCGCGCAACGACGCGGCAAGCATTTTACCTTTGCCTTAGGTAAATGTTAAGTCGGTGTTAAGGTTAGAATAAAGTGTTATAGCTGACTCGCCCCGGCTTCGCACGGGTCATCTGACCATTCATCAGAGACACACAAACATTAAAACTGCGATTGAGACTGAAAAGCCGTTAATATAAAAACTATCGACGGATACAGCATAGCGATTCAGGAGACCTCAACGCTGAGGCTCAGCGCTGAGGCCTCGATTCAACCAAAATTTATTTGAAAATAGAACGGAAATAGCGTCATCGTTTCTGCAAAAGGCATGAGCTAGGGGAGAGCTTTCCGTTCTATTTTCAAATAAAAGTTGGTTGAATCGAGGCCTCAGCGCTGAGCCTCAGCGTTGAGGTCTCCTGAATCGCTATGCAGGTGTAATGGTTATAATCATTATTCTGACTAATCAAAAAACCTAAATTATAATTTTTCACGAATGTTCGTTTATTAAAACCGGTCATTGAGAGTATATGTAACCGCATGAGTATGTGTATTAATATTTATTCTGCAATTGGAAAATCGGCCCTTAGTTTTTCTCAAAGCTGCAAAACGAACGGCGGTCCAAACTCATTTAACTTTAATCAAAGTTCTGCATTTGCTAGTGAACATGAATTTATAATTACCGTACCTAATTCGTATCCGCGATGAAATTCACATGACATTTACTGGAAATATTGAACTGTTAAATCGGACTTCAAATTAATGATATTGGAACTGTAGATAATTAAAATTTAGTTCTTACGTTAATGAGTGTGTTAATAAATTATGTTTTTAAGGTTACGTGGGAACATTTTCAACTTAATTAATAGCGTTAAAAACAGTTTAAATTTATATGTAATCTTGACGTAATTCTGAATTGCGCATAAAATATAAATAAACCAAAATCTATTCTAAATCTTATTACTTGTAAATATTTTATTAATCAAACAATACTAAAATCTAAATTAAATCTAAACTAAGTACTTATCTAAAACTAACTACCTAAACTTATAATATACACATATAAATAAAAAACCGCGTTTAAGTCGCTGTCTGTGGATAAGGTGCCCAAAAAGCTGGCAACATTACCTCGTTGAATGGCCAACTGGCTTATTACTTATGACGTTTCAATTCACAATTGCTAAGATTTGTTTATTCCAAAGCCCATGAACGTACGTGACGTACCACCTTAATGGCATGTAGATAATATATACTACTTGTATAATTTATTTAATTGCAAGTAGGCTATTTCTAACAGTTTCATACCATGTCGACTTCAGAAAAGGTATAAAGTGATTCTAGAAATCATAATTAACACACATGACAAAAATACAACATGACATAAAAACTACAGCTAAAACATTATTTACCGCGTGGCAAGGTTCCCAGAATACTGGCAGAATTTACCTCGGTGAATTAGAAGGCAGAGTAGAAAAATATAACGGCATTCACCAAAAGTAAATAATTAATTTACAGAGGTAAGTAGTACTTATGCCAGTCATTTTATTAACAAGACCTGAGTAGCAAAAACTGATGTAAGTTTTTAAGACGATAAATTATTCTAATTTATTTAACGCTTTGGGCACACTTAAGCCAATTAGGACTATTCAATAAAATTCTTGGGAATCTACAGAGTACTGGAATTTCCAAGAAGTCAATTATGTATCTGGGATCCCTGAATCCCAAGAAACGGTCGCTCACTAAGTTGAATTGTTTATTCAATATTGCCGCTGTATTTAGATTAACAGATATATTATGTTATAAATGGAACAAAATAAAGGATTATATCCTTTTATATCACCTACAATCCTCGTGCCTGTTTATTTTTTTACAACTGCACCTTGTAGATTAGATTTAACTAATCTTTACTTGAGAATCTGCGACCAGTGTGGTAATTTTGCAATTTAGGTAATATTACATAGTGGGCTTAACATTTTAGCTATATACATTTTTATAACAAAAAATATTTAAAAATGAGGATAAATAGATTTCTTTCTACGTCTTCTAATACAGATGTTTATAAGTTACGGTGACCTCTTCCAACGAAGGCCAAATGCTATAAAGTGAAAGAATATATTAAATTAATAAGATTTCCATTCATTCCGCTTATGACCTAGTAATCCTACTTTATAAAGCTTACTCGCTATTCTAAAGCAGGTTTGGTAAACGTCAATATACTAATAGTACTGCCGTATCTAAACTTTGTTTAACTGACTGGATGTGTGTTTGCCGTAATAACACAACGGCACATTATTTCCGCTCCAATAAGCAATATCCTGCTGCTCCAATCGGAATCGAAGAAGACATTATTTATTTAATCGTTGTCGTAAGCATTTGATTTCCAATAAACAACAAAAATATATTATGTTTGATCCGTATATGAATGAATGAATGAATGAATGAATGAATGAATGAATGAGCGTTTATTTATAAAAATATTGTAAATTCAGATGCTACGCATAATTAATAGATCAACCAATTAATCAATAAATGAATGAAATCGTTTATTTTGGGAATGAATGACGTGACGAGCTGGTCGTTCACCTGATGTTAAGCAATACGGCCGCCCATAACAGTTGCAGTGTCACTCGGAACTTTAAAATAATAAAGTTTCGCGTGACACTGCACTGCGCACGTCATCCTGAGACATCACACAGTCTAGTAATCAGATTACTACACTGTGTAATCAGGTCATAAAGTCTCATTTGCCCAGTAATTTCACTAGCTACAATGCCCTTCAAACCGGAACACAATAGTGCTTGCACACTACTGCTTGGCGGCAGAATAACTGGCAAAGCGGTGGTACCTACCTAGACGAACTTTGCAGAAAAGCCCTACCACCTAGTAAAATGTCTATCAATTATTTAATTATAAATAAATTTATCTGTCAACACTGTAACTACCGTGACCGTAGCTTTTGTTGAAATAAGCTTTGCTTAAATAACTTTCGATAATGGAATTTAAATGAAACTTGTTACAGACTAATTGATGTTTTTATATCAAAATGACAAGTTGTTAAAGGCAAGGGCGTGACTTTTATGTTTCGAAAATTATTTTAGCAATAGCGTTTTAAGTCGTAATCGAACTATACAAGAGCTTTGAATGTTATGGAAAAATGTTCAAAATAAATTATTATGGTTTACTTTCAGCACAGTTGAAAGGAACACTTTTGTGCTTGATTTTTATTACTGACTGGAGACTGAACTTTCGAGAAGGCGTGAAACAACAAAATATATATATTCAACTTTTCATAAATTAATAACTTTCTATTCAATTTTCCACTCTTAACTCTAACCCGAGATAATAGAATAAAAAAATCAGTCACATCTGAATTGTTAACACATCAATACAGAGCAATAAGCTTAAAGCTAAATTCTTAACAACAAAAATTATAGAACGTTATGAAACCTACCTTTTTCAAGGCCAATAATGTTTCCACTATAGCAGTCCCTGTCAAAGTTTCAGTCATTTGTTGGGTACCAGAATTTGTTTCCCCTCTGAAGGGCCTTTTGTTATTTAGGTGCCATTTCCATGAGAGGCTCTTAGCGAAATTATTTACTCGCGTTTTAGTAGTTCTGTTCTTTTTTCTTGGCCGGGAAAATGAGCTTTTTAGCTGGCAGTTAATTTGAGTTATGTCGCGTAATTATAATATTTGATTGTGTGTTTTATGTTTTATCTTATTGTTTCACTACGTTTGTCATTTGTTGTTTTTGAGTTGGAATATTTTATTTATTTATTTGTATATTTTTTTTTAATGTTACTATAAGTTGTGATATTTCTCCTATAATATTGGCTGTGATATAAAATACCGAAGTGAATCGCTTTGAGACTGAAGCCCGCATGATTCATTTATTTTATTACTTCTTTGCAGGCAAGTGGGATAAGTCACATTATAAGTATATTGTTACTAAAAAATGTACTCCATAGGTTATTGCATAATCAATATTGCCATTAAATTATATTAAGAACTAAATCTTGCTTAAAATAAGTGGTGTGTATAAAATAAAAGCAGATCGTAATAAGCCATTGTTTTATTGGAAGGGTACAGAGTAACCAAAAGGTGTATGGAAGGTAAAGGATTAACGGTTCCTGAGGGAAAGTCTACGCGAGCGATGCCATGGGATAGAAGCTAATCAGTTATAATCCAAAAATAATCCAAGTTCTATAACATATTATATCAACCAAAATCCGGAAATGTTACACGTGTAGGCAAAAATCGATACTATTATCAGCTTAATATTTTTTCAGAAGTCTCCAGGGCGTTGGCCTTGTTTTTATTTAATATACAGAATAAAGACTCGCAATTTATTCTGAAAATTAAATTAAAAGGGAAGCAATTAATTGAAAAGGCCTCGGTGGACTACTTTTTGTATGGTAAAAAGTTAATTTTTAAAAGGATATCCACCCAGTTACTACTGTAGTAACTGTAGTAATTGTGGTTTCACAATTTGTAAACATTTTAATCAAGCCACAGATTAAAGAACAACTATAAAAATCTAATAGTTATTTTGAACGTAGACGAGTGAATATGTAATGCAATTAGCACTAAGTCAACAACATATTATTTCTTTTCGGCATTTACTTCAATAAGTATCCAGTAAAATATCCACTGCTTTACTGGAGCGTGACTTTGTCTGGATCGTACTATACAGAATGTAATTTAATTCATTCGCATAAATAGAGCCCATGATAGTACATCATTTATAGATGATTATTAAAGAGTAAAGAGTGTAAATGAAAATATTTTTATTGAAAATTATGAAGATTGCCGCGGCGCCTAACGCAGTTGGCACGGATTTTGATACATTTAAACGTTATTATACCTTGTATGTACTAATTAAAAACAGTACTTCATTATTTTAATTAAATTTTGTATTATAGCATTTGATTAAGTAAGTTATTCCATTATTTGGAGTTATTATTATTACCAAACCAATGTGTTAGAATTCAAAAATTTTGGTCCACACGTGACCGGTATCAGGAGTAGATACCTAGTTTCAAAGAATGCTAATGAATTCAATTACACCCGGTATAAGCTTATGGGCGTGACTCAGACACGGCATTGACGATTTTAACATTAAACCCTAATTATGGTGTTACTCTTCTAATGAAGGGAAAATGAAGAAGACGAAGATATTTTTATTTCGTTTGAGAATCGATATCAATGGTTACCAGCGTAGAGCCAAATTTAAAAGGAAAAAATCAAGTCCTTAACCATTCCGACGTCACCCAACGTTACGATTTGATTGCCTCCAGCAATCCGAACTTCGTCAATTCCTCTAACGATGTGTCGTTCGATTCGAGCCGACAATTTGGGCCCTTCAGAACTTCTAACTCCGTGTAAAAAGTTATTTGATACTGCGACACCCTTTTTTGAGGGTAGGTACAGATTTTATGGTTAAAGTTGAGCCATTGTTAGGAGTTGAGAGATGTTTTAATCGTTATATTTTTCAGGTGATTTTATCTACTTAATTTTTGTACAAGTTGAGTTCCCTGGTTTCTCGTTATACTTATTTTTTAACTGACTTAAAAATAAAGGAAGTTCAGTCTTGGTCGACGGTATAGTTTTTTATGTATGTTTACCGATTTTTCGGAGATAAATGGACCGATTTACCTACGTGCTTTTTTGTTGTTTAGTAGAAGGACTTGGCGCCGTTGTCCTAAGTTAAGGTGAAAATTTGATGAAGATTTTTGGAGATATACCTAAATGAAGTCATTCAATACGTTTTTAAAGGTTATTATTTTTTAAACGAATGTTGTTTATTATATTATGTTAAGCTATTATAAAAGCACAGATATTAATATAGTATTACTACTAATTAAAGTAAAGAACTTTTAAATATTAGGGTTGGGGGGTAGGTAGGAGGGAGACATTGCCCCGAGACTGATAGCACACCGACTAAAAAATCTTTCTGCTGGTCGAAGCAACACGTTACGAAAAAGCTGGCCTCCACTTGGATTTAAGGTGCCTTCAGAGGTACAACTCAAGTTCTAAGGTACAATTTATACTGAAAACGAGTGTACGTGATACAACGTAAAGGTTAGATGCGGGTTAGTATTTACAGGACAAAAAAATAGTAACCGATTCGTATTAAAATCACGTCTCCTAATAGAAAAACGGTGCCCGAACACTAAAATGATTGTTTCCACGTATTCATATAACTTGCCCACTAAATAAAAACCTTACCGTGTGTTCCCTTTGTACGAATAGGACCACCTCTTTTCGTGGGTGCCAAAGATTGGCTTATACAAGGAATGGGCAGCTTTATCCTCGGGAGGCCTTTGTTCTACAGTGGACGTCTTGATGATGATGATTTTAATTGATGATATAATAAAGGTGTAAAAGATGATCCATTTTTCATGGTTCACACTACGCTACTAATATTACAAATGACGGTAGGAGTGGATTTAATAAGAGGAATGAATTTGCAGTCTACGGTGCTACGAAGTGCTGCGTAGTTCTACGTATGACATGATTGATGGTATCTATCTAATGTCAGAGTCAGCAACATTAGAGTAACCACTATTTTAATATCTGTGGTTTTACGGAGAAAAATCTATTATGGATAATATCTTATATTCTATTTTAATTTTTTTATGAGAATGAATGGCTTGACGATTTAGTCGCAAAGAGTACATAACTTACTACGTATCTAGTCGTTCACCTAATGTTAAGCGACACGGCCGCCCATAACAGTTGCAGTGTCACTCGGAACTTTAATATAATAAAGTTTTGCGTGACACTGCACTGCGCACTGCGTAAATATTTTTTAATGATTGATAAGAAAAACCATGTAATTTATTCTTTAGCGCTCTACGGTTTCAATAAATCAATCAATCAAATATTTATTGATATAATTTAGATACAATAACAGGTTTAGTCATAAAGTTTTAGGTACTTCCATTTTGAACGCGTGTACCAGTTGGCGTTCAAATTCGCGTTTTTATTTAAATTTAAAATTAAGTTGTAGCTTTCGTTCTAGCAACCAACATAAAAAGTCCTATTTCAAATCTTTAACATATCGTATAAACCAGTTCCACGAGCAGATTTAAAAGGCTTATCCATACGAAACGTGAAGCGGCAAAGCTTTCAAATTCAGGTCTCGCTTGGCTGAAGCTCACTGACTTGACGAATGTATTATTTGAATACGCATGCGCCGAAGCGTGTTTGAGAGTTTATTATCATGTTTTAAATCTTTAACTCGTAGAACAGCCTCTCTGACATTGCTTAAAGGGCGCTGTTTCACTGGATGACATGACCCGACACGGTTAACTGGATGACATCAATGGACACATAAGAACAATTTCACAGGAAACTACAGACTGAGTAGCAGGCGACTTGGCCATGACACCACTGACTGCTTCAATGTTTATAAATCCGTCCATAGATAGCTAGTTTCGCCCGCTGTATCGGCGTCAGCGCCAGCGATTAGCACTTACGCTAGTGCATGTCGTAATGATAGAAACAAAAAATTTTTGCATGAAAATCACCCACACTTCTAACCCACACTTGACCGTTTTTGAAAACATCAATTATTATAAATGTTATTCTTAAAAATTAGCTAGAAGTACCACGTGATGCGTGTTCAAAGAAGAATCTATAAAATTGGGTAACTGTATAATTGGGATCTGTTGAAATGAAATGAAAGTTTGTGAAATTAGAAACATAAAATTGTTTTTGTGAATTTATTTATCCTTCACAACTTCACTTACAAAGTTATTGAATAATCAATATCGAAATTCTAAGTAATCGCTCACAAGTACGTCTAGAGTCTAGACTATACAGACGGTGGAATCGCTTTGGGCCGTCGCGTCGATTGTAATTCAATCAACTAGGTAACATTGTAATACACAAAATACAATAGACTGGCCTTTACAGATATGCCCTGGTTCGCAGTCAATATAGGCAACAACTTTACATGTCGTAATGTCCCATCTGTATAATTTGTTATACAGATGGGAATTTTCCCATCTACTTACAAGATAAGGAGACATGAGAATTATCCCCCTATGGGGCAGAGGGAAGTCTCTCAACCTACCTATCATTCTAAAGTTCAGAACATCATAATAAGCATGCATTCCGCTCTTGCCACTCCAATATAAACAGAAACACAGACAATGGTCATGATACGATTAAGTCCACTTGTCGATCGCTATCACTGAGCCACGCCTGAACGAGGTTTAGATTGAAATTCCACGTTTTAAATGGAAAAAGCCTTTATAAATCCCACGTAGAGCCGAGCTTATACTATTAGAGAGAACCGAGTATGGTGCTCGTGAAATAGTACTCGACCCCCACATGCACGATGAAATGAGTATTGACGGTGTCACGTGACTAATGCGGGGCTATCAGATGAATGATAACTACTACCTACTATGGGTACGTTCCAGTAGATTCTAAGTGGTGCGTTCCAGTTCGTGTTATTTTTGCCATTTTCGTTATTATCGATCACAAAAGTCTTTCCATTAAGGTACGTCACGCTCAGCGCGCCAAATTCAAATTTTCTTGCGTTTTTGCTAATTACAGCTTAATTACTCAACGCAATTACATGAAAATTAGTTTTCCGCAAATAAATAGAATTTATCAACAAATTATGATTAAAAGTATCACCTAAATATCATTAGTTTAGCAACAATTGGCAAAAAACTAATTTTGTCTTGGCTTTTCAGTCTATTGCCAATGAACGTGACCTTAGGCAATAAACGTGACATTTTGGGAGTATTTGACAGTTTGAATGTGATTGTTTCTGGCGTTCTTGGCATTCTTAGCGTCTACTGGAACCGAGGAACTTATACGTATACTGTAAGTTCCTTGACTGGAATACACCCAATAATGCCAAGAACGAAAAAAACAATTACATTCAAACTGTCAAGATTCTCACAGTGATCACTTTTATTGCTAGTGTGTGGATATAATTGTTATTATTTTTGCTTCTATCAGGGCGTTAGCGTAATCTGTTTTCCTGCTTTGTGCTGCTGAGTTAACCGATAGGAAATTCAGAGTACAGGAGAATAAAGTTGGCGATGCTCAACGGATTCTGACATCCAATGCTTGTACTTTCGCCGCTAACTTCCAAGCTATGTTTTTCACGAAGATAGCATACTTTGAACATTACACTACGCCTATCAACAAGATACTACAGCGGTAGTATAACGATGTTTATAACTTTCGCTGATGTTGTTTGTTTTTGAGGAAGTATCCCGGAGCACAGAGTTCGTAAACAAACGCAATCGGTGGGCAAACAGAAATTTATGATGGCCAATTTGTTGGAGAAATGTGCAAGTTCACCTTGTGCCGCGACCTTGTTTAAAAATCATATTTGTGGCAGATGAGACCAAGATGAGACTAATTTCCGAGCGCACTTTTGTCCATGATATTCTCATAATTTGATTTTACTAATGATTTTGACGCCATTTTGGTTATAAGTAACTTCAAAAAATATATTTTCAGGGAAAGGTAGAATTATTTCATCTCACGAAAAAATATTTGTAACAATGATTTTCTGCAGTAATCTTGAGTTTTCTATAATATATCAAGAAACCACTTATAATATCTAAATCTAAAGTAAAACACTATACAATAAGTAAACTTAATCTAAAAAGCCACTACCAGTGCGCAACATGCCCAAAATGCTGGCGGCATTGCCCCGTTGTATGGCAGTGCTTAGCCTTTACACCAAATATAGACCAGCATTCTGGTCACGTGTTGCCTCGATCAGACGTTCTGAGAGGTCTTTACAAATTTTGTGTGCCCCACGGTCCCAACGTCTCAACACCAAAAGGCGCAAATATGTACCCACTATCTAGAGTGTTATATTTGCGCCTGTCGTGAATTTTATAATTTATTCTCACTTTTTAGTATTAAGAGGTTGGTAGACTGTTTAAAAATACCATTTTGGTTGGCCACACTGGCGGAAGGAGCGTCCGCTGAACCATCAGCCAATTACGATGGCTGCCTTGGTAGTTCCGGTAAAATAATATTGAGGTTTAGGAGGGAAGTTTTGGAGGGACGACAAGGTCCAAAAGGCAGTCAATTCTGGTTAAGCAGCCGAAGCGTCAAGCCGTATTATTGCTCCTGTTCGTTTATTGTGTACTGAGTGTGTACTGAATATTTATAGAAGAAGGAATATACAAGAATTGAATTGAAAAGGTTCTCTGTGTTTTACTTCACGCCTTTTCATGTTCTCTGCGGATTCTGCCGCCGCGCCAGCCCCAACCTGTGTTCTAGGAAGATGCGACGGTGCGAGGGTGTCTACGCAGGCTACGTCCCAAATCAAAAGCCGCCCCGCCCCACCTTCCGTGGAATCAAGGTCATTCAAACCTATACTTAAATTTATTGCTTTATTGCATCCACGAGCATTAATAAAATTGGTGTTACCGATATGCGATATTAATAAGTAGGTTTTTAAGGCTAGAATGAACCTGCGGTATCTTCTATACTAGGCGAGTATGCTCCATCGTCAACCACGAGGTCACTTAGCATAAGGCGAGAGTACAGAATTCGGTGAGACCTTGGTAAAATGTTAGCCTATCTATGATAAAAAAGGTAGGTATAAAATTCTGATTTTAAAAGAATTTTTTTTGAATCTATTATAGCTAAAACGAATCAGTTGGATTAAATTATTCTCATTATCTTCAGTCTTTGCTCTAAACTAATATTTGAACTTCGACGACGGTCTGAGTCAAGACCAAGATAAAAGAAATTTAGAATGAGAGCTACGAACAAAATGGACGTAAAGATTAACCCCAGTCCCTTTTTATCAATAAGCCAAGTTTTTTTGATCTACGACATAACTTTCGGATGAACCCGAAAAAATGTTGAATAAATTCTTGAACTTTGAATTGAAAATGAAGCTTGCACGAATAAAATTTAAATAGGTACCTACGCTTATTCAGACCTGTCACAGAATACTTTCTGCAGTACATATTGATAGCTTGATTGGTATTGTAGTTAATTAAAGATAGGGACGGAAAAGAACGAGACATGATAAAATCGGCTTCTTCTTCAAGATTTCGGTTCAGTAGAGCGTTTTCTCAGTCTCATGCAATACGCTATGATTTTGCGATATTTTTATAATAATTTAGAAATAGTAATAAAAATCATTTTATCATTAATAGTTTTAATCATTATGTAAGTGAATGTCGTGGCGAGCTAGTCGTATTGCTTGTATAACAAGTTTGAAGATGTCCTACATAAAAAGCCAAATAAAATAATTATTTCTTTTCGTTTTGGGAGTGTTTGTTGGAAACGAATGCCGCCATTAAAAGGTTAATTCTGTTGCTATTTTAATGCACTGCTCATTAAAAGCTAAAGGCACTTAAACTGATTGTTTCGATTCCATAGCTTAAAATGTTTTTTGTAAACAAAACACTATAAAAGTCGATGACACAGTGGTCTGTAATCCCTTCTCGTCGCTTCGAGTACCATCCATCGCCCTTCCGCTCCAATAATTTCGTTATTGCCCAGCGGAGAGCTTTGTTTTGCTACAACGTGCTGGGGTGGCGCTGTTATCGGGAAGCTCCACGGTTGCTTCATTGTGGTAGTAGGTCATCTTACTTAGGGCAGTTTTTAGAAAGATATTAAAAAATGTAAAAATGCGGTAAGTGAAACAGAATGTGGATTTTGCAAACATGAATTTTGAATAAGTTGGTTTATATTTTTTTTGTTGGATGAACTTTTTTATCAGGCCTTCGAAAAATTGCACCAACGACTCATTCATTAATTTTCTTCATTGACTGGAGAAGAAATAAACCTTAAATATAATACGGAAAAGTCTATATCAAAATGATAGAAGTTTCATTACTGTCATTCATTCCGTCCTATATCATAATATACAAATTGAAATTCCATTCTGTCCTTGAATATTGATCTTTATAGATCTCATCAGATTTTCTATTTTCTTTCTAGTATAATTAAACTTGCAGTATTTTACCGAATGCTTCTTAATTTTAGATAGTAAAACTTTTGCAATTATCGATTAATTCTATTCTGTCTGGCTGAATTTAGACCGATATTATTAAACTGAGCAGCGAGCAACGTCGTTGATCCAAATACTGCCAAATGAAAGGTCACTGCCATGTTTTTTTTTTTACTTGTAGCAATAATCGTGCATCGTGACTGTTTGCAATAGGCATTGATGACAAATTTTTTTTTTTTGAATAATTAATTATATTACTCAAAAGAGAAACCTTTGTGAAAAAAAAAAAAACTCAAAAAATGACCAAGTTACAAGCATTTTAAAAACCGGAATAGAAAGAGATAGCTCAAACGGCCAGTGACGTCAGAGGAAGGTCGTTATAGTACCTCATTACTAAGCTGTGGTAGCTTTTCATACAATCTCTTTGGCATGTGACGTCACGAGTAGATTTTTCATAGTAACTGTGGGGCGCTCGGTTTCGCGAGAAAGGGACAGGAGATGGCTCCTGTAGAAACTTATTACTCCGTGATTTATTTATCGATTCCGCTTATTTTTTCAATTATTGCATTCATTTTTAATCTTCTTTATGAATGTAATATTTACTTGTTCATTTTTAATAGTAGTCATCATGCCTATTCATCTTCTTCGCAAAAATGATGGCGTGTTTGGATTTATATAAGGTCCATAAATATATAGGTTTTTTGTTGGTTAGTTTGGGCACAGAATAGATATACGTATACTCTATAGTAAGGCCAGAAAGCGTTATGTGAAATGTCCACACAATCATAAGCCTTTTTATCCGGCTCGGCACGCCAAAATTAAGAGGTATGTTTTTCGCAGTCTTTGCATGTTTGTATATTTATGTTCCAAAGTTGATTGTATGTTCTAAAGACATATAAAGCGCAAAAAAAACCACTATGTCTACTCAAACCTGTCTATGGGTCTGCTGTAGTCGGGTTTTAGATTTTTCAATGAGTTTATTTTATTTGAAAGCTGGTTGCGGTGCAGTTTTTGGTTCTGCGCGCATGTTGATGAAAATTATGCCATGTGGCAGAGTTATGTCGCACTGACATTTTGTTGACTTAGATTAAAAAAAAAAAAACAAGATTATTCTAGCCCACAGACTATTATACGGTAACGTTTCTAGCCCAAATCTAGTTAAACAATACAATAACGATACACTCAGTTTATAGCCCGCTCTCTCTACCAATAATTACTTTTTCTAATCATACTTGAGCAAGAACAAAGAAAATGGCAGAAAAACAGAGTAACAAGGAATTAATGAAAATTGTGAAGCCTATAAAAAGAAAACTGAGGACTTTTTTGTGTTCCGTCAATTGCAAAGTACGTTTCTGGAACTTCAGAGGGGAAAGGCGCCGCGATAATAATAATTATTACCGCCCCCGAACCCACAATTGTACGGCTATTTCATTGCGTTTTCTGTTTCTAGAAGAAGAGTTTGGGGTCTTTTAGACAAAGGTACTTTGATTAATGAACCGGCTGTAATATACCATACTAAATTTATTGCGGCCTTATTAATAAATGTGGTTTTGAATTAGTGAAACCGGCTTTTGTCTTTTTCGAGCGCTTTCTATATTCCAATGATAAAAAAAGACAAAAGTTGGAGTAACTACTAATCCAAAGCTACTACGCGTTCATTAATAAGGCCTTTAGTTTTTTTTAATATAAGAGATTTTATAGAATATTTTTGGCAATTTATTTATTTTGGTTTCCGATCTTTTCCAGTGAGTACAAATTCTGCACATCATTTGAAAAGTCTATCAACACATCTTTTCCCGTGTCGTCACTTAGCATTAGCAGAGTCCGCGGTCAAATGTTAGCCTATCGTTAATAAAAAAAAATCGTGGACTGAGATATATTGGACGTGTATTGGGGTTGGGGGTTTGAGGGCACTCGCTCTCAGAGCCGTGTGACTATCGATACACACTTGAGCAAATATTGCAGTAATTATTATCCTATTCTAAATTACAATACCTTTATCAAATCAACCTTCAGCTCTCTATTCAATAAAGGGTCATTCCTTTCTAGAGATTTTCCATAAAACGGTCCAATCGAGCGGTAAAATGAAGGAAGTCATAGGCTCCGATGATTTCATATTTGATTGCGCAATCGTTAGGGCGGCGATAAAAGATCATTGTTTTCATCGATTTACGTACAGCGTTACTAATACAAACAC
Source organism: Ennomos erosarius (assembly GCA_963580505.1). Classification (NCBI taxonomy): domain Eukaryota; kingdom Metazoa; phylum Arthropoda; class Insecta; order Lepidoptera; family Geometridae; genus Ennomos; species Ennomos erosarius. Next base: position 9,469,749 of record OY756993.1, on the reverse strand, counting down.
AATAATATCTGTTTCTTTTTAATAAAATCAACGTTGCATTATTATAAGAAGACAACGGAAAATTAAACTGACCAAATAAGTTGGTGGTACACAAGATAAACCACCAAATATTTGAATTAGTTTTGGCGGCAAATCGATTTTAAATACGTATGTCTTGTTTGTTTCTTTTATATTGTAGGTACTCTACATGTTGAAACTGTTATACCTGCATTATAATTGGCACTTATGTGAATGAAATTGTAAGGTAATTTATTTTTGAGTACATAAACACAAACGGAAAAATTCGTACCCAATTGGTGAAAGAGTCATTTCAATGTTGTATGCCAATTTTCTTTTTTCATTCTATTCGTAGATTACAACAATACATTGGATGGGATGAGACTCATAAACAATTCAGAGACGCTCCGTCTCATTCGCTCAGACCAAGAGCTGGAACATTTATTATTCCTTTAGAATTCGTTTAGACAATCTCAAGATAATTTATTAAGTTAATAGATTCGTCACAAACGTTGGGCAGATTTAACCTATGTTCGCTAATACTTAATCACAAAATTAAATGCACCTAGCTTAAAATCTGATGTGAATTGGGTAGCTGGATATCGACGGCAACCAGTTACATGCTGAGCCGATGCCCATTCAACACTAAAAGTATATTATAATATAATAATTAATAATTATTGGCGATATTGGATTGTCCATCATAATCATCGTCAACAGCCAAAGCCAATGGATGCAGGAGGCGAGCAGCCGCTCAAAGTGGCGCTCTCGGGGGGAGGCCTATGTTTAGCAGTGGACGACTTCAGGCTGATAGTAATGATGATGATGATGATGATGATGATGATGATAATGATGTTGATTATAATGATGATGATCATGATGATCTATTTCAGGATTTACTTGTAAAAAGCAATCTTTTAGGCAACTTTTTACAACAGAAATGACTCTATTGCAGAGCTATTTAAATTATTCAGGTCTCACTAAACTAAGTTGATGAATGCTAAGGAAATGTGTAAAAAAGCTTTGTCGACGTAAAGTCTCAGTTCGGTTGGTATCAGGCTTCCGTCAGTATCAAACATAAGTATCAGTATCGATCGGGATCACGTCGCAATCTGTATCATGCTACCCGTCAACACCATTTTTTTATCACATTTACACCACGTACAGTGCGTCGGACATTGTGAACGTCAAAGGCCGACCAACGTTAAAAGCCTGAATGACAGTCTGACATGAGTTCAGCGTTGTTTTGAAACTATTTCACCCCTGGGTTTTTAAATTTTATCTTAGTTTTTCAGTTTTTTTTTTGCCCCTGGCTATTTCATTGCAGTTTTTTAAAGGCCTGCAGGTACAGGTAGTTATTTTCTTTTTTCGGGGTTCCGTACCCAAAGGGTAAAGCGAATTCTATTACTAAGGCTCCACTGTCTGTCTGCCCGTCTGTCTGTTTGTCCGTCCGCCAACAGGCTGTATCTCATGAACGTTGATAGCTAGAGAGTTGAAAATTTCACAGATGATGTATTTATTTTGCCGCTAATACAACAAATACTAAAAATCAGAATAAAATAAATATTTAGGGGGCTCCCATACAATAAACGTGACATTTTTGCTCGTCTTTATGGATGGTACGGAACCCGTGCGCGAGTCCGACACGCATTTGGCCGGTTATTTAATGTCGTGAATGGTCTATTCTAGTTTGGTATCTCAAAATAATCCTGATATGTTATTAATTTTCAATTGAAATTCCTGGTTGATCCCTCAATCATTTTCTGGTCCGGTTATGGAGTCATAGATATTGGGGCCAATTTGAATGGCTTTAGTTGACAGATCTCCACCGCTTTGCCAGTTATTCTGCCGCCAAGCAGTAGTGTGCAAGCACTACTGTGTTCCGGTTTGAAGGGCATTGTAGCTAGTGAAATTACTGGGCAAATGAGACTTTATGACCTGATTACACAGTGTAGTAATCTGATTACTAGACTGTGTGATGTCTCAGGATGACGTGCGCAGTGCAGTGTCACGCGAAACTTTATTATTTTAAAGTTCCGAGTAACACTGCAACTGTTATGGGCGGCCGTATTGCTTAACATCAGGTGAACGACCAGCTCGTCACGTCATTCATTCTCATAAAAAATTCTCTCATTGCTGTCCTTGTCAAATAGACGGCAATGTAAAAGACGGATATATTTTTAGCATTTTTAAAACTGTCAACTAAAGCTTTCAAAATTAGGCCTAATATAGAGATATAAATGTGTCCCAGATGTAGAGAAAGCCACAAAAAAATTATTATAAAACAAAAAAAAAAACAAAACTGCTAGTGCAGCACAACATTTGCATCGCAAAGGTTTAAATAACACAATTTAAAGCCAGCTCGTGCCTCAGAGGCGGTCAATTAAATTTTCAAATGAACTGTATACCGACGCGGAATTTAGCAAAAAAGTTGGAACGCGGGAATGGACGGTTAACATTATAATATAAGGTACTGTTAGATTCTAGGTTCAATATTACTTTAACACGCTAGCCATGATCTCAAAATAGAAAGGACTTTAATATTGTAAAGTAAAGCGTCTGTTATCTCTCAGCTATAAAAAATGTCACTAAAGTCATTAAAATTTTATTTTCAAGAATTACAAGATTCCAGCACAGGTTACCACCAATGCGCACTTCTTAGCTTGTTTACTTCTCCACTCAAGAACATGTATTGTGCCCCAGTGGTAGTCGACTCAAAGATTTTTTTATTATAGACACAGCATTTGACCACTGTCTCACCCACAGAGCTTTGAAAAATATGACGCTTTAATTTGCACTGTGGGCTCACCTGGTGGTAAGTGATGACGCGGTCTGCGATGGTGTATGCTTGCTTAGAAGATAACTGTTCACTCTTGGCTTTAAGACACCCTGATAGTTAGCTAGAAAGAAGGACGAATTTCTACGGTTTATTTAGTCAGCCCACAAACATTTGGACTATATCGGTTACCTTGGTTCTCTATCGAATGACCCTATTTCTGATTCGAGCATTCTGAGTAAACCTTTTCATACCAAAAAACCCTTAAGTGTTTCTCACCTACAGCAAGTATATTTGAATTTTCTGCCAAAGCAGCATTTCTTACGAGAAATGAATACTGTAGAACAAAAGGTCCTAATAATTCGTGCCATTATCGACAATATTCTTTGTTAGGTAATATGTCTCTTCACTGCCTCCACGTACAACGAGATTTAACAAAGCTCTTGTGGAATCCATTTGTCGACCTCATTACTTCCCCTCAAACAATTATAGTGTAAGAGCCAAATTCACGCATCAGATAATAGGATAATTATACGTAATAATAATTAGGAACAGCTTCACATAACAAAGTGACAAAAGCAAGAGCATTAATATTGGTATTCATTTTGAAATTGTGATTAGGTTATTTATTTTAAAAACTTAAATAACATAAAATATTATAATAGGTACTAAACTAAACTAGAAATAAAAACTAAACTATACCTAAAAACATTAAAACTAAGATATAAAACATAAAATGAACCGTTGGTGAAGTAAAAAGTGCCCAGAATGCTGGCAGCATTGCCACGTTGAATGGCAATGCTTATCTTTTGTGCAAAATAAAGGCCAGCATTCTGGTCACCTGATGCCTCCACCAAACGTTTTTTTTTTATGAGAATGAATGACGTGACGAGCTAGTCGTTCACCTGATGTTAAGCAATACGGCCGCCCATAACAGTAGCAGTGTCATTCGGAACTTTAAAAATAATACAGTTTCGCGTGACACTGCACTGCGCACGTCATCCTGAGACATCACACAGTCTAGTAATCAGATTACTACACTGTGTAATCAGGTCATAGTCTCATTTGCCCAGTAATTTCACTAGCTACAATGCCCTTCAGCCACGTTTAGCCAAGTCCAAGTTTTGAAATTGTTAACGACTTCACTATAAAATTTAATATAATTTCCGTAGTGTCATTGCACGTGATGGAAATAATACGACATTTAAATTAGTGTTTATGCCCGTTACATTCAGTTACTGGTTGGACTATTCGTATATTTCGTCCAGCCCAAGATGTTTGTAACTTTGTACTTCGATAAGTGATAAAACCGCCCATTGTACTACCATTCTTAAGAAATATTGTCCGTTAGGTACTTACTATGTAGAATAGAATAGAATAGAATAGAATAGAATAACATTTATTCAATACTACTTAAACTATGGTACAGAACATGTTATATTAATGTTACATAATATGAACTAAGAATAAGAAACGAACACAAAACAATTATGTAGTATCTTATGTGTTTATTTTGGTGTGCAATAAAGTATTCTTCTATTCTATTCCACTTCAGATTTATTGTTTTTTTTAGCCTTATGTCCGTCTGCACTAAAGTTTGACAGTGCACTAGGACGTATCCTACTAGGACGTATAGAGGGTAAAGTGCGAACTTAGAAGTCTATATTTAGTGCAGACGGGTTTAAGCTTTGTAGTATAAATTATGTAAAGTAACAAACTTTTGGTCATCATGTAAATAATTGTCATTCAAATTCAAACCCCGCTTAAATTATCAAAAACTTATTTTCATTAATAGGTATGTATACCTAATTTTCCATCGGTACTAGCTCTTCGCCTATAGGGCGTCGGGTGACTTCGACCTCTCTTTCAACTCTCAATGAACTGTGTAGACTCAATAAGTACTAAAGTATTGATTTCATTTGTTTTTTCCGAGAGATTGCCAGCCTATTTCAATATCCAGTTTTATTTTATTACAAAACCGAGAATGGTGTTCATTGTTCCGTGGCCTGAACAGTGGCTGTGTTCAACAGTAAACTGATATATGATGACACTGACCTACCACTAAATCTGTTTAAACTTTAGTGGTAGTATTTAATATAAAAAACATTGTAGTAATTAGTTAAAACAATTAAAGATACTATGCCAGTAAAAAAAAATGTAAACTGACGTTACATTATAATATATTATTTATTAATTTAGTGTTAGGAAAGCCAACAGTTTTATTTACATAATAGAATCTCAAAGTATGCTAGGAAGCCAATTAGAGGGAATTATTTTAGAGTTTTTGAAGGATAATTTGTATAGGATTATTGAATAATTTTGTAAGTGTAATAAACTATCACAGAGCATTGAAACAAATGCCGATTCGCACCTAGAGCCGAAGCGTTATTTTGTTCTATGTAAATTATAATAAAGCTTACATAGATTTTAATACCTAACGTATAAGATTCACATTATGGAAATAAATTTCGTTGATTGTCTCTGGGTAAATTGGATCCCATAAAACAACTATTTCTACATAAAATCTCATTAATACGCTAACTAATTATAAGTAATAAAAAAATCATCCATTTTATTGTAAGACAAATTGTCCGTTTACCAATAATTCGCGGGTTAATAAATAACCGCGTTTTGTATATTCAATCAGTAGCCCTACCGTTTAAGCACTCTGGTAATGAACATCGCCTGCCATCCTGCTTGTGCCAATGTACAAGCCCTTGAGTGCGAGCAAGAGAGCACACGATTACGATTGCCACCGGGCTTACGCGGTAAGGCCACTGGTCACACAAAAAGACGGTGACATTATACATTATACATACTACATACAATAAGGGGTGGGTTAGTGGAGTAGCCTGATGTGTGTTGTGTGACGTTTTAGCGTAATTATTTGACAATTGTTGTAATTTGAGTTGTTAGTAAGGTGACATGTTTTTATGATTAAGCAAAAAATATCTATTTTTTGTGTGAAATTTTAATTATTATTTTTTTGATTAAATTTTATTATTCTACATAAGTACATAACATAAGTTTTCTAGATCCTAGACTAGACGCGACTGAGATCATTGTGAGTACTGACGTTATCCGCCCACTATACACGCCTTTCTCTGCTTCCTTAGCCCAAAGGGTTCAGTCAGAATAGATACGTATTTACTTTACTAAATGAATTTTGGTTCAGTTTCACAGACGAGTAACGAGGCGACTCAATTACTGTTGTTTGAAGAAGATAGTCCGTTACTTATCTAATAACTGTCTGGTTATGGCAATAGCTACAAAAGTATAGGTAGGTATAACACCTTTAAAAAACTTTACAAATTGAATAAAAATAGTAAATAATTTTTCTAGATATTATATATTGAACAACTATTATGTAAATGTAATTGCATATAGGTTTGTAATTGTTTAAAAATATGCATGTTTGCATCAGCAAATGCATCATTTTTCACCAAGCTTTTTACCATCAGGTTCAACGAACTTTCTTGAAGTTAGTAAATATTTTCAGTCCTGAAGCAAGGACATTATAGTATGCTTTTCATCTCGAAAAAATGTCTTTTTGTTCTAAGAGACTGTATGTGAATGAAGCCTTATTAACGCAGCTAATAAGCAATAAACTAATTTGAAGTAGATTCTACCTTCCCGTACTACAATATAAAAATCAAGAAAACACGTTCAAAACAAACTACCATACCAACCTTATAAATATGGTCCCAAAACTACAATAATCCTGACATTACTTCCAGCCACTTCCACAGCTATTTCGAAATTATCATTGGCATCACGCCCGCTATAATATTATCAGAAGTTGCACCCCAAGGAGTCACAACAAAAAGGCAAAAAGCAAATCCAAGAGACTTTCACAGAGGATTAATGTATTAAGGTCGTGGTAAGTTAATTAAGCAAGGAAGCTCGGATGCAAGTATTAATATAAATGGCTTTTTAAGTTCTGATTAAAATGTCTGGCTGCTTTAATTAGGGTAGGAGCGATGAATCGACTAAGATATTTTAAAATATTTTACCCTGTAGACCCGTTCTATTTTTGCACGTGACAGCATTTTAATTGGATAACTTGCACCATTGATATTTTCCAACTACTTATTTGTTTTAAACAATAATTTCTGTGTAGTTTAGGGTACTTTTATTTAATTTGATATGAGCTCCATGGCCCAAGTTTTCTTTCTATCAAGAATTATTTGCGCTTATTTGGCTCAACGCATCAGCATTGCAATTCAACGAGCCAATATTGCCAGCATGTTGGGTACGCTACCTCCTGGCAGTGGGCTGGAGCATTTGGACTGTCTATAGGCCATCGCGGCTATTATACAGTCCATTATGTTCTTTGTAGTAGGTAGTGCAGCTAGTTTAGTTTTAGTTTGGTTTAGTTTTTATTATTGTAGTAGTTAGCTTGAGTAATAAAGGCATATTGCCCGTTCAAAAAAGAACTATTCGTAACTAAAAGTAAAGAGTCCCAAAAAATTGCCGTGGGCTATTATTTCATTATCATCATCATCATCATAGGATCAAGATAGGTCGGCTATTATTTATACTGTACCTTTTACAGTTTTTTTTATCTAGGTAGGTTCAAAGCTCATATTAAGTACTTAGAAGCTAGACAGCTTATCGTACTCCGAGTTTACAGAAATCCTTCAGAGAGCATTCAGTTAATACCAACTGGGTGTAAAATTAATTTCAAGAGACGTTCTGTTGACGGCATGAGCAAGATTATAAGATTTTCCAGTGAAATTGTGTACTAAGTGTAGGCCGTAATTGTGAGGGCAAGCACAGTAGAACTAGTAGCGTTGTTTAGGATCATTTTCTAAAAAATCAAATCTAACGGATTATCTAAACAAATACTCTCAACATACTAAAGATAAGCAGAGAATTTCGTTTATTGCCCATGCCTATGATACTACCAGTTGTAACTATTATCCAAAATTTCAAGACTGATTAACAATTTTTTTTATTTCCATAAAAAAATCGAAGATTTTCTTTAAAAATTAATTTCATCCTACATTCGTTTGACGTAGGTTTCTTGAAAGCCTTAATTAAGCCCTAGTCGACTTGTTATTATATTTGGCGAGCTGTTACGTTGTTGAAGATGCTATGTTTCTCAGAAAGCTAGTCAGAATCTAAGAAATCACTGTTTCTAACATTATTATACTAACATAACAATACTGTTTATTTGGATCATGGCTATTACGCCACCGTTCTAGGTACTTATTCATGATTAAGCTAACTCATTGGAATGGTGTGTGGGTGTGTTTTGAGTACTTATAATAAACAAATACATAAACTATATGTCCGTTAAATATACTGGGTGTAATTGAATTCATTAGCATCCTTTGAAACTAGGTAGCTACTCCTGATACCGATCACGTGTGGACCAAAATTTTTGAATTCTAACACGTTGGTTTGGTATTAATAATAACTTCAAAAAATGGATTAACTTACTTAATTAAATGCTACAATACAAGATTTAATTAAAATAATGAAGTACTGTTTTTAATTAGTACATACAAGGTATAAAAACGTTTAGGTGTATCAAAATCATCCATGCCAACTGCGTGTAGGCGCCGCGGCAATCTTCATAATTTTCAATAAAAATATTTTCATTTTACTCTTTAATAATCATCTATAAATAAGCAACTATCATGGGCTCAATTTATGCTAATGAATTAAATTACATTCTCTATATTAGTGAACATATTGCACAATGATTTATAGTTTGTATATGTTCATCAATGCTTACCGTTCACTTGGCTAATCACCTTTGCCTGAAACAAATGAATATGTTTTAGTTTTACACATCATAAAAATACTTTAACTATTTAATAAAATATATCCTTTAAATACTTTATAACAATTTTTGTACAATTTTTAATGTATACAATGCGCGTGCGCCTTGTGTAAAGATCTGTGGGTCCAATATCAAATTCTACATGCCGGCGGAAAAGTCATTTTATGTAGTAGAATACGTACCTAAAAAATCATAGACTAAATTTAAAAGGATGTGCAGGACTATAAAATGTTAAGTATAGATTTAAACAAAATTACAGGTGTTCACTGTATCTTACTTAAAGCCAGTAAACATAAACTTGGTACAAACTTTAACTTTTGCATCTAAATTAGTCGAGAACTAGGGACACGTTTGCACATTTTCACTAGAGTGCGCCAGGCGCCTGTAGAGTTAGAAGTTGAAGCAATGTTCTTGAGAAATTCATGAGCTGACGCATTTTGCCGCATTATTTTAGATTTAACCCTTAATTACTCGCGTGATTGATCGTCTCTAGATATTAGAGTTTATTATTTATTTTCTTGCTTCCTAAAATGAGCGGATCTTTGTTATTTGATCACAAAAACACTCTGTGGCGTAAGGTTGAGGCAGTAGGGTGCGGTTGGGGTGTAAAGCACCCCAGGCGAGTATTTACGTAGTTCAGTTTTTACGTAGATTTGTACTACGTTTTCAGTACCTATTTTACATATTTATCCAATACAAATTTTACTTTGTTCATATTTGTCCAAGAACAAAGGACCGAAAGTTCAAAAAAAATTATGTTATAACTGCCATTATAATGTTTTTTTTTTCTTATAATTTGGCTCCACACATAGTGTATTTAGCCAGTGTCAAGTATTGTTATTTTTCATCGTTAAAGAATATATCACGTAAAGTCAACTGTTAGTCATAGTCATATTCCAGTCTAAGTCAGGTCATCGTAGTCCAGTCTAAGTCATGCTCCAGTAAAGTGCTGGCAACTTTACTAGAAGCTCCTATGGAATTTTGGAAGCAACACGAAAACTCACGTTTCACCACATTATATCACTTGCCCACACTCATGCTCGTAATTCAGCACATAATGCGTAAAACGCCACCAATTTTAAACATGAATACTGGAAAAAGCACAAGTTTTGAGAAATAATACAATGCAACGACGTGAACATTTCCGCGTTCCCGCCAAAACTCAAAATTATAATGTTCACCACAAGTCAGAAATGCAATGAATAAAATGAGTTCCTATTCTGAGTTGATTAAAGAAAATGTTTATGGCACAATCTGTTTCTGAAAGTGGTTATCTGTTAATTAATCGTTTAGTCAAAAGATTACAATAAATAAAAGTCTAGTTTTGCATGTATGTATTTGGTTGCTTTTTAACTAATTCTAAAACCGAGGTGTAAGGCACCCCACGCGAGTATAGATAGGTACTTACTTTAGTGTATGGGATTGATGATAGAGGCTACATTATACTGAGTTTACTGCTTGGGTACCGAAGAGACCTAGGCGGGACTCGTCTCAAGCGCGTGAGCGTCACGGATCACTGGTCACTTAGTCAGTCTCACTGGAGCCGTCGACCGGGGTGGACGTGTCCGCGTCTCTGAGCCGGTATCGAAGAGACACTCAATAAACACTTACGTAAGTTGTTAGGTGTGAGTAACTATTACTAAGGGTTAACATAAAACTTAACAAGATTTAGGCCTTCGTTCTCTATATCCGAGTAAAGTTCCGAGTTGGCTGGCCAGTGAGTAACACTGATCGGGACGTAAAGGCGTCGAGTAGTTCTTCCCAGTTTCACGAACGAAAACAGAGTTTCGATCAGCTACTCAGTGGGTAAAAATTTAGGGTGATCTGTAGCAACGTCAACTGTTCATTTCGTTCGTTCAATAGTCACCCTGACTGCTGTCAGTGACGCCATTTTGGGTTCGTTTTTTATTTTTTTTAACAAGTTTATGTGCCAGCTATATGCTGCGGTGCATTTCTATATTCATAAGTATCTGATCTCGAAATAGAAACAGGAATAGTCGATGTTTTTATAGCAGTAGCGTAATCAACAGGGTTGATAGTTTTCAGTTCCGTAGATCTCAGTATTTGTGGCATGCAAACTATAATAATAAATTACAAACACATGCGAGCTTGCAACAAGTTTTGCTATAGCCGTCGGTTAACCGTACTAATCGGCAGCTGATGTGTCCTGTAAGTAGCAGTCTGGTTTACGGGTCGGCTAGCGCTACTCGGACATTCTGAAATTCGTTACTGCAGTTACAAGTGACATTACGTGATGGCTAGCCAACTCGGAACTTTACTCGAATATAGAGAACGAAGCCCTTAGAATAAAAATTAGAGGCGAATTCACCCACAACTTACCCACTTTTCCGTACCAGCTCTTATTCCATCAGTCATTTTTTAAATAACTGAATAGCCCCGCCAGTTGACGCTCTCACCTGATGGACAGTGTTGACGTGATCTACGATGCTACATGCTTGCCTAGAAGATCTATACTTGTTCATTTGCGACTCAAGAGCTTTGAGTTACCTATCGGGAAACAAAGACGATAGAAAGTGTTCCATTCCTTTGCTGTTCGTATCATAAATGTCGAGTCAAACCGCTTTGTATTTCTTTATTTTCTAACTTTTTTTTTCATTTTTTTGAAATGCTCGTACATGAATTTTATTTTTTGTTTCAAATAGACCCTAAAACTATGTCGATCCCGGTAATGTAATGCAATCTGTGTGAAAAATTTAACCCAAATCAGTTCTGTATAAGAAAGTGTTGTTGAACTTTGTAATAACCAAAAAAGACTAATTTATAGCCATCTCCCTCAAAAATATGTTTAATTATAAAAAAGCAAAACGATCATTGATTTACGACGCATCTGTTTCGCCGAAAGTCTAGCCTGATATCATCGATACCGAATGCCCAATAAAATTATTTTAGCTGAAACAGACACGGTCTTTGTCGGCACGTTCTATTTTTGTCCCGCAAAACAGAATGTGTGAGCTAGACACACAACGAACAGTAAAATATTGGCAAATTGACGCGTGATTTTCTCGCCAGATTGCAGCACAGTTCAATTGAAAAAAAATATAAATTTAAATACGAGATTTCGTTGTTTGTTTGTGTTTATTGCAGTGGTATCGGCGTGGGACGCAAGCCAAATACGTACAGTCGTTCATCATTTATCAGTCTGCTGACGTTACTAAAATGCAAATTGTGGCATTCTAAAGTTCCTACCATTTCTATAAATGGGTGAATTATCTGCGTAGTAAATCTGTGGATTTTCCCAAGGACATATTGGATTATCTCGTGTAACTAGGACCTTTAAACTAGTTCTTAGAAGCACAGGTCGTCCCATGATGCGTTGGACCATCGACTTGACAAAAAATAGTGGAAAATAGGACAAGAGTGGCGAGAGATTAAGAAAAATTAAAATCCAAATGGAAAAGTCTTGTATACTCAAAACATTGGGAAATTACAGTCTGATGATGATGTTTATGATGATGATATGAACTGCAATCGTTACTTCGCAAAGTTCAGTGATGATGCTTATACTCTCACAACGTGAGCGTATTTTCCAAGGAGTAGCAAAATGGGGCAGGTTCTTTTTACTTGTGTTTGTTTTTGTTTTTTACTGAAACAGCGCATTGTTATATAATAAAAATACAATGCAAGACAAAAACACACTCTTTACTGTACCAACCTACTTGTAACGTAATTATGTCAGAGTCAGCTAGGGCCAGTTATGTCAATGTAGGGCTTATCCCAGTCCCTTTCATTCGCCAGAGGATTATCCAGCGGTACACTGTGACAGAGGTCTACCGAACGGATAAACAAAACCCCTTTTAAATTCCAGATGAAAAATAGATCCAGCCAAATGTTTCGGAATTAATCTGTAGGAAATGAAGGGGTGTGTTTACGTTGTAATGAAAATGTGGGCGGTGTTTTGTATACATACAGTTAATATTATCCTGTGAACCCACGGTCTACAGATGGGTCCTTTGAGAATAACAATACGTGGCAGCCACATACAATCGGTGCTAGCAACTGATTGAAAATCAAAGCCAAATAATTCATTCCAAATAAGCTTTTTATTTAAACTAGTGAAGTGAGAAGCTAGTCGTTTACCAGATGCAAAGCGCAATGGCCGCCAATATAAGATTGGTGTGGTTACCTATCTCAAGTTATTATAAAGTATCCTAGGTACATAAAAATTGGCTACAGCGCCATTGATCATTTTGTTACACCTGTTCACAGTTTTTGTTCTTTTTGGTCACAATAGGGATTTTTTTGAATTGGAACTAATGCTAAGTATAGATAAAAGGTTTACCAATACATCTAAGAAAACCCAGAAACTTTACTTCAAGCACCCTGAGCATTAGCTAACTTTGTACTGAAAAAAGCCGAGAACCATTTCTCGTAACTAAATGTCGGACTCTTTTTCGTTTGACTTGCTTAATTCAAATACCCTTTGATTGCGTTATTTGCCTTCCAAGTCGTTTTCAAAGTGGCTGTCTTACAAACTGGGATAATAAGAAAGTATATACTCTACGAACTCTTATGCGAGGTGCAGTGGTGTTTAAATATGGATTGTAGTGGGGTTTAAATTTAGGTTACAGTGTGTTCTAATGTGGGTTCAAGTGGTGTTTAATGTTGGTTACAGTGGTGTTTTAATAAGAATTGCAGTGGTTTTTTAATGTGGGTTACAGTGTTGTTTTAATGTGGGTTACAGTGGTTACTCAATGTCGATTCTAGTGGTGTTTTAATGTAGATTGCAGTGGTATTTGAATGTGGGTTGCTCTGGCGTTTGAATGTGGGTTACTGTGGTGTTTGAATGTGGGTTGCAGTGGTATTTGAATGTGGGCTGCAATGGTGCTTTGATATGAGCTGCAGTGGTGTTTTAATATGGGTTGCAGTAGTGTTCTAATTTGTGTTGCAGTGGTGTTTGAATGTGGGCTGCAGTGGCGTTTGAATGTGGGCTGCAGTGGAGTTTGAATGTAGGTTGCTATAATGTTTGAATCAGGGTTGCTGTAATATTTGAATGGAGATTGCTGTGGTGTTTGAATGTGGGTTTCTGTGGTTTGAATGTAGGTTGATGTGGCGCTTGAATGTCGGATACTGTAGTGTGTTAATGTAGGTTGCTGTGACGTTTGATTGTTGGTTGCTGTGGCGTTTGAATGTGTGTTGCTATGGGGTATTAGTGTAGGTTATAATGGCCTTTAAATGTGGGTTGCTGTGGTGTTTTAATTTAGGCTGCTATACCGTTTGAATGTGTGTTGCTGTGGTATTTTAATGTGTTGCTGTGCCCTTTTAATGTGGGTTAAAGTATTTATGCAGAGAGTATGCCTGACATTGTACTCAGTCCTATATATAGGATTTTATGACAAACTTTTCACTTATAACATGAAATTACAACTAATGGAACAAGAAGGCACTTTTTTCCACCCTATATTTGCAAAATGTCCATGTAGAAATAAGAGCCAATTGCCATCCTTGTAAATTCTTTAAGATTTGAAGAAGTATTATTAAGTTTTCTAGACGTGAAATGAAATTCATTTCTTACCATCCTCGCTAAAATATGGACGGACTTTATAATTCCGCCTTTTTAAAGTCAAAAAAGTATATTTATAGTTCTTGCTAGTTTATTTGTATTCACAGATTTATTTCATTCTCATCGAAAAGGAACGATTAAATAGCATTTTCATATATTTTGACTGGAAGCTTCCTGCGTTTTCTAAAGTTCATCAAAGCAACGCGTGACTAAAATAATTGGGCACAATGAATCAGGATTGCAATGTTTTTTTGGGATGGATAAGAGTATGCGTAGTGTGGGGGTCCGATGCTACTGTATACTTCTTTCCCCCACTGCATGAAAGGTGGATGGGAGTAGGAGTGACGGCAAGGTGGAAATAAAGATAATAGGAGGGGATATGTCATCAACATCCCGTTAAGATAGCTCTATGGAAGAAGCAATCTACTAAGAGGATTGACAATTTTACTCTGGCTTGTTTTTAGAAGACAGTGGCTATATAGCGCATCGACTTTGGGAACACGGATTGCAATGTTGGGTGCCTAACCTTCCTACTTACTGGTACTGGGCTGAGCTAATCATTTCAACAGTCTACTTATATTATTTCAGCGCAACCAACCAGTACACGAAGTACTGGTAGTACTTCGTGTACTGGTCGGTTATCATCAGCATCAACAGCCTAAATACGTCTACTGCTGAACATAGGCCTCCCCCAGACAGCCCCACCTCGAACGGCTGCTCGCCTCCTGCATCCATCGGTTCCCCGCAGTTTTCACCAAATCGTGTCCACCTAGTAGGGCCTGCCTACGCTGCGTCTTCTAAGGCACTTGCCCATTAAAAAGAGCAGTATTTTTCAAATCACTATTTGCACTATAACCTTGTATGCCTTTGAATACTAGCAGACAGTCACAGACAACAAGTTTACTTGGTTTAATTTCTTTCTTTTCCCGATAATCACGTTTTACAGTACACAAATACGCGGGGCACTTTGTAATGTTGTTTACCGCGAAACTTGTGCCGGAGCATTCGTCTCAATCCCCTTCCGAAACTTTCTGAGGCTACGTCCTATCAATACTTAACAAAATGGAAACTTGAACGAGAATCTTGTGTTCTAACTTTACTGGATTCTATTACTTGAACATGTTTAAAGCATTTATCCTTCAGGCTTAAGATTTAGATATCAAAAATGATTACAAACGCTAGAAAAGGGACGACTTTGACAAGGGACTTTTTAATAATTTAGGACCTTGCTTTTCCTTGGTATTCGAGTAAGTGTTCCTAAAAGTTAATGCGTAGGTAGGTTATAATTTGTAAATGAAAATGCGGACAAAATTTTTAGTACGAAGTAAACATACTCTGCGGCACAATAATCAACCCCGAACCACCCCTTCTGAGCGCAATGCTAATGATCAAAGTTTTCAGCAAACAAACTGCGCCCATGTTGGTACGATTTTAGAAAAATAAATGGTACAGCTTTTAAGGAAAAAGTTAAAAATATCAAAACTTTTATCTAGTCCTTAAAAACGTAATATGTCTGTGATTTCTATCTAATTAGTGTAAAAAAAATTAAATTTTCCAAAATAAAATAAATAGCGTATCAAATTTTTATACGCTATTTACTTTATTTTGGATTTTTTTTTTTTTACACTAATTAGATAGAAATCACTCTAAAAAGGTACACTCGACCCGGCTCTATAAAAAAAACTGATAGTTATATAAAAAAACTGGTTCAAAGCACTCCTGTTCAAATAAATGATCTGTTCATCCGTTTGGGATTTGCTATGCTACTGACAAATACGCGGACACACATGATACGCAATAATACGCATTATGTATGATGTGTATGTATGTATAACATGCCGCTGCTTGCGTCCGAGGTTAAAAACATGTAACTTCGTTTGGGCGGTCTAAATTGAAACTAATTTGTAGGTAGGTTTATGTTCGAAAAATATTTGTGAAACTAAGATCTTACCTATGGTCTTTCAGCTATCTATACTTTGCCACTACGACATTTTGCCTGTTACGTTTTGTACGTTTCAATAGTTTCAGCCATCAATACCTTGACCTACGACGTTTTTCTACATAGTCATTCTGCCACAACATTTTGACATACGAGTTTTTACGACCCAGACTATACAATACGATCGGTCCCCTTTTTTTATAGGTGCGTATCACCTCGTAACGCTTATCCGAGATAACTAACCCTCAAAAACTTTCAAAGATCTAATTTAATAACGCATATATTAATAAAAAGTATTGCATAACTCCATGCAAAGAACTTCTCTTAATTAAAAAGAACAACAGAATAATATAGGCATAACAATCAAGGAGTACACCATGAGTAGTCCTCAGGGATTGCTTCCTCCTATTACACATCTTAATACCCGCGACCTTGCTCGGACGTGTGGGACGTGCCCTGACGTTAATATCCCCCTCTCTGTTACCCTCTAATGGGGGAGGGGGATGGACGACTTTATTATTACTGGTGGTAAATTAATCTGCTCTTTTCCTTGTCATGTCTATTTGAGGGACAAGAATTTTATTATTACAGTGTATGGAATTTCTGAAGGATAACCTCAGACTAAAACGTGTCACTTCATAACCAAGACCTTTTGAATTTTCGAGTCATCTGAAGTTTTAAGTCCTATTTTTCTCAAGAGCCTTCGAGTCTCCTTACGTTGTTGGTGCCATCATAGACTAGCTAGTATTATAATAATTATAATCAGGGGTGCAACACACTGAAACGCGTAGCAACAAAGCGCAAATGCACTGCGTCTGTGCATCACGAGTATCACTAAGGTGCAACATCAGGCTAGTCACTAGTGTAATGTTGCACTATAGTGATATTTGTGACACGGAAGCTGTAGCTAGAGGAAATTGATTCTGGTGTAAGTTTAAACTAAAGTTTCCATGCCTACATGACATTAATTTCCCTCACTCCAGCCGCTGTAGATAATTGTAACGAGACATGCGACACGATCGCGTAATTGGTCGGATTGGGCGGAAACAGACGGACCGCGGATTAGAGGCCTGTGATTACGCCAATTGGTCTGCTGCGGGCTTTGCGGTCCCTTTGTTTTAGTACTGCGGTGAATTTATACGGAAATGATATTTTATGATAATGGCACTAAATGCGGATTTAACACTTATTGACTATTGCATATCTCTTCAATTATTCATCATATTTTAATCGGCATGGTAACATATGTGTCGAATCGGAATTTTCTAATTTGTGCCTATTTTGTTTATTTTTGACGTGTATTTCTTATATGAATTTTTTTGTGACTATGTCACAAAAATAATTCAACGTGATGGATTATGTAGGTTTATATGCCGTTAGCGAGTCTCGTCTTTTTATTTAATCAATGACTATACTTGGACTGTACCCAACATTTCAAAATGGTAGTGTCCAGTAAGGAAAGTGTCGAATCAAGGAAAGTGTTGAATCCAGAAAAGTGTCAAATTAACGAAACTAGCAAATTAGTTAAAGTAACCAATTAAAAAAAGTGTCGACCCGTACCGCGTATAAAACCATTTCGTACACAATTTTTTTCATTTGTACGTGAATTATTTTATATGAACACAGTGCAATCCAATCGGCGCTAGTATAGGGTTCCGTAACTTCCGTATTAATAGTAATGTAAGTGTATTTAGTTCCAAAAATCTTTGGCTCTACAATAGTTGTTACCACTTATCACTCGTTCGGCTAAGAAACAATTTGTTACCCTCTGTTCCACATAAGTCGATTCTAATTCAGTTGGATGATACAACCGAACTGGGAGAAACTTCTTGAATTTACAACCATTCTGAATAAACATTGCATAAGATGTTATGCGATTCAACTGTAACTAAACATCCTTCCAGTGTACATAAATACTATTACTAAGACTATACTACTCTTATCTTCAGCCTGATTATACGGGCCAGTGGAAGACAGGGCGTAACAAAACCCAATCTGTGGGGAACGCGCCCGAAACGATTTGTAACTACGTTTCAACGGGAATTTAGTGCCGATCTCCGTACAAAACACTGGTTTATCTAAACTAGACGCATTTGTCAATGTTGCTGGGTAATTTAGAGCGGTTTTGCTTGAAGTGCACCTTAATTATTAAGAATCGATGCGCTTTTGTTGCAAATCTATCTAGTGTTTGGAAATTGGTTACCATTTTGTTATTTGCCAAAGTAACTAGCAACAGTGGATAGGGTAAAGCGCTATTACTAAGGCTCCGCTGCCCATCTCCATCATAATAATATATACGGAACTCTTCGTGCGCAAGTCCGACTCGCACTTGCCGGTTATTTCAGCTTTTAACATTATTATTGTACCTAGCCATCAACAGCATTATCTCATCACTCATTAGCTAGAATTAATAATATATTAATACTAGTTTAGATTATAATTATTATTATGGAACCTTTATAATGCTATAAATTTGTTTATTTAAAACTTTGCTGGAAGTAAATCACAATTTACCCATCGTCAAAAATAAAACTAGTGCCTTCCGTCATTTGAAAGAATTTACTGCGTTCCGGCTCGTGGTTTACCCAGGCATAAAACAGATATATTTTATGGCCTTTACATCTATGCGGCATGCGGCACACAAAATATTCACGGGTTTGTGATAGGTACAAGAAATAAATTTGGCAACCAAAAGGCAGCTGCATTACGACTCACAAGCACACCGAATAACTTCAATATAGTCTTCATGAGAATTCCATTTGACCACGAAGCAAAAAGTTTAGATAATACTCGATAGTCTTTATATATCCACAGTCGTCGGTAGAGAAGATCTCTGATTGGTTGGAGCACTGTTACCATTGGATATCTCATGCAGGGTAAACTACAAAATTGAAATATCAAACTAGAATTTCTGTTATAATGATTGCGGAATTACCGTGTGGCCCCAGTGCAAGAATAGGACTACCCCATCTTTTCCCATGGGTGCCACAAGAGCCAGCTAAGAGAGTAAATGGCCACAACAAACATCATCAGTCTTTCTTATAATCTACTGCGATCACCAAGATGCCTGCCAAACGTATATACTGGGTGTAATTGAATTCATTGGCATCCTTTGAAACTAAGTACCTACTATTGATACCGGTTTGGTCTGGACCAAAATTTTTGAATTCTAACACATTGGTTTAGTAATAATAATAACTCCAAAAAATGGAATAACTTACTTAATCAAATTTTTTTTTTTGCTGTTTCTAGAATGCCTGTTTAAAAAGACATTCTATTTATATTACAATCTAGTCATCTACTTGACTAATGAGAAATGAAATGAAAACAATCAAAATATTCTAAGAATGTGTCCAATAACACGTTTCTTATTGTCTCTATTAAGGCGAAGACACATGGTTCTTGTGTTCTTTTTCAAATGCCTTAATCTAATGCTACAATACAAAATATAATTAAAATAATGAAGTACTGTTTTTAATTAGTACATACAAGGTATAAAAACGTTTAGATGTATCAAAATCATCAGTGCCAACTGCGTTAGGCGCCGCGGCAATCTTCATAATTTTCAATAAAAATATTTTCATTCACACTCTTTTACTCTTTAATAATCATCTATAAATGATGTACTATCATGGGCTCAATTTATGCTAATGAATTAAATTAATATATGGTAATTATAAAAAAGGGGGACATTTTCAGCAATTGGTTTATAGGCTGCTGATTATAATGATAGAAGACGACGACCTGAAGACGTCCACTACTGAACATAGGAACCTCCTAGAAAGTGCCACTTTGAGCGGCTACTAGACAAAATCCATCCAAAAAACGTAGCTATGTCATAAATATTAAAGTAATGTTGACTAAGAGGAAGCAGTATCTGTTGAAACCTTTATTCCCCAAAGGTCTTGCACTGACCTTCCAACACCAATAATATCGGTAATCCGATTCGGAACAAAAGTTCGCGTTTTACGGCAGATAGTTGCACGCGCCGTAAAAATTACGACCACTCACGGTTTATGTCGGTGTGAAACGGGAACTAAGGGGTCGGTTGGCATTATAACCTAGCGACATATGGAACCGTACGACGTAAAGACAAAGTAAAGGCCGCATCTTCAACAATGTTTCATTGTTGCAGGCGAAAATGGTAACAATCAGCGTGACATGTAGAAATCGTAATTTTTTATCTCTTCTCTTGAGAAAGCGTTCGATACTTGAATTAAAATCAAGCCACAGTCATCGCAGTCTATTGCGTGCTACAATGGCATGTTACAGAGGAGTATTTAAATGTAGTTTTATATAGGATCTGTGTGTAGCAATAACACCTGCACCCTGTAACCCTAGTGACGAGTTTTGGCGGGAACACGGAAATATTCACGTCGTTGCATTATATTATTTCTCAAAACTTTTGCTTTTTCCAGTATTAATGTTTAAAATTGTGGGTGGCGTTTTACGCATTAAGTGCTGAATTACGTGCATGAGTGAGGGCAAGTGATATAATGTGGTGAAACGTGAGTTTTCGTGTTGATTCCAAAATTCCATAGAAGCTTCTAGTAAAGTTGCCACCACTTTGCTGGAGCATGACTTAGACTGGACTATGACTACCTGACTTAGACTGGACTATGACTATGACTAGGACATGACTTTGCGCGAAATATATTATAACACCATGAAAATATAATACTTGACACTGGCTAAATACACTATGTGTGGAGCCAAAATATAAGAAAAAAAAACCCTAGTGACAGCAATAAATGAATTATGAAATTTGAATTAAAGCTAACGCTAAGGAATGGACGCCTTACCAGCGTTATTGCTTCCTAACAAATATAATCTGGGAGTTTCTAAGGCCAGAGTGAACCGGTATTTTCTAGGCGTGCATACTCCATCGTCGACCGTGTCGTCACTTACCATCAGGTGAGGCCATGGTCAAATATTAGCCTATTATTGAAAAAAAACATTTAAATAATAATTCGTGATAGTCTCAATCAGGATGAGAGGAGAAAAGTTTCCTAGATTTTTTTGATTTCAGAGACGAAATGAACGTACTTATTTTTATGGGATATTGTATTGGACGACGTCTGTCTATATTATTATTACATATTTATTATTTAAATTTAATAGAAACCCTATTATACGCTATTACTCATAGGTACCATTGTGTACAGTAATTTTACCTATACTTTTTTTATGAGAATTAATGACGTGACGAGCTTGTCGTTCACCTGATGTTAAGCGACACTACTGCCCATAACAATACATACTTATCTAAATTGGCGTAAAACACCCCAACCTAAAAATTTCAAGGCAAAATTCTTGTCGAAGTTCACGCAAAGCATTTCAATTAATCATATTTCCTTGAAATTCTTTAGCAATTTACCCTCTAGTACATTGTTTAGAAGTTTAGACACTTAAGTTCTGAGTCAGTTTTTCTTAAGACTTCAAAGTAGAGGACTTGGAGCTATATAGTTCTATAAAACGTGTTTGGAATCTCAATCAAATGCCAGAGAGGGAGAGAAGTGTTTTAAACAAGCTTTTCTGTTTATTTAAACTTTGAACTTAAATTGAATTGTGTGACTGTGGTCGGGTTAAGGTAAACGTGTCATTTGATTTCACGGTTGGAAAGAGCACCGCTTTCTTGTTCTATAATGTCCACGGACTAATTGAGCGAGATTGAGCGATGCGTGGTCCAAGTAATGGAAATAATTCAATTAAATGCTTAGTAAACTACAATACGGCTATTCAGTTGATTAAAAGGAAAAATGAATTAAGGACTTTATATCTCGAACTTGTTTAGGGCACAAAAAGTGTAAGGTATGTGGTATACCCAGATATTTTTAAGGTGAACGAACCATGGTAATAAAAAAACTTCGCGTG
This sequence comes from Ennomos erosarius, assembly GCA_963580505.1. Lineage (NCBI taxonomy): Eukaryota > Metazoa > Arthropoda > Insecta > Lepidoptera > Geometridae > Ennomos > Ennomos erosarius. Next base: position 9,447,851 of record OY756993.1, on the reverse strand, counting down.
GTCCAACCATAGGAACTGAGTAGGTGGACCACGGGCAACATCCGATACTGTTTTGTTACTTTTAGTACAACATCCCTAACTGTAGTGGATTCCTGGATACGAGAGATGGCTCAATAGGTGGGTGGTAGCCCAAGTGATGTTCAACCCGATACACTCTGGTTTGAATCCCGCTCGACCCTGCCACTGTGTGTCATCCAGCAACCCGAATTCGTCAAATACCTCTACTCTCTCCAGAGAGAGAGAGAGAGAGAGAGAGAGAGAGAGAGAGAGAGAGAGAGAGAGAGAGAGAGAGAGAGAGGGAGAGAGAGAGAGAGAAAGGCCGTGGTGTCTCAATAAAGTAATACTCCTTTTTGAAGTAACGCATCTTGAAAAGAGAGCACACTAATTCTGAACGATATTAGCCCGGCTTAGAGCTCGAGCTTGAGAAGGCATCTACATCTTCCGCTCTTGTAAGATGATTCAATTTCTTCTAGAAGCCTTATTAGCAATTCTGTCAGCCTTTGCCTTTCACACACATTATTTGACATTACACATTTTCTACACCCAAGAGAGTGATGAAAATAGCGTAACTGTTCGAATTAAGCTTTGACATTGTTGGAAACAACTTAACTCCAAGTTAATCAAATTAACAGTTCGCGACCTTTATTAATAAAATATAATTGAATGTGACATACACTCATTAACACTGGAATTCATAGTCAAGGTGGGGGCTCCTCTAGAGGATGATTCAGGCGCTGTGCGGCAAGTTCTAGCTTTATGCATCATAAACAAAAGCAGCCCCTAACCTGGCATGATCCGAGGCTGAATGCTGATTGTCCGAATTTCGTCAACCAATCGGTCCACTTGCTTTCATTTCGTGTTATTTTATTATTTTGTGAAGTGTCGTGATATTTAAAATACGAATAAAGTATATCGGTACCGTTTCTACAACATTTACCAGTTAAAATAATATATTTAACACAAAATAGGCACATAAAATATACAAAAATAATATTTCTTTTAATTTTTTTGTGAGTTAGTGACGGGTGACATTTTGGCGCGACTGTTGATAGTTCAAAAGTCGCATCAATATGACACTCGACAGAATTTTCATAGACAACTTGATTGAAATCGTAGAGTATTTAATTAAAATACAGTTCTGTTAGGGGTTTCTCCAGTAATTGTTTATGAAAGTGAAAGAAGAATGATTACGCATTTAATCTCTAGGTAAAAGTGGAATGATAGATTTTCGGGGTTTGTTCAACCTTTGTTTATGAATACCACTGTAAATGTGGTGATTCTATTCTAGATTTAAGCCTCAACCATCTAGCCATTTTCAAATACCCAAGTTCGTGAAGCAATAATTGTAGTTATTAAAGAAAAACAACATTCGAGTAAATCTGTCATCGGTGGATTTTGCACTCTTTTGCTGCGAGAGAAAGCCAGTGTTTGTCCCTATTTGAGAAAACTATTGGGCTGATAACGTTTTGAATATTTACTAGGTATATTTAAATAGGGCCACCTCATCTCTTCTCATATATGGGTGTCGTAAAAACCGGCTAAGGGAACTGTAGGTAGCGCAGCATTCTCCTTGTTTTTTCTTATGTCAAAGGGAGCAAACAAGCATACGGCCCACCTGATGGGAAGCGGTCACCGTAGCCTATGGACATCTGTAACACCCGAGGCGTCACCAATGCGTAGCTTACCCTGTTGGACTATTTTGGTCTGCATCATAATGTACTGCAATTACTAATGACAAGGGATCAAGAGTTGAGAGAGATGCCATTCAAAGTGGTGCTTTATAGAGGAGGCTTATGTTCAGCAGTAGGTGTCATCAGGCTAATGGATGATGTTAACAAGAACTGACAACTACACGTATCTATAAACCTACACTGACCGGTCCCATTCCACAAATTGGTAGTCCGAACAACAACTTAAAAAGGTCGTAACCTATGTCAAAACTCATAACAGTTTGATAGTACGTAATCCTCATCAGAGACATCAAGCCTTGAGTGAGGCTCAAAGCCGCGTTGTTGGAAACAATCTAATTCTCAGTTGAATGTAGTTAGCAGTTCTGCCCTCGTAATTATCTGTTAACAAGGCTGCGTGTTCAACGTATGTTGCTAAATAGGTCAGCTGTTTAAATGGGGATGGGTGTGACAACGTGACATCCGTACTTGGATTACGGACATTTACGGATAATGGGGTGATTATGATGGGATAAGGCTTGAAGTGATGTAACACGTGTAAAATTGAACCGGTGACACTAATTAGTGCGCGTGTATGTTAGCGACTATTTGCTTTTAGTCAGGCTTCCACACAACCTCGTTTAGCCAACAATATTGAATTGTCAGGCAAGTTTAAACAAGTAGTTCTGCGAATTCGTGAGCATAAACTTTTTGCAACAATTTTATCGTGTTCAGGTTGTGCGTTATGTTAACCTATATTCTATTACAAAGCGGTAACTGCTTGCTGCGTGTACTGACTGCAATATGAACGGTGCAATTAAAGTGGTCATGTCATTTCGAAAACCTCGGTAAATGTTTTATATCTCGACAACGTCTTGACCAATTTTGCTTACATTCGAATGAAAGCAAATCTTACCAATTTCTTTCAGACCCAAAGTTTTCAGTGATTAAATATAAAAACTCAAAGAAGAGGAATCACAAATACCAATCCAAATTAACGATATCCGTTGCTATAAAGCTTTTTCATTTTCATGCTAATAGAGAAATTTCAATATTCCGCCGATTAAAATGTGCCTTTTTTACTTATAGGAAACCGCCTACGTTCAAACCAAACCGATGGTAATGATATGAAACCTTTTAATTATTATGTTTTTAGGTTTCCGTACCCAAAGAGTAAAGCAAACCCTATTACTAAGGCTCCGCTGTCCGTCTGTCTGTCAAAAATATACAAGTAGACATAATAAAGACTGTAACTAGAGTTCATGTTGTTTCGGACTAGATAATTAGGCAAATCGTTTTTAAGGGGTCTTCCCCCGCTACCTTGTCCTACCAATTTATAGAACAAGTAGGATAAAAAATCCCATCTGTTCTACTAATAGAACAAGTAGGAAAAATAATGTTTGGTTGTTCTACTTTAAGGGTAGCGTGAATCACGCTTTCATGTTTAAGGATTAATGAAAGAGTGTCCCGTCATAAAATAGTTTGCGAACGGTAATTAAAAACCGCTGAGAGATAAGCTCAAAGAATAATTGCGTCTTGTTAAGATGTCTGTTGACAGCTAGGCTACCGGAAGCGCAGTGAGGATGCGCCGTAATATCCGGACGTCATTTTGTAGCCGACATTACCGACTTTTACGCCATTTTCTTACCGTATTTACGGATATTATCGGTCTATTTTCAAGTCTGTACCGTTTATTCTCGTTAAGTTTGATAACTGGTTTGATTAATTTTTTATTCTCAAATCTTAAGATTAGGATTCATAAGCGTCCGATCAAAAGTTGTGAGAGATGCGTTCAGTACTCGATGAATAGACTAGAGAGATAAAAATACTGTTTCTTACAGTACCTAAAACTAAAACAATTACAATTTCATTCATTGAGACTATGTATATTTATGAGTTACGCTCATAGACATATATATAAGGACAGGCCTAATGACAGATTAAACCGTCGCTTCAAAGTGTGTCAAATTCACAGATTGACATACACTAGCGCCCAGTCTGTGTTGGAAGTGAGAAGATATCGGTCGTGTGTCTCAAAGAAAATATGCCAAGTTGTGTTGTGAAGGGTTGCACAAACTACATTCTAAAGTGCAATAAAAAGAAATACAAAGTCTCTTACCACAAGTAAGTCAATATTTTCAATATTACACTCCGTTTTGTACGAAAATAATCGAATTTATATTTGGGATAATCATTGTAAACAAACATTGACGGACATAATGGCAGCGATAGGGCCGTTCCGAAACCAGTATCGGTACCAGTACTCGATACTTTTCGTACGATACTCAGTATACTTAATTGAACAACTATTGTAAATATCTCTATTAGGCCTATTTTCGCTACTGCTACGAGGTTATTTAAATGAATACCTACAGTATAAATTGGCTTTCAAACAGATAAATAGACACAGCCATATTTCTATGTGGTTCTTACATTAGAAAGCTTCTTGAATATGATTTAATTTTAGCTTATCACCGTTGTCGTCGTCATCATCATCATCATCATCATTATCATCATCATCGTGTATCTACTTTATGCATTTGTGGTGTCCGATGTCTATGGACACGCGCACTTCAATGCAACCGTAGACACAATTAAGGTAATGCAAAGAGCACTGCGCGTATTAATTGAAATTTTACTACATCATCAATAAAACGCTTTCTCACTTAATCCCTCACTTACAGATTTCCTAAAGATCCCGTACGCAATGAATTGTGGAGTCGTGTCATTCGACAACAGCGTGGTGAACCATATTTTAAAAGTAATGAATATACACGAATTTGTTCAGAGCACTTCACTGCCGATAGTTTTTATACAACTCCTAAATGTGGAGTACATAAATTAATAAAAACTGCTTTACCTAGCTTAAAGGTTTGACATGAATACTTTTGATATCATTTATGTTAAATTAAACAATTCGTCAGATAAATATTTTAGTATTAAGTCTCTAATTGTATGCTTTGTTGATTAAATTAATTATTGTTTAAATAGGTTGAACCAAAAGTAACAGCAAAACATACACAATCTTCATCACCAGAAGCTGACAAGGGACATCTTTCAAAGGGAGATAATTTGATGGACGTTGATATCAGTGACCTGCAATCTATATTTGATACGCCCCGTAAAGTTCAGCTTAAACGAAAAATTAAAAAATATGTGGTGCGTAAAATATAATAATCTATACATATAATAAAACTGTAGAGATAAAAAAATCTGTAAATGCAAGATATCGAAAAAAAAATGACACAGGTTAGCTTGAAATTTTTTGCTGATCACGTTAAGCTACTTTTTAGACATTTTGTCTGTTTGTTTGTTTGTTTGTTTGTTTGTTTGTTTGTTTGTTTGTTTGTTTGTTTGTTTGTTACGGCACAACTCCGAAAATACTGAACGGATTTTCATGCGGTTTTCACTAATAAGCTTAGAAAAACCCAGCGCACAACATAGGATATATTAAATTTTAAATTTTGTAAATTTTTTTTGGTGAAAATGATTAAGATTTCATTATGAAACGGAACGGGATTTTCACAAGATGGCCGCTTCAAGACTTAAAGGTAAGTTTTTTTTTCTTATATTTTGGTCCACACATAGTGTAGGTATTTAGCCAGTGTCAAAAAGTAAGTTTTGTTTTGGCTACTAATCATAGATGAGAGAAAAAAATGTGCTCTGTGCTACTGACGGTAATGTTATCTCGGGTTTATCCGGATGCACAGATTAAAGAAAAAAAACTTTGTTACTATTATGGCGCGGCTTCATATACGCCCGAACTTTCGCTGTTAAGTTGGCGCGCAAAAACATCTCTGTTGACTATCCTCGATAATTTTGTAGCGCCCCAACCCGGACACATAGTCAATTTGTTTGCCTGCTGCCCGACCGACCGATGTGGGTTAAATAAAATGGAGGAAGCAGTAGCGTTATATTGCATGTCGGCGAATAAATATGTTTTACAAACTGTGAAAGTATATTTTGCGATTACAAAAATAAATTTTAATAGTTTTAATTTATAATTCCTTATCAATAGGAAGTAAAATCATTTTTTTTATTTGTCTGTTTATCTGTCCCTTTGAATACGGATCACGGTTGTTATAGTGGCATCAGAAATATATCATCTGTGAAAAATTCAACTGTCTAACTATCACGATTCATGAGTACATCCTGGTGTCTGATGGACAGACAGACAGACGGAGAGCGGAGGTTTAGTAATAAGGATTTACCCTTTGAGTACGGAACCCCAATCATTTTTATTTCATTCTGAACAATCCCCACTGCACTAAGCAATAAGGAAGTAATTTAATGCATGTTTATATTTATAACTTAAAAGACAAAAAACAGTAAATAACAATTGGCGCGCCTGCATTACCGGCAGCGTATCACACTTTTCGGGCTACGGCGAAATACATCGCGCGATTACTCGATGCAGTGCAGATTAGAGAAAAACAATCAAGGAAGTCATATGTATTTTTTTCTCTAATCTGCGGAAAGATAAGTTTTTTCGTTAATCTGTGGTCCAAACTAAAAAAGAGGATAGGTATGAGAACCTTCTTGAATATGAGCAGGACAAAGAGAACAAGGAATTTCGAAAACTAAGAACTTCTTACTTAAACTTTTTATTATAAGTTTTAAGGCTTTACGCGATGTCATATTTAGCCAATATTGAAACATAACTAAAATTATTATTCATGTTTTCGATTTCTTGGGTTCTGGCGAGGGCAAAATTCTTTATTAGCAATCTGGTATTATGGATTAGTTTTCAAAAATATACTACGCGTTACCATTCGAAATAAGTATTTAAATTGTATTTATAGTACCTATATCTTAACCTATAGTAGTAACTTATTCAGTAATCTGTGCCTATAGGTACTTAATTTATTGACCCTTGCTTTTGCTACGCATTGTATAACCTTTTTTATTATGGCATTAGACAAAATTTCTATTTAGCCAATGATAGGAAGTATTTTATGAAAACTGTTTAAAAGGGTAGGATCTTAGACTTTTTATAATCATTCATAAGGCTTCACGCGATTATCATACTTAGCCAATATTGAAGCTTACTTAATTAACATTTTGTTTCAACTTTTTGATTTATAGGGTTTTGGCGGGGAAAATGTTCTTTATTGGCGATCTGGTCAAATGGATTATTTACATAAATTTACTACACGTTACCATTATAATTAGGTAGATAAAATTATTTTTGCGCTACTGCTAAATTCTTGATCAACCCCAAAGAAGTTTTAAGGTACCTGGGGGTCTAGCAAAGATACTAACCACTAACGCTAACGCCTCACGCTAACTCCAAAAATGTATTGAAATGACATTCGCTGCGGAAAAGTAAGCGATTTCAGAAATGTCATTTCAGTACATTTTGGAGTTAGCGTTTGGCGTTAGCGTTAGTGGTAGGTATTGTATAGTGATATCAACCACTAACGCTAACTCTAAAATGTACTAGGATGACATTTTGGAAATCGCTTACTTTTCCACAGCTAATGTCATTTCAATACAGTTTTGGAGTTAGCGTTTGGCGTTAGCGTTAGTGGTTGGTATCTTTGCTAGATCCCCTGTAGTACTTATAGCTACTTAAGTTATAGACCCTTACCATTGCTACGCATTATAAACCTTTTTTAATTTGGCATTAAAGTAGAGTGCTTGCTATTATTTGTAAGCCAATGATACGAAATATTTTATGAAAAATGTTTAAAAAGGGTATGTACTTAGATATAATAATATGTGGGTATTCATTATGGCAATTGTATCCTCGAATTAACAACAACATGGCACGTAAAGTTCGTTTTTGACTGTTTTTGATTCGTTCTTCTTCTTCTTCTTGCATGTTGATATAAGTTTTTAATAGTTAAAATATTTTAGATCTGTGGGCTTTTAAATAAACCACGGGAGCAAAAAATGATTGATTACTCCGTTACTTCAAGAAGGTTATAGTTATAGTAGGTAATCTTTGGGTGAAAGTAATATTTATGTAATGACGATTTAACCTACTTCCTCACTGTCATCACTAGGTAGGTATTTTGAAAGTGCAGTGGGAATGAGACAGCGTGGAAAATAGTGGACATAATAATAATTATAACTGTCGATTCTTTAAGGAGTGGTGGTTTAGTATTAGTAATTCCTAATTAGTATTAAGAAAATTAATTATGTACGCATCGTACAGGTAAATGCATATCTCTAGCAATTTATAACCTTATTATTGACACTGGCTAAGTGTAGGTACTCAATTCGTATGGAGCCAAACTTAAGAAAGTAAAAAAATGTGGTAAATGGTACAAAAAGCGCGCGGATAATATGTAAAACTGAGCAAAACTGCATCATCGTGTATGATTCTTCCATATTTTCTAAACTGTACCTGCCTGCTTAGGTAACTACTACCTAAACAAAACTTACTGAAACTTCTGTTAAAGACTTGAGTGAAGTGATGATTTCTTTTTGTTGTAATATGAAGAGGTACTTATAAAATTGTAGTTTTTTGTTTGAAACTTCTTTTACTGTTATAAATCTATATTAGACTCAAAACATTTAATTTTAGGTAATGGCTTAAATAGCTTCCACTCACGGCTATGCTTACGTTATACCTATACCTATGCTAATACAGGTTACTGTGCTCAGCTTCGAAAAGATTTAGTGGATTTTGTTGTTTGGTACGAAATGCATGATCTATTATTAGACTATAACGTAAAAATGACATAACACAAGCGTGCGAAGCCGCGGGCAAAAGCTAGTAAGTCAATAAATGTAAATATTACTGGGGAACAATTATATACATGATGTTGACGATGTTTATTTCACTCTGATAATTATTATACTTACCCCAGGCTAGCAAGGAATAGTACCTAACTACTTCATAGTAACTTCAAAATATACACTAAAAATGGTACAGGTACGAGATTTTTTATGTACAAGGTCAAGTATAAGTTTTTAGATTGTGTATATGTACTGATATCACTATGTCAGTACACATACACGTCAACACTTCGAGATACCTATAGTCAATCCTTCAGCGAATAAAACATTTTCTAGAAAAAGGTAATTTTTGTAAAATAAAAAGTCTTAATTGAATGGTACTACCTAGTTGATTTTATTTTTATTCCCATCCCAAACTTATTCCACTACTAAAGTGCAACCAGAATAGACTAATATCATAACGTTTCCGCAATATTGAACACTATTATAACGAAACAAAGCTCCCTGCTTTATTTTAAGTGTGCAGTTCCAAAAAATACTCATACAGATATTTTACTGAATGCCACCCGTACGTATTTCTAGCTGATACCAATACTAGTATTGGTCGTGCACCTTCCTAATTTTCCCAACTCGTCGTAGTTCCTGAGTAATCAAAGAGATGGCGCTGACTTTTCCCCACACCATTTTGAGTAAATAAAATGTTCCTTCGGGCATATCCTTATATATAGATCTATGGTTACGCTATTATATTTTCGACGGGCCTGAAAGCTCAGTTGGTAGGACCCCTACCTTCTGAACTGAGGACTGTGTGTTCGATTCCTACCCGGGACAAAAATTTTGTGTGATGAACATAGATGTTTGTTCTGCGTCTGGGTGTTATATTGTATTCTATGTAAGTATTTACAAACAAAAAAAAGTATATAAGTATTGTATCAGTTATCTGGTCCCCATAGTACAAGCTATGCTTAGTTTGGGGCTAGATGGCGCTGTGTGAAATGTCCACACATATTTATTATGGGATTTATGTTTCAAAGAAGTTTTTATAAGTAATATGATTTTTGCTCATAGCGAAGAAGCCCGTCTAGCCGTTCTAAGCTGATGAGTTAACCAAAGTTCGCTGCAGTTACTAATATGGTGTGTAATCATTTTATATGTATAAATTAAATAAACCATTGGATTAAACTTTTTCCTTTTATTTGATTCGAATTAACAGAAAATATTGCCCCAACCACTGACAGTCTGTACTGTAAGCTCTGCTAAATTTTTCCGAGCATCACACTAATGGTCTTAAATCTCTAATGGAACATAAAAGCTATGGCATATGCCATAGCGTTTATCAACCCACGTCAATCGATTTTAACTGATTAGATTACTTTGTCGAGCTTTTATCTTCCGTTAGTTACGTAAACGTATTATGTTAGAAGCCCATGGGGATGTACATTGCATGTTACTAAGGTAACATTGCCTTGAGGCCAAATGTTATTGAGGTAATGATTTCCCGCAAACATAGACCTTGAAATTTACGTAAAGACGACTATGCCATAACTTTTTATTGACAACGACTACGTTCAGTTTCAGTTTCAGTTTGATGGTCCAAAATTGTCTTCTATGGCGAGCAACATTTTTAATCCATTTATGAATACCTCTAAAAGAAGCTCTGTATTTTCCACCACAATTTACATTTTTTCCTTCGATCTTGCTTTATATTCCGGGACATAATATAGGTCCTATCCTATACACTGTGTGTTTATTTATTTATTTATTTGAACACCAACATAGCAAACACCATTTCTAGCTTCAGTAAGTACTTAATTAAATTATAATAATATAGCTATAAGTGTGTGAGTGTTGATATAATTATAGGTGAAGACAGCTTGCAAAGTAGCCGCTCAGGCGCTTCTGCCACATTTGTAGCCCGCTTCGAAAAACCTAAAGTGCATAGAGACCACAATAGTGGCTCACAGCTGATTGCAATACTAGAGATGTCAAAACATCGACTATTCAATTTTTAGAGTCGTCACTCGTTATAAATCGACTAATATATAAACTAGTTGAACATCACTATCGAATAAAGTAAAAATCTCTATGGTTCAGGAGGAAAATAAATGCCTCAGGTTAAATTGCAACTCGCGCCGAGCGGGCGCGCGCCGGCGTCAGAGCTATTTCCTTTAGGTACGGCGGAGCGTCGATTATTATGTGTATTGTTATTGTGTGTGTTTTTTATACTACAACACACGTAAAAATGCATTTGTTTAGAAAAGCAAGTAATGCTACTTACCTAAACTAGTTTTGAAATTTTAAAACACTGCTTAGTTTTTTCGTATAAACCGTAAATATGCAAAACCATAGCGCGCTATTTGGGGTTAGTAAATTCTAATTTACTCTGGATCGCTTTGTGACCTACCTACGCCCGCCGCGCCGCGCCTGAGTGGCTATGTGTGTGTTGTGTTGATGTACTTGATATACTTCTGTGCCAAGCTTCATCCAAATCGGCTCATTCATTTTAGTTAAATAAATACAAATAAACATACAAAATAATGACGTCTTGGATAGAGCGAAGTAGAAGAAAAATCAAGGAAGGCTGACCCACCATCATGTGGGATAAATAAGGTAGATAGAGATACAGGGTTACTTTTGGTTCACCTAAACCCATTTAGGTTATAAAACATGCCATTTAAACAAACAATTTTTGATCTAAGTTTCTTTTATAATCTTTATATTTTCGCCAATGTGATGAATTAATACTTTGCTTAAAAAGCTGTAGGTATTCTCATAACTAATTAATTTCCTCTTTTAGTGGGTAATCAATAATACAGGGTACGAAGCTTAAAACTATGTGTCGTTAAGTATTGACACGTTCTATGTTCTAAGGTAAGTAAACAACAATTGAGTTATTTTTTGTCGAACAATACCTAGTAGTTTGTTTCAGTGATATTTTATGAGTCATGATGACCGAAGGGTCTGGATTATTAAAAGTAGTTTACTTAAATATAGGCAAGTACCTAACTTTGCAAGTTAATAAATTGTAAGAAAGCTCGCCGTACCTAAGCGACGTCGCAGACGTATCATTCAGGTTATTGTGCCTTTATGAACGAACCAAATTAATGTTTATGTTCTCACCATCTGTCCAGTTACTCGAATCATCTGCCAGCTATAACGATCCTTCTGTTTTATGATCTTGTGTTTCATTGCCTTTCCCTAAAGACTGTATAGACGGTGACTTGTCGAGTCTAGAAATATTTATAGCATTTTTTGTTCTAGTAAAACGTTTGTTGTGATACATGGTGTCTCTTAAGGCATGTTGATAAAAAACTGACATATGTATGAATCAACGAACATTTACAAACAACAAAGTATATATTAATAAGTAAGGTACGTACCACTTCTATCCGTTTGGTTCCCATGGCACAAGCATTACTTAGTTTGGGGCTAGATTACCTATCTCTATTTTGTGGGCGCTGTGTGAAACGCCCCTAAATATTCATTTATTATTTAACGCCCTAATTTCTTTCATTTTATTTCTTCATCATCATCATCATCATCATCATCATCATCATCATCATTAACAGCTTGAAGACGTCCGTCCCAGGGAGCGCCACTTTGAACGGCTGCTCTCCTGCATCCATCGGAACTTTTAATACGTATAAATTATTGTTTGACATTTTTAAAGGAATATTTGAGATGTCCTGTGCTTATCCTTCATTTATTTAACAGGGTTTTTGTTACTCCCTCTATGCAAGAAGCAGCGAAAGAATACGCCGTGATAACCTTATGATAGCAAAGTTGTCGGCAATTATACTAGCAATATATTTGGAACAAATAAGTGACCAGCAATTTATTTATTCAACGGTTTTACTAGATAGTCTGATTAACTCTGGTATGATTATGTATTTAAAATGACTTCCACTAGGTCACAACTGAGCTGAATCAATATTTGTTAGACAATAGGTATACTGTAATTCCACCTGCTTTTAGAATATCCATGTACTAGGTAATACCCTAATGATAATAGCGATCATCCCACTGCGGTATAATCAATAATGAGCTCTCGAATCCACCCCTCGCGCCGGGTAATTGGCCATTGTTCTGTTAATCGATGGATTTAACTGTCACAACAATAATCTGAATAATACCTAACAATATAACCTCTGCACCATGGCCATGTGATCTATGGTCTAAGGTATAAATTCAAGTTGCACATCTGCTCCATTAAATGCTGTTTTTCCTTCCAAGGTTACGTATTAAACTGACAGATATAGAACTGTATCATGGTCATTAGTTCAATGATCATTTGACCACACCACCTTACTGGTCACTGTGGTGAAGTCTACTAAGTTCTACTCTACACCGTCATTTGTCTTTCCCAACACGACAGAGCACAACAATAAGTTAGTTTGATGCCATTACGAGAAACAGGGTTTTACTAGGTGGTAGGACTTTTCTGCAAAGTTCGTCTAGGTAGGTACCACCGCTCTGCCAGTTATTCTGCCGCCAAGCAGTAGTGTGCAAGCACTACTGTGTTCCGGTTTGAAGGGCATTGTAGCTAGTGTAATTACTGGGCAAATGAGACTTTATGACCTGATTACACAGTGTAGTAATCTGATTACTAGACTGTGTGATGTCTCAGGATGACGTGCGCAGTGCAGTGTCACGCAAAACTTTATTTTAAAGTTCCGAGTGACACTGCAACTGTTATGGGCACCCGTGTTGCTTAACATCAGGTGAATGACTAGCTCGTCACGTCATTCATTCACACAAAAAAAAAATTAGCAGTACTCTATTGAGCTTCTGCACTTATGTTTGATAGCTCTAAGTTTGTACTTATCTCTCTAAGACGTACATACTGCAACGCATAGGTAAGATTTTAGGCCACCCATTGCATAGGGCCAAGGAGAATTTGTACAAAACTTTGATCGCAATGCAATACAGACAAAACCCAACACACACAGATGAAACCATTTTATTCTATCCGTATTGGAACCCTTAATAAATGCAGCCCAAAAAGTACACTAACATTATATATGAAATGAAATGAAAATGATTTATTTGTGTCTAACACTATAACAGTAGTAACTAATACAAATAAATTTAACAAAAACAACTAAGTGTTTGGCACAACCCGGCCCCAACTCAGCAAAATGTTAGTTGAAAAACAACCAGCGCTGGTCTTCCGTTGGTACCGGCAAGTGACATCACGCACGAGTCGCTACTAAAGGGCAGCTATAGGAATACCTATAAAGAAAAAATTCTAGAAAGAATTCTAGGTCTTGTCTGGTTCTGTTTCTGTGGGTATACCTACCCAAATCCGTTAATGCCTAAGCAAGACGACCAAGTTGCGAATCTACCAAAATTCAAGCAGTGTCAATCGGTTTCAATCAAGTTAGGTGACACCTTATTCAGTTTACACACGAAAACAATATAAGAATGGGCTTTTGTGCAAGCAATGCTTTCTACCCCATCTAAACACGTTTTATCAAGCTTGCTACAATAAGGTGTTACTGGGCCACAAATCGTCTAATGCCATCAATAACCATCTGGATTTATAGGCCCCGATGTGAGCATATCCCCATTCTCCTCTTGCCCTTTTCATGTCAGATCACCTCAGATACGCGATCGGACCGACGATACGAGAATACGGACGATTTTCCCCACTGGCCTCTATTCGGTACACGGCCTTTATTCCTTTATTTAGGGGCTATCTCTCGGTTGTTGATTTTTGTGGTAGGTAGGTACTGATATACAACTAATATTTTTTTCATACTAAGTGCTTTAGGTTGCTATCCACTGAAAATAATCTAAGATGTACATGAAGCACTGAAAACACAGCCGGAAGATGTCGGCTTCTAAACACAAGCACCCAAAAAGTGTCACTAAGGGGAGGGGGAAAGTAATCACCATAATGTGTGTACCAACCTAGGAGAATCCCTTGAAAAAATTTGGATAAAATGGGAAATGTTAACCATTCTTTTATAATATTACTATCCATTATTTTTCGTTTGACTACATCTCCCTCAATCTCTGGATGTTTCCTTGCTATCTTCACACGTACAGGAAGGACCACACGGTTCTCTACTTTACATATTTCTGATTGTGAGAGTAGTTGATTGATATTTCTGTCAATTATTGTTGTTTATATGTTTTTTTTAATTCTACAGTACCTGCAAAGTTGTTCTGTATAGTTTATTGAGGATCTGATGCTGGAGTAGTTAACGCGACAGAAACTGAAAACTCTACAATGATTGGAAGCAAACGCATAGCGATTTGGTTAGGTATACTGGAGAAGGTTACGGAAAAGCTTCCAGCATTTGCCTCGATGGGGAAAAGCTATGGTCTAATCAGTAGCCAACTGATATGACCATGGACTTTGCCGATACCTACCCTATGAAACTCTTCAACGAAAATACCTAGCTATACCGCCATCAATGCAAATCAGAAGTGTACGTCACAGCTGAAGAAATTCCTGCATTGTACTGTTTGGTATGACTGTACACGTGTACAAGTACAACTGCACTATGTAGCCACCGTCTTCTAGAAACATGCCAGAGTAAAATTTACATCCTCTTATTCGATTGCTTCTTCCATAGAAGTTATCTTAACAGGATTTTCATAACATAACCCTCCCCTTCCCTTCACTCTTAGTCCTATCCATGCGGGGGGGGGATAGATGTATTACAATAGCATCGGACCCCCACAATACGCACTCGTATTTCTCTCAAACAAAACCATTGCAATTAAATGACAAGTAAAATAAATCATGGTAAGCGACACGCCTATCCATAACTATTGCATCAGTGTCAAACATCTATTAGTGAAAGGTAATATAAATCAGAAAATTATTATAAGAACCTTTAGGTTTCGTAAGCCTATATGCATACTTAATTTAAATATATATAACTGCATTGTATCCGAAGAGTACAATTAATAAGTACTAATCGATCCGTAGTACCTACAATCGTCATGTGATATCCTTAGAAATGCGTTGATTGATTGGTCCACGCTGGTGCGTTCTTGCTTTATAGGAATTCATTTAAATATATAGAAAAGAAAGAATGAAATTAAAAATGAATTATCTGCAAGCAAACTAAATTTATACCTACCGATAGATAGAGATATCCAAAATATGTAGAGAAAATACACATAATATTTATTATTTTTAGCAAAGGTGTTGCAATGGCAATCCATCATTAGCTTCACTTCCGTTTCATTTCACACCTGGGCGTTAAAAATATAAATAGCTGATGGGCATTCGATAGCCTCAGAAGATGGCTTCTTAATTTCGTCGCTACATTTTATGACAGCGCCTCAGCTCAGCGCGCATAAACGCTCACAAGGGTGTCAGAACCTTGACATGATTCTGGGCCCTGTTCTCGTACATTTTCAGAATATTAATGATCCGACCGGGATCTAATCCAAACAAATCACACGCCGGATTCATTATTAATGAAATTCTCCGGCTATTTTTACTCTGCATCCGTGGAAATTTCATCACGCTTGCGGTATGCGCGCGGAAAAAATCGCATATCAGCTGAGCGAGTTACAATGACCAAAATACTGACAACGACTCAAGGTTGAATGTTCGCATTCTATAAAATGGCCGTAACGGCTCGTCGGGCGATTAAGATACGTCGCCTCAAAGTTTATCCCGAGGTATGTCGGCGACATGTCGGAGAGTGTACTTACAGCGGCAGCGGCGGGTGCGGCGGCTAACAGTCACTCACACTGGGTGTCAAGCACAATTCACTATCAGCAGGTCAACAGTAAGGCCAGATGAGAGCAACTGGCGTGTAAAATTAGCGCTTCCCGGCGGTGCGCGGCGTACGTCGTCGTTGGGCGGACGGCGGGCGGCGACTACAGGGCGTCTCGCCGGCGCCCGCCTAGCCGCCGCCGCCCGCCCCGCGCCTTATCACACGAATAAAATTTATTTAATGGATAACCGGCCCGACGATGAGATACCATTGAAATTTTACCCGTTTTACGATGGGATTATTAATGATTTAAGTGGTATTTGGTATGTTTTTCCGCATCAATTCACGTTTACGATTATGGACCATTCGTCCTTTATAGTGCTGACAATAATAACTAACATTTGAAATCGTTAAATATCTCAAGTGTGAATAGTGACAGCTTAGGTAATAGGTTTATGCGAATCGTTAGATCAATTTATTCGGAACCTTCGGCCGGTGACCCACTTAAATCTCTCCGTGTATGTATACTGTACCTATACATACTTAAAATCCTCATGTTTTATCTAGGCTTTAGTTTTCAATCTCTTTGAGTAGTAAATGAATAATATTACACTTTTGTATCTACGTATCTACCTAACTACACCCAAGCTTTGCAGCGAGCTTGAGGAAATAAGAATAAGCTTTCTTTTTTAATTTATCGGTCGACGACCGCGGGTCAGGCTAGGGAATACGCCCACGTAGTACTATCACCATTCTATTACTTTACAAGATATAAGAATTGTTATTAAAATTCATTCACGTTGTAATACCATTGCTAAATGACTCTACATACTCATAAAGTAGGTCAAAGCGTCATGGTTTTTATCCATAGAAGTTTGGTGATGAGCAAAGTTTTGCGAATCATAATGTGATTCATTGAATTCTGTATCAAACAAACATAAAAATGGGTCAGAAACACCCAAACACATCAACGTATAGAGCGGGAGAGGTCAACTCCATATAAATCACTCAACACGTGTTTATAGGTAAGTCTTTTCGCTTCGCTGAGAGCTTGAGAAAATTTGAAATGGATTGAATTTATATTTATATCTCAAAGCGTATAATTTAAACAAATGTAGCAATAACAGTCTTACAGTGGTATTCATAAACAAAGGTTGAAAACCCTCCCAAAATCTATCATTCCACTTTTACCTAGAGGTGAAATGCTGAATCATTCTTCTTTCACTTTCATAAACAATCGGTGGAGAAACCCCTAACTGAAAAGTATTTTAATTATATACTCTACGATTTCAATCAAGTTGTATTTGAAATTTCTGTCGAGTGTCATTTCGATGCGACTTTTGAACTATCAAAAGTCGCGCCAAAATGTCACCCATCATGCCAGATGCCAGATTGGGGGCTGCTTTTATTTATGAAATGCATAAAGCTAGAATTTGCCGCACAGCGCCTGATTCATTCTCTAGAGGAGCCCCCGCCTCGACTATGAATTCCAGTGTTAAAATACCATAATAATAACTATCTGTGATAAAGTAGGTTCCCTAGATTGACGGGCCCGATGGCTCAGTTGGTAGTATCCCTGCCTTCTGAACTAAGAGCTGTGGGTTCGATTCCTACCCAGGACAAACATTTGTATGATGCACATAGATATTTGTTCCGCGTCTGGGTGTTATATTTATTTATTTATTTATTTAATTCTTTATGCACAAAATGTGTACAAAGGTGGACTTAATGCTAACAGCATTTTCTACCAGTCAACCAAGGTGTGAAGAAAAGGAAGTAGATTAGGCGTGCACAAACGGATATGAGCAAAATTGCAGATCATACTAAATATAAATAATATACTTGAAGTATTAACTATTAAGATAACTAATAAGACAGTATCTATACTCTATACATATAATAAAACTGCAGCGATAAAAAAATCTGTAAATGCAAGATATCGAAAAAAAAATAACACAGGTTGGCTTGAAATTTTTCGCTGATCACGTTAAGCTGCTTTTTAGACATTTTGTCTGTTTGTTTGTTTGTTTGTTTGTTTGTTTGTTACGGCACAAGTCCGAAAATACTGAACGGATTTTCATGCGGTTTTCACTAATAAGCTTAGAAAAACCCGGCGCAAAACATAGGATATATTAAATTTTATATATCGTTAACATTTTTTTTGGTGAAAATGATTAAGATTTCATTATGAAACGGAACGGGATTTTAACAAGATGGCCGCTTCAAGGTCTCAAGGTAAGTTTTTTTTTTCTTATATTTTGGCTCCACACATAGTGTAGGTATTTAGCCAGTGTCAAAAGGTAAGTTATATTTTGGCTACTAACCACAGATGTGAGAAAAAAATGTTACTCTGCTACACTGCTACTGACGATAATTTTATCTCGGGTTATCCGGATGCACAGATTAAAGAAAAAAACTCTGTTACTATTATGGCGCGGCTTCATATACGCCCGAACATTCGCTGTTGAGTTGGCGCGCAAAAATATCTCTATTGACTATCCTCGATGTTTTTGTAGCGCCCCAACCTGGACACACAGTCAATTTGTTTGCCTGCTGCGCGACCGACGTGGGCTAAATAAAATGGAGGAAGCAGTAGCGTTATATTGCATGTCAGCGAATAAATATATTTTACAAACTGAGAGAGTATTATTTGCGATTACAAAAATAAATTTTAATAGTTTTAATTTATAATTTCTTATCAATATGAAGTAAAACCAATTTTTTTTATTTGTGTTTATCTGTCGTTTTGAATACGGATCACGGTTTTTATAGTGGCAACAGAAATATATCATCTGTGAAAAATTCAACTGTCTAATCACGATTCATGAATACATCCTGGTGACTGATGGACACACAGATAGACAGACGGACAGCGGAGGTTTAGTAATAAGGATTTACCCTTTGAGTACGGAACCTCAATCATTTTTGTTTCGTTCTGAACAATCCCCACTGCACTAAGCAATAAGGAAGTAAATTATTTATGCATGTCTTTATTTATAAGATAAAAAACAATAAAACAGTAAATAACAATTGGCGCGCTTGCATTACCGGCAGTCTATCACACTTTTCGGGCTACGGCGAAATACATCGCGCGATAACTTCGTCTGCGCTCGATGCAATGCCGATTAGAGAAAAACAATGTGTTTATTATGTAAGTACCTATACCCAAGGAAGTCATATGTATATAGATAACACATAGATAAGTTTTTTAGTTAATCTGTGGTCCAAACTAAAAAAGAGGATAGGTATGAGAACCTTCTTGAATATGAGCACGACACAAAGACCAAGGAATTTAGAAAGCTAAAACTTTTTAGACTTTTTTATAAGTTTTAAGGCTTCACGCGATATCATATTTAGCCAATATTGAAACATAACTAAATTAGTTTTCGTGTTTTCGATTTATTGGCGATCTGGTATTATGTATTAGTTTTCAAAAATCTACTACGCATTACCATTCGAAATAAGTATTTAAAATTGTATTTATAGTACCTATAGCTTAACCATTAGTAGTAACATATTCAGTAATCTGTGCCTATTGACCCTTACTTTTGCTTTGCATTGTAAACCCTTTTTTATTTTGGCATTAGACAATATATGTATTTAGCCAATAATAGGAAATATTTTATGCAGACTGTTTAAAAGGGTAGGTACTTACTTAGACTTTTTATAATTATTCATAAGGCTTCACGTGATTATCATACTTAGCCAATATTGAAGCTTACATTTTTATTCAAATTTTCGATTTATAGGGTTTTGGCGGGAGCAAAGTTGTTTATTGGCGATCTGGTAAAATGTATTATTTACATAAACTTACTACACGTTACCATTCTAATTAGATAGATACAATTATTTATGCGCTACTGCTACATTCTTGATCGACCCCAAGAAAGTTTTAAGGTACCTGGGGGTCTAGCAAAGATACCAACCACTAACGCTAACGCCAAACGCTAACTCCAAAATGTACTACTTAGGATGAAATTTCGGAAATCGCTTACTTTTACACAGCTAATGTCATTTCAGTACAGTTTTGGAGTTAGCGTTTGGCGTTAGCGTTAGTGGTTGGTATCTTTGCTAGACCCCCTGATAGCTACTTAAGTTATATACCCTTACCATTGCTACGCATAATAAAACCTTTTTTATTTTGGTAATAAAGTAAGCCGGAGGTGTTATTATTTGTATTTAGCCAATGATACGAAATATTAGATGAAAAATGTTTAAAAAGGGTAGGTACCTACTTAGATATAATAATATGTAGGTATTCATTATGGAAATAAAATTGTATCCTCGAATTAACAACATGGCGCGTAACGTTCGTTTTTTACTGTTTTTGATTTGTTCTTCTTCTTCTTGCATGTTGAAATAAGTTTTAATAAATAGTTAAAATATTTTAGATCTGTGGGCTTATAAATAAACCACGGGAGCAGAAAATGATTGATTACTCAGTTACTTCAAGAAGGTTATAGTTATAGTAGGTAAGTAACTATCTTGTGTGTAGGTAGTTAGGTACTCAATTCGCACGGAACCAAACTTAAGAAGGTAAAAAAAATGTGGTAAATGGAACAAAAAGCGCGCGGATAATATGTAAAACTGAGCAAAACAGGATCATCGTGTGTGATTCTTCCATATTTTTCTAAACTGTACCTGCCTGCTTAGGTAACTACTACCTAAACCAAATTTACTGAAACTTCTGTTAAAGACCTGAGTGAAGTGATGATGATTTCTTTTTGTTGTAATATGAAGAGGTACTTATAAAATTGTAGTTTTTTGTTTGAAACTTCTGTTACTGTTATAAATCTATATTAGACTTAAAACATTTAATTTTAGGTAATGGCTTAAATAGCTTCCACTCACGGCTATGCTTGCGTTATACCTATGCTAATACAGGTTACTGTGCACAGCTTCGAAAAGATTTAGTGGATTTTGTTGTTTGGTACGAAATGCACGATCTATTATTAGACTATAACGTAAAAATAACATAACACAAGCGTGCGAAGCCGCAGGCAAAAGCTAGTATACATATAATTTTATGAATTTAATAAAATACTGACTAAAATAACCGGTAATTTTTAATTAAATAACTAATAATATAGATATACTACATAATAATAAATAAATACATATTCCTATATTCAGCTATATCAAGTTTAGAGACTTAAGTAAATGTTCTTTTACCTGGCGTTTAAAACTGTCCTTTACGTTACACCTCTGAATCTCTTCTGGTAACGAGTTCCAAAGGTGTACTGCTGTGACTTGAAAGGAGTTGTCTAAGAAAGATGTTGTATGTCGTGGAGTTGCGAGCATAAGGGTGTTTGAAGAGCGGAGTTGTCTTTTATGTGTGTCTGATAGGTAGGTGAACTTGTTTTTCAGGTAAGTAGGAGCATTTGGGTTCTTCAAGACAGAAAAAAGGAGGCAGAGAATTCGTAGATTACGTCGCTCACGGATTGGGAGCCATTTAAGCTCGGCTCGGAATTTGGAGACGTGATCATACTTTCTGAGACCATAAATGAAACGAATGCAGTTATTAAGTAAGCGATCGAGATTGTTTAGCTGGTCTTCAGTTAGATCCAGGGAGCAGACATCGGCGTAATCGAGTATTGGAATAAGAAGCGAGTTCACTAATGAAATTTTTGTTTGCACAGGGAGAAAGTTTTTGAGTCGAATAATAGAGTGGAATGAAGCATAGAATTTACGAGAGATTTCTTTGATGTATGGAGTCCAATTCAGGTTTGAGTCAATTAAGATACCTAGATCTTTAACGGTTGAAGAAAAAGGGATATCAACGGAATTAAAAGAGAGGGGAAGAAGATTGGAGGGGTTGATTTTACTTAGCAGACGTGGGCTACCGACTATGACGGCTTGGCATTTATTGGGGTTAACCTTTATACCATAGCTTGCCGACCAGGAAGATAGACGTGACAAGTCGTCGTTGACGGCTTGAATCGCGTGAGTAATGTCGTGAATAGAAGTAGCACTGTATATTTGAAGATCATCTGCGTACATATGAAAACTGCTCTGCAGATGAGGGGAGAGCAGGTTTATAAATAATGAGAATAGCAGAGGAGACAAAATCCCGCCCTGTGGCACACCAGCATCCAATTCATTCCACTCAGACAACTCTTGTTCAAACCGTATGGCTTGCCTACGACATTTGAGGTAAGACGAAAACCATTCTATGGCTGCAGAAGAGAAATTAAGTTTCGGGAGAACAGCCAAAAGAAGGTCATGGTCCACGACATTAAACGCATTACTGAAGTCGATCAGTGCCAGTTTTCCATACCAGCTCTGATGTCCTCAGTAACTTTCAAGAGAGCTGTTGTGGTACTATGGCCAATTCTAAATCCAGATTGGAAGGGGTTCAGGAGATTATTGTTAGCTAAGAAATAACCTGTTTATGAACCACAGACTCTATAACTTTGGATAAAAATGGAAGAATAGAGATGGGTCGGAATTCATTTGGGAGAGAAGGATTTGGAACTTTAGGGAGGGGGAGTACATAAGCCTTACGCCATTCATCTGGGTACTGAGTAGATGTTAAAGAAAAGTTTATGATGTGAGTAAGAGCAGGTAAAATTTGTTTTTTAATGTAACTTATCATGACCCTACCACTGTTATCACTTCCAATGGCTTTGGTTTTAAGTGATTCCAGAATTTTTAGTATGAAATCCTGACTGACAGTTTTAAAATTAAAGGGTTCAATACGATCAATTTCACGAATTGAATCCTGTTTAACTGTAGGATTCAACTTGGCATATGAAGTGAAGTGGGAATTCATAACATTAAGATCCATGGTGATTTTGATATTTGAATGCCTTACTTTACCCAGACCCAGAGACCGTAGAAATTTCCAAATGCCCGCAGGAGTTGAAAGCTCTATCTGCTCAGCAATGTAACGTCGCTTTGCATTTCGAACCAGCAAATTACATCGATTCCTCATCTTTTTGTAAAAAGACCAGTTTTCATCAGACCGATCTTTTTTAAACTTACGGAACGCACGGTCTCGCTTGGTTATGGCTTTACGTATGGCTTCACTGAACCATGGAGAGGGAGGGTGTTTTATTCTAATAGAACGAATTGGAGCATGTCGATCAAAGAGATTGGTGATATTAGAATTGAAAACTGCCACTTTATCGTTTATAGATGTTAAGTCCTCAATCTGAGCCCAGTTAACGGCAGATGCATCACTGGCTAGTTCCGGGACTTTAAGTGCCGAGAAAAGTCGCTGCCTTAAGGCAGGTCCAGCAATGGTTAATACCGAAGTGCTTTCGCGCAGTGGCAAAGATATTTTGACGAGCTTTAGTTAGGAACTCGCTGAGGACAGCTGGGGTAGACTTCAGCCTCTTCTTTTCTTTCCAAATCAGGTTGCGAGTATTTATATCAACGAAACGAACTAGAATTGGTCGAGTTCGGTTAGTGCTACGAACACCCAATGACAAAGGTATATGGAGGTGGTTCTGACATCTGGAACGTTCATAGTGGAATTGATAATGTTGAGGATGACTGCAAAGGTATCTTCTCCATCTTTTTCCTGAATGCCACTGAATAGAAGAGCATTACGCCTATTGTAGGTATCCAAATCATCAACCTGGCTAGTGAGTGATTGTACTTGAGCCTTACTTGTACGAGAGAAATACTTCGAACCATAATGTAATTTATCAGCCTTGGGAAACCTTAGAATACCTAGTAAGAATCTATCGAACTATCTAAGTGCTAGAACTAATAGAAAAGCTATAATTAGGAATAATTATTTTCATACAAAAAACAGCTGACCTAGTCTGAGCAAAGGTACAGAGCAGCACAATAGGTTGCTATTGCAAAAGCGTCAGGTGAAACTGACCATAATTTACAGAAACAGTAGCTACACGCTACAAGTAATCACAAGTGAATAGTCAGCAGGTAAGCACAGATTTAAATTACCACATGTATTAACTAAACTGTAGTTTACCTTGGTAAAAACTATTAAAATTTAATTAAATACGAGAGCTCAATTTTATAGGTGTTGATAGTTCAACGCCTACCCGCGTATATTGTATTCTATGTATGTATATACAAACAAAAATGTATATAAGTATATGTATGTATCAGTTAACTGGTTCCCACTGGGTGGTGGGTGGTGGTCGGTACAAGCTATGCTTGTGACGATGTCATCCTCCTTCATCATCTTTCAGCTATTCACCTGCTTTCTTAGTTTTCGCATCAAATATTGGCCTCACATAATCTAGATTTAAATTTTAAATTAGAACATTAGTCGCATTCTTTTCATTTTCCATACATTTTGGTCATTCTTCATTCAACCGCCGAGGCGGACAGTCCTCGTTTGTGCTTAACCAATTTTCATAAGATATCTGTTACTAACAGTTAAAAGTGCTATTTGTACCTCAAGTTATATTGTTACTACTAGTTGTTCCGTAAAAGTTCAATCGGGAACAAGTTGTGATCTTATTTTCAGCATTTTGGACCATAACCACCTTAAATTATTGTTAAACGACACAATAAACCCAGTTCACCGAGATCTACAGTTTCATTTCAATAGTTCCGGATATCCCACTAGTACCTACGTGTTCCCGTGAGAGTCCTCCCCTATCTGAGCTACCGGGAAGAAGCTTTGGGGGGACCTCCGGGACATGCTTAGTTTGGGGCTAGATGGCGCTGTGTGAAATGTCCACACATATTTATTTATTTATTTTTTATTATTTATTAATGCGAAGATGGAAAAAAGAGAAGAATGGCAGTAGGCTCACAATATTACAGTAAAAATATTGATGTAGCTCGTAAATTAATCTACCCGATGAAAATTGTTGATCTTCAAATTGCTTTTTATGACAGTGTACGAATAGAAGGTGTGTATTTATTATAAGGAAAATATTTACGCTCGTCGAGGCGCAAGCGTACCTGCATGATGACTACTATTAAAAATGAACAAGTAAATATTATATTCATAAAGATGATTAAACATGAATGCAATAATTAAAAAAAATAAGTAAAATCTTTAAATAAATCACGGAGTAATAAGCTTTTAAAGTTTCTATAGGAGGCATCTCCTGTCCCTTTCTCGCGAAACAGATCGCCTCCACAGTTACTATGAAAAATCCACCTGTGACGTCACACGCCAAAGATATTGTATGTAAAGCTACCACAGCTTAGTAATGAGATACTATGACGGCATTGCTCTGACTTCACTGGCCGTTTGAGCTATCTCTTTCTATTCCGGTTTTTAAAATGCTTGTAACTTTGTCGTTTTTTGAGATATTTTATTTTTGTTTTTATAAGTGTTTATCTTTCGAGGAATATTTTAAACTTATGCAAAAAATAATTATCGTCATCATGCCTATTATTTTCTTTTTTCTTTGTTATTTATTTAGAAGAGTAAGTAGTTTCATAGTTAAATCTTTATATATTAGATGTAAACATTTAAGACACCAAAAAATTATTTTTACAGAGTTAATGTTAATATTTTCTGTTGCAAGACTTAATAGGATGTAGGTAATCATACAACACCTACATTACAAATAAAAAAATATAGTTAATTTAACATTTCAAACTTTATCTGCGAAGCCACTAACAAGTAGATAAGGTGGCCAAAAAGCTGGCAGCATAGTCACCACAGAGCACGAAAAAAATACGGTGTTGCCACGTTCCGATTTGTAACACTAATTGCTCCACGACTCCAATGTGTTCAAACCCTTTTTTCTACCATTACTAATGTTTAGAACGGTACTTATTTTAATGGATTAGCTTTGCATGTATGCACATCACCACCAATAACATAAGTGACCTAATAAACTAAGTTCGACGGCACGGAAGTCAAGCTTGAACGAAGAAGGAAGTGAACTCAAAGTAGGGCAGAGAACCGACGAATAGACTGCTGTGCATGAGGATATTGGAGATATCAAATAACAGTTGTGCCAATTTCACTGCCCAATTCTTCACATAACATCAGTGAAATATCTCATAAATATTATTTAGATTTTCTGTATGACTGTATATCTATTGTTCTTTTGTCGTGTTGTCCCGCGTTAGGATAGGTAACTGCCTCTATTTTTATCAAAAGACAAAAAGACTAAGGCCTTCGTTCTCTATATTCGAGTAAAGTTCCGAGTTGGCTAGCCACCACGTAATGTCACTTTTAACTGCAGTAACGAATTTCAGAATGTCCGAGTAGCGCTAGCCGACCCGTAAACCAGGCTGCTTTACGGGTCGGCTAGCGACCCGTAAAGCAGCCTAATATTCCTAAAAGTTAAGCAACGTTCGCTGCGGTCACTACTATGATGGGTGACCGCTACAGCAAAAAGTTGGTATTTAGAACTGAGTGCTACCGTGCTTCGGAGGGCACGTTAAGCCGTCGGTCCCGGCTGTTGTCGTAAGACAATAGTCGTTAAGCCAAGTCAGAAGCCTTTAGGCGGCCTAAAAATCCTGACACCAGGACTGACCACTTGCCTACACGAGAAGAAGACCAATGTTTCGGGCCCACTGGATCTATCATGTGGTCATGTTAAACTATTATGACCTGTACCGTGGGGAACGTAATAATGTCAATTATATTTGTTTTTCCTCTTTTAAATGAAATGGTAGTCAACTGTGTTCTGGCATTAAGCACATATCCGAAACTATGTATGTGTGCCGTAGAGAATTGAACCACTTATTGGTTTGGTCCGTTCAAACCTTCATTAGTACTTTAGCATACCTGCAGAAAAAAATGTGTAAAAAAAAAACGCGCAGTTTTAAAACACTCCACGCACTTCTATGTAAATCAAATGATCAATACTCAGATTAGGACCAAAATATTTAATTCATTTCTCCTCCAACAGTTGTGATCAATGACTCACAAGTCATGTATGTATAGTTCACGATTCGGTTCACTCATGGGGGATCTAAGTTACCAAAGAACGAGATTTCGATGTGCGGTTTCACGTATATCGCGTCTACTTATGGGATATCTTCAGAACTTTAACATAATAAGCTTTTGACGTTGTTCAGAGTGGGGAAATTTGATTGCATCAATGGTGACAATCGCGACCTAATATATCTTATGGGGATGTTGTTGCTGATAAATATTTGTCATCATCATCATCATCATCATCAGCCCGTAGATGTCCACTGCTGAACATAGGCCTCCCCCAGAGAGCGCCACTTTGAGTGGCTGCTCGCCTTCTCCATCCATCGACCCCCCGCGGTTTTCACCAGGTTCGCGGTTTTTTAAATATTTGTACTGGATTGATATTCAATGTGACAGTATCGACCTAGAATAGAATAGGCCGCAGAGTAGGCCGGCCTCCACTAGATGGACGATCTGGTGAAAACCGCGGGGAGCCGATGGATGGAGAAGGCGAGCAGCCACTCAAAGTGGTGCTCTTTGGGGAAGGCCTGTATTCAGCTGTTGACGTCTCCGGGCCGTTAATGATGATGATGATGTAGTAATTATGTAGCTAACTTAAAAGTCACAGTCATCGCCACAGAGCTATGAAACAAATGACGCTTCTATCAGAAAGCGTTTATTCTTTGCTCTGTGGTCATCGCCCTATTCACATAAGTGTATGTTAAAAGTACTTATATAAAGTCAACTTACGTAATAGGTATCTTAGCTTTCGTTATCATAAAACAAACCACTCAAATAGATGTCTCATCTGACATTGTTTGCTCCAATCTTCAAGGGACGAAAGGATAAGGTTACCACAAAAAGCGAAGTGTCAGATACCTAAGGGCACCTCTTGCTATCGACAAATGTTTGCGGGTGGATAGCGACACGAATAACGTTTTAGTGTGTAGATAACTACTACTACTACTATATATACGCTCCAGAATGGGTAGACGTTTCAAGGTAATCACGGAATAAGATAAATGACATAGATTTATTTCTTCGGTATATGCTTCTTCAGGGGCTGTTTTTAGGGTTCCGTACCCAAAGCGTAAATTGAACCCTATTACTAAGGCTCCGCTGTCCGTCTGTCTGCCTGTGTGTGTCTGTCTGTCTGTCCGTCAACAGACTGTATGTGATGATGGGTATATTTTCCGTGACAACCGAGTTAATACGTTTAGTCTCGGTTTCGGGATGTTTAGGCAGAAACAACAATCTAGATTCTAAAAGGTCAACTGAGATACAAAAGGAAACTGTCTCTTACGTGAGAACACTGAGATAACTAATACTTACTACATTATAAAAATTCAATGATCATATTCTCTTGGTCCCCCCTAACTAGGGTTCCCTGTATATATTATGGACCTAGCGTAGTTCCTAGCGATGCAGGACCATGGTCTCACAACACCCAAACTCTGACCATGTTTTTGTAACTTTTATCCTGTACACAAATATATGCCTTATAAAATAAGTCAATGTATGTCTTTTAAAAGTTTTTAAAAGACATTTTTATTGACTTTGCTTTTCATTCAAACGTATAACCTCTCTGTTTGCGTCAGTGGTTAGAAATGAAGGCTAGAAAATTTATTATCACCATTATTGCACACGTTAAATTAAGTAACTCAAGGTGTTGTATTGCAATGATTTTTTCGGATTGATTCCAGTTGTTTTCGCAAGACAAAAGTGGTTACATTATGTACGATACGATAGACTTAAAAATCCTTTGCCAGTGTGCCTGATATAAGGAAGAAGAGAAATCCATTACCGCACCGTACCCTTAGGCTGCTTGAAGTGGTTTTATTTCAATGCTATTTTAATAGGGAAATGTAATAAAAAATCTACGTTCAAAAAACCCTGTAAAAGCGTCATAAAAACATGAAAATTATTCCACATCGCTCGCACCGACCGACGCTGAGTGACAACGCTTCTACGTACATTTTGCATAATTCATTTTGAACCATTTGAGATTTTGTGAAAAGCAGAAATTTTAACCGGGTTTATTCAGTGATTTATTTTTAAACGAATTACTTACGTTTTTTATTACGAGAAGGAAAATGTTCCCTGAAAATAGCTCTAATGAAGTACCTGTAATATTATGGACTAGAGACAGTCCGTGATTTACCTGCG
The DNA here is from genome assembly GCA_963580505.1 of Ennomos erosarius. Taxonomy (NCBI): domain Eukaryota; kingdom Metazoa; phylum Arthropoda; class Insecta; order Lepidoptera; family Geometridae; genus Ennomos; species Ennomos erosarius. The sequence goes on along the minus strand of OY756993.1, from coordinate 9,418,833 downwards.
TTTTTTTCACACAACTCTTTACCATTTGACTCTTTAGAGGTTGAGTTTTAAGAAATAGATGCCCTTCTAATTTTAAATCCTTATTATGTTCAAGGACGTATTAGAAATAAGTACGTACAACTTCCTTGGTCCAAGGTTGTACGAGGGGACAAACAGGAATAACCCAATCAATCAGTACAAAACCTTTATTATTTGAAATAGATTTGGAAACGACTATGTTTAAATTACTTTGCTTCTAAACTTAGATTAGCGGATTTAATTCTACATAATATTGCCATTTAGATAGAGGTACCAAAAGCTACCTAACATCAAAACATACAAAAACAAAAAGATTTTCCCAAGCAAATCTTCACTTATTTCGTGCAGCGCGCCCATTTGTATGAAAATTTTATTTTTATATCCATTGTATCTTTCTTGACAAACCCTTCATCAGTCAAGCAATCTCATCTTGTCAAAATACCGTCGTACCTCTCAGATATTTATGAACGATCCCGAACTGAAAACTCTCACAACCTTTATGAACCTTACAAGCATCTCTGATTTAGAATTAACTAGATGCAGATGTTCAATCGTGAGACACCTGGAAGAAGAGCATGTCCCGGAGGTCCCGCCCAAGTTCCTTCCCGGTAGCTCAGTAAGGGGAGACACTCACGGGACCACGTAGGTAACTAATGAGAAATCGGAAACCATTGCAAATGAAATGGTAATCTTCAGGAAAACGGGTTTAACATATGTAACAACAATTTGGGATTGTTAAAAACCACTGTTTTTTATTTTTTTTTTATTTTTTATTTTATGGCAATAGTTTAGCACATTTTTGCCAGTGTCATGTCAAAAGAGAAATAAAAACGAAATTTTGAATTTAGGGTATCTGAAACAAAACAAAAATATCCTATAACTACCAACTACACAACATTATTACAATAAATGAGCAAAATGTACAATGAAGACAATAATTGAATATTGTGGCATGACTTACTAGGACAGTTGTTAAAGTGAATATAATTACATAAAATATGATTACAATTTAATGTTCCCACTGAAATTATATAATTAGCAAACTCGTTCCGACTTGAACGATTTTGAAGTTACTATGAAATAGTTAGGTACTGTTGAGGCTATGGGTCAGGTTTGACATTAAATATAAACGATGGATACGGATTAAAGAAAGTTTATTTGTAAATCGCTCACAACAATGCAGCACAACATTCATGGACGGAGGTCGGATACAGAAGAAGTGTCATCACACAGACCACAGATAAAAGCAAGGAACTCCAGGTCCGCATAGACAATAAAAATAGCTATTCATAGACTTAGTGCCTAAAGAGGGACATTCACACATTTACAACACCCTCCCATGAATGTAACTCATCTTCAAACAAAACGCTAAATTTATCAATTATCAAAAAAAATCTAAGTTAAATTATATTTGGACTCTACTATGACTTGACTAAAAATCTACCTTCTCTACATTAAGAACGACCTAAAAATAATTGAAGTTAATGCCTCTACATTTTTGCTCTATATTAACGTTACAATGTGGTCATACTATACAAAGATTATTACCTATCACAACTTTACATTATAAGTGATGAGTCCAATAAAAGTTTGAAGCTAAATTATTACATTTTCTTATTTACTTATTTGAGACCAAAAAATTCCACACATTTATTATGTTTTTGTTTACACAGTGGTTTAGTTAATATATCAGCTGGCATCTGTTCAGTACATAGATATGAAACTTTCACAGTGCTGTTATTAACATGATCTCTTACAAAATGGTGCCTGATATCTATATGCTTAGATCGTTGGCTTGTTACATTATTTTTTGCCAAATCTATAGCCCCTTTGTTATCACAATGAATATTTATTACATTTACATCTTTTTCTGAAACTTCCCGTATTAACTGCCTTATCCATAAGGTTTCCTGTACAGTGAATGACAGAGACATGTACTCGGCTTCGGTTGTACTTAAAGCAATTGTTTTCTGTCGTTTACTGTACCAGGATATTAAACCACCGTTAATTTTTACACAAGAACCTGTCACAGAAAATCTTTGATTGAGTTTCCCACCCCAATCTGCATCACAGTATGCATCTAGTTTACAATCTTTACAAAATTGTAATTTATAATCTAATGTACCTTTTAAATACCTAAATACTCTTTTTACAGCATTCCAATGAATATTGGTGTGGTTATTATTGAACCTACTTAACAAACTGGTTGCATAGGAAATATCAGGTCTGCTTATTTGAGACAAATATAACAAACTACCTATTGCCTCTTGGTAAGGTACATTTTCACATAATTTTTGATCTGAGTTTACACAGAAATCTAATCCTTTCTCTATTGGAGTATCTACTGGTTTGCAATCGCTCATATTAAATCTTGACAATATTTTTTCAGTGTACTCTCTCTGATCTACATAAATTACATTGTTCACATCATCTTTTGTGATGTTCATGCCTAAACATTGTTTAGCCATGCCTAAATCTTTCATTTCAAAATTAGACATTAAATTACATTTCAAATTCTTTCTCAAACTTTTGTTATTTGAAAATATCAGCAAATCATCGACATAGATAGCTAAAATTAATGTACTACTACTGTTCTTGAGAGAAAAAATGCAAGGATCGCTTTTACATTGTGTAAGACCTAAGTTTAAAAGTACATTATTTAGTTTAATATTCCAACATCTACCACTCTGTTTGAGACCGTACACCGCCTTCTTAAGATGCCACACCTTACCCTGCTGCAGCTCTTCGCCTGTGTTGGCTGGGGGTGTCACATAGATGTCCTCTTCGATATCCCCATTCAGGTAGGCAGTCGTGACGTCCATGTGGTCGATCCGCAGGCACTCGGGCAGCTAGAGACAGCAGGTAACGAAGCGATGCATATTTCACCACTGGTGAGAATGTTTCTTGGTAATCTATGCCATGCCGTTGACTGCAGCCTTTGATGACCAGCCTAGCCTTATACCTGGTGACCCCTTCTTTGTCACGCTTCTGCTTGAACACCCATTTTGTTTTCAGAGGCTTCTTTTCAGCAGGTAAGTCCACTACTTCATAGACATTGTTTTTCTTCAGGGCATCAATCTCACTTTTCATTGCAGCTTGCCAGTCTTTGCTTCTGGAACTTGACATAGCCTCCTCGAAAGTAAGTGGTTCTTCCGTGTCTTCATTTTGCAGTGACAAGTAGGTAGGTTGATATCTTACAGTTTGATTTCTTTCTCTCTTCTGTTTTCCTTGTGCCTGTATATGCTTCGTATGGTGTTTTATTCCAGAGACGACGGGTCGGAGACCGGTTCAGCAGGTAAGCCGATGTAGCCACCGCTTCTGCCCAGTATTCCTTTCCCAATGCAGCATCCGACAGCAATGTCCTGGCCTTCTCCACTATGGACCTGTTCATGCGCTCTGCGACGCCGTTTTGCTGCGGGCTGTATCTCACTGAAAGCTCCTCCTATGGAATTCTGTTCCATTGGTCCACACAGGTCGGAGTGTATGAGCTCTAGTGGCTCCGATGACTGTCTCTTGCTCACGTTGAAAGGTTCTCTCGCTTGTTTACCTATAACACAATCTTCACAAGCTTCAGTAGTGTTTATATTATTACCCATGCCCACTGACATGTTTTTCAGTAACGATAGTCCCTTTCTATTCAGGTGACCTAGGCGTCTGTGCCATAATATACCCTCTGAGCTGTCAGCTGCAGCATAAGCTAAAGTTTTTGGTTCATCAAGTTTATATATTCCATTTATCTCGGATGCTGTAGCTATTAAATCACCCTCTTCACTATATATTTTTCCACCATCATGCTCAAATATGACCCGGTGACCCTTTCTCACTACTTTACTGACTGAGAGAAGGTTCGCAGTAGCTTCAGGAACGAATAATGTATTTTTCACCTCTATCGCTGTAGACTGCAACCCATTTGTCACTTGAATCTCAGCCGTCCCTGTCGCTTTCGACTTAAAGTTTGTATTATTAGCCGCTGTAATGGTCACATCATCTTTTTGGATTGAATGTTTGAGCAACTTTATATCATTTACTATATGTGCTGATGCACCTGAGTCAACATACCAGTCAGAGTTTAAATTTGTACTCGAGCTAGCCATAAAGGCCCTCTTTGACTGACTTTTATTAGTGGTGGATTCATTATTGTTCTGGGGATTATGTTTATAATTACTATTTTTACGGCACTGTGCTGCTAAATGCCCTCTTTTGACAGTTAAAGCAACGAGGTTTTTTCTTTTTAAACTTACTTGCTGTCATTGCAGTTTCAGACTCGTTGTTCTTTGCTTCTCCTGACCTCACTTCTTGGAGTATCTTCACCTTAATGGAGTCGCCGGTGATCTTCATGCCAGAGTTTTCCAAGCCCATTATCATAGGCCGATAGTGTTCTGGTAGTCCAGCAAGCAGCAACGTTCCCGTCCAATCCTCTGATATATTAAAATTAATTTCATTTAATTTATGGGCGGTACTGGTGATGGAATCTACATACTCCTCAACATTTTTACAATTTTCCAGTCGAGTGGTTATAAGTTTTCTCAATAACCCCACTCGCCGTGTCAAACCTGAATCTTCAAATGCGTTCTCTAGTGCGTTCCACGCATCTTTGGCAGTTTTTGCATTCTGCACGTGGCAATAATTTATAGTTTCTAAGCTTAATATAATTTTACTTAGCGCTTTCTTGTCCTTGGTTTCGTTCGTGTCGTCGCCGCTGACGGTGTTCCAGAGATCGTCGAGCTGAAGCCACGCCTTCATGGCGAACTTCCAGCTTGTGAAATTTTCTCTGCCGCGTAGTTTTTCCACGCAGATGGTCGTGTTGGATGACATGACGAATAAGATCACGCCTATCACAACGAATGAAACTATTGAAAGTCTATCACGAAATACGGCAGGCCGGCCGGCTTTGGATGCCGCGTTGCCGCCGCGCACACGCACACTTTTCGAGAAATTAGTCTTTGCACTCGCGACGCGAACCTGGGCCCATGACCTGTTGAGGCTATGGGTCAGGTTTGACATTAAATATAAACGATGGATACGGATTAAAGAAAGTTTATTTGTAAATCGCTCACAACAATGCAGCACAACATTCATGGACGGAGGTCGGATACAGAAGAAGTGTCATCACACAGACCACAGATAAAAGCAAGGAACTCCAGGTCCGCATAGACAATAAAAATAGCTATTCATAGACTTAGTGCCTAAAGAGGGACATTCACACATTTACAACAGGTACTATTACACTAGTACAAACTATACTTTTTGAATATTCTCTCACAATAATAATATGGAGCATCCTATAGTCGTGGCGCGGCGTAGCCCTGTCACTGTGCTGCATGCGGCGCGTATTGTCTCGCTCGCGCGCAGATCTTGTTTTGTTTTGACGTTTGACCACCTTGTAGTTGAGGAGACACTGCGCGTTGAGTGCAGTGATGCGTGTTGCGCTGTCGGTGTTTTTGTCGTCGTTTTTGCCGGGTTATGATTATGTATTTATTTATCTAAATGATTAACGATAATAGCTTATGTTTACCACTGTGTTATTGTACACTTACTTGCACAAGTTAGTGTATAGTAGCATGGTAAGAAATTAATGTCATAGGTTGCATTTACTTTTGTCTAGCTTTCAGAGGACCCCTAGTGCCAAGACAAACCTTTGCGAGGTTTACCGGCCCTAGTATGTAATCCCATGTAAAACTTTGTACGAAATAAATGAATAATAATAATAATAATATTCCTTGCTAGCCTGGGGTAAGTATAATAATTATCAGAGTGGAATTAACATCGTCAACATCATGTGTATAACGTTCCCCAGTAATATTTACATGGATTGTCTTATATTTTATATTACTAATTAGCTAATAGCTATACCTGGCTGTACACCTGCGTGAAGTTTTATGAAAATTAATGATGAAAAGTAACCACATCCTTTCCATTAAATAAATTAAGTCTTACAGGGCGGACAGATTATATTTTACTTACCTACCTACTAAAACACATCCAACTAGAAATCCGTCATATTCGACCATTATTCATAAAATGACAGCACTGATGCGAACGCACCGACGCTCTTCAGTTCACAGATAACTTTGTCAGACTATAAGTAATTTCAGTTTTTACCAATGTACTCTGTGGACTATACAAGTATGTTAAAATGTTAAGCGAAGAATGATGAAAATGGAGTTTTGGCGGGAACGCGGAAAAGTTCACGTCGTTGCATTGTATTATTTTCCAAAACTTTTGTTTGTTTCAGTGTTAATGTTTAAAATTGGTGGCGTTTTACGCATTAAGTGCTGAATTATGAGCATGAGTGAGGGCAAGTGATATAATGTGGTGAAACGTGATTTTTCGTGTTGCTTCCAAAACTCCATAGATGCTTGTAGTAAAGTTGCCACCACTTTGCTGGAGCATGACTTGGACTGAACTATGACTGACTAACTTAGACTGGACTATGACTATGACTAGGACATGACTGCGTGAAATATTTTATAACACGATGAAAATATAATACTTGACACTGGCTAAATACACTATGTGTGGAGCCAAAATATAAGACAAAAAAAAAATGATGAAAATGCACGGAATATGAAAAGAATGCGACTAATGTTCTAATTTTGAATTTAAATTATGAGTGGCCAATATTTGATGCAAAAACTAAGAAAGCAGGTGAATAGCCTGAAGTGATGATGAAGGAAGATGATATCGTCACAAGCAGGTCAAGCACACAAAAATAAATCATCCAATCAATGTGATGGATTTACAAATTTAATTCTTCCCATTATACTGCGCTCAGAGAGGCATTTGTACCTAATTGGAACAAAAAATATCCATAGTAGGTGTAGTAGTGAAGATCAGTGCTAGGCGATGCCATATGTACTGTGTTCTAATGTACTGTGCCCCTACTTCGTTTTAATGGTTCATCATCATCATCATCATCATCATCATCAGTTACAGTCTGAAGACGTCCACTGCTGAACATAGGCCTCCCTCAGGGAGTCATAAAAACACCGCGTACAAACTAAGAGACAGTCTAGGATTGCCTACAACTTACATTAAACTATTGACTATGTCAGACTAACAGCGCCTATGTTAGTCTTTTAATAAACAAAAACTGTTATGTTAGCTATTAACATTATAAATCTAAGGTAAATGAAATAATTGATTACTTTATATAATTAGCCAGGAAAAATAGAGTTATATTTAAAATACATAAAATACACTTAGAGTGGCTGCTCGGCTCCTGCATCCATCGGCTCCCCGCGGCTTTCACCAGATCATCGGTCCACCGAGTGGGGGGCCGGCCTACGCTGCGTTTTCCAGTTCGTGGTCGCCACTCGAGAACCTTTCTTTTCAATTTTAATGGTTACAAGGATATAATTTGGTTCCCAAGGGCTTATTGTAGATCCTAACGAGGTTGTTTGATATTGCCTAGGTTGCCACATCATTTTGCATGCTCTTACGCATACAGTACATAGGAAGAGACAAGTCTCATTATTAGTTCTCTGAACCATAAAATTGTAGGTACCTACATCTACGTCACTCATCTACTCAAATTCTGACGCCACCTTTGCCATGTTTTCTAACTGTATGTCTCTGTAACCAAATTACGGGCCTCAAATCAAGTGAAAATCCTTGCAATTTCCTTATCCTGGTACGTGGTCGTTGGCCTAGTGACCTGGGAATCCCACGGGACCAGAGCTTCATTTAATGGATCTCTTTGCATCCTACATTCCCCACTAAATTCATTCCACGTTACCTACAATTTGATGCTTGGACGTGAAGAGGATAATGATAAACGACCTACCCTATCTCAAAACGTTATACACCCTGCATTAGTAGGTACGTAACTTTTATATAAACTCCATAAATAGAAATCAGTTACGAAACTCACGAAACTCCGGCTATATGGCCGAAGGGTTTTAGAAAGGGTTGGAATGAAAGCCCGGTAACTATAAATAGGCATGGCTGTAAAAGTTATTTTGAGTATTGAATTGAAACATGATGATGATTAGTATGTGGAAACATAATCAAATGAAAGTAATAATAGTTGTAAGAATAAGTTGTATTATCAAAGTCGTATAACTATTAGTCTCAGATTTCAAGTAGAGAAAAATTACTACTCTTCATAAACTCGTTAATGCTAACCGATTCGATTTTCGTTCCGAGAAAAATATATCAAAAGCCGAGCTCCGGTGTGTTTCCTTCGTGAATTTCTTATGAAAGTATAACTATGCTTATTATGAGGCAATTTTGATTTATGTGCGAATAACGATGGCGTGATAAGAGTTATTCACCTGATGTTAAGGCGCTGAATGCTCCCAAATCGACTATTTTGAACGTAATTTTCTCAAAGTGTATTCCATTTACAGGATTGAAAAAAATGCACGTCGATACTGGTTATATCTTCTTTCTACCTGCCGAAATCAAAACGCGTTTACGAAAAGTTTTCTCGACAGAAAAAATTGTGAAGTGACCTCTAAAAAATCATTCAAACGCCCTAAAATGTTATATTATAATAAGACGCCCCATTGAAATAAATCATAGTAATGAGTTACGTTTCAATGCATCCATCTGTAGACTATTTTTATCATAACAATAAGCGTTTATTTTATAATGAACTAGCTTTTGCCCGCGGCTTCACCCGCGTAATTCTAGTGAAAAATAAACAAAGCTAGCTGAGCTTTGAATCAGGATAATAGAAACTTATAGTAATTAACCCTTTTTTTCATTCTAACGAAAAATGCAGCTACACCTACAAAAATTTTTTGATTTCAGGTATTGGTTTTCATAAAGCACGTGTGGCAATTAAATCATGAACTACATGTCAGTCAGTAGATATAGATGTGTTTGCTATATTACAAACAAAATACAGTAGAACTACCAAAAGCACGAGCGATAGCGAGCGCGAAAAATTTTTTGACCGTAGGCATTGGTTTCATAAAGCACGTGTGGCAATTAAATCATGAATCACAAGTCGGTCAGTAGGTATAGACGTGTTTGCTATATTACAAACAAAATACAGTAGAACTAACAAAAGCGCGAGCGATAGCGAGCGCGAAAAATTTTTTGACCGTAGGCATTGGTTTCATAAAGCACGTGTGGCAATTAAATCATGAATCACAAGTCGGTCAGTAGGTATAGACGTGTTTGCTATATTACAAACAAAATACAGTAGAACTACCAAAAGCGCGAGCGACAGCGAGCGCGAAAAATTTTTTGATTGCAGGTATTAGTTTTCATAAAGCACGAGTGGCAATTAAATCAAGAACTACATGTCAGTCAGTAGATATAAACGCGTTTGCTATATTACAAACAAAATACAGTAGAACTACCAAAAGCGCGAGCAAAAGCGAGCGCGAAAAATTTTTTGACTGTAGGTATTGGTTTCAAAAAGCACGTGTGGCAATTAAATCATGAACTACATGTCAGTCAGTAGGTACAAACGCAGTGCTATTATTACAAACAAAATACAGTAGAAATTCCAAAAGCGCGAGCGACAGCGATCGCGAATAATTTTTTTCATGCAATTAATTTATTCCAAAACAATTATTTGTATAGGAAACTCATTTAAAGCTTCTGCAACCAGTAGTATAAGCTGTGCGTTGATTTCTAGATTTCAATAGAAAAAACTTTGAGACTCCGTTTGACCTTGATGGAAGGTGATTTTCAGAAAACCGTGACACACTTCTATTTTTATTTTTACTGAAGAGTATACACACTAAATTTCAAATTAATCGACCCATAGAGTAAAAAGTTTCATACAAACGTAAAACCCCCGTTTCACCTCCTTAGGGGTGGAATTTCGAAAAACCTTTTCTTAGTGAACGTCTACACTTTACGAAGAATATACCCTCCAAATTTCAAATCTCTACGACCAGCGGTTTAGGCTGTGCGTTGATCTAGAAATTTCAAAAGAAAAAACTTTGAAGCTCCTTTAGACCCTGATGGAAGATGATTTTCAGAAAACCGTGACACCCGTCTATTTTTATTTTAACTGAAGAATATACACACCAAATTTCAAATTAATCGATCCACAGACTAAAAAGTTTCATACAAACGTAAAACCCCCGTTTCACCCCCTTAGGGGTGGAATTTCGAAAAACCCTTTCTTAGTGGACGTCTACACTTTACGAAGAATATACCCTCCAAATTTCAAATCTCTACGACCAGCGGTTTAGGCTGTACGTTGATATATAAGTCAGTCAGTCAGTCAGTCAGGACTTTGAATTTTATATATACAGATTATTTGTACCGCAAAATGGAAAAGTCGAAGTGCAACGCAACGTAATTGCCATATTTGTGTTAAGCATAAAGCGACCCTATTTAATACAACATACGTTTCATGTTCGACTGCTGTAATAAACGTGCTCGCTTTGGGTCCTGTCAGCGTCTTAAGCGTCGGGGCTGCACGTAACAGCTGCAAGCTACTCTGGACTTAATTCTCAGTTAGTGTCATGTTTAGAGTTCTGAAAGGCCTGCAACTGCTTGGGAAGTTCTCATCATTATCATCAACAGCCTGAAAACGTCCACTGCAGCATAGCGATTCAGGAGACCTCAGCGCTGAGCCTCAGCGCTGAGGCTCAGCGCTAAGGCCTCGATTCAACCAACTTTTATTTGAAAATAGAACGGAAGTAGCGTCATCGTTTCTGCAAAAGGCATGAGCTAGGGGAGAGCTTTCCGTTCTATTTTCAAATAAAAGTTGGTTGAATCGAGGCCTCAGCGCTGAGCCTCAGCGCTGAGGTCTCCAGAATCGCTATGCTGAACATAGACAATGCATCGTTAGTAAAATAAAATTACTACTTTGTAATAAATAGCAATAATATTATTTTAATTCTACCGGCCCACGTTAAGCCAAGCACCGTCATCAACAAACTGAAACCCAAGTTTCGAGAAGACTCCGAATGCCTTCTCGTTCTCTGGAACCACAAACCCATACACATCATTTCCTACTTTCAAGCTCTCATTTACGACGGTCTTTATTAGAAACTCAGCGTATCCTTTCCTCCTATGGCTCGTTTCACAGTGGAGGTGACACAGAAAATTGTATTCGTTTAAGAAGATCCAAGCTAGAAGTTTTTTGTCAAGAGAATATAAACCGTATGATAGGCCGTTAGATATTAGAGTAGCAAAGTAGAAATGGGAAGAGGCGTGTCGATAAGGCCATAAGTCGTCGACCTGCTTGATATCGTCCGGATTGACCGCTGCCAGGTAGGTGTCGGGAGGGCATCTGAAACGAAACATTGGAAAAATCGTACTTGATAATCCTAGTAAAATTATAAATGTAAAAGTTGATTTTTGTAAGATGGATGTGTGATGGTGTGTTTTGTACTACTTTTTTTTTCAGGTTTACCCTCTAACATCTCAACAGATTTTGATGAGTTTTAGTACCTACTTATATAGGTCATGAGGTGCAAACAGGTTCTGTCAGCCCAAAAGTTGTCTTATAGCTAGGTATAGATCAGTAGTTATATTCTGTACGTATTTCTGATAATATATTTGCAGCGTGCAGTGCAGATAATACAAGGTGACCTTGAATTAGTATGTTATCCCGAAAGGGAGTAAATCTACACCCCAAGACAATGTTCTTCACGACTTTACTAAATTAATAGTTTTTCATTGAAGAAATACCATGTCAAGTTTACGTTCGAAAATAGCCTTAGCGCAGCTGGGTGGTTGAACTTCGTCCTTGACTAAGTGCACATAATGAGTTAAATGACCTGTGCTTAGAAATGATCTTATGGTATCTTATTAACTCTCGTAGCGATCGCACGTGCAATTTTGCGAGTGGATTTATTTTTTACTATGGAGGTTTTCAAACACCCAGTTTCAAGTAAGACTCTCACAACTTGTAGGGTATCATGGTCCCAGTCCCCCTATTTCGGGATAACATACCAATTCAAGGTCACCTTGTATACTCACTGGCCACTATTTAAATATACAATTTACTTTTTTTTGTTTTATGTCTTATGTTATTTAGAGGCTTTTTACCCATTCTGGTATGCCAATATACAAACAAAAACACAAAAAAAATATTACACTTACTTCACATTGTCGTATGGTTTCGCACTTTTGTCCATTAATATCATCTTTGCTCCCCAAACGTTAAATATTCCGAATTGCATCTTTGATTTCACTTTTTCCATAAGTCGAATAATCACTGACGATGCCATATCGATACAAAGTCGTTTATTCCAGTCAATGAGCTTGGTCTTTACTAAAGCTTCTTCAAGTACACTTGTATCTTCACTGATGGAGAATATGATGCACTCTTCACCGTCCTGAAAGGGTAGTAATAGTCTCTTAATTTACAAGAATAAAGAAGACTGGCGATAACTTAGGAAAAACATTTGCCGAAACAGAATGCGCTTCAAAAGCTTTAATAGCGCCTGGAATAAATATCATAGTAAATAGGTATTATATTATCTGGGGTAAAATTATGTTCATAATTCACGTCTAATGGGAACGGTTAGTAATTTCAATTTAATATAACATTATCTATACATATAATAAAACTGTAGAGATAGAAAAATCTGTAAATGCAAGATATCGAAAAAAAAATGACACAGGTTGGCTTGAAATTTTTCGCTGATCACGTTAAGCTGCTTTTTAGACATTTTGTCTGTTTGTTTGTTTGTTTGTTTGTTTGTTTGTTTGTTTGTTTGTTTGTTACGGCACAAGTCCGAAAATACTGAACGGATTTTCATGCGGTTTTCACTAATAAGCTTAGAAAAACCCGGCGCACAACATAGGATATATTAAATTTTATATATCGTTAATTTTTTTTTGGTGAAAATGTTTAAGATTTCATTATGAAACGGAACGGGATTTTAACAAGATGGCCGCTTCAAGGCCTCAAGGTAATTTTTTTTTCTTATATTTTGGCTCCACACATAGTGTAGGTATTTAGCCAGTGTCAAAAAGTAAGTTTTATTTTGGCTACTAATCATAGATGAGAGAAAAAAAAATGTGCTCTGTGCTACTGACGGTAATATTATCTCGGGTTTATCCGGATGAACAGATTAAAGAAAAAAAACTCTGTTCCTATTATGGCGCGGCTTCATATACGCCCGAACCTTCGCTGTTGAGTTGGCACGCAAAAACATCTCTGTTGACTATCCTCGATGTTTTTGTAGCGCGCCAACCCGGACACATAGTCAATTTGTTTGCCTGCTGCGCGACTGACGTGGGCTAAATAAAATAGAGGAAGCAGTAGCGTTATATTGCATGTCGGCGAATAAATATGTTTTACAAACTGTGAGAGTATTACTTGCGATTACAAAAATAAATTTTAATAGTTTTAATTTATAATTCCTTATCAATATGAAGTAAAACCAATTTTTTTTTGTCTGTTTAGCTGTCCCTTTGAATACGGATCACGGTTGTTATAGTGGCAACAGAAATATATCATCTGTGAAAAATTCAACTGCTTAACTATCACGATTCATGAGTACATCCTGGTGTCTGATGGACAGACAGACAGACAGACGGAGAGCGGAGGTTTAGTAATAAGGATTTACCCTTTGAGTACGGAACCCCAATCATTTTTATTTCATTCTGAACAATCCCCACTGCACTAAGCAATAAGGAAGTAATTTAATGCATGTTTTTATTTATAACTTAAAAGACAAAAAACAGTAAATAACCATTGGCGCGCCTGCATTACCGGCAGCGTATCACACTTTTCGGGCTACGGCGAAATACATCGCGCGATTACTCGATGCAGTGCAGATTAGAGAAAAATAATCAAGGAATTCATATGTATTTTTTTTCTCTAATCTGTGGTATTACTAAAGATAAGTTTTTTCGTTAATCTGTGGCCCAAACTAAAAAAGAGGATAGGTATGAGAACGTTCTTGAATATGAGCACGACAAAGAGAACAAGGAATTTCGAAAACTAAAAACTTCTTAGACTTTTTATTATAAGTTTTAAGGCTTTACGCGATATCATATTTAGCCAATATTGAAACATAACTAAAATTATTATTCATGTTTTCGATTTATTGGGTTCTGGCGAGGGCAAAATTCTTTATTGGCAATCTGGTATTATGTATTAGTTTTCAAAAATCTACTACGCGTTACCATTCGAAATATGTATTTAAATTGTATTTATAGTACCTATAGCTTAACCTATCATCATCATCATCATCATTAACAGCCTGAAGACGTCCACTGCTGAACATAGGCCTCCCCCAGGGAGCGCCACTTAGAGCGGCTGCTCGCCACCTGCATCCATCGGCTCCCCGGCTATAGTAGTAAATTATTCAGTAATCTGTGCCTATAGGTACTTAATTTATTGACCTTTGCTTTTGCTACGTATTGTATAACCTTTTTTATTATGGCATTAGACAAAATTTGTATTTAGCCAATGATAGGAATTATTTTATAAAAACTGTTTAAAAGGGTAGGTTCTTAGAATTTTTATAATCATTATTATGGCTTCACGCGATTATCATACTTAGCCAATATTGAAGCTTACTTAATTAAAATTTTTATTCAAGTTTTTGATTTTTAGGGTTTTGGCGGGAGAAATGTTCTTTATTGGCTATCTGGTCAAATGTATTATTTACATAAACTTACTACACGGTACCATTATAATTAGGCAGATAAAATTATTTTTGCGCTACTGCTAAATTCTTGATCAACCCCAAAGAAGTTTTAAGGTACCTGGGGGTCTAGCAAAGATACTAACCACTAGCTGACGCCTCACGCTAACTCCAAAAATGTATTGAAATGACATTCGCTGCGGAAAAGTAAGCGATTTCAGAAATGTCATTTCAGTACATTTTGGAGTTAGCGTTAGTGGTAGGTATTGTATAGTGATACCAACCACTAACGCTAACTCCAAAATGTACTAGGATGACATTTTGGAAATCGCTTACTTTTCCACAGCTAATGTCATTTCAATACAGTTTTGGAGTTAGCGTTTGGCGTTAGGGTTAGTGGTTGGTGTCTTTGCTAGACCCCCTGTAGTACTTATAGCTACTTAAGTTATAGACCCTTACCATTGCTACGCATTTTAAAACCTTTTTTATTTTGGCATTAAAGTAAGACGGAGTGCTTGCTATTATTTGTAAGCCAATGGTACGAAATATTTTATGAAAAATGTTTAAAAAGGGTATGTACTTAGATAAAATAATATGTAGGTATTCATTATGGCAATTGTATCCTCGAATTAACAACAACACGGCGCGTAAAGTTCGTTTTTGACTGTTTTTGATTTGATCCTCTTCTTCTTTTTGCATGTTGATATAAGTTTTTAATAGTTAAAATATTTTAAATCTGTGGGCTTTTAAATAAACCACGGGAGCAAAAAATGATTGATTACTCGGTTACTTCAAGAAGGTTATAGTTATAGTAGGTAATTAACTATCTTTGGGTGTAAGTAATAATTATGTAATGACGATTTAACCTACTTACTCACTTTCATCACTAGGTAGGTATGTTGAAAGTGCAGTGGGAATGAGACAGCGTGGAAAATAGTGGACATAATAATAATTATAACTGTCGATTCTTTAAGGAGTGGTGGTTTAGTATTAGTAATTCCTAATTAGTATTAAGAAAATTAATTATGTACGCATCGTACAGGTAAATGCATATCTCTAGCAATTTATAGACTTATTATTGACACTGGCTAAGTGTAGGTACTCAATTCGTATGGAGCCAAACTTAAGAAGGTAAAAAAATGTGGTAAATGGAACAAAAAGCGCGCGGATAATATGTAAAACTGAGCAAAACAGCATCATCGTGTGTGATTCTTCCATATTTTCTAAACTGTAACTGCCTGCTTAGGTAACTACTACCTAAACAAAACTTACTGAAACTTCTGTTAAAGACCTGAGTGAAGTGATGATGATTTCTTTTTGTTGTAATATGAAAAGGTACTTATAAAATTGTAGTTTTTTGTTTGAAACTTCTTTTACTGTTATAAATCTATATTAGACTCAAAACATTTAATTTTAGGGAATGGCTTAAATAGCTTCCACTCACGGCTATACTTGTGTTATACCTATACCTATGCTAATACAGGTTACTGTGCTCAGCTTCGAAAAAATTTAGTGGATTTTGTTGTTTGGTACGAAATGCATGATCTATTATTAGACTATAACGTAAAAATAACATAACACAAGCGTGCGAAGCCGCGGGCAAAAGCTAGTAAAATGATAAAATTATAATTTTTATCATTGTTTCAATTACTTATTTTGCAACTGACTTCAAAAAGAGGTGGTCAATTCACAAGTTTTTATTTAATATTTGTCTATATATATATCCTCGCCATTCATTTAGCGATTAGGTTTTTTTTTTATTAAGTAATCTATCTGATTAGTTCCATGGAAATTTCATCAAGAAAAAAACAAACTGCACATAGTAGAAGTATTTGTACTGCACAGACTTAACGAGCTTACAATAGAATTAATTTAGAAAGTTTACCTTAACACTAGTGGCAATAAATCCATTGTTCATGTCTCCGTATGGACAATACACTTTGAAATGAAAGGCTTCTCTGACTCGAGGATACTTCATGTTCACGTCTAGAGCGTAATACCCGCCCACGTTCAGCGGCCACAAACTCTTCAGCTTCTCTTGCAGTAAGCCCCATTGTTCTAAGGGTAGTTCTTGAAAAATTTCCATCTGAAATTGTGTGATAGGTCCTTATAAAATCACTGGAATGTGACGCGTTAGTTCACCAATATTTTGAATGAAACATGAATGCGCTTGCTACAAATGCTACCCAACACTGCACGCGTGTGACCGGTATGCTATGGACTTCGCACTGGCTGTGTCAAGCCAGTGCGTATGTCAATGGCATACAGAGCATTAGCCCTGGCTACGACTTACGACTGTCCTACTTCGTATCACAAAATAAAAGATTGAAGGAGAGTTGAACCAGAAAACAACTTTGTCACAACGCTATAAGAAGTATCTTCGATTGCCAAAGGGCCTTGTAGTGGATTACTTGTATGTCCGTCCATTAGCGTTGGTAATCCCCCTATAGTTTACTATAATATTTAGTTATGGTTTCTGATAAGACCAAAATGACCTACATCTTTTAGTTGAGTCACCGGTCAGTTAGTATGAAAATAATGTAGTGTGACTAGTTAGTCGTTAGCACAAAGAATTAGCATGGTGAAGATAGCACTAGGCTGGTCACTCGCTAAAGCCTGATAATCGCTGGGATATTTAAAAGATGGGTGAAACCAAATTTATGTTAACGTACTTAGTGTAAGAAACTTAGTGTGTGACTGTATGCAGAAAGGTGAAGACCAAGGATAGTGCCATGCTATTGAAGAGGCCTACGCACAGCAGTGGACAAGAATAGGCTGACTGTGCAGATTTTTAATATAACTTAAACGTTCATGATTTATTAGCAGTAGCTAGCTTAGCGTAAAGCACATAATAATTTAAATCTAAAAGAAAAGTTTGAACCCTGAACGGAATTTGATTGAACCCCCATCCTACAATCCTTACAGCATGGATACTATACAAGACATGATATAACCTTTTACGACCAAGCTAGGCCGATGTTAGCGTCATCTATTGTCATAAATTTACCCTAGGTGTGGAAGTAAACATAGTTCTTATCATATTATTATTTACCTAATCACCAACCTGTGTATCTACTATACGTAAGTGCATCAAACCGTAAAGTAAGAAAAATAATATGTGACACCGTACAGATCAACAAATCTGGCTAATCTCATTGACTAAATACTAGACATAAAATCAGCATTGACTCATTAATATCTAACATCTATATTTAAAGTGGGCGTTTTCCTTCTCTGGCGACGACCCCCCCGCGCCAGCATGACTGACCTGACAATAACCTTGGTTACCAATCTAAAGAGACCAGTTGCTAGCGCTGCTTTGTAGAGTATTGACGCGTGTCTGTGAAGCAACATAATATCATTGTAATACTAAATAATTAGGAAGCTGATTCTCAGTGCCAGCACTATCAAGGAACTAATATTTTGCTTCTGTTTGCGTCAGACTCCGACTATTTGTTGTGTGACCAAGTTGAATCATTCATTTTGAAGACTGCATTTATTTATATAGTGAAATAAGCGATGTCTCATGATCCTCTCGAACTCATGTCTATACAAAGATGGCCAGAAATACAATCGGCTCTCACTGCGGACTGGCCTAGAAGTCTGCCAGGATACAACGTACTGGAGACTCAAATTCGATGGAAGAAAGAAGGCATTGATTATGGAATGAGAGTGTATTGTCCGTTCGGCGATGTGAGTAATGGGTTCGTGGCTATCAATGAAAAGGTAAGACAGAGGCTCACGTTTGAGGCCAGAGAAGAAACTAATCTATTACGTTAATCCTTTCAGTAAAAAAAAAATCTAAGACAATATTATAAAAAACACCACGGAATGATCTAAAATACAATATTGTATTAAAAAAAAGATATATCCTTATATTATATAATATAGTAACATAGAAATATACAATATGTTAGCCATAGAAATGAAATATAATTATACTAAATATATATCCCTTTGTACCTAAATATAGCGACAGTTAGTATTACGAAATAAGTATTTTAATATTCTCGTTGATGCTTTAACTTTTTTTAATACTGTGCTTAGGTATAATATTTACGGACCAACTTTTTGAGAACTTTTATGCCAGCCAACTACTCCAAATCTGGTTAAAAAGGTAGTCGGCTGTTGTTCTTTTTTTATAAGTTCCATCTCTATGTTAGCATGGACGGTAGACTAAATTGTCACTCCACGTTTTATGTCACTTTCTTCATACTTGCTTACTTGGCAAGTGGAGTAAAACAGGGGAAAGACTTTGTCTACCGCCCATTCTAACCCAGCTGCTGGATTGCTGATTGATTAATGATTTTTAATTGCAATTAAAGTATAAAAACCTACTCTTACAGACATCATCCTACGATATAATAATTCAATGTCCAAAAGACGACACCAAGACACTCGAAGAGGCTCTCAGAACAACTAAGAACATCGATTGGAATAGAGATCTACTGAAATTGCCGTTATCTGCACAAAATGTAGTGTCATGCGTTCAGTCAGTGATAGAAGACAAAGGCTTCGAAATGGACATAACGCCAACGGATGTAATGTTTACGTTTGTTGTTGAAAAAGGATCACCTCTGTTTGAACATGTGAGGTGAGATACGAAAATATTCTAGATTTGTGGGTGATATGCTTCTTTTCTAGTTAAAAACAAATGAAAGACACAATCATTCTCGATTACTTTTCGTTCAACTCTGTTTTTTCAAGCTTAGCAAGCGTGGGAGTCCACGATGTCACTCTTAGCAATCAGTGCCCAAATGGCGTAAATCAAATGCCTTCAGTTAATATTGGTCTATTATGAAGTCCAGCTTATTAGTTAGTTAGTATAAAAGAGGTCAGTGCTAATAGTGATTTAGGTCTTCATTTGAATAGGCGGTTTTTATTTTAATAACTTACTTATGGCTATTTCCAGTTTGCCACCAGGCTTATCTTTCGGCTTGCTAACCTCGGACCATGTCACTCTCATTGACACTTATTGGCCTCATCGCTACGCTACGTCGTCGTTGTATTTCCAACTCCTGGTAGACTCCAAATCTGGATATGGTCTGTTCAAAAATGGAGAATTGGTTACATGGATGTTGATCGGTGAATGTGGCAACTTGACTCATCTCTACACCATGGAAGAACACAGGAAAAAAGGCTTCGCGGAACTGATAGTGAAATTGATTTCGAATGAAATTTTAAAAGACAACACGAGAGATGTTTTTGCGTTTTGTGTACAGAAAAACGTAAACGCCCGGAAATTGTATGAAAAAATTGGTTTCACAAAATTAGGTGATGTTGTTTGGCCCGATATGTCCAAAAAGTCCTGAAATTCCGCCATTCCGCATTTTACGCCGTCTCAACATGATAGTAAAATGTATTGAAATATAATTACGTGTTTTTTTTTTCATTCTTTTGTAATAGCTTGTTCCTTCCTTCCGTTGTCATGAAAAGCAGTAGCTCTGATGACAATCTTTTTAAGCTGGCCTCACGGGTCTAACGGCTTTTGATCTGACTATTGTCAATGAAAACAAAAGAGTTTTTTTGGTTAATAAATTTTTTGTAACATTCCGCTGCTGGTGTTGTTTTATTAATTAACCCCCAAATCATACAAATAGGTATTACAAGTTTAACGCGTGCTTCTGTCCGTGGCACAGACACAATATGTTTGTCGGTCCGTGACGTTCTAGTTCCCAAGAAGTGTATAAATTTGCTTAAAAGCTCCCAAGCGGGTGAATATTTTATTCTTTTTAGAATACCAGAGTTTATATTGTATCAGTTCATTTTAAATTTTTATTTGAATTTTTCTCGTGTGAACAATACATAGTCTCATTAAACCATATAATAATTACGCCTTTATAATATTAGTAGTGTGATGCAAATACAAACTATTTAAACACTGATACTGTAGGCTCTGTTGATGAAGAAAACCAAATAGGCCCACAGGCTTCCAATCTTATCACACGATGACAAATGATAAGACCTCTAATAAAATAGGACAGTCATAACATCATAAGTATCATACTAAGTATTAGGTAGAGTGATAATAAACTTATCAACATTTATTATTATTACATTAAACGCACATCGACGTTAGTCATCGGGGTGACCCGTACCTACACACACACACACACACACCCCAACAGTGTCATACTATATTTAGCCAGTACCAACTAAATACCAACCGATCCGATCAGCTACGTTAATTTCATACATTGGTGCATCATTGGAGCAAGTACATACAAGCAGTTCTTATCAGTTCAACTTATTAGTTAAAAAAGTTGCAGTGCTATCATCGAATATTAACAGCTGTGTGTTAAGTAACAAAAGAAAGTTGAGTTCTCATTTAAATATATTTCTTTATTTAAAAGTGGTGACTCAAATAAGTGAAACAAAATCTCAGCGATGTCTCAAGAACCTCTTGAGCTCATACCTGTTGAGAGATGGCCAAAGCTACAAGAGACGTTCCTTTCAGACTGGCCCCGTGGTCGACCAGGGTATAATGTACTAGAATCTCAAACACGGTTGAAGGAACCGGGCTTTGATTACGGCATCCAAGTGTACTGCCCGTTCGGTGATACGAATAATGGATTCGTAGCTGTCAACGAAAAGGTGGGTCTTGGTGATTAATTTTAAGGGTTAGGTTACCTTCAAACGACGTCCCTTTTGAATTGATGAGGGTTAACAGATCATTATCTTTGACCATGAATGTTTGAAAATGTTTTCTTGAAGTACTGATATAGCTAAACAGGTAGTATTAAGTTAGTGTAACAGGTAAAAGAGTCACTTGTTACGGTATGTCCTAGCCCTTGGGACGGATGGATGCGAATTCAAATCCTGTTCATGATTAATTTTTTAATTAATATGTCTACGCTAGGCTTAAGCGGATCATAAATCTTTATGTGCCAATTCTTGTTCTGTATCTGAGTGCTGTTTTTTTTTTTGGGTTTAACCGGCCTGGATTCAGAGTCCTTTTAGCCGAGTCTTGAGATAGCAAAGTTCTCCGTAGTCTTGAGCAGAAGTTTCACATAGCAGCGTTTTACGTTTCAGTTTTTACCAATGTATGTGGTTTTACGCTACGTTTTTTAGGTTTGGTTTCTTACGGTAGTTACGGTTGCTTTCTATTTTTATTTTTTTTCAACTGTATTTACAATGAAATTGAACGATCGATAGAGTTTTGGCGATGCAAAGATATCTTGAAGTCGGCGGGGAACTTCATCTTCAAGTTCCAATATTTCGGAAATCATTGTTAATCTCTGAATGTTGAAAGCAGAGCATTCAAGTAGAATGTGTTCCAAATTGCCATCTGGATTGTTGCAGTATGGTGCTGCTCGTAGTTCCTGGGTCCCTAAATACAGGGAGTTAGGGTCCAGGATCTATGTATGTGATCGTTGGGTTGTTTTGTTTTTTTTCTTATTTACATTTAGTGTTGATGTTACTTTCACATCATAATTTATGCGCAAACGCAATTCATATTCATTCAATTTTGTCCGGAAGAGACCGCTATCAGCGATAAGACCGCCCATTGTTAAACTAGTTTAATTTATAAAGTTTTATTTATACTTCGATACAATAGACTTCTGTCTATTGAACTAGGTAGAATGTGAAACACATTTGACAGCCTCTGGTGTGGTGGTTGAGCACGACGGACGGCTCATAAACCGGAGGCGGGGTTCTATTCCCGCGACAAGACAATTATTAAGTGCACAGGAAAAAAGCGCAAATACTTGTTCTGTGTCTGGGTGTTGTAGGACCATGGTCCTCGAATTTCCTAGGTACCTATAGATACAGGGAATCTTAATTAGAATCCAGGATCTATGTATGTAATCGTCGGGCGTTATTTATAATTATTAAAAAAAACACTTATGTGTTCTTTATTCCAGGCTTCATCATACGAATTGATAATCCAATGTCCAAAAGATGACACTACAGTTCTTGAAGAGGCATTGAGAAGAACTAATATTATTGATTGGGAACGAAATATAACGCTGGCGTTTACTGCGTACAACGTAGTGGCGTGTATTCAAAAAGTAATAGAGGTCAAAAATGTTGAAATGAGGCTTTTGCCCTCGTACACGTTTATTTTAAGAAAAGACTCGCCTTTATTTAAGGATATCAGGTATTGGATTCTTTTTTCTCTTGCTTAAACAGCCTTCCCTTTTATTCAATTAGTATTTCATTTAGTCACTTGTTAACTTCATGTACCTGGGTAATTGTAAATTGGTCGATAAGCAACCAAAATAATAAATAACAAAAAAAAGGTAATATTAATATATTTCTTAACATCATTATTAGCTTATACTAGTCCACTGCTGGACATAAGCCTGTCCCGTGGCATGCCACGTTTAAACGTTTTTTTGTGACATTGAGTGAAGTACGATCTTGTCGTTCACCTGATGTTAAGCGACACAGCCGCCCATAACAGTTGCAGTGTCACATAGAACTTTAAAATATAAAGTTTAGCGTGACACTGCACTGCGCACGTCATTTTGAGGCATCACACAGCCTAGTAATCAGATTACTATACTGTGTAATCAGATCATAAAGTCTCATTTGCCCAGTAATTTCACCAGCTATAATGCCCTTCAAACTGAAACACAGTAGTGCTTGCACACTACTGCTTGGCGGCAGAATAACTGGTAAAGCAGTGGTACCTAAATTTTTTTAGAGGGGGAAATGCACTAGACGAACGGCCAGCTACCTTGCGTATCATTGTTCCATCTCGGATTTTCTTATCACTTTGCTCCAATATAGGTAATCTTTTGGTTTGTTTTTAACTATACATGCATAATCTTATTTAATTTGGTACTCCCATCGAACTTCGCCAAGTTCAAACCTGAATGAACAAAATAGCTCAGATTATTAAAGCCTAACATTTTCTTACAGCTTGCCACCAGGCTGTACTTTCGAGCTACTCACCCACAAACACGTTGACCTGATCGACTCAAAATGGCCACACCGCTATCCCACCTCCAAATGGTACTTCAAAATGTTGATCGACACCAAATCTGGTTACGGGCTTTACAACAATGAAGAACTTATCTCATGGATCTTCATAGGAGAATGCGGTCACTTAACCCATCTTTACACGTTAGAAAATTACAGAAAACAAGGCTTTGCCGAGTTAATACTTAAACTGATTTCAAATGAGCTACTGAAACAGAAAAGACAGGTTTATGCATTCTGTGTGAAAGGGAACGAAAGAGCTTTTAAATTGTACCACAAGGTTGGGTTTACTGAGTCTGTTGACGTTACTTGGGGCTTTTTGTCTAAGAAATGCACTCCCTAAAGATGCTGAAATAAATGTGCCTACTGTACCTATGTTAAATGTAATGTAGTTTAATAAAAATGTGTGTATTACCCACTACTTACGGTTTATCACTTTTACTCTATTTTTGCTTTACTTTGATTTTCTTTGTAAAAGTGCCTACCTATAACAAAATAGCAAATCTGCAAGGTATAGTATATATACATTGGGATATACATATAACATCCTTGTCTGCCAATTCTCAAGTTTAAATAAAGAAATAAATTAGCGCCATCTAGCCCCAAACTAAGCATAGCTTGTGGTATAGAAACCGGATTGCTATGAGTGAGTGAATGACTTGCAAGCTTATAGACTTGCAATTATTATGCAACAGTTCATTATACATAAATAGGCATAGATCTATATATCAGGATATGCCCGAAGGAACATTTTATTTACTCAAAATGGTGTGGGGAAAAGTCAGCGCCATCTCTTAGATTACTCGGGAACTACGATGAGTTGGGAAATTAAACGCTGCCATTAATCATTATGTCGGTCAATGTTTGTTTACAATGATTATCCCAAATATAAATTCGATTATTTTCGTACAAAACGGAGTGTAATATTGAAAATATTGACTTACTTTTGGTAAGAAACTTTGTATTTCTTTTTATTGCACTTTAGAGTGTAGTTTGTGCAACCCTTCACAACACAACTTGGCATATTTTCTTTGAGACACACGATCGATATCTTCTTACTTCCAACACAGACTGGGCGCTAGTGGATGTCTATCTGTGAACTTGACTCCCTCTTTGAAGCGACGGTTTAATCTGTCATTAGGCCTGTCCTTATATATATGTCTAGGTAAATAGGTCTTCATTAACTAACCTAACCTAAAATATCTCTATATAGGCCCGTGTAATTTATCAATGTACATCAAAACACGCTATCAGCTTGGACACGTTATACCAAATCGCTGTATCCTTAAAACAAAACATGTGAGCAAATAATAATATCATCACCTTTGAGCTTAGAGCATTTAAAAAAGGAGGTGGCAAGGCTTGCGTTCCCCTTTGCCGGTCATATGGCGCTACTTGGTCATATACAATATCATAATGGGTAAATAGAGTCCTCAAAGGTAGGCAACGCATCGGCAACGCTCCTGGTGTCTATAGGCGACGGTAACTGCTTACCATCAGGCGGGCCGTCTGCTTGTTTGTCTGTCCATGTTATAAAAAAAAACAATGTGCGTGTAGATACTGCGTAACTACGCTAGTTTATATAACGGTGTGCATGTTTTAAGTTGGTGTGCGGCGTGCGTTTACACGCGCGATTTGCGCGTGTGTTGTACGTGTCTACCTCGTCCCCCGTAGAAAATGGCAGAAATATGGTGATTGCGGATTATAACGTTAACATCTCCATTTAAAGATGCTCTAAGCCTTTGAGTAATCTACATATATATGTATATGTGACACCATCGTGATTTTACCAAGTTCTTAATATTTTTATGTTTACCACTCAATTATGTGCAACCAATCCAATAATACAAACTAGATCTAGATGTTGATCAACACTCATAACTGGAGCAGCTGATTTCCAAACCATAATTATTCTAATTTCTGCATTCTAATACAATACATTCGTTTGTCCTTTGTTGGGTTTACACATTTTTCTATAAAGGCATACGAGGGTTTTTAGGCGAATACTTATAACTATCCCAGTTACCAACGTTTATAAAATATTGTTTATTAACCATGCAATTTATTTGTGTAGTGTTGTCGATATTTCGGTGCCGTAGCGAGTACTATGCCTTTCGTCACTCAGCACGTAATTCTTTGAATAGTAACATATTCGATTCTGAAACTTATATTATCTCCGACAAACGTTTCTCCGCCAGATGAGCCGCAGACAGAAAAATTCATTATTTATGAGTTGTTCAATGGCAGAACCTTTCAATATCAATTACGAATGATTCGCCAACAGGACGTATCATTCATGAGCAAATCGATGACAGCCATTAGTGACTTACCCCCGTATTCCAAAACATTTCTCCAAAAATCCTTCACTTGACTTGTACTTAACTTTGAGGGAAACTCAAAACACATCGCGACGTACCTTGAGTTGACAGTTGCTTCGCTTCTCTTGTTTGAGAAAAATTGACGCAGAAATGTCAAGTTGATTATTTATTGTCAACTAAAAATACCAAAACACAAAATGAGGTTAATTTGAGGTTGAGTCGAGTGGAGTAATCTCGAGGTAACGTCTTAGAATAGGTCAATATTGTTCACAAAGATTTATTTCAGAGTAAGAGCCCGCGACGATCAGACCTACGTTATATTATAAAAGCCGGAGAAGAAATTTGGACATATATTTCATAATCAGGAGCCCCTAAGCCCTCTCCCTATACATCCATGGGTGGCCATTTCAGAACGTCTTGTTTAGCTGTGCGTACCTACCTATAGTCCGTGTAAGTGGAACCAGTGACAAAACCAAGTAGATACACCGTTCTTTAAAAACGCATGTTTGAAAAAGAATTGTATCTTCCATCCTCAAACAGAGGTGATCCTTTTTCAATAATAAACGTAAACAGTACATCCGTTGGATCCATTACGAAGTTTTTGTCTTCTATCACCGACTGAACGCATGTCATCACATTTTGTGCAGAAAACGGTAATTTCAGTAGATCTCTATTCCAATCGATGTTCTTAATTGTTCTGAGAGCAACTTCAAGTGTCTGGGTGTCGTCTTTTGGACATTGAATTATTACATTATAGTAGAATGACGTCTGGAACAGTGAATAAATCCTACTAATATTATAAATGCCAAAGTTTGTATGTATGTGTGTGTGAATGTTTATATTATTTTATTTTAAGATTAAACGAAAATGACAGCCAGGTACAAGTATAGATAAGTAAATACAGGGTGATTGGTTCATAGATCGTATCCTTTCAGGGTGTGCGGAAGATTTTGGGCTATATTTTTATTAAATGATACACTAATACATTTTTGAGTTATTCAATATTTTGTGAAAATTGAGGAAATTCCCCGTTTTCGATCTTAAATTACTGATTTCTGAAAGTACGAATATTAGCTATAATACGTTTTGGTTGGACTTTACCTACTCGGAAAATAGGTCTGAAGTTGCCTCAGGAGCCGGTTGAATGTAATCCCAAAGGATAAGCAAACCCTATTACTAAGGCTCCGCTGTCCGTCTGTCTGTCTGTCTCTCTGTCCATCTGTCACCAGGCTGTATCTTATAAGTAGTGATAAGTAGTTAGACAGTAGACTTTTTACAGATTCGATACTTCGAGCTGTTGTTGAACCAAGCAAGCGAAGGATTCAACGTTAGCACTCGACACAAAAATCAACTTTGCTCTGTTGTTGCACAAATAACTATTGTCTCACGCACAATACGATTTTGCACATTATTTTCTCGCAGCAAAGGGTGCTTGCCCGAGCTGCTGAGGTGAAAACTTTTCATGAAAACGTTTTTGATAATAACCATCTCTGATAGAATCTTAACGGTTGTACGCTACGGTTTATTGCTAAACTCGATCATTATTACGTTTACGTGTTCATTCACGTCTAATCCAATTACGGTGTTGGCAAACGTAGACGCCGTTTTTCCTCTCTATTCACATGACAATCAAAACGACGGATCTTTCATAATGCACGTTACGGCTGCATTAGTCTAATCAAGTTTTTTAATTCACTAAGTGCATGGTATTATCTGTTTTTAGCTAACTTGTGTTGAGATCGTTGCATACAGACCCACATATTACCATAACATTACTGAATAAGTTACACAGAACGTATAGTACCTACCTAAGAGCTCTAATGCGAGCCACAGTGTGAAAAAACGTGTGAAATGGCTAGATTAGTGCTAGTCTAGTCCTTTTTCACTATCACCATCAATAGCTTTATTATTATATTACTTTAATATCTACCTTCTTCGCTCTTATCTTGTAACATTCAAGGGAACATAAGCAACGATGTTTGTTTTCAATATACCTAACTAAATGGTAAATTACGTACCGACATGTAGGTAACTAATTCATTTAAGTACGAACGGAACTGCACCTGAACATTTTGTACCTACGTAAAACTACATAAATTGTTTTATTTTAAATGTATAAACGCTTTTATTAAAACTTTTAAAGTTCCCGACTTGTTCACACACTTAAATCAAATATAATTAATCTGCGTGAAAAATTAACAGCTTTCAATACACAGTATCAATAAATAACAATGACGTTCAACAGAGCTATTGTTCTCGGTGTAGCATTATGTTGTGGTGCACTAATGGCTTGTGGATGAATAGACCAGAGAGTAGACCAAAATTGGCGTATTTGGAATGTGGACCAATTTACAGATGAGAGATGAGAGGGGCAGTTAATCATTTTACTAAAAGTACATGACCCATAACTTAAAAACTTATTACTGAAAATTAATTTCAAAAAACATAGACGTTTTTATAAATCTCTCTTGACTAATAGTGGTAATACTATAATCACCAACAATATGTTTTAACTTGACCATAACCATAACAAGCACTTCGTTTGAAATTCATTGGATATATACAAGTTTAGTGTCCTCAATTTTATTAATATGTTGATACGATTATTGCCACCTACATGGTAATAAAGCGTTAGGCTGATCTATAAAGATTGGTCTGCATAGTGAGCGACGCCCCATAGTTCGGTACCCTGGTAGGGAACTGCTACGGATCAAAGATATCTAACATTTTCTTGGCATGTCTCGCATTTGGTACACAGCATCGTGACAATGATGGTGCCCCATTGTAGTCAAAGTAAATGGTAGATAGTGACAGTGTT
Organism: Ennomos erosarius; assembly: GCA_963580505.1. Classification (NCBI taxonomy): domain Eukaryota; kingdom Metazoa; phylum Arthropoda; class Insecta; order Lepidoptera; family Geometridae; genus Ennomos; species Ennomos erosarius. The sequence continues at coordinate 9,390,226 of OY756993.1, read as the reverse complement.
CAAGTTAATGTGATAGAACAGTGAGGTAATGTGCACGAATGGACTCGTTGAATTCGATATGTGGAGCTTAGTGATTATTGGTAAGTTTAAAAAAGTGTTAACATTATGCAAATTCTTGATTTATGACATAGAAATAGATTATAAAGATATTGTTGAAATAGATTATGACATAAATATCTAAGATACAACTCCTAACTTTTTTCCTGCATTGTGATGTCAGTTATGCAAACTATTAATTTAACTGCTACCGGATATAATAAGAAGAGAAGGCTGGAAATAATTCAAAAAAAAAATCGAATTTCATCGATAGAGGTGTTATTGCGGGCGCCTGTTTCTATTTTTGCGGGTAGGTATAGATAAGTATTATAATACCTTAACGTCTATAGATTCTACTGAATAGAGTACAATCCTGAACCAGGCGGACAGATTAGATATTGGCTTGAGGCTCCCTAAGCTTTCATTAAGGAAAATAGGAGCAATTTCTCCTAGCCTAATCAGCCCTGACAACGGCCTCAGTCAATGGAGTCATTATTTAAAAAAACATTATAGATCCTGTGTTCGAGTTAAAAGAGCTGTAACTGAGAACTGTCGAAGAACATTATCTATAGATGGCGCGGTCGAACCTAGAAATCGAAGCCAAAATCCATACAGAATCGCAAAATTACTACTGCGATTGTGCATCGTTCGTTATGTTTATCTTTGGTTTATCCTAAACACACAAAACCTCGTTTGAGAACTGATGACGTCACAGACCTGACTGAGATCGGATATGGTAAATAAAACCAATTTGTCCAGGTGACCTTCAATAAATATGTAGGTTCCTACCTGAGATGCGGCTACCTGATTCAGGTTACTGGTATATTATTTTATAGTAGTACTTATAGCTATAGAAGTAAAAATCTTGCTTAGGGTGGGTTTTTTGATGGGTAGTTAAGGTAAACAGTGGCTTAAAACTCTAAAAAATTTTTAAAAAGCTTTAATTTCGCTGTCTCGTTTGTACTCGTGACGTTTCACATCAGCGAGAAGTTTACAGGACATTTTAGGTAAGTTAGGTTTTTAGGAATTAATAAGTACAACTTCCTTGTTTCTAACTTACATAACAATTCATGTCTAAATAGGCATGATGACTACTATTAAAAATGAACAAGTAAATAATTTTAACATAAAAATGAATGCAATAATTGATAAAATAAGTAAAATCGGTAAATAAATCACGGAGTAATAAGCTTTTAAAGTTTCTATAGGAGACATCTCCTGTCCCTTTCTCGCGAAACAGAGCGCCTCCACAATTACTATGAAAAATCCACCTGTGACGTCGCATGCCGAAGATATTGTATGTAAAGCTACCACAGCTTAGTAATGAGGTACTTTGACGACATTGCTCTGACGTCACTGGCCGTTTGAGTTATCTCTTTCTATTCCGGGTTTTAAAATGCTTGTAACTTTGTCGTTTTTTGAGATATTTTATTTTTGTTTTTACAAGTGTTTATCTTTCGAGGAATATTTTTAATTTATCCAAAAAAAAATTTAGTCATCATGCCTATTATCTAAGGGCATAGACGTTGATGCGTCCATGTCTAAAGTTTGATAGATCATTATAAAAAGCTATCATGGAAGACTTATAAAAGCATTATACAAGCTGTATAAACTGGCAGAAGTAGCAACTTCGCCCTTTAGCGGAGCCTAAGTTTCGGTTAAGCTGTGCTGTATGGCAAAAGGAAATTAAGGCACCAGCAAGCGAGGATTATTAAGTGCCTCTCTCAATCTCTGTTTGGCTTTTACTAGGAAAATGTATTTAAGATTATGCTTGAGACGTTGCATTTCATAAATTCTGCATTTAGGAGTAGTTATATTTGTTGGTTTTACAATAAAAACGTAGCTGTTTTCCGACTGCGATATATTATTAAATGAATCGTAGGTATACAGCACAGAGCATTGCAATAAACGACGCTTTGGGTTTAGAGGCGAACGTTTTTTTGCTCTGTGGTATACAGCTTTTGTTTACCATTCACCACTGTGAATAGTGATGTATTTTACGCTAGCTTGATACCTTGCAGTTATAAATAAATAATTCGTTTTGTTGAGTAAGCAGTCTGTATGTGTCCGAATATGTTCAAAGCTTAGAGTATACATAAGCAAGCTATGCTTTATTTATACTAAGGTTCAAAGGTTGTACCGTGAAGGCACATAAACAATATTTAGGGACTAACTTGCGCCCCGTGGTTTACCCGTGGATATAAGAAATCCTGTGTTAATCCAGTGTTTAATCTATCTACAACAACAACAATCAACAACAAGCTATCTACACTCCTTTCATCAAAACGGCAAGAGAGAAAATAGACATTAATATACGCAAACTTTCGCCTTTAAAGTGGGATTAGTAGAGTCCTAACCTACATATCATTGATCATAAATCACATATAATTAATTCTACACATTAATTATGTAGAATATAGGTACCAACTTATTTTAACATTGATATTTAGGGCCTTAATTATGAACGCTGCTTAAAGTTTGTCAATGCTTTCAAATCTGTCAACTTTTGACTGATTTTATATGTCACGTGCGAAAACGAAATGGAACATTTTAAACCCATGTTTTAAACACTGACTAATTTTAAGCAGCGTTTATAAGTAAGGCTCATAGGTACCTACTAGTATACTACTTTTTTTATAATGTATGATGTGATGAGCTACTTGTTTGATTTCGAAAAAATATAGAAGAAAATCCAACGATATAATAAACGGTTTCATGGAAAGTTTGCGCAATGTGTGTGCAGATACTATAACGCAAACAAATCATTAATATCCCCAATATTTGCACATAACCCGATCGCAATGGATATGACAACGGAAAATATTAAATGGCTCGCCAGTTCTGACGCTACGGCGGAACTTTTGTGGTTTATATTGCTGAAGTTTTAAAGGCTTTCATGAAAATACTGAGTTTTCTTGATAGTATCTATTAATAAATTATGAAGAGGAAAATTTAAATAGTGGACCAATCCGACTTAACCAACCGGAGGGCACTATAATACTTACATAAGTATCTGGGTACTCTACCCATATATTATATTTTCTACTACTGCTTCATAAGCAATAATCATGATTGAATAATTTCACCTTTTGATTTTTCACAAATAAATACAACGAATGTTTTCTAAATAGTCATACTTCAAATCCTAATTTATATTACGTTTGGATTACTGTGGGATGCGTTATCCGCTCAGGCGCTTCAACCACATGTGCGGCCGGCATCGCGCAACGTGGACCGCTCTCCACCACAATTGTGGCTTACAGCTGATTGCGCTACTAGGGATGGCAATCAATTTTTAGAGGTGTCACTCGTTATAAATCGACTAAAATTGAAACTAGTTGAACATCACTATCGAATAAAGTAAAAGTCTCTATAGTTCAGGACAGAAAAAAACGCCTCAGTCTAAATTGCATCTCGCGCCGAGCCGGCGCGCGCCGGCAACGGAGTAATTTCCTTTAGGTACGGCGGAGCGTCAATTATTATGTGTAGTGTTGTTGTGCGTGTTTTTATACTGCAAGACACGTAAAAATGCATTTGTTTAGATAGCCAAGTAATGCTACTTATCAAAACTAATTTTGAAATTTTAAAACACTGCTTAGTTTATTCGTATAAACCGTAAATATGCAAAACCATACCGCGCTATTTGAGGAGCGCTTTGGGACCTACCTACGCCCGCCGCACCGCGCCTGAGTGGTTAAGTTTTATACCAAATCCTTAGACACTTAGAACTCCTTAATAAATCAACGTCATCGCTTAATTCATTGAGTAAAAAAATGATAATTATTAGATAACAAACACTTTCTACGCCAAGCCCACCTGCTTGATCATAACATAACAAATCAAAACCATTAAGATCATTTGTTATCCTAATATTTAGGCCAAATTGAGCCCAATTTATCACGATTACAATACTGTGACATAAGAGCCGGCAATCCAACAGTTTAAATGGTCAAAGGCTATTTGGGCCTAACTATAACTACCCATTTGGATTAACCATGCGTAGGAGCATAGTTTCTAATTGAAAGTGTTTTGGTAGCTGGTTATGTCAAAAGAATCAGAGGTATTGACATAAAAATAAAGATTACGATATCTTATAGGCTTATAGGTATTCCAATCCATTATAGGCACAGAAACTATTACCGCATACTGACTGACAGTATATTTATAATGGCTATCTAAATACGATATTTTCTTGATTATTCAATAGTGCTAAAAATTATATACGTATACAATAATTAATTTAATGTACTTAGATTCATTAGTACAAAAACTTAAATAACAATATATATACACTAAACTAAACAACTTAAATATAAACCTATCTTAATAAATATATACACTTAACTAAAAACAAAAACCCTATGAAAAAAAACACAGAGCAAAAAAAAACGCTTCCCCTCTACATAGAGGCGCCTTTTCGACACTTCTCATACAATTCAAGCGTGTCAGGTATTACAATGAAACCTCTATGGTTTACCTGCGCAGATGACATATATAGCAATTGTCTTGTCATTAGTGCCACTGCTGTCAGCAAAACGTGCTGTGGGTTGAGTCGATATATTTTTATCGATAGTTTGATATGAGTTAAGTACGCGGTAAGGTACCTCTTACCTGATTGTATCATTAGGTACACTTTAGTACCTATCTATATCTTTTGTGCCTTTTGTGCGTATTTCTATGTGTAATAGTGTTATTTTATTCTATTATACTCTATTCTGGGTCGACAATGGCCAGCCGATAAACATACCGGTATAAATCTAAAATAAATAAATAAATATAAATAAATAAGTATAGAGGTAGTTTATCGTCAGTTTATGGTTATAAAGAAGCAAATCCGATAGGCGTCCAAAGTGAGGTTTTATGGGGGAGGCAGTGTTTAGCAGTGGACGTCTGCCGGCTGATGATGTGTGATAGTATAATTATATCTATTAACTAAAGTTTGAAATAGTAGAAACATAACAAGTTATAAAACGAAAAAATATATTAAAACTCCAAATATATAGGTAAAACGTTTTGCTGATGATTCATTTGTTGCGTCATGTTTCTTTTTGATAGAATTCATCTGAAAATACAATTATCAGATGAATTTTTAGGAAAAATAATAATAATATTGAGTATCATTGAGGTGTTGTCGGTAAACACTTATTTAATAGAAGGAGGTCCTTAGTTTGGCAGTAAATAAAGGTAATTTTTCAGCTCACCATGCGATGTATATTTTAATTTACAGTTATTTACAAAATAAAAAGCAAGTGAATTTTTTCATGCAATATCGACTAAGACGTAGATTCTTACGTAGAATCAACGAGATCAGTTGTCCTTAGCAACCAAGAGCAATGGTTTTCTATGAGGCTACCATGGATGAAATAAAAAAAGAAGGATTGAGTTTTGATTGACATCGAACTGAAGCCCAAAATGGCGGACATATTACATATGTGTGTCAGCTGAAAGTAGGGCGACCGGCTACATATGATGTGAGCGTGTGCGTGTTCCGCTCGTACGTACGAAGCGTTCCGGCTTCCTAAGGGAGCTTCAGTTTCGGATCAGACGGGATGCCCTCCTTCTTTTTCTAATAGCTCCATGGAGGCCACATGAAAACTCTTTCATGGGCGAGCACGCCACATCATTATAATGTCCTCATCAAATAATAAATGCGGATAAGAGAAATTATAATCATCATCATCAGCCCGTAGATGTCCACAGCTGAACATAGGCCTCCCCCATAAAGCGCCACTTTGAGCGGCTGCTCGCCTCCTGCATCCATCGGCTCCCCGTGGTTTTCACCAGGTCGTCGGTCCACCTAGTGGGGGGGGGGGGGGGGAAATTATGGTACCTCGTTGAAAATAGGATAGAGTTTCAATGTGGGAATAGCGTCAAAATAGAAACGTATATGGTTAGACATTTTCATAAAACATTCAGCTTCAAAATGCTGAGAACAAACCGTATCATGTTTTTGAGGAAACCAATTGCACTGTTCAGTTGCGAATATCTATTTATCTTTTATATTAGGATCTGTAGGAAACCTAATAAACATAAAAGATATTAAAAGTTTAATTAGTAGAAGTCAATTTAACCACAAAATAAATTGAAAACATTTAAAACTTATTGTAACCAATTACCGGATGGCATAATAGAAACTATCGATGTATCGATAATGAAGGTTTACCAACGCATTACATCACTATCGGTACTTCTGCCATAGGGTAAGTTCGCCGGTTTTGCGACCATTTCCTATATCCGACCGTTTAATGTACATTTGATGAAAAAATACAAAAAATAAAAAGCTTGCGGTGAACACATCTCTAAAATATATTATGCCTACACAATTATGTCCAAATAGGTTCAGTTTTGTAACAAATATTATACGAGAAAACCCCAATTCTATTTTAAAGCTTTGAAGCTTAGAAGCACATACATTTTAACTGCCAGTTTTCGACCACGTTTATCCACCATCTGGTATAAAAACTACAGATACCCAAAATCACTCGTGGTCGAAAACTAATCCAGCTGCAGAAAAATGCTATTCGACCGCAAAAGCAAACTATATCAAAAACATTATAAATACGTATTTATTTACATATAAAGTACATAAATAGTCGATTACTTTGTAAGTTTAACTAATTAAACCAGACACGATTAAAAAAAAAACGATTAATGCTGGTGGTCGCAAAATAGGCGTGACCAACTGATCGAACCATCATTGAATATTTCTCGCCCAGGGTGTAATGTGGGCTGCCTTTATTACAAAAAAAAGTAGCGTATTTAGTTTGTAAACATAACTATGTTTATAAACTACGTTAGCCAATATTTTTTCTGTTATAGCTGAATTTTTCAGCCATATGCTTAAATAATTTTTGGCGGTCTCAGTAAGAAAAAAGGTCATGCTTTTTTTATATGAGTAAGTGCCTCAAAGCTGGAGAAATCATGAAAATACAAGACAGAGGATCTAAAGAAGCCTTTCTGATCATTGTTTCTATCATTTATTTACCACAGGCAGTCAGGCACCTACGTCTTTCAATTTATAGTGGTAGGAAACTAGCGAAAAAGTGGTCGTAAACATAATTTAGTGATCGAAAACTAGCAAAATAGTTACTATTAGCCTTTGGTTTAGATATTTATAAAAAGGTGAGTTATTTTAAAAAATGATTGATAATCTGATAAAAATATAGAGTATAATATTTGAAACGTAGCTTAGTAGCATCAAGTCAAAAAATGATACTGGTACATTTTATTATGCAACCTAAACTTGACAACTCCACTAAGTGGTCGGAAACTAGTGAAATTACCCTATAATGTCAAACTGACACAGAGGAGTACCCCGTACCGAAGTTCGGCAGCAATAATATGATTAATTTTGTCTCTATATATAGGCGAAGTGTCATTTGTTTCATAGCTCTGTGAAAAAAAAGCTATGCCGCACTTAGATTCGAGTTAAAAATTAAAGTTGAATGAGTAAGATAAAAGTAAATATAAGTGGCGTAGGCCGGCCCCCCACTGGGTGGACCGACGATCAGGTGAAAGTCGCAGGGAGCCAATGGATGCAAGAGGCGAGCAGCTGCTCAAAGTGGCGCTTTCTGGGGGAGCCCTATGTTCAGCAATGGACGTCTTCAGGCTGTTAATGATGATGATGATGAATTGAGATAAACAATAATTCGTTAATCTACTGACATATTTTAATTTTATGGTCTGAGTCTGTGAGACCAATTGACTATCTACTTAAATGCAAACCTAAAAAAGCAGTTACTTGCATGCCTTACCGGTTTAGATTGATTTGCATTTTTGTCACTATAGCAATTATTATTCCTATGTTATATATATTATACGGAATTTTTTATTCAAGCAATGCGGATCTACGATTGAAAAGAGATGATAAATTACACCTAGGTAAAAACGTTATTTCAATTTTGTATTTTAGTCCTATGTTTACCTACGCACCAGCACGTTTAGTCAAAAACTGTACATTGCATTCTCTTTCTACATACTCTTTCTACTTACTGATTTTTTGAGAAATCATCAGTGCCTTGAATTACCTTCATAATTAGGCCCGGTTTCCACCAAAACGGAGAGGAGAGGAGAGGAGATGAGAGGAAATGTGCTGCGAAGCTGGTGGGAGATGTGAGCTGTGCGTAGCAGAGATGTGAGCTGTGTTGTCTACGAAAGGAAGATGTCATTACGCCCACTCCCCGCGCGCCTCGCAACGCCGTGCGCCGCCTGGCCCAGCCCGGCCACACACTTTTCCGCTCTCACAAGTCGCTTGTACGTGCGCGGCGTAAAATTCTATAGAAAAATGATACATCTCATCTCCTCTCCGCTTGATCCATTTCCACCGAAACTAAGCGGAGAGGAGATGTGGATATAATGAAATCTGATCTCCTCTCGTCTCTTCTCGTCTCCGCTTTTGTGGACACCGGGCCTTATTCCAAGGGACAGTTTTCTGCATCTGCCCACTAGAGTATGGGTGGGACAGTTTTACATAGTTTACGTGCATAATAATAACTATGGAAATTTTCAAATTAAGAATTATTAAAACGTTTCATTGAACTTTTGCATTTCAAAGTTCCATGCTGATCACCCCACAGGTCCGTCTATTCTACTTAGCTATCATGCGCAATGAACAGTGTGAGAGAGTATCCGCTACATTCAAGCTCTTTTTGCCCTCCCTATTACAACTACCCGCAAAAACTCATGTGAATTGACTCCATAGATTTATAGTTTGCAACACCATTGTCGATGAAAACTACGTGTGCTTGTTATATCTTATTAGGACTGCGTCTGAGAATGTTATTTATAACTGCAACTAGTTAAGAAAAGGTGTAAAAAATAATAATTGATAGGCTCTATATCTAGAACTTGTTTGTTCGAGAGTATATAGTGTGATGACTTGATAAGTTGACACGTCTTGTTAAAATATTATAAATTTTCTGATAACAAATAATGAGATCGGTTCCTTATAAAGAAGTTTTAAGATATTATTTCAGTAAGAAATTTTAAATTCAAATTCAAATGCAATTACTGCCGCTAAATACCGCTAACTAAAAGTTAAAATGTTTGAATAATGACATCATCACCAACAGCCTGAAGTCGACTACTGCTTAACATAGGCCTCCTCTACAGAGCTGGTAGAAGGCCTAGCTGCGTCTTCCGGTTCATGGTCGCCACCGGTGGTGGTTAAATAATATCGTTTCTTGATAACAACTGTTCTACCAATTTGTCATTAGTAGATTTAATTAAAGGGAAAAAATTCCTCGCATAGCTTATTAAAAAACTAGACCTGGTTGGTATACAGAGTAAGAGGTCTTACTCTGTATCCTAAGAAGCGTATTGGCTAGTTGTGTCATTTTTATAGCAAATTGCAGGCTTTCCATAATCGGAAGCTATATACTTAGTAGGTATATTATAGTGTACCTACATTATAGTCTCACTTTTATTTATCTTCTCAATTAACTTTTGATTACAATTTATAACATAAAAACGTCGAATAGATTAAAATCAAGATAAACTGCATGGAAGGTGGGAGTGGGAATGAAGGGAAGGGAAAGGGAAGGAGGGGTGGCTATGTTATTAAAATCCCGTTAAGATAACTTTTATAAAAGAAGCAATCTAATAAAAAGATGTAAATACTCTGGCATGTTTTTGAAGACGGTGGCTACTTAGCGCATTGACTTTGGGAACATGCCCATGTTCTGAAATATTAGGTCGTTTTCACAAATAGTTGAGTAATTTAAGCTAGATAATGACTTCAGTAATAAATAAAGATGACTTCAGAAATATAGGTAATATCGTTTATATCTCCAGTTACCATCTCAGATGCTCTACCTGATGTGCTCGTTCCATTTTATAGTCCTCGCAGTCGTAAACTCGGTCAATAAAAGTAGACAACGCTCTTCAATCGAAAAAACGAACGCAGTGCATAAAAATGTCTGAAGATAAGGTAATGAATTTTACAATAAACATAACAATTCAACATTGTTAGAAGTTAAAACACTTTTTGCTTTGGTTTAATATCCTCACTGCAAACCCAACAAAAGAAACATCCCAACTTTCGTTATGCATCCACTTACCATTTTTTTCATTTTCTCCTGAAATTCCAGCGTTTTTTCTAATTGAATTCGTTCATTAAGTACCTTTATTTGATTAGCTCTCTCTTACCGTATTAGATTACCTTCGAGTGAAGCCGTGCAAGATTTATTCCGACGTGTTGGTTTCCAAACATTTAGGGAAATTGGATTGATCGTGGAAATGCTACGTTTAATTTGGGATTCCCCCATATCGTTGCCCTTATTATTCTTTTGATATAACAATTCAATGTTATTACCGCAGTGACTGTGGCTGTTTCCTGAAACACGCTACATTTAAAGAAAATCATTTTAGTTGGCCTGTTTGTGCCGTGCATATACAGGGTGTAATTGAATTCATTAGCATCCTTTGAAAATAGGTACCTACTCCTGATACCGGTCACGTGTGGCCAAAATTTTTGAATTCTAACACATTGGTTTGGAATAGTAATACCTTAAAAAATGGAATAACTTACTTAATCAAATGCTACAATACAAAATTTAATTAAAATAATGAAGTACTGTTTTTAATTAGTACATACAAGGTATAAAAACGTTTAGATGCATCAAAATCATCCGTGCCAACTGCGTTAGGCGCCGCGACAATCTTCATAATTTTCATTAAAAATATTTTCATTTACACTCTCTAATAATCATCTATAAATGATGTATTATCATAGGCTCAATTTATGCTAATGAATTAAATTACATCCTGTTATAGCCTATCTGCATGGTTGATGATTGCTATTATGTATCGTAGAACGAAATTTGAATATAATCGCACATAGAGTTTCTAAAACTAATTCAGAACTGTCTAAAACCACTATCAACAATCTATAGATAATGGTTTTAGAATTTAGATGGACTCATGCATTTATGCTATTACCTAAATGGTTTTTAAATTGTATGAAATTCATCAGCAAGATTCAAGTTAGACTTTCTTATATTTTATTCCAGCAGTTTTCATCGGATCGTGGGCTGAGGCTCAAAATGGGAGGTCACCACCTCAGGATCACACTAATGGACATGGATGGGACATCAGACTCGCAGTACCTGGAGAACCTGGCAACGACTATCCGACTCTAGGGTCTATACCACGAACCAGCTTCTCTTGCGCAGGGAAAGAACCAGGTTGGTACATGGCAGAGAAAAAAATTTGGTTACTAAGAAAATTCGAATTGTAATAGTTAGTCAAATCTTTATTATACGTATACTTATTTATAAACATTACACAATGCTTCTATTTTTCAGGATATTATGCAGACGTGGAGGCTGGTTGCCAAGTTTTCAGAATCTGCACTGTTGGATCTACTTACGGGTTTCAATCGTTCCTTTGCCCTAATGGAACTCTGTTTAATCAAGCGGTATTTGTGTGCGATTGGTGGATGAATGTCAAATGCCAGAACACTCAACCTTTTATTAATACGCCAAACGAAATGTTTGGAAACCTTCGATTAGGACCACAACTCATGAAGGACATAAAGAAGATGCTAACTTATCCTATGAGGAACCCCTACGACAAAACATCTATGAAAAGCAATCTCATTGTAATGCAAGACTATAAACCACCAGCAGGACAACTCTTTCCAAACAGTGCCTTGATAGCTGGTCCTGAAAGATCTCCGAATAACATATATGTTCCGGCAAAGCAAACACAGCAAAACTACCAGGGATATTTTAATGACATTGCATTTGCGGCATCTACACCAGACACAAGATATGTACCAGCTGGATTTACCAATCGACCTCTTAATGATGACGCTGAAGTTTTTCAAAGGCAAACACAAAATTCCCAGTATGTACAACAACCTAATGTACAAACAACACAACACTCTGAGATAGGGAACCTAGTTGCAAATGAACATGCTTCACAATATACACTATATAGAAACAACAAACAGAACACCAACGCAGCACACTCCAGGAAAAATGAGAATTTTAAACAAGCAAGCATACAATACACACAGAGTAAAAGACCCGTACCTGCTCAAGTAGCCAACACACAAACCATTCAAAGAGAACAACTGACTCGACAACGTTTACCGCTCAATGATATTAAACAACCCGTTCAATTCAACAGTGGGAAACAAAATGAAATAGTTCACAACACAAAACAACAATACAATCAAGAGAAACAACCGTATACATACAGGTCACCCACACAACCACTACCCGAAAAATCTAAGGAGGAAAAGAAGGAAAATCTGGTAAGTTCTGATGTCCCACCCACTATCATAACAAAAACAGTTACGTATAGTAAAATCATAGAAGAACCTAAGTCCGGCAGACCTAAATCTCGAGTGACCGTTAAAACATGGATAGCAAAACCAAAGTCTGCCAGATTAGTAGCAGAACCCACTTCTTACTTTTATGAAAGACCCACACAACCACCGAAAGAAAGATTAAATGTAGAAGAAACATCCCCATATGTGTATAGTCGTCCAACCAAATCACCTCAGTCAGAACCTGAAGTTAGAGAAGAAGATCCAAAACCATATGTCTATAACCAACCCACTAAGCCTCCCCAGTCCCAAAGAGTTGTTGATGATGACCCTAAACCATATACTTATAACCGTCCTTCACCGCCACTATCACCTCAGTCAGAAATAATTGAGGATAACAATGATGGTCCTGATGATGAAAGCCAGCCGTACGTTTACAATAGGCCCACGGCAGCACCAAAACAAGTTATCACCCCTAGCAGTGAACCCTCACGTGCTTATATACCTCCGACTCCGTCTCCGTCAAGACCACGTCTCACTCAAGCTACTCGTTTGAATGTACTTCCTTCCTCTCCACCACCAATCAAGGCTTCAAGGGTGTATCTTGCACCAACCACATTTAAACCAACAGTGAGTTTATATTTAACTCCCGATCCTCAAGTTTTGTCAAGGCAATATTTGCCTCCTTACACTGCAACATCACCAGCTTACTACCAAAGTGATCAACTAAGAGTTGGACCAACAAAATCAACTTCAACACAACCACCTCTCAATGAAAACACAAGAAATCCTACTGTGTTAAAACAATCTCCCATCAACAGTGGCAACACCCTAACATTTACTGATATCTTAACAAAAGAAACACTTGATAGTACAGTTAACGACATTGTCAAAGATACGGGTAATATATTGCAAACCGCTTCTCCTCCACAATTTAGTCAATTTAGCCAGGATGTGAAATCTGTTGACTATCCTGACGATAATTACTTACCTGCAAAACAGGAAAGTGAAAGTGGAGAATCTCTTACTTCTGAATCTCCTACACCGACTAGTCCATCTAAAAGTGCTCGTTTAATTGGTCAACCAGCTAGAAGTTTAGAACCTCCTCCAGAAACCCATAAAAATCTAAACACTAACCAACTGACCAAATTACCGTTTTTTAAAGAGTCCTCTTTTCCAAATACTATAGAAAGAACCGTATCACTAAAAATAACTATTCCAGAAAGAGTGGCGTCTTATTTGTTCAAAGGTGGTAATGAAACTGACTTTGACAGACTAGAAATCCTTAATACTGGGAGCAGTAATTATTTGGTTTTGAGTAATCATTTGGTAAATCAAAATATTGGAAACATTCCTTTAGACAAAGTGTTAGTTAATAAGAACTCAAATATTTCTAATTCGCAGGCATTGGTGTTTTCATTTTTGGCCGATTCTCTCAATGCGGCTAAGGAATACAGCAATATAGCCAAACAAGACGCACTATCGTCAACACCACCAACACCATTTCAAAACTTGAATAGTGAAGACCTCTCACAGATCACAAACAAGGTATCACAACTGACATCATCACAATTCTCTGCCAACAACAACTATGATGCAGCAAACATATCTCCAACGGTGCAGACTACTATAAGCACTACCCAAACAAATCAAAGCAACCCCAAGTTTACACGTAAACAAAATCAGGCTCAGCAAATACAAACAGCTCAATACAACGTCTCACCATCACTACAGACACAAAGACAATTTGTCTCACAGTATCAAAGAGACAATAACATTTTGAACTCTAATTTACTAGACCCAAATCAAAATCAGATATACAGTGGTCAGTTATATCAATTACCCGTCCCCGAGGTGACCAACCGAATTTATAATCAACCGCAATCAGCAAACCTTGTCCAAACAAATCTTGAACAGATTCCGCAGACGCCCAATTTACCGCAAATTATGAATCAAAATAACAACATGGCTCATAATAACTTGGGAAAACAATCAAACGCTGAAGTTGAAATAGTTCAATCGCAAACTTTTCCGCTTAATGCAGCTAAGATACAATTGGACGCCGCTAATGAGCCCGAATCGTTTTATAGCGAAGAAAGTTTGAATAGCTTGCTAAATAGCGATAATGGCATATCGGCGCAATTACAAGACAGAATCGTGGGATCTATACCGCATCCATTGGAAGACGATAAGCTGTTGACTTACGAGAAAGATCAATCGTACTATTTATACACGAAGTTTGATAGGAACGGTCAAAACATTCCGCTCAACGCTGTAACTAAAGTTGCCAGAATACCGAAAGTTATTACGTTTCAGTTCGTGCCTTCTGTGAGCTATCAGTTGGAAGATGAGAAGGATCAGCAGAAATTATTAAACACGTTTCAAATTGATGAATTTGGTGCTCCCAGAAATGTTGTGAGAGCCAATTTGGTTCAAGCGCCGAGTGATGAGCAACGTGGGACTTTAACCTCTAGCGTTGATTATACTGTCGACCACACTGTGTCTGCAAAACAAATGAACCTAAATCCAATCAATGCACTGTACAAAGGGCCGTCTTCGTACTCAGCTCCTCAAGGCTCCGTGGGAAGCTTGTCGAGACAAATTCTTCCGCCTAATTTAAGTTCTAGATTAGAATTACAGTTAAATGAAAATTCTGAAGGGTATCCTAAATCGTCACCGGTGCGTCGATTTGTCTTTTAAAACACAATAGGTAATTTCAAATAACAATAAAAAGTTTAATGAAATAATGACGTAGGTACTTGTTAAGATTTTAGTAAGATTTAATTACGCTGACTGTAAATAAACTATTTAGATATTTAAGTACTTATTATAATAATTATTTAGGTTCCAAAATAAAAAGGATTGTAAGTACATTAAATTAATAAGTATCACGTTTTATTCCTCACTAGTATGTAAGTACTACCTAATACCCCAGATAATATAATACCTACAGTACAGATGTCTCATCCCATACAACGGAATAAATCGGGCTATTTTACGAAATATTTTATTTCTGCATAACGCAAGATCATTAAGCGACATTTATTGCGTGTTGGCGAAGTATTGAGCCAAGTGAATACACTGGACACTATGTAACGCCTACAACACGATCCAAAATTTCATTTTTTTTTTTTATTTCATCCATGCTTTCCATATTAATGATATCTAATGTAATAGGGGGAATTCTGTGGTTGGCCACCAACATTTCCTAAAAGGGGGATCTCTGTAGCAAGAATAACTTCTCAAGAGTATCTCTTATAAGCAGCTACAAAGCTTAATACTTAGGGCTCCTAACAAAAAAGTACTCACTTGTTCTGTTGTTTTTTTTTTGTTATGTTTTGGCTCCACACATAAGGTATTTAGCCAGTGTCAAGTATTATAAATTCATCGTGTTATAAATTATTTCACGCAAAGTCATAGTCCAGGCTAAGACATGCTCCAGCAAAGTGGTGGCAACATTACTAGAAGCTTCTAAGTATGGAGTTTTGGAAGCAACACGAAAAATCACGTTTCACTACATTATATCACTTGCCCTCACTCATACTCGTAATTCAGCACTTAATGCGTAAAACGCCACCAATTTTCAACATTAACACTGGAAAAAGCACAAAAATAGTACAGTGCAACGACGTGAACATTTCCGCGTTCCCGCCAAAACTCCGTTCTGTTATTTAAACATCTTGAAATAATAAATAGGTGGGTACCTATTAAAGTCAGGCGAAAAAGATTTTGTTCCCCTCTTTACTTAGTACCTACTACCTATGTAATGGTAAGGGAATATTATTCCCTTAGTAAAGAATCAAGCCTTAATCAAACAGATAGGCAGACATGACGAACTTATAAATATTAAGGCTGAGTTACACCATAATTTACAGTTAAAGTTACTGTCAGATTTTGACATTAGCCCGCCCGGCAAAGCGTGGACGGTGACAGCAGTTAAAGTTAGCGTTAAAGTAAGCTGGTGCAACCAAGGAACTTATACGTATACTATACAAGTTCCTTGGGTGCAACTCAGCCTAGGTTACTTAGTTGTAGGGTCCGCAAAAAACTTTTTTAACCTCCTTGAACGAGAACGTATATTACATGTATATTACTTTAATATTCTGATGGAAATGGGCATGCAGCTCAGTGAAAGGCTCAAGGGATTAAACAGAGGAACAACGACTATAAAAACTACTTTCAAAATATTCCAACCTCTTTGACGCGATCATAAAAATAGCTACAAAGACACAAACCAAAATCGAACAACAACAATCGAAAAACGCGTCTTGGTTGCCATGGCGACAGCTATCAAATGTAAATAACTATGGTAAATAAACATTTTGTTTCGTGTTCTTGGAAACCAATAATAAAATGGAATAAATAGCTATAGATTCATAGAAGTTAGTGATTTAAGAACCGTTAGTAATTGTGTAAGCGAAGGTTAATTGTTCCGAAACACAGGTAAGAAATAAAGCACTTACATTTACTTATGTCACGGAAATCTCTAGTTAAGATTGGCATCACATAGCCGGAATGGTCTCTCTGAATTTCATGATCTAAATAATTCATACATGGATGAAATAAAAAAAAAAAAGGATTGAGTTTTGATTGACATCGAACTGAAACCCAAAATGGCGGACATATTACATATGTGAGTCAGATGAAAGTAGGGCGACCGGCTGCATATGATGTGAGTGTGTGCGTGCCCCGCTCGTACGTACGAAGCGTTCCGGCTTCCTAAGGGTGCTTCAGTTTCAGCTGATCTGAAACTGAAGCACCCTTAGGAAGTCGGACGAGATTCCCTCCTTCTTTTTTTATTAGCTCCAAGCTCCATGAATTCATATTATTAATTCATGCATGTCATAAATAATAATGTTCCACATTATTAGCTCCATGGTTCCACACTCATTCTTATACTTTTCACCATTTTCACCATATTTTCACAATATAAAATAATCGGCCAAGTGCGGTTTGAATTTGCGGACAAAGAGTTCCGTACCATTATCTATAAAAACGAGCAAAGAAATTCACGTTACATTCAGCTCTTCGCGGTTTTAAATAGATCATCAGTCTATAACTAGCCGCCGTCCTACGCTGCGTCTTCCGGTTTGTGGTCGCCACTCGAGAACCTTTCTTCCTCATCGGTTATCAGCAAGTATTAAATCTACCACCATAACTTTAATCCGATGCTATTCCAGACCCAAAAAACATTTAACATGTCGATTTCCACTGAGATTTCAATAGAAGAGGAAACAGAGGGTGAACTTGACATCTACAACGACCCTCGAGCCATATGGTTCAGGGACAGAATCCTCTCTTTCATCGGCATGGACGATGAGGAGCTGTTCTACAACATGCTGGAAGGAGAAGCGAAAAGCAAGTTCATTACATTTGTGACGGCTCCGCTAAAGCATAACGAGCAGTCGCTGGATAAACGCACGTTTTACGTCGCGAAGATCATCGTTGATAAGCTAATTCATGAGGATAAAGAGTTTACTGAGTGGCGTAAGTATTGTAGGTTTCAGGTTGATTTTTTTACCAATTTTTACCAATGGTATTGAAGTCAAGAAGTAGATATAGGTAAGTGCAGAATCTTGATTCCATGAATTGTTCTGCGTCTGGGTGTTATATTGTATTCTATGTATGTATTTACAAACAAAAAAGTATATAAGTATTGTATCAGTCATCTGGTTCCCATAGTACAAGCTATGCTTAGTTTGGGGCTGTGTGAAATGTCGACACATATTTATTTATTTATTTATTTATTTATTTATTTATTTAATTCTAGTTTTAATAACAACGACTCTTACCTAATAAAACGTAACATAGCTCAGTTTAGCTTGTACAGTAACACTATACAGAGTGCTGCTTTTCTGATCAATAGACCACCCCCAGTGCTGATAGCATGAGCTGTAGAAATCGATATACTATCTCTTCTCTCGGACAGCGTTTAACCAACAAACGAGCACGCAGATCACGCCATACACCTTCTTCATCATCAGCCTGAAGACGTCCACTGCTGAACATAGGCATCCCCCAAAGAGTATCACTTTGAGTGACTGCTTGCCTCTTACATCCATCGGCTCCCCACTAACTGACCATGTTGTCGGTCCACCTATTCCAGGGCCGACGCTGCGTCTTCCGGTTCGTTCCTCTGGCTACATTTTCATTGGTCACACGCATTCTCGAGAGAAGAGATAATATTATGTTGATTTCTCATTACCCATGCAGTAGTTAATACTAGTGATGGATTAATTAGCATTCGCATTAATTTTTAGCATGTGAAAACTCAATTAGCATTTCGCAAATGAAATGTGGTTGCGAAATTCTGTGAAATATAAATAAAAATAAAAATAAATATGAAATTTCATTTCAATTAATTTTGTTCACTTTGAATTTAATTTCATAAATAAGGTTTCATTTCATGTTTATTTTATTTCATTTTAGCAAATAGCATAGCAATAGCAATTAGCATGCTAAGACTCGTGAATTAGCATGTTTATGAAATTTACGCAAAATAGCACTAATTGCCATCGCTAGTTAATACTGCAGTGCAGTAGTTTAATAGCATCATACCTCATCCCTTATGGGAATAAGGGAGGGAGGGATGAGGCCGTACTCCTTGCGCTTTCCGGTGAAACCCGCGGGGAGCCGATGGATGTAGGGGGCGAGCAGCCGCTCGAGGTGGCGTTCTGTGGGGGAGGCCTATGTTCACCAGTGGACGTCTTCGGGCTGTTAATGATGACCTAATACTTAACCGCAAAACCATGGGCCTGCCAAAAGTTTGTACAATAGATGGTAGTTTTCGAATATAAGGAGATTGAGTTTTTGGTGACGGAAAACATGTGATGTCACCTCGGGTGATAGGCTGTAGAAACTTTCCTCTATAGTTCGTCTATAGTCTATTATAGCTCCTAACTTCCAGTATAAATAATAGGTACATTATCAAATGTCAGTTTCGCAATATAGTTATCAGATACGCAGTTCAGGCATAGACATATATATTAAGGACAGGCCTAATGACAGGTTAAAACGTCGCTTCAAAGTGGGAGCCAATTTCACAGATTGGCATCCACTAGCGCTCAGTCTGTGATGGAAGTTAGAAGGCATCGCTCGAATGTCACAAACAAAATATGCCAAGTTGTATTGTGAAGGGTTGCACAATCTATACTCAAAAGTGCAGTAAAAAGAAAGACCAAGTTTCTTACCTCAAGTAATTCAATATTTTTAATATTACACTCTGTTTTGTAACAAAATAATCGAATTTATATTTGGAATAATCATTGTAAACATAAACATTGACGGACATAATGGCAGCGATAGGCACCTAATTTTCTCAACTTGTCGTAGTTCACGCGAAATCTAATAGATGGCACTGACTTTTCCCACGCCATTTTGACCAAATAAAATGTTTCTTCGGGCATATCCTGATATATAAATCTATGAGTTCAGGGCTATTTCTATGATTTTAGGTATAGTACCACCGCCGCCTCCTCCGCCGCCACCGCCTCCAAAGTCAAAGAAAGGCAAAGGCAAAAAGGGCAAAGAGCCGGAACCGGAACCAGAGCCTGAGCCTGACCTAAATAAGAAAAGCATGAAAATCGTGAAAAGCATAAAAAGCATGAAAAGTATGAAGAGTATGAAAAGCATGAAAAGTATGAAAGGTAAGTTTAAAAATTTGGATATCTATTTTAGCTCCCCGGAAGTAAGTGTTGTATTTTGACCTAACTGATAATGATGATCGTATTTTTTACTGCAACAGGAATGGATGGTGAAGAAGGTAAATAAACCTTTGTATTTATTACTTACTGATATTTCTTTAATCCTTAAATCGGTAGCTATTAAACTATAAATTATCTCTACAGTTTATCTCTAAAAAAAATTATTATAAAAACGAGTTCCAGTATACTTTACCTATTCCTCTTTGAAATCGTGTAGACTAAAAACAATTTTTTTCCGGTCGTCTCTGAAACAAGTTTACATCATAGTGTAAGTAAAATGATTTAGCTTCACCTGCAAAAGCGAAAACATTTCAATAACTAAGAATTATTATGAGGAAATTTGTTTCTCCTGTGAAGCAAAACAATCAAATCAAATAGTAGACATTAGGTTCGTCAAATATACATGCAAACTTGCCAATTTGACAGAAAACGAAGAAGACGATATAGAGACAGCAGCAGCAGCTGTTCCAGACGTGGCTGAAACCGAGGAGGAGGTTAGACAGGCCTCCATCGATCTGCGGGTGGAGGAAGAAGAAATGCCGATAATCGCTGAAGACCTATACTCCTTTCCACCACGTAAGATTTAGCAGCATCTGTTATTAGAAATGAAATGAGTTAAATAAAATGCTTTGTATCGGACTGAAAACGTCCGGACTGATAACCTTCTTACCTGGTAGTGGTAGTTGATATCGCTACCTTCCAGTAACAGTATCACTGACAGTTACTGCTGTTTCAATAACAAAATCTTCAAATGTCAATCGGAGGTAACAGATAGATAGCATCCTCTTTAGCTCTAGTAAGTTCGGCCCTCTGAAATGATTCGCTCTGGTTCGCTCATTAGAGGTAGGGAAGCATTGCGGATAGATCATACCATGTCTATCCTTGTATTGCAAAATCAGATATTTACCAATAGTAGGCATTTTAACTACTAGTCAAGTAAGTAAAAATGGCCAATTATAGTAGATGAGCTGGTACGAGTACGCCCCTAGTGCGAGTTCCGATAGTTTACTAAAACTTGATTCGTTTTCGTTTTCTCCCTTTTCTCCCATACATTTCTCTGCAGCTCCCCCAGCGGACACGTTGATGAACTAAAAATGGCAGTACAAATTTTAAATGGATTCGCGCGTATTCATTTTTTGGAAAACTCATACTAGGGGTACTGTACCCCTAGTACGTGTTTTCCAAGGGGTACAGTTTAACAATAAACATTTTCAAGTTTCGTTCCTAGTACGAGTTTCGATAGTTTACTAAAACTTGATTCGTTTACGTTTTCTCCCTATTCTCCCATACATTTCTCTGCAGCGCCCCTGGCGGACACGTTGATGAACTAATAATACTTTAGTCGGTTTTCTACGTATAGACATTTGTAACAAAGAGGTACCTATTGCCAATGTATTTTTCTGAGACTCGTTTTAACCCTTTTCTGGGACATTTTAGATTTGTGGAGATTCTTAACTTCATTACATAATTTTAAGGTTGTCTAAATAAAGAAACCAATTTCTGAAATTTTCATTGTTCAAGTGATAAATATTTTTTTTACAGCACCGGAAGATTTGGATCCAGCTGTTGATGGGACCCTAGAATTTTATACTATTGTTGTAAGTTCACTGAATTTGTCACAGAGCATTTATACAAATGTAGTTTTATGACCAAAACCGCGGAGAACCGATGGATGCAGGAGGCGATCAGCCACTAGAGGTGGCGCTCTCTGGGGGAGGCCTATCTTCAGCAGTACACGTCGTCAGGCTGTTGATGATGATGATGACTACGATCAAATGGAACATCAGAAATCTAGGGATTAAAAAAAATGCAAGCTTTATAATTATACTTAGTACTGATAAAACCAGGAGCAATTTATTTTTACAGAGATCAGTGCCACGTGTTATCCAATACCCAAAACTAGTGCCTGTGTTTGGTGCATTCACGCCACAGAAAACGCACCGAAACCGGCGTTACATTTACTTTGTAAGACAGACCAAGGATGGAATACCCCTCACAGATATTAATACGAAACTGAAGATGCCCGAGTACGTGCTTACTGGGTTGACGACCGGCAAGGTGCTGATGAGCCTTGGGCTTCAGCTGAAAGAGGTTTGGATGCTTTGCCGTTTGTTTACTTCATAGCACTTTCAATGCTTACGTAGAACTCGTAGGTCTTCAGTAGCTATAACTTCCTTCGTCTTGAAAACTTTTTCAATAGCTCAAACCCGAGTTACTTGCTTGTTTCAATTACCTACAACAAATACGTGCCTATAAATGTTAATTAAATATTGGACGTATTTCAATTTTATTAAAAGTCTTCTTATGTGAGTCAAGTCTGACATTTTTGACCTTTAAACCTTTCATTGGACTAGGTTGTGCACATGGCTGAAATTCACTCTATAGAAAAAATTTCATAGATTTTAAAATTTTCTCGGCGTATAATGTTGCGTTGTTAAAATTTCATTAGATCGAAGTGTACCGTAGTGATGGATTAATTAGCATTCGCTTTTTTAGCATGTGAAATCTTAATTAGCATTTCGCAAATGAAATGTGGTTGCGAAATTCTGTGACATATGAAATTTCATTTCAATTAATTTAGTTCATTTTGAATTTAATTTTAAAAATAATGTTTAATTTCATGTTTCATTTCATTTTTCATTTCATTTTTTTCACTTCCATTATAATTTCAATTTTAATTACATTTTTAATTTTCATTTCATGTTAGCAAATAGCATAGCAATAGCAATTAGCATGCTAAGACTCGTGAATTAACATGTTTATGAAATTTACGCAAAATAGCATTAATTGCCATCGCTAGTGTACCGTGTCTCAAGATGTCACGCTGTCAATATGCCTCAAATATCATGTTATTAAATTGGCATGTAAGTACACATACCACATACAACATATTGAGATCATCATCATCATCATCACCAACTGGTTCCAGGCGTTCATACCGCTATTCAAGAAACAGTTCCGCGAGATCACAGTGATGACTAGCGAGGAAAGTAATGCACTGCTATCGCGCCAAGTATCCTTTGCTGGAACTCACCATCAAATGGACGAGACGGCTTCACAGGTAAACAATTGAAACTGATAAAATCCGGTAACTATAAATAACGTAGCTTGAATCACGCAGGAACATGTGTGAGAGAACGATTATTCATATTTGGTAAGTGCTATAGATAGTCGATCTCCTCTGTAAAAAATTGGGAATACTGCAACAATAATGTAAACGACAACTCACACCACACAGATTGATTTTTCTTTAACTTTTTACAGGGTCACTTTAAAGACTTACAGAGTAATAATTATGATCCCAAATCTGTTCTACAATAGACACAATGTGTTGTGGTAAAAAAACGAATAACCAATTTCTTTAAGAAGGAATTAAATGCTGCTGATAATAACTGAGATTAAGACAAAAGGAAAATAAAATATACATATCAATTTTTGTAGGTAAACATTAATCAACTTTTCAGGTCAATTATCTCAGGCCTTCTGACTACCGCAGAATGTCCAATATAGCAAGAGGAGAGAACGCTGAGAGAAGGTAATCTGGAGACTGGCAGTAAGCATTATTCGTTGAAAATAGTCCAAACAGCGAACAGATGCAACCCCCCAATGATCATAAGCTTGAATAGTTGTACAGCACATGGGGTCACGGAATTACAGACTTAAGTGAAAGAAGCCTCTAACGGACGGTGGTTAAATTAGGGCGCATAAAACACGTAGTTTTGCTCATGTGTAATTATTTAAATGCTCAAAAAAAAAAAGCTCAAGTTATTGTGCGTGTGAGTGAAAAGTTCACATTGGGCTTCAACAAATGAATGTGACGATATTGGTTTGCTACTCCACTTTAATATGGGTTCGACTCCTTAGGTCAAACTCGCTGTAAGTCAAGTTGTTATTACGTCAAGTCCTTTTTTCGACAAATTACAATTTTTGCCAAATTCTCTTTTCGTCAAGTCTTCCAATCGTCAAGTTTTCTTTATGTCAACGTCAGGTACAATCAGTAACATAATTATTATTGCTGTTTAATAGAAAACCTATAAAGATGTATTTCTGAATCTACAGAAATATTCGATCTACCTACTTTACGATAACCTACACATAACTTTTAAGGATTTTTAATTCGCTATTAGTGCCGAAACTTTGTGTAGGTTCGATCTTATATCGTATACGGTATAACGGTATTGAGAGAGGCAAATGGTACATTTATTTTTTCAAAATAGCGGTCTCTGGTGCGCTCTCGAATATAGATATGTTGCGATTGGGATAAAAATCAATATCTTGGGATCCCAAAGGTTGCTGATAAATATGGTTTGGTCATAATTGGACAACTGTCATTTTTCAATAAGGCCGCCATAAATATTGTCATCGAAATTGCTGTTTTTCGTTATTTGCGTAGGCCTATGGTATACTACACCTATAGGCTAAGTTATTGTCAGATCCCAGTTTGACAGATGTCGGTATGACAGATGTCAAAATGTAAAAAAATATGACATGACAAATTTTTTGAATGATGTCAAAATGACATTTACTTAATAACCTACCAAGGCCTACCTACCAGCGATTTTTTATTTGGTGGTCTATCCCCAATTAAAATACCATTACCAATTTAAATACCATTTCCATCTATACTAATAGTTTTATCAGGCGGAATTGGCAGGCAGGCCAAAACTTTGTTGTTGCATGCTCCATGGAATTTCGTCGGGTTATAATTAATGAGTCGGACAGATATGGAAAAACAGTTGACTGGAGTCGAAAAAATGGTACGGTACTTATCGCAAGCGGAGCTAATTACTATAATATGTTTGTTTCTTTCTTTCGCCATTGAGATAGCAATACGTGTGAACAGTACAAATACAATGGCATAGGTATTATCTCTATGCTCAAGCATGCAAGCAAGCAGTTTCTACTCTTATGACCCCCCCAGATATCAATTTTCATCGAAATCGGTAAAACTTTTTCCCGCCGCGACCGACACGAATTTCAGCTATTTTGAAAAAAAAATGTTTTCGCAATCTTCCCCTCTCGTTTCCAAACAATGTTTATACTAACTTGGCATAGTTTCACCGTCATGGCAGAAAAAATCCGCCGTACAAATTTTAACCGTCAAAATGACATTTACTTAATAACCTACCAAGGCCTACCTACCAGCGATTTTTTATTTGGTGGTCTATCCCCAATTAAAATACCATTACCAATTTAAATACCATTTCCATCTATACTAATAGTTTTATCAGGCGGAATTGGCAGGCAGGCCAAAACTTTGTTGTTGCATGCTCCATGGAATTTCGTCGGGTTATAATTAATGAGTCGGACAGATATGGAAAAACAGTTGACTGGAGTCGAAAAAATGGTACGGTACTTATCGCAAGCGGAGCTAATTACTATAATATGTTTGTTTCTTTCTTTCGCCATTGAGATAGCAATACGTGTGAACAGTACAAATACAATGGCATAGGTATTATCTCTATGCTCAAGCATGCAAGCAAGCAGTTTCTACTCTTATGACCCCCCCAGATATCAATTTTCATCGAAATCGGTAAAACTTTTTCCCGCCGCGACCGACACGAATTTCAGCTATTTTGAAAAAAAAATGTTTTCGCAATCTTCCCCTCTCGTTTCCAAACAATGTTTATACTAACTTGGCATAGTTTCACCGTCATGGCAGAAAAAATCCGCCGTACAAATTTTAACCGTCAAAATGACATTTACTTAATAACCTACCAAGGCCTACCTACCAGCGATTTTTTATTTGGTGGTCTATCCCCAATTAAAATACCATTACCAATTTAAATACCATTTCCATCTATACTAATAGTTTTATCAGGCGGAATTGGCAGGCAGGCCAAAACTTTGTTGTTGCATGCTCCATGGAATTTCGTCGGGTTATAATTAATGAGTCGGACAGATATGGAAAAACAGTTGACTGGAGTCGAAAAAATGGTACGGTACTTATCGCAAGCGGAGCTAATTACTATAATATGTTTGTTTCTTTCTTTCGCCATTGAGATAGCAATACGTGTGAACAGTACAAATACAATGGCATAGGTATTATCTCTATGCTCAAGCATGCAAGCAAGCAGTTTCTACTCTTATGACCCCCCCAGATATCGATTTTCATCGAAATCGGTAAAACTTTTTCCCGCCGCGACCGACACGAATTTCAGCTATTTTGAAAAAAATGTTTTCGCAATTGTCGTGAATTTTATAATTTATTCTCACTTTTTAATATTAAGAGGTTGGTAGACTGTTTAAAAACACCATTTTGGTTGGTACACTGGCGGAAGGAGCGTCCGCTGAACCATCAGCCAATTACGATGGCTGCCTTGGTAGTTCCGGTAAAATAATATTGAGGTTTAGGAGGGAAGTTTTGGAGGGAGGACAAGGTCCAAAAAGGCGTTCTATTCTGGTTAAGCAACCGAAGCGTCCAGACGTATTATTGCTCCTGTTCGTTTATTATGTACTGAGTGTGTACTGAATATTTATAGAAGAAAGAATATACAAGAATTGAAAAGGTTCTCTGTGTTTTACTTCAATTCAGAAGAGGAGATGAACCCACATGAAACAAGGTACCGTAATTTTTCTCTGAGAACCTGTGAATTTATGACCATGCCCACGATTGATCTTGATTTGTAACTGTAATTTTTACCAACGCCCGTAATTTAAGCTATACTGCAATATTGATAAAATAGTGAGATTATTTCAGCGCGGCCGGTCAGCTAGACTGAGACAATCCGGTTGTGTTAACTTAATCGAAACATAAACTTGATTTTATTTATTGAGATTGTGCAATTATGAAACACTGGATAACATATATCATCATTTGAATTTGACACTTGAAGTTTGAGAAGCATGGGCGGTCTGCATTGACGGAGTCTTCCCGCCCGTGCTAATTGAACCTGATAAAGTGTACTGTGTCGTGTCAGGGGTTTCATACTCGTTTGGTCAGGGCCACACTCTGACAACGATGAGGGAACTGCTGACTGGGCACAGCTGTTAAATTGGATTGATGGTAATGATTGTGAAATGGTGCTTATACTGTAAAGTATTGTCTTTTTCCAATACGATTGGGCTTGCATTTAAGATTTTAACTGAAATGCCTACACGATTAATCTCAATTGAGGGTACTCTAAGATTATTAAAAAAATATATTCAATAGTGAATATTAAGTAGAAATTCCTGAGAAGTAAGAATAATAGACGAATATTTTAATCATTATGACTTGTTCACATGGCCTAATGTAGTTGTCTATAGAATTTTGATTTCAAATGTAGGTATCTATATCACACACACACAACAGCTATACTGAGTCAAAAGAATTCGTTTACGAAAGCACAAAATAGAAAAGTGACGATAGTGTCTCAGGAGTCTAATATTTTAGTGTACTTAAACCAATAATAGTTAGCATCCTTGGAGTGAATTTGGTGTAATGACGGGTGGTCAGCATTGTTTTAGATAATTTTGTGTATGATCTACTAGCATTGTAACATGGGCCCCGTAATATCGCTCGCACACAACACACAATACACAACACACCATCCAAACATACAATTATTACACATTTAAGTATTGTTATTCTCAAATGTTATTTGAGCATTGTAGAAAGAGAGAGCGATAGATATGATTTATGGTTATTGCATTATTTTAAAATGAAATAAACCTGTTGTCCAGTGGTCTATTCGTTTGTAGATTTATAAGCCTCAGAATCACTGGGAGGAAACTTGTATGTTCGACAAATTATAAGTGAAAACAAAGTTCCACGAAGTTTACCTAACAGTTACCAAATTGGAGTATTTTGTTTTAAACTTTTATTTTATTTCATACGAGTAGTTATTTTATTTTACCCAGGTAAATAGGTATCAATAATTTGTTGCTATTTTTAATTTACTTAGTTTATTAGCATTTAACATTGTTCTGTCCATTTTATTGAGAAGGTATTGATAAATACTTTTTAATATTCATATTTGTCATTTTTAAATTATACAACTAAAATGATTCAATTCAATTCAATTGTTTATTTGCATTCCACAATGTTGTTTAAAGATGTTCGTGTGATTGAAAGTTCCCTGTTGAGTTTGACTTGATTACATTATCTTGAATTACATTTTTATATTTATGGAACCCATACCGCGATTAGAATCTTTTCAGTTCCCGATGTTCCAGTATTTGGTATATTATGATAATGCAATGAACAACCGTAAATGATTAAAACAACGATACTGTTTTTTTAAAAATCTGATCATCCTAAGACTTAGTCGCTGTTCTGTAGAAGTTACGTTTGCGTTTATTTCAAGTGGCTGTACAATTAACTATTCACGAAATCCTGGCTCCAACTTCGATCGCCATCATCAGACCAGTTAGTAGAAGGTGCTAGCACCTTCTAGCGGTTAAGCGTATAAAAAGATAGTGCTAACACCAATAAGAAGTGCGTCATGCCACTTTCCCACTACTGGTCTTGCCAGTGTAAAGTCGCACTGTATTATGAAATGTTTTGTATTATTTCGTATTCATATTCATTTATTTGTATTCATGTGCCAAAAATATGTGAAGTCTACCCATCGACTAATTCACTACCTATTTCGAAATGGAGTAAACTCACACTAGTGCCACAATTTTAACGTGCCAGTTACCACCTACTCCAATCAGATATAGCTTAATTATTATATCATAGATAATATAATACCTACAGTAGGTACTTATGTTAACAGTAGATCAGGTTTGCAATCCTATGTATATTATAATAGCGCTCATGGTTTAACAGAAAAATCATATTTGATATTTACGCCACTACGTTGATTGCCTTGTTAAACTTGTCACAGATTTAAATTAAAGACTAGTATTTCAATATAGTACCCAGGTTTAATACAGATTATTTTATGACAATCAGAATGCGCCTACTGGGCGGTTATTCTCTATGGAAACACAGATTCCACACGATACGAAACCACGTCGTTATCGTGTCTTGTTCAAATCGTGTCACAGATATACCTTCACTTTACATTAAAGTTATCTTTATTTTGAATAAAATATATTGACATAAGTGGTCATATATTTTGATGTGTTGATGTTTCGGAACGCGTCTCGGTAAAACATACGATTTTTGACAGTTCAGATCGCGCGGTTTTGTTTTCGTTTCATAGAGGGTACAGTTTCGCAGATTTCTTATGTAAGACAAGAAACTGGTAGTTTCGAAGTAAGGAATCGACACGGAATAATGGCCCTGTTGATTACCGAGGTGTCAGGTGCACAGTTTCATTTCCAGTGAGATGCAGTGTGCCGACATTCCATGGGTAGGACCGTATTAGATGAAAGGAAAAAGTGGGAGGATAGGCTAGTTACTAATTTGATACTATCTTGATACAGCTCTTGATACAGTTCTTAATACAGCTCTTGATACAGTTCTTGATACAGCTCTTGATACAGCTCTTGATACAGCTCTTGATACAGCTCTTGATACAGCTCTTGATACAGCTTTTAACGGACTTGATGCGGTTTCCAAAAGATTCTATGTACGGCTTTTGAATATGGTTTGCAAATTTTGTACAGCTATGGTGCAGTTTATGATTAAGATGTGACCGAACACCACCACATCACCACTATCACACCTACACACCATCACCACATTCGCCTACTAAATTTAAATAGTTACAAACTGAGCTGATTACCTTCACCTTGGATTATAGTTTAAAGATTTTAGTCGTGAAAGTTTTGCACACATTTGAGGATATCGTTTCAAATAATTTGTACTGCTATAGAGATATAGTATGGGCTTCAATTCGATATTATAGTTTGGACTATAGTTAGACTATACGGTTCAAGATGCAGCTGGGCTTCAAACTGGGTTACTCTGTAAAATTCGGTTTAGAATATGAAATTTGATCAGTTTGATATAAAGTTAATTGATATACAGCTAATTATTAAGCTATTTGAGATACAGCTATCTGGAATAAGCTCCTATTTGATATGAAGACTTTTAATGCACTGATTCATGTACGGGTATTTGAAATGTACGGTTTGATATATAGGTTTTGTTTAATGTATTGCGTTATCACCATACTTATCCGTCGTTTAGTAAGTATATATGATAACTTGGTATTTAGATTTGAATTAATTTCATATATATATATGAAATTAATTCAAATTATATATATATATATATATTTCAATAAAATATGAACAGCTATTTTGTAGACGGATATTTAAGGCACGTGATGATTTAGTTTGATATAGTCGATGGTTTGATTTGGTTTCGTAGTTACAGAGATATAAAGTATTAGTGTGATTTGGTTTTCGTACAGTATAATTTATGGTTGGATACAGTTCGTTTTGATACAGTCTAAAGTTTGATACAGCTTAAGGATTTGATACAATTTGAGTTTGAAATAGTTTATGGTTTGATAGTTTTTTGTTAGATAGATTTTATGGTTTAATACAGTTTGTTTTAATATAATAGTCTATGGTTTGATAAGTTGATGGAGGTATTAAAGGCTATGAGTCAAATCATTTGATACAACTGAAACCGTTGATACAGTTGAAACCATCGAAACAGTTGAGACAGTCCAAACAGTTGTTAGTCGAGATAGTCGAGATAGTCGAGATAGTCGAGATAGTCGAGATAGTCGAGATAGTCGAGATAGGCGAGGTAGTCGAGAAAGGTTAAGACGGAACAGTTGAGATAGTTATAACAGTAACAACAGTTGAGACTTGCGATCCAGTTGAGATAGTTAAACAGTATGTGATAGTTAAAACAGTTAGATGGTCGAAACAATTTGTGACAGTAGAAACAGTTTGAGATAGTTGAAGCAGTTGAGGTAGTTGAAACAGTTATAGTGGTTATGTGTGCCACCGGCTATGTATGCCGAGGAATAGTGGTTATGTGTGCCACCGGCTATGTATGCCGAGGAATAGTGGTTGTGTGCCACCGGCTATGTATGCCGAGGAATAGTGGTTGTGTGCCACCGGCTAAGTATGCCGAGGAATAGTGGTTATGTGTGCCACAGGGTAAGTGTGCTAATGTATAGTGGTTATGTGTGCCACAGGCTAAGACAGGATGATTAGTAATGGTGGGATGCACATATCAAGGTGTATTGACTAATTTTGCTATGAAAATATTATAAAATATAAATGCTGGTGGACAAGTGCGCCGTTTTAACTAATGCTGTTTTTAGTCTGCATAGCAGTTAAATGTTGATGAATCTGTTGATGTTGTTTGTATTGTATTGTATTGTCATAGTAATCTTATCTTGAAACAACTTTAAATAAATCGTATTTTAAAATGTCGACTCAAGACGCGATGACTGCCAGCATCTAAATTGGCTAGTCTGATATTTAGTAACTGATATACCGATAGCTACTCAGCTAGTGTTATGTTCACTTAGGTAAATTATGATGGTGCTAATGCAAGTTTTATTTTTGCGAGGACATGAACTCTGATGAAGCTGGAAGTCGCCTCTATCAAGGACCCAAAACATTTAAAGGTGCACGAAGCGTATCCTGCATCCAGCAGCACTATGGAAAATGTACTGAAGGAATGCTACTAGAGAAAAGAATGCGTGTACAATGCGTTTCCTACAGCGACACCACGAAGAACATAATGAAGGGTTGATTGCAGACTGAGGCAAGAAATGAAGATGCATTTTGGCGATTAGTTGACAGGTTACGATCACGCGTAAATTTACAGTAACTTTAACTAGGAATACTTAGACTTTTAATTCTTGAGTATTATGTAAATATCGTATCTTGCAGTAATATAAAACGCAATAGGATAATTCCATGAAATATCTTAAAGAATTTGTAGTGTTTAAGTGTAAGTAAACCGAATGTCGTGAAGTTGAATTACAAAAGAATAGGACTGTTAAGAATAATATAAGTTAGTCATTACATTATAACTGATAAATAACAATACCTGCTGTTATTCAAGGAATTGCAGATATATTTAATATTGTATATTATAAATAGCTTTGTTTAGTTCATATTTTTATGGTATTGGTACAATAATACGCGGTTGACATCAAATTTATTGACTTTATATGTAGTTAGGTATTTAATTACTATGACTTGTTTGATTTTTAGTGTTGACTTAGATTGTGCAGGCCTGTAACTATAGTTGTGCTCGAATATTGTAGTTATTTATGTTGTGATCACAGTCAATATCAACTTAAATAACGCAATGGATTTTAGTTTTGCTTTAGCTACGTGTACATGTAGTATAAAATAATGATGTATAAAATATAATGATTCTTAGCTGTACTAATGAAATATGTGCTCAAATAAGAAATTGTGTAGCTACAACAAGAACTGACTGCTAAGTGGACGAGCGCCAGGAGGCAGCTCTGTGTCGGATGGCCGAATGTCGTGAATTTTATAATTTATTCTCACTTTTTAATATTAAGAGGTTGGTAGACTGTTTAAAAACACCATTTTGGTTGGTACACTGGCGGAAGGAGCGTCCGCTGAACCATCAGCCAATTACGATGGCTGCCTTGGTAGTTCCGGTAAAATAATATTGAGGTTTAGGAGGGAAGTTTTGGAGGGAGGACAAGGTCCAAAAAGGCGTTCTATTCTGGTTAAGCAACCGAAGCGTCAAGACGTATTATTGCTCCTGTTCGTTTATTATGTACTGAGTGTGTACTGAATATTTATAGAAGAAAGAATATACAAGAATTGAAAAGGTTCTCTGTGTTTTACTTCACAATCTTCCCCTCTCGTTTCCAAACAATGTTTATACTAACTTGGCATAGTTTCACCGTCATGGCAGAAAAAATCCGCCGTACAAATTTTAACCGTAAAAATTTGTACGGCGGATTTTTACCGCCAGTTTGGGTTTTTTATCTCTCCAAAATCATCCCAGGATTTGCTATGACATTCATTAAATCCCACATGACCTATCTTGTATGGTTTAGCCAGGCCGTTGACTGTCGTGTGTGTAAAAGTGAAACAAAATTATGGTTTACCAACTTTAGTTTGGTTGTCCAACAGGACAGTGGACACCCACGATTGTCCGACTTATAGTTTCCGAGAGCCGTTGAGCAGTTCCATCTTGGAGACAACTCGGGTAACGTCAGATTTTTTTTCGGGATCACGTGATCTATCCCTATTCAGTCATACTCGGCCCAGTATTGACTCATCACTTCTGAAAGCTGTGTTCAATCAGTCAGTCAGTAACTGCATGGGTGTTAATGTAATGTTTGCTTTGTGTTCTTGACTGTATATAAATGGATAGACGTAGGAGTAACTTGACGAATGGAAGACTTGACGAAAAGAAAATTTGGCAAAAATTGTAATTTGTCGAAAAAAGGACTTGACGTAATAACAACTTGACTTACAGCGAGTTTGACCTAAAGAGTCGAACCTTTTAATATTATTTACGAGATAATGGTCTCAGATAATACTTATCTTATGTCAGAAAAGGGCGGAAAGCGACCCTTTTTCAATATGAAGCAATAATTTAGGTATTTTGCTTATTTTGTACTATTAGCGTATTGCACCAGAAGTAATAATAAAATTATTCCGCCGTACAATTCAATCTTTTAAGATATACTTACTACTTATCTAATATGTTTTTCTCTAGGATGCAGAATATGAGATCTAACTCTGAGACTGAAATGATTCAACATTCTACGCACTCTGGAATGGAAATGGTAAATCTCAATTTTGTAAGATTACTTACAGAATCATTATAACGGGTCCTACATAAAGTAAGGCTTCATCTACTCTTAAAAACCTACACAGATGTGAGAGGAGGTTAGATGAGATGAGACACAGGTGAGATGTGGCCAAACGCGTAAAACAACCCCAGGGGGCAGGATACCATACAAGGTGACCTTGAATTAGTATGTTATCCCGAAATGGGGGGACTGGGACCATGATACCCTACCAGTTGTGAGAGCTTTACTTGAAACTGGGTGTTTCCAAACTTTCATGGTAAAACATAAATCCACTCGCAAAATTACACGTAAGATCGCTACGAGAGTTAATAAGATACTATAAATTCATTTCTAAACACAGGTCGTTTAACTCATTTATGTGCACTCGGTCAAGGACGAAGTTCAACCACCCAGCTGCGCTAAGGCTATTTTCGAACGCAAACTTTACATGGCATTTCTTCAATGAAAAACTATTAATTTAGTAAAGTCGTAGAAGAAACATTGTCTGCCTTAGGGTGTAGATTTACCCCCTTTCGGGTTAACATATCAATTCAAGGTCACCTTGTATATTTATTGTAAAAATTAGCTGAGAACGGGAACGGTCTGCGACTTACACAGTTTTAACAAGTTTGTGAAGGCGAACAACGTCATTATCAGCCAGAAAATGTCCACTGCTGAACATCACCTCATAGAGCAGCGCTTACGCCGGCTACTTGCATCTTACATTCAGTGGCTCACTGCACCTGCAGTTCTTAACTTCTTACTAGACAAGGCGAGCAACGATTTGGGTGAACTGCAGCGTAGGTAATAATTTGATAATCTAATGGCAGGAATCGTCGCAGTTTCTTGCCAACGAGGATGATTTAGCGTTCCAGGTGGATAAACAAAAGTCGACAGCAGAAGAAGTAATCACTGACATTGAAGACCTCGTCAATATTGTACATTGGTGAGATATTACATAATAAATAATCTAATTAAACCTTTCTTAAAATGTCATGTTTAAAGAAGGGCTGCAAGCTTACTGCACTCTGCGCACACCGCTTACCTCTGCCCGCGCACATCTATTATTTTTCTACTGCACACCGTTTTGCGCTGGCTTCACAGCCGCCATCGAGTTTGAATCACACTATACATACCTAAAAACGGCATTGGCAACTTTATTTAAAGTCGCATTCATATTTTTTTAATTATTAGATAATTATTATTATTATTAATTATTTATATTAGAGGGGTTTGGAAATGATGTGAATACATAACTTGGTTATATTCCTAGGACAACGCAACATATAGAAGGTGAGATTCAGCTACCAATGCCGAACATCCCATCACTGACCGAGGAGGCACACGGTCGCGTGGAGATCACCGACCCCGCCCTCATAACGCAGTGCGAAGAGGCGGTGATGATGTGGCAGTCGCATATCGACTCCACTATTGCTGCTAACTTAGCTAAGGTATTTATACCACACCTATCCTTTGAAAAATCTTATTGTAGATACAAACGAACATAAATATAAAAAGATACAACCGAATTGAGAACTTCTTCGTTTTATGAAGTCGGTTACTGCCACGAGTTCTATGATCAAAGTGCGTCAAGTTCATTTTACAAGTTTTTTCTTTGCATTCCATACCCTACCTGCCTATAGGTATGCTCTTACACTCATCATCATCATCATAATCATCATCAACAGCCCGTAGACGTCCACTGCTGAACATAGGCCTCCAGAGAGCACCACTTTGAGCGGTTCTTATACTACTTAGGTATTAATCATTCATGTAAGTAAGTAGGTATCTTTGGGTATTTAATGGTCGATACTTTGCGCGAATGTCGCCCTACTGTTTGCTACGCTTCAAAAGCTTTTTTGGACATCGGGATATAAGATTTGATGCCACAGGCATGGGGACTATACTGATCTTCAACTTTGATACGTCGTCGTCGAACTTATGCAAGTCTCTATGCTCGTGCGAAAATGGCGTGAATTCGACATTGATATAAAGCTTATCAAAGATCAGAACAATGTTTATGTAGCAGAGAGCAGGGCCTCTTGACAAAGTCACATTCCATTAGCGATGTCGCTAAGTTCAAAAATGTATGGAAATGACATAAGCTATCGATATGTCACGTGGTCATTCCCATACATTTTTAACTTAGCGATTAGCGATATCGCTAATGGAATGTGACTTTGTCTAGAGGCCCAGAGGTTTTAATTGACCAGATAGAAGCGTAATACCACCATCTATGAATCATTGACGATATTAAAACAAGGTAGGTGCTGCTCCAAAGCGATCATAAAATTGGAGAAACAGACCAACAGCTAACATTGCGTAGCAATCTCGCTGGAGGTTCTACATCTACAACGTCTAGTTCATATCACACCCTGCCGCTAGATGGCGCTGCCTATATCTAATTAAAAAGTCTATTTTTTAAAATAATGGTATCAAGTATGGCTGCTACGAATATACGAACACTATCATCAAGATTAATAAATTACAAAAACGACTTCTGCATTTTTTGAATGGCAGGTATATACTTTACTAAGTGGTAGGAGTTTGGACCGCTTCTTCTCATGTAGGCAAATGGTCAGTCTTGAGTAGAATTTTTAGGCCATCCGAAGGCATCATTTGGCTTAACGACAATAGGCGGAACCGACGGCTTAAACTGCACGGGAACCGCTTTGCCAGATATTGTGCTATCGACAGCTACATAAAAAAAATGTTATAACTTACGTTCTCTTTTGCAGACTCGTGAAGGAAAGGGCCCAGTAGCCGAGTACAAGTACTGGCGGGAACGAGACGCTGAAATATCCCTGCTGGTTGAACAACTCAAGCAGCCCATGGTTGTCAAGATATTGGGCATTTTGCAGAAATGTAGCTCCACTTATCTTGAGGTTTTTAAAATTATTTTACCTTATTTATTTCAGAGTCAGCCAGTCATATCTATATTGTGCTGCATTTATAGTGTAGTACAGAAGAGGTTTTGTCTTAAATATTTTAAACTTTTAAACAGTGTTATCGTCAACGTCCATACCACGTTGAAAACACCGGTTCTCGTCCGATCACCGAAGTTAAGCAACGTCGGGCGCGGTCAGTACTTGGATGGGTGACCGCCTGGGAACACCGCGTGATGTTGGCTTTTTGCACGCTAATTTCGTTTTGCATTTTCATCAAATTATCTATACATATAATAAAACTGTAGAGATAAAAAAATCTGTAAATGCAAGATATCGAAAAAAAAATTACACAGGTTGGCTTGAAATTTTTCGCTGATCACGTTAAGCTACTTTTTAGACATTTTGTCTGTTTGTTTGTTTGTTTGTTTGTTTGTTTGTTTGTTACGGCACAACTCCGAAAATACTGAACGGATTTTCATGCGGTTTTCACTAATAAGCTTAGAAAAACCCGGCGCACAACATAGGATATATTAAATTTTAAATAATGTAAATTTTTTTTGGTGAAAATGATTAAGATTTCATTATGAAACGGAACGGGATTTTAACAAGATGGCCGCTTCAAGGCTTCAAGGTAAGTTTTTTTTTCTTATATTTTGGTCCACACATAGTGTAGGTATTTAGCCAGTGTCAAAAGGTAAGTTTTATTTTAGCTACTAATCATAGATGAGAGAAAAAAAAGTGCTCTGTGCTACTGACGGTAATTTTATCTCGGGTTTATCCGGATGCACAGATTAAAAAAAAAACTCCGTTACTATTATGGCGCGGCTTCATATACGCCCGAACCTTTGCTGTTGAGTTGGCGCGCAAAAACATCTCTGTTGAATATCTTCGATGTTTTTCTATCGCCCCAACCCGGACACACAGTCAATTTATTTGCCTGCTGCGCGACCGACGTAGGCTAAATAAAATGGAGGAAGCAGTAGCGTTATATTGCATGTCGGCGAATAAATATGTTTTATTAACTGTGAGAATATTATTTGCGATTACAAAAATAAATTTTAATAGTTTTAATTTATAATTCCTTATCAATATGAAGTAAAACCAATATTTTTTTATTTTTCTGTTTATCTGTCCCTTTGAATACGGACCACGGTTATTATAGTGGCAACAGAAATATATCATCTGTGAAAAATACAACTGTCTAACTATCACGATTCATGAGTACATCCTGGTGTCTGATGGACAGACAGACAGACGGACAGCGGAGGTTTAGTAATAAGGATTGAGTACGGAACCCCAATCATTTTTATTTCATTCTGAACAATCCCCACTGCACTAAGCAATAAGGACGTAATGTAATGCATGTTTGTATTTATAACATAAAAAACAAAAAACAGTAAATAACAATTGGCGCGCCTGCATTACCGGCAGTGTATCATGAGTGCATCACACTTTTCGGGCTACGGCAAAATACATCGCGCGATAACTTCGTCTGCGCTCGATGCAATGCAGATTAGAGAAAAACAATGTGTTCATTATGTCTTGTAAGTACCTATACCCAAGGAAGTCATATGTATTGCATATAGATAAGTTTTTTCGTTAAGCTGTGGTCCAAACTATAAAAGAGGATAGGTATGAGAACCTCCTTAAATATGAGCACGATACAGAGAACAAGGAATTTCGAAGACTAAAAACTTCTTAGACTTTTATTATAAGTTATAAGGCTTCACGCGATATCATATTTAGCCAATATTGAAACATAACTAAAATTATTATTCATGTTTTCGATTTAATGGGTTCTGGCGAGGGCAAAATTCTTTATTGGCGATCTGGTATTATGTATTAGTTTTCAAAAATCTACTACGCGTTACCATTCGAAATAAGTATTTAAAATTGTATTGTATAGTACCTATAGCTTAACCTATAGTAGTAACATATTCAGTAATCTGTGCCTATAGGTTCTTCATTTATTGACCCTAGCTTTTGCTACGCATTGTAAAACCTTTTTTATTTTGGCATTAGACAAAATTTGTATTTAGCCAATGATAAGAATTATTTTATGAAAACTGTTTAAAAGGGTAGGTTCTTAGACTTTTTATAATCATTCATAAGGCTTCACGCGATTATCATACTTAGCCAATATTGGAGCTTACTTAATTAACATTTTTATTCAAGTTTTCGATTTATAAGGTTTTGGCGGGAGCAATGTTCTTTATTGGCGATCTGGTCAAATGTATTATTTACATAAACTTACTACACGTTACCATTCTAATTAGGTAGATAAAATTATTATTGCGCTACTGCTATATTCTTGATCGACCCCAAGGAAGTTTTAAGGTACCAGGGGTCTAGCAAAGATACCAACCACTAACGTTAACGCCAAACGCTAACTCCAAAATGTACTGCGATGACATTTCGGAAATCGCTTACTTTTCCACAGCTAATGTCATTTCAATATAGTTTTGGAGTTAGCGTTAGGCGTTAGCGTTAGTGGTTGGTATCTTAGCTAGACCCCCTGTAGTACTTATAGTTACTTAAGTTATAGACCCTTACCATTGCTACGCATTTTAAAACTTTTTTTATTTTGGCATTAAAGTAAGCCGGAGTGTGATATTTGTATTTAGCCAATGATACGAAATATTTTATGAGAAATGTTTATGGGTAGGTACTTAGATATAATAATATGTAGGTATTCATTATGGCAATTGTATCCTCGAATTAACAACAACATGGCGCGTAACTTTCGTTTTTGACTGTTTTTTTATTTGTTCTTCTTCTTCTTCTTGCATGTTGAAATAAGTTTTTAATAGTTAAAATATTTTAGATCTGTGGGCTTTTAAATACACCACGGGAGCAAAAAATGATTGATTACTCAGTTACTTCAAGAAGGTTATAGTTATATGACGATTTTACCTACTTCCTCACTTTCATCACTAGGTAGGTACGTTGAAAGTGCAGTGGGAATGAGACAGCGTGGAAAATAGTGGACATAATAATAATTATAACTGTCGATTCTTTAAGGAGTGGTGGTTTAGTATTAGTAATTAATAATAATTATAACTGTCGATTCTTTAAGGAGTGGTGGTTTAGTATTAGTAATTCCTGATTAGTATTAAGAAAATTAATTATGTACGCATCGTACAGGTAAATGCATATCTCCAGCAATTTATAAACTTATTATGGACACTGGCTAAGTGTAGGTACTCAATTCGTATGGAGCTAAACTTAAGAATCATCGTGTGTGATTCTTCCATATTTTTCTAAACCGTACCTGACTGCTTAGGTAACTACTACCTAAACAAAATTTACTGAAAATTCTGTTAAAGACCTGAGTGAAGTGATGATGATTTCTTTTTGTTGTAATATGAAGAGGTACTTATAAAATTGTAGTTTTTTGTTTGAAACTTCTTTTATTGTTATTAATCTATATTAGACTCAAAACATTTAAAGTTAGGAATGGCTTAAATAGCTTCCACTCACGGCTATGCTTGCGTTATACCTATACCTATGCTAATACAGGTTACTGTGCGCAGCTTCGAAAAGATTTAGTGGATTTTTTGTTTGGTACGAAATGCATTATCTATTATTAGACTATAACGTAAAAATAACATAACACAAGCGTGCGAAGCCGCGGGCAAAAGCTAGTGACTTTAATAAAGTTAATTATTTTTGTTTAATTTAGAAAATTTTAACATTGCTTATTCTTTTCAGGGATTCAAAAACTATAGGGAAATGCTAATAGAACAATATAATTTAGCGGGAGACAACTTAAAATTCCTTTCAACTCTAATGCGGTTTTTCACTGTAAGTTCGATCAATTTATTTACTGTTCCGTATACATAAGTAATGTTGCATCGAACATTCTAGTGGTTTGACTGCTAAGCTAAGGACTGCCGCAAGCTGCCGTAGACTGAAAAGAAAAACTCTGCTTATAGAGCTTGTAATAGCATTGTGCAAGCTGAACTAAGTGCAAGCTGAACTTAGTTAGTAGGTATACTTTATTGCATTGTATCAATGGACGTTATTTATTTGACTTCGCGGAGTGAATGTTCTCTGTCTGTACTATTTATTATTTTGTGTCACTACCATACTATTATTTATTCTGCGTCACTATTTACGTTTAAACCGAGGGGAGCCGATGGATGCAGGAGGCCAGCAGCCGTTCGAAGTGGCTCTTTCTGGGGCTCTTTCTGAACATAGCAGCAGTGGACTTTTTCAGGCTGTTGATGATGATGATGATGATGATGGTGATGATGATGCCTTAGTTTACGTTATTGATAATCCTATACATAATACACTGTAAGTATAGGAACATTTTTAGTTTCTCGATGCAAATATCGTTGTGGACCATCTTCCCAGATAATTGAAGACAGCTCCCCGCTGCAGCAAGTGATAGAAATGCTCCCGGAACTGGTAGAGAGCATCTATATGATGTGGGTGCTGTCTAAAGGGTACCGCACCGATGAGACCATGGTGCCGCTGCTGGCTCGGATCTCGTGGGCTTTGAGCAACAAGCTGGAACGGTTTCTGGATGTTCATACATTGTTTGAGTGAGTGATCTTAAATCTACTGGTACTGAAGTGTTCTGATAACATATTTTATTTTATTAAGTGGGTTTAAAGCTATCATTACAAATTGAACACCAAACCGAACATAGAGAGCCAAGCCTTCACTTATATATGTATTTATATTAAGCAAAGATTAAAGCCCGTTGATAGCTCGTGAACATAATTTCTCGTACAAACACGACTTACCTACGGGGGCAGGGGGCGAGGTAACAAACGAGACAAAGTCATATGAAATTACAAAGGACAGGCAGAGCAGGATGGAACAAAAGACACATTGGGTGTCCCGCTTCCTCTCGAAGGATTATCAGTTGAAATAAACTACTAATTTTCGTACGAGGGGAAGTTGTATCGTTGGTCGACTGGATGGTATTAAGTCTACCTGTAACTTAAATTCCCTACAGTTTTAATATAGAGCTCGATTATATTTTTAGTAGCAGTACATTGTTTTCAATTTACAAAGTAATACTTGTGTAAAAAATCGTAGACCAAGTATAGGGCACGACTGGCGCCACCAGCCTACCTATAACAGTAACTTTTGTCTTTAATCTAATCAGCAAACCAAACGATGAGATCCACTCATTGGCCAAAGCGGGACAGACGATTATGGAGCTGTGGCACGACCTGTACAAACAAACGAGACGGAATATCGAGATCAGCGGAAAGGGAGCGAGATGGGAGTTCGACCAGCCCCTACTGTTCACGACGACTGACTACATAGGCTCCGTGGCAAGAGACCTTTCGGAAGTCGTACAGGTGCCATGGCAAATATGCATAGCTTAGTAGTCCCTGTTCGCCACAAACACCATTTTTTTATGAGAATGAATGACGTTGTGAGCTAGTCGTTCATCTGATGTTAAGCGACACGGCTGCCCATAACAGTTGCATTGTCACTCGGAACTTTAATATACACGTTATCCCCAATGTATCTTTCCTAACACAACAGAGAACAACAATAAGGTAGTTTGATGCCATTGCAAGAAACAGGGACTTTTCGTGCTTTTGACTCCAACCAAAGTATATAGACACAGATGCCATAAACTTTATAGAAGTGCATCATTTTTTACAGAACCATTTAATAACAAGAACCGGAACCGAAAAACGCAAAGCCGATGGATGCAAGAGGAGCGCTCTCTGAGAGAGGCCTATGTTCATCAGTGGACGTCTTTAGGCTGTTGATGATGATGATGATTTAATAACAGATTATTGGAGTGCTAATACTAAACGTATGTTTACGTTTCTAGAACTTTTTAAATGCTATACCAAACAATAACACACAAGCCTACGACCCGCCTGATGGGAAACCGCCACCGTAGACTATAGACATAAACATCGCCAAAAAACTGCTTACTATAATTATGCTCTAGGATTTCACTCACTGTCTACAGAGCTAAAAACTTGATAGTTCAAATCAATTTATTTTCCACCAGGTCCTCATAGACTTTGAGCGTATATTCGGCCTTGAACTGAAGTCCATCATCAGCGATCCAACGCAAATAGACGATGTGCGAAAACGCGTCAAGAACCTCGTGTATCCCATCCGCACCATTGACTTCAGCGTGTTTGTGTTTGATAATAAGGAGAACTGGGATGTTATCATGGGAGACTTTTGGGCGGAAGTCAGATATGTTGAAGAGGAGGCCAAGAATTATATCAATGCTAGCTTCGGTAACTTGAGGTAAGGATTATCTGCTGTTTGTTTTTCATTCATGCTAAGCTTAATATTCATCATCATCATTAACAGCCCGTAGATGTCCACTGCTGAACATAGGCTCCCCCAGAGAGCGCCACTTTGAGCGGCTGCTCACCTCTTGCATCCATCGGCTCCCCGCGGTTTTCACCAGATCGTCGGTCGACGTAGTGGGGGGTCTGCCTACGCTCTCGCCTTCCGGTTCGTGGTCGCCACTTGAAAACCTTTCTTTCCCATAGGTTGTCAGTTCTGCGAGCATTGTGGCCTGCCCATTGCCATTTCAACTTACTAATTTTAAGGGTTATTTCGGTCACTTTAGTACTTCTGCGGATTACCTCGTTCCGGATCTTATCTCGCAGGGAAACACCGAGCATAGCTCTCTCCATAGCTCGCAGCTTAACATTGAAACTATCAAATCTATACCAAATTGAGTTTTATGTTGTAGGTATCATGTCCATATTTTTACTATAGATTACTGGTTATTGCAGATCTTCAGAGGAAGCCCTTTCAGTTTTATTGAAGTTTCTCGAGTTCGACACACGCGAGTCGATCCGTCACCAGCTGTCGACCAAGTTCGACCTCATCATGAGACAGTTCATCAAGGAAATCACTGCTATTGAAGACAAGTTCACTGTACGTATATACAATAACGATAAAGAACCTACCAATATCTGTTTTATGTAC
This sequence comes from Ennomos erosarius, assembly GCA_963580505.1. Taxonomy (NCBI): domain Eukaryota; kingdom Metazoa; phylum Arthropoda; class Insecta; order Lepidoptera; family Geometridae; genus Ennomos; species Ennomos erosarius. The sequence continues at coordinate 9,346,746 of OY756993.1, read as the reverse complement.
CTAATTTATGTTAGAAAATTAATTGAAATTATTTTAAAATTACTATTTTGGCTTGTATTTTTTGGATATTTACATTTTTGGTATCATTTTACATCTAGCGGTACCGAAAAAGTCCGCCTTTACTTCGAAACCATCCACCGGTAGCTGGCGCTATCTACTGGGCGAGGGCGCTCTTCAACAAAATGAAACAACCTATCATGAAATTTCAAAAGGTGAATATGCAGTGGTTCGATGTTAGTAGATTTTAAAATCCCCTTCAAGATTCCCCTTTTGTTGGGTTTATTATTATCATAGCGAACAGTGACAACGGCATTTATACAAAGGGGTCTACGGCGCAGATTTCAATGGTGTAGATCCATTTATGGCGGAGCGAATACCCCTATTCACGTTTTCCGCCTGTTTTACTACGTAGACCCAAGGGGCATGGTGCGCCTACGCACATTTTAAACCCAACCGCATCCGCTACACTTTCTATTTCTACGCCGTAGACAATGTAGCGGGTGCCACTACGCAATTTTGACGCTGATGCTTTCTGTGGCTTGCACGCCAAAACAGTTCTGGGCGGTTATTCTCTATGGAAACGCAGATTCCACACGATACGAAACCACGTCGTTATCGTGTCTTGTTCAAATCGTGTTACAGCGTTAGGAGTACCTTTACTTTACATAAAGTTATTTTTATTTTGAATAAAATATATTAACATAAGTGGTGGTAGCTTTTGATGTGGTTGATGTTTCGAAACGCATCTCGGTAAAACATGTGTTTTTTGGCAGTTTAAATCGCACCAATTCCAAATACATTTCGCGCGGTTTTAATTTCGTTTCATAGAGAGATTTCATGATTCAGATTTCTTATTTAAGACAAGGAATACGCGTGGTTTCGAAGTAATGAATCGATACAGAATAATGGCCCTGATTTGGATTGAATTACGCACATAGATTGCTTACACAACCACGACCTAATTTAATTATTTTCATTAATTAAGGTTTCCCAGAGGAAAACAGTTAGGTACCTATATAAAGTGTATTAGGAGCAAACGGGTATTCAGTTAGCTGCAAAAAATATTTCTTGTATTAAAACAGGTACCGGAATTAAACAACTGCGAGCAGAAAAAAGAAGCTTTTGTTCAATACAAGGCGGTTTCCAAAGTGATAAAAGAGTACGAAGACGGCAAGTACAAAGAATGGGTGACTGGCGCCTCAGAATTTGTCGATAACATGATGAAGAAAAATATTTTGAAAGTAATTTTCAAAAAGGAGGAAAGTAAGTTGCTCTTTCGTCGAAGAGGCTAGTTTGCTGTACCTAACTGGTTAAAAAAATGTTTTATTAATATCATTGATTTTTTTAAGCAAACTTGGTTGATGACTTTGGTGAGTTAAGTTCAAATGATGATATTTTGGTACCTTTCTTTACTCTGGTGTAATCACTAAATTTTTCATAGTAACCATGGACATAAACTGCGTATTGAAACTGTCAAGTCCATACATTTTTGTGTTTCTATGAGTTGCAATCAAGTTACGTGATCACCTAACTGGTCTCTAGCGCCATCAGCCCCAGTTGGTCGCGGCATGAAGCTGACGGCGGCGGGGCGCGCGCACGTCGCCAAGAAAAAAGGTTCCCAAACTTCACTCCGACCCGTAGACGTCGTCAACAAGGAGATCGCTGAGAAGAGGAGAAGAGAGAAAACATGTCAGTATCACTTCTACGAATTGTGTTTGACCATGTAAATTTTCATACATCCTAAATTTTTGCGACCAGTTTGATGTCAAGCCACGTTTTTCATCTCATTGTGACGCTTTAGCGATGTTCTAGCGCCAAAGCTCCAAGTTTCTAGTGGCTGCGGAAAGTATGAGTGTGGGACACATGTAATAGTTTCATTTATTTATATGCCTTTCTGTTCAGCAAATTCCGTGGCAGAAAGTCCTTAGTCAAAAGAGTCTAAGATAAAAGACCTCTAAGATTTGTATCTTGTTCCCACTAATTGTAATGTGTATTTTTTAGTGATGCTTATGAGGATTCCTGGTCAGCATTACGAAAACGTTCGCTCACCAAGTTCTGCGTCTTTGTTGGCCAAAGAAGGATTGGTAAGCCCTTTACTCGTTTATAAAATAGTGATTTAGCTAAAGACCTTGGGAGAGCTGGCAGATAAATGCAGAAGGTCATAGTATAGCTCGTTCTGAATTACGTCATAATTAGTTAAGGATGTGTCCACGATGGTAATTTTAATATACCCAGTGATTTTTTATTTACCTGTTTATTATTTACAGACTGATGTTACATGGCGCGATTTGACGGTTCACAAACTGTTGCAAGAATATACTCTGGAGTTCCAGCCCAACTTTGATAAAGATATTTTCTTAGTGATACACGAGGCAGAACTAATGGAACAGCTGGGTAAAAATTAAAATACGATAGGTTGATACTCTTTTGTAATCTTCTTCTTCTCGTGTAGGCTAGTGGTCGCTTGGTGTCAGAGTTTTAAGGCCGCCTAAAGGGTTCTGACTTGTCTTATTGTTTGCCATTGTCGTACGACAACAACCGGAACCGACGGCTCTTCATGTGCCCTCCGAAAGAACGGTAGTGCTCAGTTGTAGGTAATTGTAACAAGTTTAGCGGTCACCTATGACTGTTGTGACCGCAGCGATTCGGTTAGAGCACGGCTAGTCGTGCTTAATGGTTCCGGTAATATTATAAGCAGTTAACAATTTCCTCCCAAATCAGTTTGTAGGTGCCGAGTATGCTAAAAACCCAAATGATTGTTTCGCTTTATTAGTAAGCATAAAGTCTTAAGCCGAGTAAGTAATATTGTAACTGACTTATTTGGTGCCTCATCCAGGGTTCAATATAGGAAAATGATAATTTAAACTTAGCATAGAAACCACAAAACACAAACACTGTACATCACGTTTCAGGTTTCGACTTACCCGAAAACATACGTAACGTGGCGATGCAACGCGCACGTCTCTACTACGAACTAGAAGCTCTCTCAGCCGTTATCGTCAAATACAACCGCAGTGCGGAATCCCTCAGCCCTTCCGAAACCCATCTCATGAAGAAACATCTGCTAGATACTGAGAGGCATATCCTACCCGGGCTGACGAGGCTGACGTGGACAGCACTCGGAATTAATGACTACATCGTGGATATTACTAAGTGTGAGTTTCTCATACCTTTAAACGAAAGATTATTTAGAATTTTAGAGTAGGTATCACTGTAACAAAATAAAAACAAAATCACTTATTGAGTACAAAGATATTATTATAATCGTTTCTAACATAGAATAAGTACTTCCCTAAAATTTTGGTACCATACTGCCCACAACTGAGCTATAGCCGTATACCCATTACCCACTACCCAGTGACTCAAAATCTTTTAAAACTATATTTGGGCTCTAATATTTTAAGAACCAACTATCTTTGTAGATATACATAAGTACCTAAGAATATTTATGATTTTTATAGCAGTATCGCCTGCTCAGCGTAATCTACAGATTAATTTGTAAAGGAAAAATTAGAATCACGAGCGGGGATTGAACCCGCATCCATCCATCCCTCAAGCCGGGATATGCTTTACTTAAGCTACCGTGACAAGTGGTCTCATGTCCGAATTTTTCCTTCATCTTATACAACCAACTTATGGGGTTGGTAGCGCCATCTATTGAGTGATTTTTTAAGAATCCCCGCTCGTGATTCTAATTTTTACCTAAGAATAGCTTTAAAATGTATATTTGAGTACAATTTGTTACTGGTGTTGGGTGTTGGGTGAAGTTATACATAATTATTACTTCGCTAGTTGGAGGGCGTCCTGCATTGTCTATGAAGTCCCAATCACTGCTAAGACACGTCTAACTCTGTTATCATTTCTATGATCATTGGGCGTTATTTATTTACTGACCTTTTTAGGCGAAAACTCCCTACAAGCCGTTTACCAGCAACTCAAGATGGTAGAGAAAGAGATCCAATGTCTGATCGACCAGCTGGAACAGTTCGATCTGTTCCCGGTGATGAAACCTACCAACTATCACGACCCCGATTCTGGATTGCCTGATAGCACGTGGCTTTATCCTTGCAAGGTAGAATTTCTTCCTCAAATATAGTAGTTATATTATGCTAGTATCCAGTCATTCCAGTCTTGCTAAAGAATTCAAAGACGTTTAAATGCTCTTTTCTAATTTGATTAAAACTTCTCGTGTCTTGCAGACGTATTTCGTAGAGTTAGAAAACGAGCGTCTCGAACGCGTTGCGCTATTGTCGCGTATATACGACCGCATTGGACCAATCCTCATGAAACTGGAGTACCTGATCCTAGGTACCAGCACTGGCAAGTCTCAGGTCATGACCGCCTACTATACCTACTGGGAGAAGAAGATTTACAGATGTCTCGTTACGTGAGTATTTAATTATGAGTCGTATTCACCAGGTGATAGGGTTTAATTTACTGTCTGTTTCTAGTCAGGATTTGTATCATCACTTTTTTGCGGTGTTTTAGCATGTAACAGAATTCTAGTGAATTTCAGCGATATAGGTATTAAGGCTGGTGCATCGTCATTATAACCTAATGGTAGCGCACTAGTTCGGAGAAATCAAAAACGTACTCAGGTCATCCAATATATGGTATTATATTATCTGGGATTGGAACAGTATACCTACACAATGTAGTAATTCTAATTATAATTTGACGTGGGGGTGGTATGGCCTGAACTGACGTCCAGCTTGGGGTGTATTGTGCATCTTGGGGTGTATTATGAATCGTGAAGGAGTATCGTGACGTCATTTCTAACTTATGTACAACCATGGGGTCTCATCCGGTACAAACGAAAAATTGCCCGAACGTGAAAAAAATGTAGAGATCGTGTCGCGAGCGTTACTAGTTAGTGTCCAGTGTATTCATTTGGCCCAATACTTCGTCAATACGCAATAAATGTCGCTTGATAATCTTGTGTTATGCAGAAGTAAAATAATTCGTAAAATAGCCCGCGTTATTCCGTTGTATGGGATGAGGCATCTGTACTGTAGGTATTATATTATCTGGGGTACAACTCATGTACAAGTAACTTAAAACTTTTTGAACTGGATTTGTTTTAGGTTGACCCTAGAAAACCTGGAGATGTTCCAAGAGATGCTCAGCGAGAAGAAACCGCTGTTCCAAGTAGATGCAGCACTCGTTCCTCCCGATATTACCATGCGCCCGACACCACCCGAAGTTTGCAACATCCTCGGCTACGACATTAAACATTTTCTGAACAGGTATTTTAGGCTATTTATGTCACGCACTATACAGCTCAAATAGATAATTTAAAAATGTACAAAATAATAACATTTTAGGCTAACCGCGTTCCCCCGTTGGATGACGAAGACCTGCCTTCCATGTCCTCCGCAGCGTATCGAAGAAGCTACCGGTAACGAGTTCTACGTGTTCTCATTCTTCGAAGATGTGCTGCGAGTGGTCTCCATCAATGACGTCACTCTGCTCATTCAGGATACTATCTATCGCTTGACGCAGGATATTCATGTTTATATACAGAAGTGAGTATGTATCCTGGTGAAATGAAAGTTTAATCAATATTATTTTCATTGTTCTATTTGACATTTTTGAGAGAAACAATAAAATGAAGGTTTTTTGATGTTGATGATATTATAAAACTATACCTAGGAATTTCACTTATCAACTTAAAAAGAGTGAAATGAAAAATTCAGCAAAATATTTTCTTTTTAAATGGTTTTCTCTCCTTTATTATTTTAGGTGGCACAAATTCCAACACCTTTGGGCGTTTGACAAAAACCTCTCTTGCGAAAAGTACGTACAGAAGTACGAACAGATCCAGAAATACGATGAGAAGTTCTTCTTCTTTGAAGATATTATTGCAGACTTGGATGAGCACGTGAAGTTTGTTGATATCGGTGCCATAAGGGTGAACTTGAGAACGATTATAAAGCAAGTGCAAGATCATGCGCAGGAGTGGAAGAATATACTGGGAAATTGTATCGCATCAAAGACTAGGATGAATATGTATGATTTGAAGAACCAGATTGAGGTAAAAACATGAGATTGGAGAGGGTACTTGATATTTTTTATTTGTCTGCTAGATATGACTCCATTTTTCATATAACCGAGATACAACCAAGTGAGCGTCTTGTAAATGCATTTTTAGTTTCAGTTGTAGCCGTTTACGAAGGATTTGGACTTGCATTCGTCATAATAACAGACATATGTAAACAATTACAAAACTTCAACCTGTGATTCATCCATTTTACTCTACTTTCCAGTCTCTCCGTATGACGATGAATATGAACATAAAAGGCCTAGAAGATTTCAAGCTGGTGATGGCGACCATCACACTTGTGCAGTCGATGACTGTTACAGCGGAGGTGAAGTACCGGGGCATGCAGGAAATTTTCTATATGCTGAAGCAACATGGAATTGATGTTAGTACTTTTACTGTGACTCAATTACTTATGTTCTATTGAGTGTAAATATGTGAGTTGTAAACATAAAAAAGCTAAAGTAGGTACCTCATCACCATCATCATTAACAGCCTGAAGACCACTGCTTAACATAGGCCTCCTCCAGGGAGCGCCACTTTGAGCGGCTGCTCACCTCCTGCATCCATCATGTAAGTAGGTGTCTATTCTGCGTAAAACGAAGTAGCTCATAGATTTCAGTGTAACTTGTGACTATGCTATGGAAGACATTAGACGTACCATACTGTATTAATTGTGTGATGAACATAGATGTTAGTTCTGTGTCTGAGTGTTCTATTGTATTCTTTGTATGTAATATGTATTTACAAAAAAAAAGTATCTAAGTATTATATCAGTTATCTGGTTCCCATAGTAGAAGCATTGCTTAGTTTGGGGCTAGATAGCGCTGTGTGAAATGTCCTGACATATTTATTTATTTCTTATTTATTATTTATTTAATTCTTGTCATTTTCCTTACAGGTATCAGATGAAGATATGGCGTTCGCCAAAAGCCTAGAAGCTTCATGGGGAAGCTTATATCAGACGTCTCTCTTCCGAGCCAGTACATTGGAACAAACCAAAGAGAAGTTCTCTAAGCTGAACGTGATTGAAATATCCAACTTCTTGAGAGAACTCGACGAGTTTGTAGAGAAGTTTGACCTGGAAGGGCCTTCTACTGTGGGTGATGAAATGGATAGAGAACTCGTTTTAATGGAGGTGAGGTTTTCAGTCATTTATGGTGTTACGTTGTATGGTAAATTGATTTGAATTTTGTTTTTGTTCTAATTAGGTAGGTGATAGGTGAATGTCTAACTTAGGTTTACTACTGACATATTCGTAATAATAGAAAAGTCTTTTATATCCTGAATAAATTTACTAGATTATAAATGTATACCTAACTAACAAAAATTTTCTCGTATTTTCCAGAAATTGGCTGTTAAATATAATCTGTGAAAGTTGTTCTAGAAAGTATTTTTTAAGAGAATTAATAACGTGACAAACTGGTCGTTTATCTGATGTTAAGGGAGACGGCCGCGCAATGTTAGATAAAACGAGGATTCCTTCTTTTTTCCGTTATAATTATCATTGAACACATATTTATATATTTTATACAGGAGTACGGCAAATATTTCGACGAATTTGAATCTAGAAAAAAAGTACTTCAAGCGGCGGAGCAGCTATTCGACAATCCTTTGGCAGATTTTTCAAACTTCAACCGCGCTAAGTCCGACTATCAGGCTATGGACCAAATATACAGAATCTATAAAGCTCAGAAAAATGCTAGAGAAGTATGGGCTAAGACTCTGTGGAAGGATCTGAATCCGCAAGCATTGGTAGATGGTATTGAACAGTTCTTCAAGGAATATAGGTAATTCTGGAGATATGTTTCAATCATTGAGGTATGATACACACAATGTTCTGTGTGATTTCACTCTTTGCAGAACTTGCGCTGCATTATGGGTTTAGAAATTTAGAACATTATTTCGACAACGTCCATACCACGTTGAAAACACCGGTTCTCGTCCGATCACCGAAGTTAAGCAACGTCGGGCGCGGTCAGTACTTGGATGGGTGACCGCCTAGGAACACCGCGTGACGTTGGCTTTATTGCTACATAACGAGTTGTATTTATTTTGAGATGTTTTGTTAACGTTTTTTTTAGTTTTGCACAATAATTTACGTTATTTTCTTCAAGCCGATAATGTAAATATTTTAGGAAACTGCCAAAGGTTGTACGTCAGAGCCCCACTGGGTTGATGCTTGATCTGAAGATGAAGCAGTTCAAGGGAGTAGTGCCTCTCATGGTGTCACTCAAGAATGAGGCCATGAGGGAAAGACATTGGAAAGAGCTGATGCATAAAACTGGTATGGTATACAAGTGGTTATAATAAAGGGCCTTACTTATAAACGCTACTAAAGTTAGCCAATGCTTAAAACCTTCTGTCAACTTTTGACTGATTTGAAATGTCACGCGGGAAACGAGACGGAACATTTAAAACACTGACTAACTTTAAGCGGCGTTTATAAGTACCCCCCCCCCCCCCCCCTTATGTGATGACGATTGCTTAAAATACGATATTTTAAATAATCTGACGTTAAAGTAACAGATCTTGAAAACACTGATGTTGGTAAAATCATGCTAGTCCATTATGATAAGTAGGTAGCCAACAAGTAACCAAATCTACTTACTTTAAAGGTCAGGACTTCGACATGTCTCCAGATCGCTTCACGCTTGAAAATATGTTTGCTATGGAGCTGCATAAATATATTGAAATAGCTGAAGGGATAGTCAACCGTGCTATCAAAGTAAGAACATACAATATTTATAATAATCTCCTACAGTACACACATTTCAGTAGAAAACACGCAATATTTTTCTTGGTGCTCTTGTCATCACACAAAGTTTCTAAAAATATATTTTGTGTTCACCATTATTCTATCAATTTCATGCGATAGGTGATAAATAATCAGCCCAATATGTAATCACTGCTGGGGCCTTAAGTTATATTATAATCCACCACATTGGCCAAATGCGGGCGAATTGCTATATACATAGATGACTTGGTAATTTCCCGCGATGTTTTGCTTTACCGTTATGTCACTTTATTCTTCAGGAGCTAGCAATCGAGCGTGGCGTGAAGGATGTACAAGACACGTGGGCACAGATCGTGTTCACAGTGGCGCGGCACTTCAACCGTGGCGAGGATCGCGGCTACACGCTCAACCCGTGCGATGAAATCATTGTGAAGCTGGACGACGATGCCATGTCGCTGCAGAGTATGGCTGCCTCACAGTATGCATTCTTTTTCTAAGTATTCTTCTCAGACCTGATCAAGCAGCGCTGAGATGCTGATAGGGACTAAGGGATATCATAACGACAAGGGAGGGGCATACCTATGCAACCTGAACTAATGAAGAGATCCACAGGAGAATAGCTCTCAGACTTAGCAAGTTGATATGACAATGTGCAGCCACTTTGCTCGTAGAACTAACAGATGATGGGGAAGAAAGGTTCTCGAGCGGCGACCACGAACCGGAAAACGCGGCGTAGTAAGGCTGGCCTCCCATTAGGTGGACTGACAATCTGGTTAAAATTGTGAGACCTTATGAATACAGGATGCACGAGGCAAGCAGCTGCCCAGGTGCTCTGTGGCGGAGGCCTATGTTCAGCAGTGGATGTCCTCAAACTGTTGAACTGTTTTCCTAGGTTCATCGGTCCGTTCCTAACGGTGGTCCAGATGTGGGAGCGACGTTTGTCCCTCATTTCCGAAATAATTGAGGAGTGGCTGGCGACGCAACGCAAGTGGCTCTACCTGGAAGGTATATTCGTAGGCGGTGACATCAGAGTGCAGCTGCCTGAAGAGGCAAAGAAATTTGATGACATTGACCGGGCGTTTAGAAAGGTATGGCTGGCAAAAGGGGTGACAGAAATGGTTAGTAAGTAAGAATATAAAAGGCTATTGACGAATGGCAATTGAAGTCAATTCGTGTTTGACATAATATTTTTAGAAAATCAACCTCGGGGATTTCCTTTTTTAATCACAGCACAGGCTTATTATGACTGCTATCAATAATTTAATTCCAGATTATGTTGGATACGGCGAAACGTTTGAACGTTGTCGACTGCTGCACCATATCTGGCAGGCTGGAAGAATTTATCAATTTGGGGATAGGCCTCCAGAAGTAAGGAAAACACTGAATCATTTCATAGTTTAGGCAAACAGTAATTCTATTCTACACAACAAAGTTTGAGAACAATAGGTATAACTTGGGTTCGAAAGTCCAAACGTTGTTAGAATTGAAACGGGTAGGTAAATTGTTTTTGTGCGTCATACATGCATGATAATAACACTACGCCGTGTTCCTGTTTGAATGATGTACTTAGTGAAATTACTGGGCAAATGAGACTTTCTGACCGGATCTCACGGTCTATTAGTAGACTGTGTTGATCTTTCAGGATGACGTGCACACTTGCACAGTGCAGTATGTAATATGACACCTATAATTAAGAGTTCCGAGTGGCACTGAAACTATTACGGCCGGTAAGACTTACCATTTTGTGAATTATTAGCTCAATTAAAATATATTGTACGCAAACAGTTTATAAATATATGGATGGTTTTTTTTCGATGACAATCGGCGATGACCTTTTGAATGGAAATTTCCAGGTGTCAAAAATCCCTCAACGATTACTTGGATTCGAAGCGTCGTATATTCCCTCGGTTCTTTTTCATTTCCACCGATGAACTGCTTTCAATCCTCGGCAGCAGCGAGTGTAGTTGTGTGCAGGAGCATATGATCAAGGTAACGCCAAAGTCTAATTTTAAAAGATGATTGCGCGGTTGTTGGGAAGAGAGTATTTAGGGCAGGGATTTTCAGAGATGTTTTTGCAGCTATTCAACCAAAAGCGACGAGCTGGCGCGGTTGGTACACCTAGTCACTGGTGCAACTCATGACAAAGAGTATGTAACATGTAACGCTACGTTATATCGTAATAAACATATTTGAAGGAGGGTAGCCCGCTCCCGCTACGTTTGACCATAACTTTATTTATCATCTACCCGCTGATTGCAACAGCACCGACATATCTGGAACTCGATATTAATAAATTACATGGCAATTGCTTGGGGAATATTTAGAGGTCCTCTCGTTTTATGTTGTAGATGTTCGACAACATCCGTTCTCTGGAATTATACGTGGACCATACCAATCGCCCGGTGGCTGCGAAGATGTTTTCAGCGGAGGGAGAGGTAACTGAAACAGTTTTTATTTATTACCTAAGCACCTTTATATCATCAGCCGAAAGACTTCCACTGCTGAACATAGGCCTCCCACATAAAACTATTACAATGGGTTCTCGCAGGTTTCGTCCATATTACTGGGGCAGCTTTAACATTTGATTTTTCAAAACCAAAATTTTTGTTCTACACGTCAGTCATTTCGATATGACATGAAATTCCTATATGTACAATTGTACATGCTAACAATCATACCTACATATGAACAAGATTTCGCCAAAACCTCGCCCTGCGCTTAGTATGGGCAGTCGTACAATACACATTTTGATATCTATTTACACGCATGGCAAATCGCGTATGTTACACTTCATTAATAGTGACAGCTTTCCAGAAACGCCTTCTAGATCATCATCATCATCATTAACAGCCTGAAGACGTCTACTGCTGAACATTGGCCTCCCCCAGGGAGCGCCACTTAGAGCGGCTGCTCGCCTCCTGCATCCATCGGCTCCCCGCGGTTTTCACCAGGTCGTCGGTCCACCTAGTGGGGGGCCGGTCTACGCTGCGTCTTCCAGATCGTAGTCGCCACTCGAGAACCTTTCTTCCCCATCGGTTGTCAGTTCTACGAGCGATGTGGCCTGCCCATTGCCATTTCAACTTGCTAATCCTAAGAGCTACATCGGTCACTTTAGTTCTCCTGCGGATCTCCTCATTTCGGATCTGATCTCGCAGGGAAACACCGAGCATTGCTCTCTCCATAGCTCGTTGCGCGACTTTGAGCTTAGTAATGAGGCCAACAGTTAGAGACCACGTCTCAGTTCCATAAGTCATCACTGGCAACACACATTGATTGAAAACTTTTGTTTTCAGGCTTTGCGGTATTTTGGACGAAAAGATAGGTTGAAACTTCCCGAACGCTGCCCAGCCGAGTTGGATTCTTCGGGCGACCTCTTTGTCGAAGTTGGACCTACCCACTTGGACAGTCTGCCCTAGATAGACGTATTTGTCGACAACTTCGAGAGTATCGATCCCAACAATTACCGGTATAGGTGGAACATGGGCATTTGCCTTCTAGATAGCTTCCCTCTTTTATTTATCATCTATTTTATTTTACACCCGTATATGACACAGATTATGGAGTTCCGTAACGTGGTATATACTGAAGGTCGGGTAGAAGACTGGATGAATATGGTGCTGATGGAGATGAGGAGGACCAATAAGTTTATCACAAAGAAGGCCATCTTTTACTATGGAAGAAACTGGCGGGTGCCGAGGTAAGAGAGGGCACTAATGTGCTTACCTATCTAAGATCTACTACAAGAACTTTACCGGGGGTAGCTCAATTTGTGCCAAATTACGATATTATGTATCTACTCTCTGTTTTTTGGTCCCTAATGGGGCCAGTTTTAAAGGCTTTAGTTGACAGATCTAAAACTTCTAAAACTGTTGCTGTTCTTGTCAAATAGACGGCAATGTAAGAGACGGATATATTTTTAGTATTTTAAGAACTGTCATCTAAAGTAATTTCATGAGAAGCACGAAACGCATTTCAGAACGGATTGGATAATGGAATACTTGGGAATGGTGTGCCTAGCCGCCAACGGAGTGTGGTGGACGGCGGAGACTGAAGAAACCTTCATCAGGATTCGGAAGGGCAATAAGAGGGCAATGAAGGAACATTTGGCGCAACAGAACGAACAGCTCGACGGACTTGTCGTCAAAGTGAGGCAAGGTAAGAACGTGCCTCGACTACGTTGTATATATATTTATTCAATTGACGTCAACATCTGGAAGTGGTCCACTGCTGAACTTAGGCCTCCGCTATAAAACGGCACTTAGAATGCTTATCATATGGGGGGATTTGCCTTAACCACAACGTTTGGGAGGCTGACTAGTGTTCACAGGATAATTGAATATTTTTAATGTACCGAGAAAAACGCTGCTGGTCATTCCCTAGATATTCTCTTAGCCGGCTATTACGGCGACCATGGCAAGCGGTCAATTCACAAACCGAAGGTTCTTTTAAAATTAATAACGGATAAATCCATTCGATCAAGTATATTATACAGGGTACATCCATTTACATACTTATAAGCATAAGCATTCTTATCAGTTCTCTGGTTCCCATAGTACAAGCTATGCTTAGTTTGAGGTCAGATGGCGCTGTGTGAAATGTCATTACATATTTATTATACGATACCTACCTGGGCGGTTGTTCTCTATGGAAACACATATTCCACACGATACGAAAACACGTCATTATCGTATCTTGTTCAAATCGTGTCACTTTTGTATTAAAGTTATCTTTATTTTGAATAAAATATATTGACTTATGTTACTTAGGTTATATCATTTGATGTGTTGATGTTTCAGAACGCGTCTCGGTAAAACATATGATTTTTGACAGTTCAAATCGCGCCAATTCCAAATTCATTTCGCGCGGTTTTGTTTTCGTTTCATAAAGAATAGACTTTTGCAGATTTCTTATGTAAGACAAGGAATTCGCGTGGTTTCGGAGTAAGGAATCGATACGGAATAAAGGCCCTGAACGAATATAATGTAGTGTATTTGGAATTGGATGATCTGTTGTTTAGTTATTAATATTATAGGTATATCTATAGCAGTTGCATGAGTCCATATCAGTTGGAAACCACAACGCAGACACATGAACTAATTAGTGACTAATTAATGACATACCTTTGTATTCCTATTTATGTGGTAAAAACACATTTATTTTGTTAAATAGTAGGTACAGATATTAAATTAATACTTTTTAACAGTATTCAATAGTATCTACTATGTAGGAGTTCTAAATTAAATCCTTAAGGACCTAATATAAATTACACATTCATACATTCGATTTCGAGAACTAAACCATTTGAAAACAACGGTTTTACTGTGCGGGCGTGTGTTCTCAGTCGGTCATTGCAGACTACAAAACAAAATGCAGTGGTTGTTAATACTACCAGAGGCCATACATGTGACCGGGCTCGTCCTTTCTACGCTTGGGCTCATCGTCCAAATAGTGGTCTACCTACTGGTTCCGCGCAGCAGGAAGTTGGATAACAAGATTCTAACGCAGCTGACCGTAGCGAGACTTATTCGGGTTATGGCAGAGTACTACCTAGTGAGATACGCTGAGCCCTCCATCAAGACTTCTCGCTACCTGGTCCATGTCCTGTTCTCGCAGACGGAGAGTGCCCTCGCCTGCTGGATGGTCGTTTTCACCAAACATCTGTACGATAAATTCATAAACGTGTTCGCAAAGCCGTACAGTTTTGCTCTTGTGTCAGCGAATATTTCAACTTCAACTCTTGGTTAATGGCCTTTGTGGAGAGGTGACCACAATTTTGCCAGTGTCACGTGGACTAAGATAGAACATCAAACGAAGATTGTTCAGTGAGAAATTTTGGCACATGTAGGTAATGAGTATGAAGACAGCTATGAGCTACGAGTGGTGATGAATCTAAAATACTGAAACAAAACAAAAGAATATCATATTAAATTTACAATAATTAAAAATAATTATGGTTACAGTGAAACCGATCTAAATCTATTACTAAGGAACAATATAGGTAACATATGTACGCAAATTCTAATTTAATTATTTACAACTTAATTTTATTTACTTGAATAAATTTACATAACAGCGAATATTTGGATCGTAGCGCTTTTGACAAGTCCGGTGTTCACCTTGTGTATGTTTTTGGGAGCAGAAAAGATAAGAATGGAATAGAGTTATATTTTATAGCCTGTGTGAGTTATAACATTGTTAAATTTAGTGTGCTCATTGTGAATTTGTTTTTGTTCTGTAAAATATTTATGATTATTATAAGTAAAAGAGAGAGACAAACAGGATTATTCAGAACTTTTGTGGTTTCTCTAATACTTTTCAGTATAACGAGTGCGCAAGGTATTATGGAAGTGGTTTCGTTGAGTCTGTACGAATTGTTTTCGTAATTGGTCACTTAACTGTTCCAATTGTAATTTCTTTGATCAATTCGTATCAGATCATAGCTATCACGTGGCTTTTTGTTATGTTAGTTCGAAGTAATTCTGAGGAATCGGTTTCCGAGATGATTGTTAAAAACATTAAAAAAGATACTTTTAAATTAGGTGTTTAAATTTATCAAATGTTGAGTTTGAAATGTGTGCTCATCTACTGGCAATCTAATAATGTGTAATAAAAAATATTTATTGTTTTTATAATAGGTTTAGTATACTATACCTACTTAATTAATTATTATAAGTTTATTATTTACTTAGATGTAGGTACCTAATATTAATATAGTTATGTACCTACTTTATAAAAAAACTAAGGGCTTCTAATTTTTAATTTATAAGTTTTGATCTCTTAAGTTGGATGATATAATATAAAGAACTTTATCTGTGGTGATTCCTTAGCTTACATTTTTTAATTTTCCAATGATGTGACTATTGAATGAAAAGAATAGGTAAGTTTATAAATGTTTGCTGCATGACTAGAAAATTAAAATATTTACTTTTTACATTACATATGTGTTTTTTTTTTCACTCAAAAGCTATTTATCATGCCTCATAGAGCAGGTATAGATTTTATACCTATTCAACCACTACCACTACCATTTATAATATTATTAGGATAAATAAAATAAAATAATTCTAATGTGGTGTAAAATGTCGAATACAACGGATTAACAACGTACTATTAATTTATAAATACCGGTTTATTTATATACATCCTTTTATATTGTATTCTATGTATATATTTACAAACAAAAAAGTATATAAGTATTGTATCAGTCATCTGGTTGTCATAGTACAAGCTATGCTTAGTTTGGGGCTAGATGGCGCTGTGTGAAATGTCCACACATATTTATTTATTTATTTATTATTTATATAGAAAATCCATTGAATGGCAAGCTGCCTCGTAGGTAAGCCCTATATCCTACTTATTAGGTACCTACTAAGTGTCATGTTACCTATACGTGGTACTTACGTAAATGGTCCATTTTTTACTGGTTTATTCCAGATTTGAGTCCCAACGACCGACTAAAGTTCCGGACAATCACGACCATCGACGTGCATGCGCGAGATATCATCGAGGGGTTCGTGAGGGACAACGTCACTGAAGCGGCAGAGTTCGAGTGGGAGAGCCAGCTGAGGTTCTACTGGCTTAAGAAGGACGATAACTTGTGGCTGAAGCAATGCACTGGTAGGGACTATGCTTTGCATTGATAGGTAGGTACTATTAGCGTTTTGTAAGATTTGGCTCAATAGGTACCTACTAAGGTTGGAGTTTATCGGCTGGAGTTTCTGGGTGGATTCCCCTATAAATGAAAACTGCACACTGATGGAGTCATTGCAAATGGTAGCTTAGAATAAGTACATTATATTCCATGGCTATTCTTCTTCTTCTTCTTCTTTAATGGCTTTCTATCGCTTTTTTGCAATAATTCTGCCAATGTCAAGTGAGTAAAATTTGTACGGTTATGTCAAGTCAAAGTCATATTTTGTCAGTCAAAACGCCAACAGTAAAATGGAGGATATTTTACTGAAGGCTCTAAAAAGGGCCGTTGAAGCAAATGAAAATGCCTAGTTTTATAATCTTAAAACCATTTGCCAACACTCGTGCACGTTCACGAACACTTAACGGATAATAATCCACCCTTATTACACATTAAAGTTCAAGATACACTAGTTTTGAAAAATAAATTCAAAATTCACAATTGCCATTGTCGGTTTTCCTTCAAAGACCCCATGGCTATTTGTTAGTTATTTATTTAGTGACAAATGGTTTTCACGTATATCATAATTAGACAGATTGAACCACGGAACTCTCAAAAGTTGCTTTGATAAAGCTATTTTACGGAGACGAGCTTAGTACGGATAGGAGGGAGACAACCCTGTATGGATGATGCCGTAGGTACCTACGTTTAGTTGTCTGATGGTAATGGAATGGAGTAATCAAGCCTTAATCAAGGGTCTATCTATGCAACCATGAGCTTAGCTGTAGGCATTTGGTTTCATCTGTCGCAGGTGTGTTTGAATACGGGTACGAGTACATGGGCCTCAACGGTCGGCTGGTGATCACTCCGCTGACTGACCGCATCTACCTCACCATCACGCAAGCTCTTACCATGCAGCTGGGTGGGGCACCCGCAGGTATAAATTGACACCAATTATTATAGCCATAGGTGAAAAAAAATGCTAGAAAATATTTAATTAAGTATATACCAATAAAGCCAGTAAATAAGAAACATACGCTTATACCTATAAGGTCGTGGTAGGTGTTTCCAATATAGAGGCAGGTACATACCTACCCAGGAAAAAACATTTACTTACGAGTATATACCACCTACTACTTAAGTACCAGGAGCTTCGCATCGCAAGTCGACCTCGACGTCACTGACAAAGCGATCAAAGGTCATCATCATCATCAACAGCCTGAAGGCGTCACACATTCTGAGCGGCTGTTCAGCAGGTGCAGCAGCATCCATCGGCTCCTCGCGGCTTTCACAAGATCATCGGTCCACCTAGTGAAAGGCAGCTCGTGGTCACAGTTCTACGAACGATATGGCCTATCCATTGACATTTCAACTACCTAATTGTAACTTGATATTACCTGCCGAATATCCCGTATTATAGGACCCGCTGGTACCGGCAAGACAGAAACGACGAAGGACCTCGCCAAAGCTCTTGGGCTCCTCTGCGTCGTCACAAACTGCGGTGAGGGTATGGACTTCAGAGCTGTGGGACAGATCCTAGCCGGGCTGTGTCAGTGCGGCGCTTGGGGGTGCTTTGATGAGTTCAACAGGATCGACATCTCCGTTCTATCTGTGATATCTACTCAGCTTCAATGCATCAGAAGCGCGCTGTTGATGAAGCTGAAGCGGTTTACGGTGAGGGTTCAATCGAGTAGTAAGTAGGTAGGTACTTATAGCAAAATTTTTGATAAAAGTAATTGGATTATTATTGGTATGAATGAGGGTCGTAAGAATTTGATTTCAACTTCCATTAGTAACGATACGCTTTACTTACTACAAAAAGCATTATGATGACTTATGTTTTCATAGATACGGCGTCTTTTGCGCCGTCAAGTGCCTAATATATTTTTATCATCTCTATCGCCAACGTCCATATCACGTTGAAAACACCGGTTCTCGTCCGATCACCGAAGTTAAGCAACGTCGGGCGCGGTCAGTACTTGGATGGGTGACCGCCTGGGAACACCGCGTTACGTTGGCTTTTTGCATATTAACTTTTTTTTTTAGTTTTCAGCTTCACTTTTTACACAACTACATCATGGATTACAATGAATATAATAATGAATATTAACATTATGTTATATAAAATATCTCGAAATGTTTCCCGCAGTTCGAAGGCCAAGAGATAGCCATGGACAGCAAAGTAGGCATCTTCATAACAATGAACCCTGGATACGCGGGCCGCACGGAGCTGCCCGAGTCTGTGAAGGCACTATTCCGGCCGGTCGTCTGCATCCTCCCTGATCTGGAGATGATCTGTTTGATATCGCTGTTTTCGGACGGATTTCTTACTGCGAAGGTATGTTTTAACTGTCCATGGAATTTCGTCTGCCATGATCATAGAATATTAGACTTTATGAAAACGACAACGAACATTAAAAAATAACATGAATATGAGGCAAACACTTCAGAACTTTCTTGTTTTGCAAGGGTTTATGGTGCTTTAAGATAAGATAATCAGATACGTATTTAATGTAATTATGTAGGTATAATAATTATGCCCCTTAGGTACCTTATGCCCCTGCGCTAAGTTTGAGATCATCTTAAGTTCACACTTATCCCTAGGACGTACCTACCCAAATGCTTTGCCCTTGGTTAGTCACTGAGGGACACCTAAAAGCTGTCAAACTTTAGTGCAGACGAGCATTAGTCTCAGAGTGACGAGTGCCATAAAAAAGCTTTGTATCACAATAGATACCTATATTTTGTGAATATTGAAGCTTACAGTCAACTGTTTTTGTAACCACAGGTGTTAGCAAAGAAGATGACAGTGCTTTACAAAGTGGCACGCGAGCAGCTCTCAAAACAGTCTCACTATGACTGGGGGCTGCGCGCGCTCACAGCTGTGCTGCGTATGGCGGGCAAACTTCGCCGTGACTCGCCCGGGCTTAGCGAGATCATGGTGCTGATGCGAGCATTGAGGTATGCAATAATTATACATATTTGGCTGATACGGTGACGGTTCTACTGGTGACCTTGTGCTACGCAGAGCGTGAGATGACGGGACTACTAGGTGGCGGTGCTGCTACAAGTTGGTTTGCTATTTATCCAAGCAGTTCAGAAGAATCTACGGGCAACTAAGCTACTCCCACTATGACAGGTTTTAGGGAGATCTTGGCGAAATATGTGGCTAGCCCGTTTTTACAAGTACCTTACCTACTCTAGCAAAAGATATATCTCAGTAGGTGACTGTGCAAAAAAGGTGACGGTGCCTGGGTGGTTATTCTCTATCGATTCCTTACTTCGAAACCACGCGAATTCCTTGTCTTACATGAGAAATCTGCAAAACTCTATTCTCTATGAAACGAAAACAAAACAGCGCGAAATGAATTTGGGATTGGCGCGATTTGAACTGTCAAAAATCACATGTTTTACAGAGATGCGTTCCGAAACATCAACCACATCAAAAGCTACCACCAATGTCAATATATTTTATTCAAAATAAAAATAACTTTATGTAAAGTAAAGGTATTCCTAACGCTGTAACACGATTTGAACACGACACCATAACGACGTGCTTTCGTATCGTGTGGAATCTTCATTTCCATAGAGAATAACCGCCCTGGTGGTGCCACGATCGGTTTCGTATAGGTGGCACTTAACATGCCGTCGAAGCAATTGTAGTAGCTATATTTTAGCTAGAATATTATAGAAGACTTTTACAATTATAGAAATTCCATTATTTCCGTATTTTCAGGGATATGAATCACCCCAAGTTTGTGTTCGAAGACGTGCCTCTATTCTTAGGGCTTATCAAAGATCTGTTCCCCGGGCTGGAGTGCCCACGCGTGGGCTATCCGGACTTCAACGCAGCCGTGGTTGATGTACTAACATCCGGTGGTTACATCGTACTCGATCATCAGGTATGTGCTTACTAATTTTTATTGTCATCAATCTATTACGTAATCCTTCTGCTCGGAATCTGGCCTTAGACCAGGTGGGCAAATACATTACTGTATTTCAAAAATTTTTGATTTCTTAGAGTTTCTTTCAAGATCTTCTGCCGTTTATTTCTGTATTGACCTTATGGGTACCTACTACCTACTGAGCAATCATTACCTCTTCCAAAGGCTACCAGAATTCACCTAAACAATGCTTTTAAGTAAAGTATTGTGCATGGGTTTTTGCTGCAGGAACGAACCTATTTACCAATGTAGGTACTATAGATTTATAATATACCTTAGTTTAGATTTCTGTCGTCAATGAACTTTGGTCTCCAGGTGGATAAAGTAGTCCAGCTATACGAGACAATGATGACTCGGCACTGCACCATGCTGGTCGGCCCGACCGGCGGCGGCAAGTCCGTCATCCTGCACTGTCTGGTCAAGGCGCAGTCGAACCTTGGTCTACCCACCAAACTCACTATTGTCAATCCCAAGGTAATCTATATACATTTGCTGCCACTAACGTGTCTCTAACTGGCATTTATGAAGTATCCTCGAGTTCATAAAGTGGCCCCAATATACTAAGCGATCCCCTCACCACTGAAGCTTCCCTCAGCGTGACAAAGTAATGTAACATGAGACTAACTACTTTTTCAGGCTTGTTCCGTGGTAGAGCTTTACGGGATTCTAGACCCTGTCACGAGAGATTGGACTGACGGTTTATATTCCAAGATATTCAGAGAGATGAATAGGTATGGTTCAAAGCTATTTACTAGTATGGTATGTAGACTACCTACCTACTCCGACGTATATGGTCATTGCTCAAAAAATAACAATTATCATCTGGTTCAAAAAAATGCCTCATTCCATTTTGCACAGGCCAGCAGAAGAGAACGAGCGTCGCTACTCTCTCTTCGATGGTGACGTCGACGCGCTCTGGATAGAGAACATGAACTCAGTGATGGATGACAACAAGCTGCTAACCCTCGCTAATGGAGAGAGGATCAGGCTCGCACCATACTGTTCGCTTCTGTTCGAAGTGGGAGACCTGAACTACGCCTCGCCTGCTACAGTATCTAGGGCGGGGATGGTTTATGTTGATCCGAAGAATTTGGGGTACCAGCCATATTGGGATAGGTGAGTTAGCTAGCCGTATGATAACGTTGAAGAGTTTGCAGCAGGTGATCACGGTTTATCAATATTTCGAAAAATTAACCAATAGTTTCCGCATTCCAAATAGATAGGTATGTCTATGTACTTATCTGGTATAGTTTTTATTCCATAACCTGCATTATGCTCTCGAGTCATTTGTCAGTAAGCTCAACTTCAGAATTTTTAGTATAGGTAGGTTAGCAGGAACCTACTTCAAATTTTGCAATCATCATAGACCTTTTTTACTTACCCTGTAACTGATCTATTAGGAACAACATGGCTTAGCTTAAGCTATATTCCAATCCTCACTACCTCAAATCATAATAGATCTTACGTTACGGTCAATAGACCTTGATTTAGGATACTATTGAGAGAGCCCATTTCGTTCGAAGGTGGCTTCGAGGCCGTAACAACGAAGAAGAACGCGAGCAGATGTCTGGCATGTTCGACCACTACGTGCCGGGAGCTATTAACTATATCGTGTTCGGCATGTTTGGACTACAACAGCAGACACCGCTTAAGACCATCGTGCCGCAGACTCCATTGAACTTGGTGAGCAAGATCCTGATGTCTATCAGCGCAATCCGCAGCTAGTATATTTATAAAGACATATTATCATTGTCGTATCGCCCTTATCTGAAAAGAGATAGGATATAATACAATATTAAAAAATTTAAAAGTACTTGGTTGCACAGATCCTAAGTATAAAAAAGTAGAGGATCTGTGATTGGTTGTTTGTATGTCTAAATTAAATCTCTGTAAAGTTACTTACTGCGTATTGTGTAGTCTATCCTAATGTTGTAGTTTTTTTATAACTATTCCAGATTTCATTGCAAATACATAGATTTTCTTTGGTTTCAATATAGGTAGGTTCTTAGGTAGGAAGTAGGAACATAACCTACTTACCTTGATATAATTTTGAAATATTTTGACATTTTAAACTATTACCTATGACACTGTATGATTGCAGGTTGTACAACTATGTACTATGTTAAGCGGTTTGCTGCCTAACCGCGAAGATGCTAATGAAGAGATTGACCGGACAGTCGTCGAATCAGCTTTTATGGTGGTAAGTTGGTACCTACCCACTTAACATATCAACAATCTGCATGGACTTACAAGGGTAGGTTTTTTCACCAGTAGTTAACATAACTAATGGTTAAAAACTCTGACAGATTTTGACCAATGGTTAGAATTTGTTAGTTTTTAACCATTATCTTCTATTCGTCAAAAAACCCACCCTAAGTCTTGGATGACATAGATAAGTATTTAGATACCTAGTAGGTACATATATTTTCCAATTTTTTAAATCATATTATCGAACTGATTTCGTTGAAATATGTAAGTACCTACCTACTAACCTGAAAGATTATTTATTGTTGGTATAGTTTCGAATAAAAAAGAACTTTCCAAAATCAGTTTATTAAATGAAGCTGAGGTAACAAAAATAAAAAGTTCATACTTTACGTTCGTATTGGTACGTCTGAATGTCGTCATTGAGAACCTCTTTCTGTTTTTCGTTCTGTCGGTTAAAAAGATTAAATTGTCGACAATAAAGTATAATTAATCCGTCTTTAGATTATAGATAATGTACCTACAATGTATACTTAGATAACGAGCACCATTGTCTTACGTAACAAATAGCAATTTTATGAACAAGCTGTTTTTTAATATTTATTGTTCAATGGCTCTTGCAAGATTTACTGGTGATATTTATTTAGATAGAACTCGAGACCTACTTCTGAAACTAGTTTCTACAAATAGATAACCAGTTGAGATAGTATGTTTTAATTTGGCACTTAACGGTATCGGGGGCGTAGCTCAGATGGTAGAGCGCTCGCTTAGCATGCGAGAGGTACCGGGATCGATACCCGGCGCCTCCAACGATTATTTTTATTAGAAAAAATTATATTTATGCAATTAAATTTTGTTTATTTTTATTCTTGTTTATAGCACGAGGGGACAAACAGGAATGACATGAAAATTCAACTGAGCTACTTATTAATTAAAATATTATTTACTAAAGTGCAATAAACCTTGCTTTACTTATCTGATAATTATCTCAAAATACAATCCCATCCCATAGCCTAATTTAGGTAAGTAAGTACATATCTGGCAAGCAACCATTCAAGCCTGAGCAGCCGGTCAAAGTGGAGCTCTCTGGGGGAAGCTTATGTTTACCAGTGGACGTCTTCGGGCTGTTGATGATGATGATTACGATGATGATATACTGCTTGTTGTTGCAGATCAAAGATAGCAAATTCCCTCCGTTTTTAATTTTCAGTCAATGTACAACAGCCTGGGTGCTTCGATAGTTGACGATGGGCGGTTAGATTTCGACACCTACATCAAGAAGGCGTGTCCGATGATGCTCGTCGAAGACGTGCCCGATAAGAAAGCTACTACTAGTGAGAATACATTGATTTATTGATACCATAGATCTAGTCTTTACCAGTCCAAAAATTACAGTTTAAAAGCGGGGAAAGAAATCGGCAGAATAAATGTAAAAACTGTTGTTATGATTAATGTAATCTCCAAAACTTGACAAGTTAACTAGGTATGTATAGCTTTTACTAAATTTTGAACCCACCCATAGACACCTATAGTTTTTTTTCTTAGTATAATAAAGCTGAGTTGCATTGCACCATATTCACAGTTAAAGTTACATGACAGATATTGGCCCACCCGCGCTGACATAGCCCGCCCGCGAAACGTGGGCGATTACAGGTAGCAGTTAAAGTTAGCAGTCAAGTTTCTTTTTATGAGCGAATGACGTGACGAGCCTGTTGTTCACCTGATGTTAAGCGACACGGCCACCCATAACAGTTGCAGTGTCACGGAGCTTTAAAATATTAATGTTCCGCGTGACACTGCACTGAGCACGTCATCCTGAGACATCACACAGTCTAGTAATCGGATTACTAGACTGTGGAGATCAGGTCATAAAGTCTCATTTGCCCAGTAATTTCACTAGGTACAATGCCCTTCAAACCGGAACACAGTGGTGCTTGCACACTACTGCTTGGCGGCAGAATAACTGGCAAAGCGGTGGTACCTACCTAGACGAACTTTGCAGAAAAGTCCTACCACCTATTAAATAGCATTTAAAATAAACTGATGCAACCCACCCTAGAAGTTATTTACCTAGGTACTTACTGAGACATCGTACCTAAATGTAGGTAAGGCGTGTTACAGTAGCTCGGTCAAAAATTCGTTATTTTTCCTTATTTTTGAAGACAATCCGGACAATCCCTGTCGTAGCCAACCTAACTCCTTAAAATATCGAAGCACAGCCGTTTACACAACTGTTTCAGTGATGGTGAAACCGAATGTTAATTCCAGAGCATTTCCCAATGGGTTTCCCCACCCTCTACGACTACTGCCTGGAACTGACAACGAAAACGTGGGAAGCTTGGGAGTGGCTGGTGCCGGAGTACAAGCACGACCGCACCATGAAGTTTCCTTCCATACTGGTGCCAACTGTGGACACGCTGCGGCTCACCTGGCTCATCAAGATCATGGAGAGTGTAAGTAGTTTAGTACTTAAAACTCCTACTACCAGCTATTTGCAGCCTATGGCGTGGTTGAAAAGTATTTGTGCAAAGAAAAAAAAACACAAGTTGGTCTGTGCATGTCTGGGTGTTGTGGCCCTCGTAGTTCCTGAGTGTTTTTTTTATGAGAATTAATGACGTGACGAGCTGGTGTTAAGCAATACGGCCGCCCATAACAGTTGCAGTGTCACTCGGAACTTTAAAATAATAAAGTTCGCGTGACACTGCACCGCGCACGTCATCCTGAGACATCACACAGTCTAGTAATCAGATTACTACACTGTGTAATCAGGTCATAAAGTCTCATTTTCCCAGTAATTTCACTAGCAATACAGGGTGTGTATTTTTTATCGTAATCACTGGGTTCTATTTCTGGCTCCAACTAAGTATATTGATTTTTCAAAATACAATGATGCAGTTTTAGTTTTTTTTTTCAAAATCGGGCCATAATTCTTTTGAGTACTTTTTGCTATTCCTTATAGTTCATTCCATAATTTTGGGTTCGGCCTACCACGCCTACAATGTTGTTATAGGTTCCGACTTTTATCTCTTTTCCTCGAATCGTAAGTATTTTAGGCCCATATTCAAAAACCAATTTTAAATGGTTCCTGAAATGTGTTCTAGGTGATACAATTTTACGCTCAGACAGCTCAAAGTATGTTTTCATTTGCCTATTTTAGTTAGAATGGCATTATTTTGGTTTTACACGGAACCAGTGGATTTCGTTCGATCTTTCATTCGAAAATAGTTTAATCTGTATTTTTGATCACTTTGTTTTTTATACGATATGACAAATTATGACTAATAGCAGTTTTTACCAATGTACTCTGTGTATAATAGTTATCTGTGATGACAAATGAGAATTCGTTTGTTTCTCGAAATCCACAATCCACATTTTCTTTACAAGTCATCAGATAGAGTTTTGGCGTTTTACGCATTAAGTGCTGAATTACGAGCATGAGTGAGGGCAAGTGATATAATGTGGTGAAACGTGATTTTTCGTGTTGCTTTCAAAACTCCATAGAAGCTTCTACTAAAGTTGCCACCACTTTGCTGGAGCATGACTTAGACTGGACTATGACTACCTGACTTAAACTGGACTATGACTATGACTAGGACATGACTTTGCGTGAAATATTTTATAACACGATGAAAATATAATACTTGACACTGGCTAAATACACTATGTGTGGAGCCAAAATATAAGAAAAAAAAATCATCAGATATCGAACTATTTGCATTGCATCGTGTTTACGTATATTGTCACCTGAATTTAATCATCAACATTAGCCTACTCCACTCCCTAATCCACTGCTGAATATAGGCCTTCCCCAGAGAGCACCACTTTGAGCGGTTGCTCGGCTACTACATCCATCGTTGAGGCTAGTAAATTCTAATTTACTTTGGATCGCTTTGGGACCTACCTACACCCGGCGCGCCGCGCCTGAGTGGTTAAAAGCAAAGACTTTTATCCAGTAACGAAAAAAAAAGTAAGGCAAAACCGTACACACCACTTTGGGTGTGATTGGATCTCAGCTGTCAAACTCAAAATCAGTCGTTGCTTGGACGTACAACACCCAGACACAGAACAAGTATTTGCGCTTTTTTAGGGTTCCATACACAAAGGGTAAAATGGATCCTATTACTAAAGACTTCGCTGTCCGTCTGACTATTCGTTTGCCCGTCTGTCACCAAGCCATATCTCATGAACCGTGATAGATAGACAGTTGAGTGGTTTCACCCCCAAAAATAGCCTACAATAAATCTAAGAAGAAATAAAAGCTATATAAATCAGAAAATTTGTTTCATTTAATCCTTTCTAGAATATAAACTCATACATTTCATTAGTTACTGCAGGAATGTATCATGCTCCTGTAGTATTTAATAAAATGTATTATGAGGTTTAAAAAGTTGTATTACAACACCAATAACTTTCTAAGTTACTCCCATGTCGTTTTTATTTTGCCACGGCGCGTATATACTGTGCTATCGATATCGATATTTGAACATGGAACTAGGTGCACCACTATGGTGACACAAGCGCTTGGTGGAGACACTGTAACTAACTGTCAACCATAGAGCTCTCCTATCCACAGAGTACATTGGTAAAGATTGAAAGTCCTATCTGTTTTCACTAATATAATAGATAGCTGTGATACAAAATTGTTGAAAATAATTTATTGAAATTATTATGTGGCTTCAAAATCACGAACGATAGACAAACGGGAAAAATAAAACAACCAATTGACGACAAAGCGAACCGCTATAATTATATGAATCTCCATACTGCAGTAGAAAAGCTTGTTTATAATATCGGAGAATTCGCCCTCATGTATGAAAATACATGAGATAAGGAGATAAGAATATACGATAGCTATTTCAACACGTAATAATCCTGACCTAATGCAGGCATATATCAGGATATATGGCCGTGTATTTAAAAGCTCACAGAGGAAGTGACCAGGCGTAGATTCGACGATATAGCGTTGCGGAAAGGAGGACCTGGAGGAATATGTTAGGTGTATTCCACGACCACTGCATGTGTTTTCCGAGACGATTTTGTAGTGTTTATTATGAAAAAAAATCACCACTATGAAATAAATCTACCATTTGCATTCAGCTTTCACAGTTCACTTACTTACCTTACCTACTAAAGATAGACTAAACAGTGGCTTTATTTAAGTAGGTATACTCAAGCACTGTTTTGAGTTTGTTTACCTAAATACTCTGCAAGAAACATAACCTGCCTGACTGATACACCTGTTAGGTGTCCACCAAAGCGCCAACCATCTTACAACCACTAAACCATTCAACACCACTTTGAGCGGCTGGTTGCCACTTGTATCAATCGGCTGCTCTGCGGTTTTAACCAGATCATCGGTCCATCTAGGTTTTGGGAGGCCACCCTACGCTGCATGTTCCAGCTCATAGTCGCCACTCAAGAACTTTTCTTCCCCATCGGTTTCAGTTCTATAGTTAGTAATGTGCGACGTGGCCTGCCCAGCCCATTGCCATTTCAATCCACTTGTGTAAATAAATATCAGCCGCTTTAGTTCTACGGATCTGCTCATTTTGGATCTCATCGGATATCCTCCCAAAATTGCACAAATTTGGTATTCCGTGGTGTTGTCTTTACCAATGTACTCTGTGGTGGTGTCTGACTTACCAATGTACTCTGTGATTTCAAACTTGATTTGGGACAAAATGGAACTAAATATGAAGTAGATATGAGCGCCGCGTTAGCGCGCCGCCGTCACCGTAAATTCATGACGGCGCTGAGCACAACACGGCGGCGTGCCGTCGTGGCTTGCTTTCTCGCTCTTACTAATGAGTACTGACCGATCCGACAGTTTCTGAAGAATGCATCATAACGCTATTTTGATGTAACACCACATAATCGCAATATTTTTGTAGTCCAAGCGCTAACGTACTCTACAGACATGACAGACTCATCTCCGCATCGTCGTCACCCTAGAAATATCTTGGGTGACTCAGAACACCCTATTACACACAGCCGTCATATCGATTGCGCTAGGATAGTAAAGCGGAATCTGACCTAAGTGAACCATATTATCTTTCAGTTTTACACTTGATTGTACTTAAATTACTTGACATATAGCGTATTTGGCAAATTTCATGATTGGACAAAAAGACAATTTGACGAACTACCGATTTGACCAATATCCAATTTGACAAATTACCGATTTGACGAATATATGATGACTGATGACTGATAAAATACTATATAAGTATTGTATCAGTCATCTGGTTCCCATAGTACAAGCTATGCTTAGTTTGGAGCTAGATGGCGCTGTGTGAAATGTCCACACATATTTATATTTTATATTTATATCTAACTTGACCAATGTCGTTCAACCCTCGTTTTCGTCACTGGTATAAAAATCGACGTAACGTGACAATGACAACAGACGATCTCGCCGGCAAGGTCGACCGACCGTGTGGCCCCGTAGCAATATGACTTTCTGTAAGTTTCTTTAAAGAAATTGTACGCAGGAAAAAATCTCAAACCAAGGTCGCCGCGACGGCGAGCCGCCGCCGCCGCCGCCGTGAAGACTTAGTACACGCCGCCGCCGTAAAATTGGTCATCAGTGCTCATATCTATGAAGGCGTGAACCATTTACGGGCTGCGATTTTATGGGCGGGGTTATAGAAAAAATGGGTGGGTCTATTCCCTCCAGTGGATCGTTATTGGTTAATAAGTACTTTATCTTGTAAATAATAAACGATTTTAAAGCTAGGCACATATGACTTGGCCAAGTTCATTGGCTGATTGTAAAATCTGAACATCCAATGAATGAGCTGTTTTTTTTTTGTACTGATAGTTACAGGGTAAGGTGGGTCCGGTCGTACCCCCTGAATAAAAAACTGGTAAAAAATGTCTGTCTATGTATTATAAATTAAATCAAAATTCTTGCGTAGTACCTACATTGATTCTTTAGTTATTACGCTAAATCAAAATATTATTAAAATCTTTCAGAATTTAATTTACATGATTTTAATTTTTATTCTAATTTATTTTTATACCTACCTACTTACTTAATTATTGATTCATTTGTATTATGTTTTATAGGGCCAATGTCTGAAATAAATGATATTTAATTTAATTTAAGTAATTTAAATTTTTTTAAAACAGATATTCATCATCATCGGCCAGAAGACGTGAGCATAGGCCTCCCCCAAAGAGCGCCACTTTGAGTGGTTGCTTCCACGGTCCACCTAATCTAGTGAGGGGCCGGTCTACACTGCATCTACTAGTTCGTGGTCACCACTCGAGAACCTTTCTTCCCCATCGGTTGTCAGTTTTACGAACGATGTGACCCGCCCACTGCCACGTCACTTGGTAATTCTGAAAGGTATACCGGTGACTTTAATTCTCTTGCACCTTATTTCAGATCTTGTCTCGCAAGGAAACACCGAGCATAGCTCTCTCCACAGCTCGCTACGCGACTTTGAGCTTACTCATTAGGCCAACAGTAAGAAACCAGGTCTCAGTGCCGTAAGTCATCACTGGCAACACACACTGTTTGAAAACTTTCATTTTCAGGCTTTGAGGTATTTTAGACGAAAAGATAGGTCGAAGTTTCTCGAACGCTGCCCAGCCGAGTTGGATTCTCCGTGCGACCTCTTTGTCGAAGTTGGACCTACCCATTTGGATCTATCCTAGGTAGGCATATTTTTGTTTACGACATTGAAAGTATCGTTCCCATCAATTACCGGTACAGGTGGAACATGGGCATTAGACATGATTTTCGTCTTGTCCATGTTCATCTTAGACCAACGTGTTGGGAGACTATTGAGATCGTTGAGCATGGTGCTAATAGATATTATACCTACATATTTCAATGTGTTTCTAAAAAATACTTTGGGTACAAACTTACAAAATAACCGGCCAAGTGCAAGTCAAACTCGCGCACTAAGGCCTCCGTACCATTAACTATAAAATGACCAAAAAATCACATTTGTTGTATGGAATAAGAAAATAGTATCCATTATGACAATTGGTGAAATTGGTTGAACTAATTTATTGTTGGTGTATGTATCTACTAGATATTACTAAACTATCATCTTCCGTGACTTGTTTCCAAGGCATTATTAAATATTTTTTTATGCATAAATTAATAATATTACTCAAAAGATAAACTTTAGTGAAAACAAAAATAAAATATCACAAAAAATTACAAAGTTACAAGTAAGCATTTTAAAAACAGGATTAGAAAGAGATAGCTCAAACGGCCAGTGATGTCAGAGCAAGGTCGTTCATAGTACTAGGCTGTGGTAGCTTTACAAACAATCTCTTTGGCATGTGACGTCACAAGTGGACTTTTCATAGTAACTGTGGAGGTGCTCTGTTTCGCGAGAAAGGGACAGAAGATGGCCTCTCCTTTCTATACCGATTTTACTTATTTTTTTAATTATTGCATTCATTTTTAATCTTCTTTATGAAAGTAAAGTATTTACTTGTTAATTTTTAATACTAGTCATTATGCCTATTATTGTCTTAGGCATTTATGCAACTGACTGAGTTTAGTGCACCGAATTTTTATCGTTTAGTAAATCCTAGAGAAATAAAAGCAAACCTAGGAGCTGTCAAACTTTAGTGCAGACGGGGATTAGACTGTGGTACGACTAAGGCAACCTTTCTCTAAAATAGTGATTGGTTAAAAGAAAGATTCCATTTGGCCAATGACGACGAGATCTTCATACACAAGCATGCGCAGTAAATGCCATTTTACGTAGAAAGTTTTTTAACTAAAATGTTCTACAACTCTTATAGAGCTGTCAAATGCAGTGGTATTCAAAAACGATCATCAAACCTGTTCTAGTCACAGATAACAGAAAAAACTATTGTTACTCTGTGGTTTTAGTAATATGACGTTTCCAGTAGCATTAAAATTATTTTACACGGAATTCGGTCACATTGTTCAGTTTTTTATCAAAATGCTTATTCTTATCTATAGTAATTTTTATAACTTAAAAAACCAAGGAATTCATATGCTCATACCTAACTGGAACGACGACGTTCCTCACGAACCTACCAAGATACGGCAAGATTGGTTGAATAATGCGACCTGTACGCAAGTACGACATCGTACTTGCGTACTCACTTCGTTCGCTTTGTCAAATATTTCCCAAAGAATACACAGTCGTGAAAGGTTCTCGAGTCGCGATCACGAACCGGAAGGCGTAGCGTAGGCAGAGGCCTCACTGGATGAACCGACGACCTGCTGAAAATCATGGAGAGCCGATGGACTCAGGAGGCGAAGAGCCGCTCAAAGTGGCGCTTTCTGGGGGAGTCCTATCTAATGTCTAGAAGCTATAGATGATGATGATAATGAAGCAGTTGTGAAAGCTACAAGCTATTTTAAAATAAAGGAATAGAGAGACAGGTCTAACATTCTGTGACGTCAGTTCTTGCTCATTCATAGTGCTTCATGATTTAGCTGTGGTAGCTTTACATACAATAGAGTATTATCACAGAGTAAGCAACGCATCAATGGCACGTCTTAGGCTACTGTGACCTCTTCCCATCAGGAGGGCCGTATGCTTGTTTGCTACCTATAGCATAAAAAAAATCACATGAAGTCATAAACGTGCGTTTTCAAAGTCACTGTGGGGAATCTCTGTTTTGCAAGAAAGGGACAGCCAATATCTCCTCTAGAAACTTTAAAAGATTATTACTCCGAGATTTATTTACAGATTTTACTAATTTTTTCATTTAATTTGAGCCTACAAGCGCTATTATGAAAATAAAATTTTAATTTTAAATAAGAAACATGAAATAAGAACAATGTCTCGAATAACCTTTTATTTTAGTTTCATCCTAAGGGTGAACATATTCAACAATATGTGGTATACCACAGATACTGCTATATAATGTTACTATATACGTAAGGCCTCCGTCACTCGATGTACTTGCGCGCGCTAACTACCTACCGTCAGATGGATTGTCGAAAAGCCTTAAATCAGCGCTGTTGCCACCAACCGCGTGACGCGGTCGGACAATTCAACTTTACTAGGAATTGAATTAGTGTTAATATAACTTTTAGAAATTTATGTGCAGGTAGGATACGTAGATGTACCTACATCGAATATAAAAAAAACAAGATTTTCTACAGGATGTAATTAAATTCATAAGCATAAATTGAACCCATGATACTACATCATTTATAGATGATTATTAAATAGTAAAAGTGTGTAAATGAATTTTTTATGAAAATTATGAAGATTGCCGCGGCACCTAACGCAGTTGGCACGGATGATTTTGATATATTTAAACGTTTTTATACCTTGTATACTAATTAAAAACAGTACTACATTATTTTAATTAAATTTTGTATTGTAGCATTTGATTAAGTAAGTTATTCCATTTTTTGGAGTTATAATTATTACTAAACCAATGTGTAAGAATTCAAAAATTTTGGTCCAGACGTAACCAGTATCAGGAGTAGGTACTTAGTTTCAAAGGGTGCTAATTAATTCAATTACACCCAGTATATTTTCTATTTAGGTACCGGATAATGATGAAAGTAAAACCGTAAGAAAGTTAACCAATAAACATGTTTCTGATACCTACTGATGTAGGTACCTACTTAGGTATTTTATATATTTTGTCATTATCTTATTAGTTAAAATATACACAGGCCACATCCACATCTAATCTAAATATTGGAGAGAAACATTGATATTGAAAAAGTGGCTATCGGTTGACAACGACAAGCACCTCCCTAGTCACTATCTCCCTCGAACCACGTTTCCGTCCGATGTACAAATTCCAGTTAGTATAGAATATCATATTAAACTTCCATGTGCTTGACATCAATTAACAACATCTGTCACTGTTGTGTAAATTATATACTCTTTGACTGTTGTTTGTATTTTCTTTGTACGACCATGGTATTTTAAAAAATAAATCCAACAAATTGTGGTGAATTATCCACCAAAAATAACTTAATAATCATAAAAAAATCACCTACTAAAATAAATTGGAAAAGCAACGTAAACTACTTATCTGACAAAGTGAGTAGTACCTACCAGACCGATACTTCTATTCATCGATAAGTTACCACGCATAGCTCCATGATACCACGATTGACCATCATCAGTCGGAAGGGGAGCACGTCCACTGTTGGCTTGGGTAACTAGCCTCTTGAATCCAACAGCTCCTGACGGTTTTGTTAATATCTACCTACTCATAAGTTACGCCTTATCGGTCCGTGGTATCCACGCGAAAATCTTTTTGGTTCTCATCGTTTATATCTTAGTGTCAATAAAGAGTTTATAATATAATTCTTTTCTGTGTTTGGTACCGAGTAGGTATACAGCAACCATAATTTAAAGTACACAGAAAGTAGAGCCTATGTTCAGTAGTGGACGTCTTCGGGCTGCTAATGATGATGATGATGAGAAAGTAGAGCTAGGTACTACCAGGCCACCACAATGGCCACAATGGTCGTGTTTTTTAACATTTTCACATATTTCGTATTTTGTTTCAGAAATGAGAGCCTGCAGTACCTACTGTGTTGTGCTTTTGTTACAGTATTGTGATCATAAAATATTGGTGATGTTACGTTAAAGCGCATGCAGTTTCCGCAACGACTTTGTAAACATGAAACATGACTACCCGCCTCTTATAATGCTACAATTTACACCCGTTGAGCTAGATGTACCTTATTTGTCTTTGGTACTATAGTCGCATTATGTATTAATACCTTAGAATAATTGTATTTATTTTATAAATTGAAATAAAACTTTGTGAGGTCATGTTTTGCATTATACTTTACCTATAAAAACATCTCCCCAGGATCCTTGCGTCTTTTTCTCACAGGGCTTATTTATACGCTCGTTATACGGGTATATGGCCAGATGAGACCAACAGCATTAAATTGGCACTACAAAATTGCAGTTTCAGTAATACAGCACTAGTAAGATAGACCTAAGTCTCAGAGTGGTATTTTTTATGTCGATGAGAAGTTTGTGAATATTTACATGAAATAAATCACATAAAGCTAAACGAGATAAGTACCTATGTTTTCCTATTGTATTCAACCGTGTGGTCCAGGTATAACTATATATAGGCCCACCACAAATCTTGTCATGGCTACCATAAGTGCAAGCAATGGGCAGCAATATTCTCTTTCGCACTGAACTGTAATTAAGGGAAGCTCAACTACTTAGAACGAGCCGGTAAAGCTAAGCAATGGACGCCATGATCACTGCTTAGATGGGTGACCGCCACAAAAAGTGATCATTTACAGCTGAGCTCTACAATGCTCCGGTGAAAGCACGTTAAGCCATTGGTCCCAGCTACTGTGAGCAGCACCAGAGCTGACTTCAATTCTTCAAATCCTTGAAATTCATCCTTTCTCGTGAAAGAATTTCAATCACATTGTATACCAAAGCCGTTTGCAGTAATCATATCGCAGATTTCTTTTTACAATACCCCACGAAATGTTCAATGATCCCGTTAAAGTACCCTCCTACCTATTTTAGCTTAAAACACGATTTTAGTGACGAAATCAGCGTTTTCGATTACAATTTTTTCTATTAAATCGGTGATTCTCCGCTCTGATTGGACGTTTTAACATGACGTTTCAAACTTTGCTCTGATAGGTTATAATATCGTTTAGTATTTGACAGATTGATGACAGATTGACACAAAATGGAGGATAAAATGATGATAAAATTCGTTTTTGAATACAAAATTTCACTAATCTCGATTTCAGAACGATTTCAGGAAGCTTTGAGTAAATTCTGAAATACACAACTTGCATACATGCCTTTATAATAGAGATAAAAATGGTTTTTGAATACAAATTTCGTAAGTAGTTTCTCAAACGTATCTTTAATCGATTGCAACTTTCTTTGAATATGCCCCTTAGTCTCTATAAGTACCTATAGGTACTTAGGTACTCTTGGGCTGTAAAGTTGACAGCTTAAATGTTGTAATACAAGATTTTGAAATGTTAGATAACGTAGTAGGTACCTACTTAGCTAATACGTAATCTTGTTTTTACTTCATATATTACAGGTCCAGCGACCGGTGCTTTTAGTCGGCGATACAGGGACATCCAAAACAGCTATAATTACCAACTATTTACGTGGATTGCCGCCCGAAAAATACGTGAGTATTCATCAGTTGATTATGACTGTGTTGCGTACTTCTAATTTTATGTACTGTGACGTAGTACACACAATAATGTAAATACTAAAATTCGCTATATGATCGCCAACGTCCATACCACGTTGAAAACACCGGTTCTCGTCCGATCACCGAAGTTAAGCAACGTCGGGCGCGGTCAGTACTTGGATGGGTGACCGCCTGGGAACACCGCGTGATGTTGGCTTTTTGCTTTTGCTGACAAATATTAACTTTTTGGCAAATGGTAAATTATAACAATTAGAGATAAAAAAAACACTGGTATTCTCCTCTCTTTCCATAATTCGACTCGGTATTAGTTATTTCTTTCCATCTCAATTTAATTTAAATGCACGTGTCTGAATATAACGGCTAATGTAAGTAGTTAGCATAGTTATCATAATGCTATGGAAAGTAATAGTACCCCTAAACTCGTACCATAAAAAAATATCTTCTTTGCACGAAAACAAGAAATCCTGAATTTTACTCGGACTTTATTAAGACATGCTTTGGTAACCAGTATAATCAACGAATATTACATACAAACCACCACGATTTGTGTGATGCTGATAACTGATGACGTTAACTGATGACGTCTGACAAAATTAAAGCAATAAAATAAATTAAAAGAAAACTTGTTTTAGCAAAGATAGGAGACCCAGACTCATTGGTGGCTGCTGGCTTATTTCGGCGTCTCTAACAACGGGGGCGTAGCTCAGATGGTAGAGCGCTCGCTTAGCATGTGAGAGGTACCGGGATCGATACCCGGCGCCTCCAAACTTTTTATACTTACATATCAATGTTACATTTTGTCATTTTACCTATACGGAGGCAGCTATTACATAACAGACAATGGTTCTGTGTCTGTTTGAGTGTCTTTTTGAACAGTTTTTTTTATCAAATACCGCTGTTAATTATTTGTACCCCTAAAAATTTCTTTTTAACCTAAGCATAATAATACATCTATGGCTCCATTATTTATCCAGATAGTACAACAAATGAATTTCTCATCGCGAACATCGTCCATGGATGTGCAACGCAACTTAGAGTCAGTAGTGGAGAAACGTACGAAGGATACTTTCGGTCCTCCAGTCGGAAAGAAAATGCTGGTGTTTATCGACGACATGAACATGCCTAACGTAAGTACTGAGGTCATGCTCTCTTTGCTATAGAAGGGTAACGTTATTAACATTATTTTGTTGGTCTTCTTGAACCGTTTTATATAAAATTGTCCCCATGCTCAATTGCACACTTATTAGACTCAAGATTCCTTATAATACAAGATTATTAGATCAAACATAGGATATTACTTATTATGTCCTAAAAACTTAGTTTCTTCCTGCAGAAGAAAATATTGTGAAACCGCGGGGTCTTATTAATAAATAATTATGTAGGATAGGTATTTATTTTGGTCGCCATGTAGGTAAGGCCCTTTTGCCCTACAAGCTACAACCACAGTGTAAATTAGGACCGTGCTACAACTACGTTCATGTCTGATATCAACCTTTTCAATACTGTTGAAATTTACAACAGTACTGTAAGTATAATAACCATAATTAGTGTCCACGACTCTGCTCTTAATAAGGCAAAACGAACTAACTGGCAGCAACAATCCTGTCGGATATAAATTGATGCTACTTTCCTTTATTGATATACTTACAAGTGAAACAAGTGCACTAAACTAATGACGTGTCTTCAAATCTTGCTGCAGTCAGCATATTTGTCTAGGTACTACTACTATTTGACAGGTAGACACATACGGCACCCAGCAGCCCATAGCGCTACTGAAACTGCTGTTCGAAAGGAAAGGCTTCTACGACCGCGGCAAGGATCTCAACTGGAAGAACTTGAAGGATATTGGCTTCCTCGCTGCCATGGGGAAAGCTGGCGGCGGGAGGAATGACGTAAGATCTACATTTAAGTAACTTTGATAAAAATGTATGCTATACTTTGGCAATCAATTCAATTATTCAGCTGTTAAAGAAAGGAATAGATTATATGCCTATATGTATAATATTGACGTCGTGAAAAATAATCCATCTATGGACTCGGCGTCATATCAACAGCTTTGTAAATTGGAGTGGTATTAGTGAAAAGACAGACCATTATAAGAATTTGAACTTACACGAGAAGGGAATAGGAGGAAAGCAGAAAGAGAAAACATTCGCAAATAACTGGGAACATGAACATCTGCAAACATTAACAATGTAAGTATTACCTACCATAATACTTAGTTGCCTACAAACTAAAGGGTATCAATGCATATTTCAGGTGGATCCCCGATTCATATCGATGTTCTCAGTATACAACCTACAGTTCCCGTCAGAGGACACCCTCAGGCACATCTACTTGTCCATCCTCACCGGACACTTTGACATATTCCCCGATGAGATTAAGGAGATCGTCGACAAGATAGTGCAGATGACTTTGGATTTGTACAAGGTTTAAAACTATTTCCTTAATTCAATACTGTACCCATAGTACGAGTTTTACAATACGTTAATACGCGCGAATCCATTTAAAATTTGTACTGCCATTTTTAGTTCATCATGTACACAGTTTCTGCAATAATAAATCATTCATTCATTCATTCATTCATTCATTCATTCATTCATTCATTCATTCATTCATTCATTCATTCATTCATTCATTCATTCATTCATTCATTCATTCATCAACGTGTCCGCTAGGGGCGCTGCAGAGAAATTTATGGGAGAAAAGGGAGAAAACGTAAACGAACCAAGTTTTAGTAAACTATCGAAACTCGTACTCGGGGTACACTGTAGCATGTGAAAACCTACGACTTTAGCAACAAAAAACTAACTAATAATATTGAGAGGTTATTGTTAGTTAGCCAGCCAGCAACCAGCCAGATTATCTCCATTTCCAGATCATAATAGTAGAGCTCCCACCCACCCCAGCGAAGTTCCACTACATCTTCAACTTGCGCGACTTGTCTCGCATCGCAGCCGGCTTGCTGCTTACTCATCCCACGTACTTCAGTGAGAAGCGAGCCGTCGTGCGTTGTTGGCGGAATGAGTTTACTAGGGTCATCTGTGATAGACTGATTAGCGTCCAGGTTAGTTTGTTTACCTTCTACTTCGACGGGATAATATGTTCGTCATAGTGCAATGACCATTTTGCTTCTAAGGCATTGGTATACACTACGTAGAAAGAGTACCTAACCATTCAGAAACGATGACGTAGCAGGTTGCTTAAGGTAGCAAGGTTTTGATCTTTGATATTGGTTTATGTACCAACCAAATTATAACAAGCACTTCGTAAGACGCAAAACTTAAAAACTGTTTGTTTTTAAAAAGGATAATGACCTAATGCGCGGATACATCCAAGAGCATATCGCTAAGTACTTCCCAGAGGCCGAACCTGTAGTACTTGAGGAACTGATAGTACCCGAAGAGGAGCCCTACATGCTGGAGGAGGAAGGTCAGCATCAATCGTAATTTTGTCATTTTTGCTTCTACAAGGTTGTTAAAAGATTCGCGACAGCTTTGACACAATTTTGTTTTTAGAAACTGCTGAGCCAAAACCAGAAGAGCTGGCCAAACCTGCTGAAGAGGAGATGGTCGAGGAAGAAGAGGAAATGGAAGCTGAAATAGAACTAACGGTATACGGACATCATGTTAACTTTTTATTGAACAATGCCACCGAACTGGTGCAATTTCATTTCGTAACGTTGGAACATTTTATACAGTTATTAATATCGGAATAATAAAATTAATTTCATTACATTTTATACGTTTCATGTCAATAATTCCTTGCGGTTCTAGTCTGATCAATGTATTTAAGCAACAGCAGGCGTGATCATTGGTAACCGCCAACCGCCTAATAGCACCCGCGATGTTAACTTTTTCTGCTTTAGGAGGCATATTTTCATAAGATTTATAATGGATTTACACTTTATTTAACATTTTATTGTAGCTGGAAGAGTACGCCCTTCGTGATCCACTACTTTTCGGTGACTATCGCAATGCTTTGGATGAAGAGGAGGTCAGATACTACGAGGATTTGCTCGACTACGAAGCAGTTTATTTCTTGTTCCAAGAAGTAAGAATGATCGCTATCTTTTCAATTGAAAACGTGCTGTAGTTTTTACCATGGACTCAAATCAAATAGAACAATAGCCAAGCTACTAAATCTAGAAAAAAGTCCGCTTGCATGACGTGGTATCCCTCACAGATTTTGGACGAGTACAACGAACGAATGGCCAAGCTATCAGTGGTTCTGTTCGAGGATTGCCTCGAGCACCTAACGCGCACGCACCGCATCCTGCGCATGGACCGAGGTAACGCTATGATCATCGGTGTCGGAGGGTCCGGGAAGAAGTCTATATGCAGGCTGGCTAGCTTTGCTGCAGGTTAGTGGCTATACATAAAACAATTATCAATTGATATTAATTTTATGATGTTAAGAAAGTTATGACATCAGTGACTTGCACAGGATAGGGATTTTAAATGCATTATAGCTACTCCATAGATCTCCATACTGTTCAAGCATGGCTTGCTGATATAACAATGCCCTTCTTCTTGTGGGTGCACCCACATGGTTGAAAGATATTAATTTCAGCATTGCTTGTCTGAAAGAGGCGAAATAACTTCCGACAGCGATATCGCACTAGTTGGCTTAAAAAGTAATAATGCTTACTAGTGTCATTGTTCGATGAGTTCTCCAATGGCGGCCAATTTCTAAAGGGAGTTTTTGAACCTAAACCAGCTGCTTGCAGATGTCGCACACTAAATTGTTATTTAGTGTGCGACATCTGCAAGCAGCTGTATTGTAACTTTTCATTGTAATTATCTGACTTATCTGGTCAGGTTGTGATGTGTTCGAGATCACCGTGACACGGAACTACAACGAGAATACGTTTAAAGACGACATGAAACGTC
This sequence comes from Ennomos erosarius, assembly GCA_963580505.1. NCBI lineage: Eukaryota > Metazoa > Arthropoda > Insecta > Lepidoptera > Geometridae > Ennomos > Ennomos erosarius. The sequence continues at coordinate 9,306,152 of OY756993.1, read as the reverse complement.
TGTACACTTCACTCGGCGTCGACAACAAGAAGACTGTCTTTCTATTCACAGCCGCGCAGGTACATTTACCTATAACCACCACTATCATCACCTACGTGGTGCTAATATTTGCACCATTGGAGACAAGTACTGGAAAAAGCTGAAATTAATGCTGTTTCACTTGCCCTATATTTCTACCACAGTGGTGTAAGGTAGAAGGCAATGTTTAGCAACTTTCGTAAGAAAACGATGACCCGATGATAACAATTGGAACATATTTCTAGCCTTTCCATCACGTGATTTTGTTTGGATTAACGAACTGCGAAATTGAATATTCTTTAGCCCATTTTTTTCTCTTCTACTTTTACAGATTCTAGAAGAAGGCTTCCTGGAGTTTATAAACAACATCCTCATGATCGGCATGATACCGGCGTTGTTTGGAGACGATGACAAAGATGCCATCATCAACACGGTCAGGAACGATAGCGCTGAAGCAGGATACGGAATTGCTAAGTGAGTTTACTTAAGAAACTCTAGTGTGTTACATGAAGGCTTCTGACAAGGCCTAACTTCTGTTGTACACACTTATTACGACAAAACCGGTGCTCAATCGTAATGGTAGCACGTAGCTAGCGGTCTTCACCCATCAAAGAATCACAGCGAATGCTCGACTACACGGACACGAATCCATTAAGAATGGACAATAATTAATTTGTGACCTCTATACTGATTTGATGATGAATTCCTGTGTTCTTTTTTAGAGATGCAGTGTGGAGCTTCTTCTGCAATCGATGCGCGGACAACCTTCATGTTGTGTTGTCCATGTCCCCTAGTGGTGATATATTGAGAAATAGGTAATGTGGGCTTTGTGACTTGGTAATTTAGGTTTCAATTGCAAAACTGCAGTGATGGCTGTAGCTACAAACTGTAGGTACCTGCTCACATCAAAATCTTTTTATAAAAAGTTTCTCGGTTTATCTTTATTATGTTTTTTAGAATAAAAATAAGAGAGAGATCGTTATTTTATAGTTGTGCGTTAATTTTTTGTAAGTACTAAGCATTTTCTGAATTTTTCTCTGTAGGCAACTAGGCAGCTATACATTTTAGTGGCACTATAATTTATGCTCGAACCTCTGTCAGTTCAGATGTCGCAGTTTCCCCGGTTTGGTGAACAACACTACAATAGACTGGCAGTTCCCGTGGCCGAAACAAGCATTGTTGGCCGTCGCCAACGTCTTTTTATCTGATGTAAGCAAACCAGATCTTATTCTGATCTTTAAAATTAATAACTGCACTTAACATTTATGAAAATTAGCAGATGAACCAACCGAATAATAATGATTTGAGTCGTTGTTTTTCAGGTACAGAAAATTCCTGAAGAGTTTCGCCCTATCATCGTGGAACACGTTGTTCACGTGCATATGTCTGTCGCAAAGTAAGTGTACTCAATACTACCTAGGTACGCACTTTAAAAAAATGTCAACCAAGGAGCCGAGTATCAGAAACAATCGAGTTTGACTCGGACGTTTTTCGAGTGAATTTGTTTTGATATTCATTCATAATTATCTCTGCAGGTATACAGCAGAGTTTCTGCTTCGTCTGCGACGCAACAACTACGTGACTCCGAAGCACTACATGGACTACCTCACCAACTACCTCTCGCTGCTCAATGAGAAGGACGCTTTTATTGTTGCCCAGGTATGGAACCACAGAGCTATGAAACAAATGACGTTTCGCCTATAGATAGAGACGAAATTAATCATATTATTGCTGCCAAACTTCGGTACAAGGGTACTCCTCTATGTCAGTTTGATATTATAGGGTAATTTCGCTAGTTTCCGACCACTTAGTGGAGTTGTCAAGTTTAGGTTGCATAATAAAATGTACCAGTATCATTTTTTGACTTGATGCTACTAAGCTACGTTTCAAATATTATACTCTATATTTTTATCAGATTATCAATCATTTTTTATAATAACCGACCCTTTTATAAATATCTAAACCAAAGGCTAATAGTTACTATTTTGCTAGTTTTCGATCACTAAATTATGTTTACGACCACTTTTTCGTTAGTTTCCTACCACTATAAATTGAAAGACGTAGGTGCCTGTGGTAAATAAATGATAGAAACAATGATCAGAAAGGCTTCTTTAGATCCTCTGTCTTGTATTTTCATGATTTCTCCAGCTTTGAGGCACTTACTTATATAAAAAAGCATGATCTTTTTTCTTACTGAGACCGCCAAAAATTATTTAAGGATATGGCTAAAATATCAGCTATAACAAAAAAAAATTGGCTAACGTAGTTTATAAACATAGTCATGTTTACAAACTAAATACGCTACTTTTTTTGTAATAAAGCCAGCCCACATTAGACCCTGGGCGAGAAATATTCAATGATGGTTCGATCAGTTGGTCACGCCTATTTTGCGACCACCAGCATTAATCGTTTTTTTTAAATCGTGTCTGGTCTAATTAGTTAAACTTACAAAGTAATCGACTATTTATGTACTTTTATATGTAAATAAATACGTATTTATAATTTTTTTGATATAGTTTGCTTTTGCGGTCGAATAGCATTTTTCTGCAGCTGGATTAGTTTTCGACCACGAGCGATTTTGGGTATCTGTAGTTTTTATACCAGATGGTGGATAAACGTGGTCGAAAACTGGCAGTTAAAATGAATGTGCTTTTAAGTTTCAAAGCTTTAAAATAGAATTGGGGATTTCTCGTATAATATTTGTTACAAAACTGAACCTATTTGGACATAAGATGTGTTCACCGCAAGCTTTTTATTTTTTGTATTTTTTCATCAAATGTACATTTAACGGTCGGGTATAGGAAGTGGTCGCAAAACCGGCGAACTTACCCTATGGCAGAAGTACCGATAGTGATGTAATGCGTTGGTTAACCTTATAATTATCGACACATCGATAGTTTCTATTATTCCATCCGGAAATTTGTTACAATAAGTTTTAAATGTTTTCAATTTATTTTGTGGTTAGATTGACTTCTACTAATTAAACTTTTAATATCTTTTATGTTTATTAGGTTTCCTACAGATCCTAATATAAAAGATAAATAGATATTCGCAACTGGACAGTGCAATTGGTTTCCTCAAAAACATGATACGGTTTGCTATCAGCATTTTGAAGCTGAATGTTTTATGAAAATGTCTAATTATATACGTTTATATTTTGACGCTATTCCCACATTGAAAATCTATCCTATTTTTAACGAGGTATTCTAATTTCTCCCCACTAGGTGGACCGATCACCTGGTGAAAACCGCGGGGAGCCGATGGTTGCAGGAGGCGAGCAGCCGTTCAAAGTGGCGCTTTCTGGAGAAGGCTTATGTTCAGCTGTGGACATCTACGGGCTGATGATGATGACTATAATTTCTCTTATCCGCATTTATTATTTGATGAGGACATTATAATGATGTGGCGTGCTCGCCCATGAAAGAGTTTTCATGTAGCCTCCATGGAGCTATTAAAAAAAGAAGGAGGGAATCCCGTCTGATCCGAAACTGAAGCTCCCTTAGGAAGCCGGTCGCCCTACTTTCAGCTGATACACATATGTAATATGTCCGCCATTTTAGGCTTCAGTTCGATGTCAATCAAAACTCAATCCTTCTTTTTTTTATTTCATCCATGGTAGCCTCATAGAAAACCATTGCTCTTGGTTGCTAAAGACAACTGATCTCGTTGATTCTACGTAAGAATCTACGTCTTAGTCGATATTGAATGAAAAAATTCACTTGCTTTTTATTTTGTAAACAGCTGTAAATTAAAATATACATCGCATGGTGAGCTGAAAAATTACCTTTATTTACTGCCAAACTAAGGACCTCCTTCTATTAAATAAGTGTTTACCTACAACACCTCAATGATACTCAATATTATTATTATTTTTCCTAAAAATTCATCTGAAAATTGTATTTTCAGATGAATTCTATCAAAAAGAAACATGACGCAACAATACTGATAAATCATCAGCAAAACGTGTTACCTATGTATTTGGAGTTTTAATATATTTTTTCGTTTTATAACTTGTTATGTTTCTTCTATTTCAAACTTTAGTTTATAGATATAATAATACTATCACACATCATCAGCCGGCAGACGTCTACTGCTAAACACTGCCTCCCCCATAAAACCTCACTTTGGACGCCTATCGGATTTGCTTATAAACTTAATCTTTATAACCATAAACTGACGATAAACTACCTCTATACTTACACACATTACATTTGCCATAAAATAGGTGAGATGGACTGTATATCCGTGACGCGAACATGACGTACCTACCAATACCAATACATTCAATTTTATTTATTTTAGATTTATACCGGTATGTTTATCGGCTGGCCATTGTCGACCCAGAATAGAGTATAATAGAATAAAATAACACTATTACACATAGAAATACGCACAAAAGGCACAAAAGATATAGGTAGGTACTAAAGTGTACCTAATGATACAATCAGGTAAGAGGTACCTTACCGCGTACTTAACTCATATCAAACTATCGATAAAAATATATCGACTCAACCCACAGCACGTTTTGCTGACAGCAGTGGCACTAATGACAAGACAATTGCTATATATGTCATCTGCGCAGGTAAACCATAGAGGTTTCATTGTAATACCTGACACGCTTGAATTGTATGAGAAGTGTCGAAAAGGCGCCTCTATGTAGAGGGAAGCGTTTTTTTTTTTGCTCTGTGTATGGAACCCACAATGGAACCGATTCTCCCATCATTAAACATCTCTTGTTCCTATAATACACATTCAGAAACTAATGTAAACAAGGACTGAAAAGAATACGACGAGAATTGGCACTCGTGTCTCAAAAGAGAGTACAGAGTTAGAGTTACAGACACTATACTTAGTAGGGGCAGGATTTACGCTGATGGCGTTGGGGCACCATAACATTCATAAACAAATAGTAACTAAAGGGATCTTAAGCAAGCGTTCAACGTTCAAGGCTAACTTACATTACCTACTCTACGCAAATGCTTAAGAGCCATAGGTGCATAGGCGTTGAATGCCTCTATTATTTTATTAGAATAGAAATATATCTACGGTAAAAAAAAAACAGCGTCAAAAATTGACACACAGACTGCTAGAACCATGAAATTGAATCAAGAGTCCTTAGCAGACAACTTCGACCAGTTATTTTTAATAGAAATATTTTTCATCTTTGATTTTAGTGTGAACGTTTAAAAGGCGGTCTGGCCAAGATAAGCGAAGCTAATTTCCAACTGGATGAGCTGAATGCAAAGCTGGCTGAGCAGAAAATTATTGTCGCACAGTCCACTAAGGAATGCGAGTTGCTGCTAACGGAGATCACTACTGGTATGTAATGATGAATAGGCCAATAATTAAACAAACAACCAAAACTAACTGAATTCAGATCATTCTAAAAACGTAGGTATACTTTGTCAATTTTTCCTTTTTTTTTGTATGTCTAGAAAATGATTGATTTTTCCCGTCTGATGACCATGATTGTGGGATCTGACGGTATAATAAAATGAAAGTAAGTACTTAATAATATTTAAAAACGCCCGACTCATTACGTACTTAGATCATGAAAATGATGATGATACTAAGCTTTCTAATAAAACAACTGTCAAATAACGTTAAAATTGGTAAGAAACGCGTTAAACTTTCTTCAGCTGTAAAGATCGCCCTTTGTCCATAGATTTATATATCTATGCCTTTCTCTTACAGCAACGGAAGCAGCGTCAGCAAAGCAGACAGTGGCAGCTATAAAGTCCGTCGAGATCACAGAACAGAGTAAAGTGATCGCCGTAGAAAAGGAAGAAGCAGAGGAAGTGTTAAACGCAGCGCTGCCAGCACTTGAAGCCGCAAGATTGGCACTAGCGGATCTGGATAAGAACGACATCACAGAAATCAGATCTTTTGCCACACCACCTGAGGCTGTTCAGGTAATGAAATTAAATAATAATTAAATTATAGAAAAATTACCACAATAAATAGCAGCAAAAAGCCAACATCACGCGGTGTTCCCAGGCGGTCACCCATCCAAGTACTGACCGCGCCCGACGTTGCTTAACTTCGGTGATCGGACGAGAACCGGTGTTTTCAACGTGGTATGGACGTTGGCGAAATAAGGTTCTAAATTTCTAAACCTATAATGCAGCTCAAGCTCTGCAATTGACAATCTGCAAGTGACGTCATACAAGATTGTGTGTATCATACGTCAATGATTGAAACATATCTCCAGACTACCTATATTCCTTGAAGACCTATTCAATACCATCTACCAATGCTCGCGGATTGATGCCAACTTGTGCTTTCTACTTGTGTATTTTCACCGTAGTAACAAAGATACTATAGTTATAATATTATTGCTTATTTTGTGATTGCGGCATTTCGTAACGAAAAATTTATGTTTTCTTACATTTTTTAATTAATGGTTTTCTACTCTTCTCAGGTCGTCTGCGAGTGCGTGGTAATAATCCGTGGAATAAAGGACGTGAGCTGGAAAGGCGCCAAGGGCATGATGGCCGATCCGAACTTCTTGCGGAACCTGCAAGAAATGAACTGCGACCTCATCACGCAGGCACAAGTCAAAGCAGTGAAGACTCACATGAAGAAGAGCAAGAAACTGGATGCCATGCAGCAGATTAGTAAAGCGGGGTAGGTAAATTTGGGAGAACCTGGAGCATGCAGCATGGAGCATGCATGAAATATAAAACACACCAATCAAATGTATCAAGAGGAATACCTACCGTAAAAAAAGAGAAAATCTTTGTAGGTAGCTACTTTGAAACTATAATGAAATTAAGTTGTGTGCAATTATAAAATTATACTTAGGTCTGTGGTGGGCAATTTTAATGCTAGTAATCCAAGTACCATAATAATTATCTAGTACCTATACCTAGCTTTATAGACCCGATTATATTATCACGTGCATAGGAGCCAGTGTAGGTACGTGTGTGGTACTATAGGTAAGGAAATAATAAGTAAATATTTATGCACTATTCCTTAGTTTATAATAAATTATCACGCTATTTTTTGTACGTGGCGCGTGGTGAAACGTGCGCGAGTTTAAAATTGAAACATAAGGAAACAACGCAAAACAAACGTTACAAAACGGTTTGGTATCTGCGGTTAACTAGTTAATACGCTAGTTTCTTAAAATTGAGACAGATGGCGCTATAACAAAGTTTAATTATTTTAAACAAAAGCCTGTAATGAAATCTATTAGTTCTTGATTTCTTATAGATACGGCCTCCTAAAGTTCGTCATAGCAGTTCTCGCTTACTGCGCAGTTTACAAGGAAGTTAAACCCAAGAAAGAAAAGGTGGAGGCTTTAGAAAAGGAATACACAGAAGCTGTTAACTATCTTGCTTCACTGAACCGAGAGATATCCAGACTGCAGCGGACACTGGATGGGTTGAACGCTAGATACGATACCGCTATGATTCGGAAGCAAGAATTACAAGAAGAAACGGATATTATGATGAGGCGGTTGATTGCTGCCGATAAGCTCATGTCAGGTTAGTTAAAACAAGTGGTAATGCGAGCTAAATTTCAAAGCGATTGTTTATTTCGGAACTATAAACGCCAACGTCCATACCACGTTGAAAACACCGGTTCTCGTCCGATCACCGAAGTTAAGCAACGTCGGGCGCGGTCAGTTTTTGGATGGGTGACCGCCTGGGAACACCGCGTGAAGTTGGCTTTTAGTGCTGCTGTTGGATTTAGATTACTTTTCAGTTTCAATAATTTTTTTATTGAAGACTACTTTGTACAATAAACATTTTATCAAAATGTTTGGTTATTAGTATTTTTTAGATTCTCGCGATTTTAACACATAGCACGATTCACACCGGACTTAATCGCCCTAAAAACATTATTTATTTACCTTACCGGCCGAAACGTCGAGGTAAATAACCCATCAACAATAAAAAAATAAATAAAAAAAAAAATGTTTTTAGCCCGATTAAATCCGGTGTGAGACGTAAAGCTGTTTGGTTATTTGCAAAGAAACTGACTAAGTATTCGTTTTTTTATAAATTTTTCAGGTCTATCCAGCGAACAAGCGCGCTGGACGCTCGACCTAGCCGCTCTCTACGTTGAACAATCCCGTCTCATCGGCAACTGTCTGCTTTCGGCCTCATTCCTCAGCTACGCGGGTCCATTCTCATTCTCGTTCCGGCAGACCATGATCTATGAGGACTGGTACGGTGACGTCATGGAGCGAGGGATACCGCTCACGCTGCCGTTTACTATCGAAAGGAATCTGACGAACGAGGTCGAAATTAGCGGGTGAGTTGTACTTATCAATTTTTGTACCATTTCAGTAGGTTACCTACCTACTTATGTGATTTCTTATGTGGTTTAGTTTGGTATAAGCTCTTCCAGGGTATTTTTATCATCGTTGTACTTACCTGTAGACTAAACTTTATCGTCATCTGATTAAGTACATAAATTATTGGCTGATATAGAGGCAGGAGGCAAGCACCCGCTCAACTGGCGCTCGCTTTGGGGAGGCCTATGTTCAGTTCAGCAGTAGAAGTCATCAACCTGTTGTTAATGATAATGTCTTATAATTCTGTGTTATAATATTAGCAACTACTGTAACTCACTGAATATTCTAGATGGAACTCGGAAGGTCTACCACCAGATGAGCTCTCAGTACAGAACGGCATATTGACGACGCGTGCATCGCGCTTTCCTCTATGCATCGATCCTCAGACGCAGGCGCTCAGCTGGATCAAGAAAAAGGAAGCGAAGAATAACCTCAAGGTACTTGGCTATGAAAGCTGAAAAGTTTTCTCACTTTTGCCGGTTTATTATCTGGATTTGGGAAAGCAAAGGTTTCTGAGTAACTTTTTTCGATCCATATGACCTACATAGAACTGCACTGTCTCTTTTGAAGATGTTAAGTGACATGAACATTTATCTACATCTTGTGAATAAACGATTGGCTGTTTTACGAAACATGTTTATAGCACTCACCGCTGCTTCTAGATTATAAACTAGTGACCAGTCTAGTGAAATAGCTTTGATAATTTTAATGTTCAGTCAAATAGCTTTGATATCTTTAATGGTTTTTTTAGAATCTTATGGTCAATTCATAATATTTCTTTCCAGGTGCTATCATTCAATGACCCCCAGTTCCTCCGACAACTGGAGATGGCCATCAAGTACGGCATGCCGGTTCTCTTCCAGGACGTTAACGAGTACATTGATCCTGTCGTCGATAATGTGCTCGAGAAGAACATAAAAGGTAGGTGGAAGAAGGCTGGCTACAGTATCTATGTAGCATGCGTATCATTTAATCCTTTATTGCTTGCAATCTATAGCCAGACATTATAGCGTACCGAGTAAAAAATTTAAGCGAGCCATATTAATTTTAATTTGCAGGCAAATCTAACTCTGCAGTGGTGTATTTTGGAAACCCCTAAAACTTTTTCATATAGCAATCAGTTTTTTATGTCATTACCTGCCAATTTCATAACATGTCAGTGTACTTGGAGAAGAAGTAATGGTTCAACCAATTAAAAGTGTTAAAACTTTTCTGTAGTATGCACTGTGCTACCATATACCTACAAGATTTTATATTCCAGCAATTTTAAAGCACTGCAGAGTTAGGCCTTCGTTCTCTATATTCGAGTAAAGTTCCGAGTTGGCTAGCCACCACGTAATGTCACTTTTAACTGCAGTAACGAATTTCAGAATGTCCGAGTAGCGCTAGCCGACCCGTAAACCAGGCTGCTACTTACAGGACACATCAGCTGCCGATTAGTACGGTTAACCGACGGCTATAGCAAAACTTGTTGCAAGCTCGCATGTGTTTGTAATTTATTATTATAGTTTGCATGTCACAAATACTGAGATCTACGGAACTGAAAACTACCAACCCCGTTGATTACGCTGCTGCTATAAAAACATCGAATATTCGTTTCTATTTCGAGATCAGATACTTATGAATTGAGAAATCATTGTATTTAATTACTAAAACAGTCCGCTCAGAACCGTGGGAAGCCGATGGATACTGGAAGCTAGCAGCCGCTCAAAGTGGTGCTCTTGGAGGAGGCCTATGTTCAGCAGTAGACGTCTTCAGGCTGATGATTATGATGATGATGACTACTAAAAAAGTTTTTGCTCAATATATTATAATACCTATGTTTAAATACTTATATAATATTATGATATTTTTGATTTGTGTTGTTTTAATTTTTATTATTGCGTTAAGATAAAACCTTTTAGGTACCTATAGGTATGCCTAAAGCCTCGAGCACAGGCGTAAGGTTGCTAGTTTGTCGGTCTTCTATCGGCTGCACTTTGGGGAATGTGCGCAGGATCTCCATCAGCTAATCCCATCATCCCCTTTTAAACATTGGACTACTAGGCTAGGCGAGTCGTTGCATCCCTTTGTCGTGAACGTGCCTCGAGCCCGTACAAAGCGTTTTTCTAAATCTTTCATTATCCGAACAGCAGAGGAGTGGAATGCACTTCCTGCTTCATTGTTTCCGTCAAGTTACAATCTGGGTCTCTTCAAATCAAGAGTGAATAGGCACCTCATGGGCAAACGTGCTCCAACATAGACCGAATCATCACTTTCCATCAGGTGAGATGTTGTCAAACGTGAGCCCATTTAAGTATAAAAAAAAATGTATTACATTCCTCATTATATTAATTTAATTAGTTGATGCCTTACTGTTACTGTTTTTAGGCAGGGAATAAATACTCTTTGAAGGGCACCTACCGCACCGCAGCATATAGCTGGCACATAAAAATGTATAAAAAAATAAAAAACAAACCCAAAATGGCGTCACTGACAGCAGTCAGGGTGACTATTGAACGAACGAAATGAACAGTTGACGTTGCTACAGATCACCCTAAATTTTTACTCACTGAGTAGCTGATCGAAACTCTGTTTTCGTTCGTGAAACTGGGAAGAACTACTCGCCGCCTTTACGTCCCGATCAGTATTACTCACTGGCTAAGGTAATCGTAACTTTAATCGAATATAGAGAACGAAGCGCTTATCTTTGCCAGACTATACATACTTAGTACTACGTAGGTACTAACAAAAATAATGATTACGGCTTCTAAGCTTGACGACATAATATTTCGAGAGGCTTCTTTTTTCTCAGTGGAAAGCGGTCGCACTTTCGTGATGCTTGGGAGTACTGAGGTGGACTACGATCCGAACTTCCGCATGTACCTCACCACCAAGCTGTCCAATCCGCAGTTCAACCCTGCCGCCTATGCCAAGGCTGTTGTCATCAACTATACCGTCACTGTTCAGGTATTACTGCCTGTCGCCTTGTGACGAGACTGAGGACTTTTCCCTTCCAAATCTAGTTTCGATACCTATTGCTATGCTCATCCACAATCTGGGAGCTATCACTTCTGTGGAATACTCTATAAGGAGTCGATTTTAGTGACCCCTCACCTGACTTTCGAAATTTGCATAGATACTCAAACAAACTACATCACATTCGATTTGTAATTACTTAAAAATCCCTGATAATAATTATGCGGCCAAATTGTGTTAGTTAGTGCTCACATGACAGATCTCAGAAACTAAAGGGATACGGTAATCTTCCAAGCTAAAGATAATGGTTCGCTACTTAATAATTCCCAGGGTCTAGAAGATCAGCTTCTAAGTGTGGTGGTCCGGTCTGAACGCTCTGACTTGGAAGAACAGCGCGAGAGCCTCATTGTTGAAACCAGTGCTAACAAAAGCTTACTCTCAGGATTAGAAGACTCACTCCTTAGAGAACTGGCCACTTCTACTGGCAACATGCTGGATAATGTGGAACTAGTGGATACTCTTGAGAATACCAAAGCTAAAGCTGCTGAGGTAAGTGTAGCTTCGTAGTATTTGTGATTCGTAAGATCTTTTCCTTACCTAACGGTCGTATTACTCGGTGGAAGACTTCTACTCCAAGAACTGGTCACGTGTTATGGCATTGAAGGTAAGATTATGGACATTGCAGATTGTAGAACTACGTCGGAGTATACAGCTTAATTATGACTGCTGAAGAAAATCATGCTATTCATTCTAGAATGATCCAGAAACTTTTGCCTATTACCCCAGTAGCTATTAGCTACGTGTATTGAAAAATGCTGGGTTAACCTCTGGAACTTTGAGTAGGTATTCCTTAAGATTACTACATTTTTTTCTATAGGTAATGGAAAAACTGGAACTAGCAGAAGCGACCACAAAAGACATAGAGAAGCTTCGAGATGGCTACCGTCCGGTCGCGAAACGTGGCTCTATCCTGTTCTTCGTGCTTTCAGACATGGCGGGAGTTAACAGCATGTACCAATACTCACTGTCTTCGTATCTCGATGTAAGTTATAAAAGAGTAAAAGCAAATAGCCAACATCACGCGGTGTTCCCAGGCGGTCAACCATCCAAGTATTGACCGCGCCCGACGTTGCTTAACTTCGGATATCGGACGAGAACCGGTATTTTCAACGTGGTATGGACGTTGGCTATGGAACGGCCGGATCTATTTACCACAACCTTGGCAACCTTGGCCTGGAACAGCCTAATATTATGTAGCTTATCAGTGAGGTGTAATGTGTGTGTAATGTGTATACCTCAATGCCATATACGCGTATACAATATACGGTTTGCTTTTCAGGTGTTCTCGTACTCTCTTCGAAAAGCGATGCCCAATGTTATACTAGCGAAGCGTCTCAAGAACATCATTGACATGCTGACGAAGAATGTGTATGATTATGGTTGCACAGGTATAATATCCCAGAATAAATAATCGTTACTTCACTAGTTACTACGGTAGAAGCAGATCTGCAAAAGTTCGAAAAAAGAAATCGCTACAGAAAGATTTTATTGTTGTTTAACAACTACTTGCTTTTGCGGATACCTACAGCTTACATCATTTAGCTCTCATACCGCTTCAAGCATACAATTTTTAACCACTCACTTATATCTCAACACCTCTCCGTACCTTCTCATATCTCCAGGTCTGTTCGAACGGCACAAGCTTCTATTCTCGTTTCAAATGGACATAAAGCTGGAACAGAGCGAAGGTCACGTGACACAGATGCAGCTGGACTTCTTTATCAAGGGTAACGTGTCTCTGGAGAAAGCCGCGCAAGCATGCCCCGCCACCTGGATACCTTCTCAGGTAGGCTTGTTACACTTGGATACTCTCAACATAACACCTGAAGACACAATTCTTGAAGCTCGATACCAAATGTTAGAACACCTGAGATTCTCGGCATAACCCCTGGAAACAATTCCTAGAAACCTAATACCAGGTTAATACCAGGTATTCCTGGATCCTTTTAACAAGCACCTCGAGTCTCTTATGACACCTGAAAGTGAACGCTAATACCTTCAATTCAGATATCTTGCTTTCAGGGATGGCAAGACATAATAAAATTGAGCACAGACTTCCCCGAGTCCTTTGTCGACTTACCCGATCACATCACAAGGAATACCACCGCTTGGCAAGAGGTAATGTCCAACACAAACTTTCTTGCTGTTCACCAATGATATTCCTGGCGTACCTACTGTTGATTTTCTGTTAAGGCTTGCCTGAACCTTAGAATATCATTATCATTACCATTGATTCCTTTCGAATTTGTTTATGCACAAGGTAGTACTCTGGTAGGTACCAGAGTAATCTTGGCAACACTGTGATTCAAACATGATGGCGGCTGTAGTGCGCTGCTGCTGTAAGCCCCCTTCATGCTGCGCTCATCGCAGGTACCTCAAGTAGGTACCTCTGCCGGCGCACATCTAGTCTTTGTTCAGCGCAGCGTTTTGGACCTACACCACAACTGCCAGTTCGTATCACTACTACCCACATATTTGAAGGCAAATGTGCATTAAGGTGGCGTTAGGCGGTCTTGCACCAAGGGCCGAAACTGCGTCTGAACAGAGGTCTGTGATGAAGACACAATATTATCTAAGCAACGTTACCTATATGAACTTACCGAGAACTTCAGTGGCCTTATTAATAAGCGCGTAGTAGCTTTCGGTTAGTTACTCCAACATTTGTCTGTGTTTGTCATTGGAATATGGAACTCGATCGAAAAAGACAAAAGGTTTAACTAATCCAAACTACTCCACGTTTATTCATAAGGCCGTAGCTAATTTAGTTGATTCCCTATTCTTCATGTTCTCGATTCCCAGTGGTTCGACTCAGACACGCCCGAGTCATCCGACATCCCGAACGGTTACCGCGAGAGGTTGCAGCCGTTTGAAATCCTGATGCTGCTGCGTTGCTTCCGCGTGGACCGCATCTACCGCGCGCTTACAGACTACATCACCATCACTATGGGCGAGGAGTATATCACGCCGCCGCAGATTAGGTACCTAACATTATTTTCCGCCGGGTATTTTGGATGAATTTCAGCGAATAGAGCAAAAAACCCGGCGGAAGCCCGAGCGGTATTTACCACTACACACAATGGCAGCGATAAACGCGCCGGTTTGAATAGTCCTTTATATGGGTAAGTATAGAAAAATTTGGCTTGGACGCTTTATGTAGGCACTCCAACAAGTCACGCATTTAAGAATAAGTAAGTACATTATATTACAAAGTTGAAACGTAAATATAAATATAAATCCTATCAACTTTACGTTTACCTAAGTGTATATTTTATTATGGTACAAATGTTATGCTTGGAATCGTGTATTTTATAAACTTTGTTGCCAACGTCCATACCACGTTGAAAACACCGGTTCTCGTCCGATCACCGAAGTTAAGCAACGTCGGGCGCGGTCAGTACTTGGATGGGTGACCGCCTGGGAACACCGCGTGATGTTGGCTTTTTGCTGCCTTCTAAATATAGCATGACATATTTTTTTACAGTTTGGATATGATTGTTGAGCAAACGACTCCTTTCACTCCGGTCGTGTTTATTCTGAGTCCGGGTTCGGATCCCACCGCGGATCTGATGAAGCTTGCTGATAGGTGCGGCTTCGGAGGCGGCAAGTTCAAGTATCTTTCGCTTGGACAGGGGCAAGAAGGGGTGAGTACATTTGCTACTATAATTTTATTATTGTAGTGTGTAGATTTTATTTTAGGTGGTTTCGTAACATGTCGAATGCTGACGTTTTGAATAACAATTAAATGTAAAGACATCAGTAGGCCCCTAGCACGAACATATACGTGCGCGTAAGTGTAACGTTAACGTAAGCCAGTTGTATGGCATTTGATCTGCCCCCCTATTACGATTGAGCTAGCAGCGCTGCTGACACGCGTCTGCCGCTCAACTGCTGTCAAAATTGTATGAACTTTGACAGCAGTTGAGCGGCAGACGCAATCATAATTTTTTACGTTAACGTTACTTACGCGCGCGTAAATATTCGTGCTAGGCCTACCGTTCGTCAAACATTCCTAAGTTATCCAACAGTACCTATTTATGCTCGCCTACACTAAAGTTTGACAACTCCTAAGTTCGCCCTTATCCCTCTACGACTACCCACTGCTACTGATTTAGGTAGGTTAGGAATGTATAACGTTAAGTACCTAACTCCGAACAAAATAGGCGCGTCGATAGATACGAACTGCAAACATTAAAGATTTAGATAGGTTGGGTAAGAATATCACTGACCACAAGCTGCTGTGGCAAAAAATGCCAGTCACAAAGCAACACAAAGATTTCATGAGGATTTTCCCACCATCACAATAACTTTGTACTTTCTACTTGTTTTTTTTTTAAGGCAATATCGCGTCGTATTTTTCTAATTTTTCCTTTACATATTAATTTGTACTTTTAAAGCAATGCATGCTATGGAAGTTTGAAATTCTATTTGTGCCTCAGACGGCACTAGCCCTCCTGGAAGGCGCTATCTCACACGGCCAGTGGCTGATCCTGCAGAACTGCCACCTACTGGTTTCGTTCTTACGCGAGCTGGAGAAACAGCTCGAGCTCATGGAGAAGCCACACCCCGAGTACCGGCTCTGGCTTACTACTGACCCCACTCCTACTTTCCCTATTGGGATATTGCAGCGAAGTCTCAAAGGTTAGCGATTCTATTAAGTGTTTTAATAGTAGTACTATGTATTATGTTGTAATGGGAAGAGCTGTGTGGTAGATGGCATGCAAAAAGGGAGTTATGATAGAACGGCTAACAGAATATAAATAGAATAGAAGAAGACGTGCGGGCACAAAACAAGTAATAGAAGTAGCGACCCAAAACGCACTTACTTAGCGCAGGCAGCGTAGCGGTGCTTTGTAGCACCGCGTAGCCTCCGCTACGCTATGCTATGTAGCATAGAGTACTACACTACGCAGCGTAGGCAGCGTAGCGACGCATAGTATCCCGCATAATCTACGTGACGCGACCCTACGTAGCGTAGAGAGTACTACACTACGCAGCGTAGGCAACGTAGCGACGCATAGTATCCCGCATAATCTACGTGACGCGACCCTACGTAGCGTAGAGAGTACTACACTACGCAGCGTAGGCAGCGTAGCGACGCATAGTATCCCGCATAATCTACGTGACGCGACCCTACGTAGCGTAGAGAGTACTACACTACGCAGCGTAGGCAGCGTAGCGACGCATAGTATCCCGCATAATCTACGTGACGCGACCCTACGTAGCGTAGAGAATACTATGCTACGCAACGTAGCTTACATCGTAGCATAGCTTAGCCACCACGACGCGACCCTACGAAGCAATATATCTACGCTACGCAGCGCCATAGTAGCATCGCGTACACGTAGCATTGAATCAAGCATCGCCAACATTGTCCCTTCCCCAGTGGTGACGGAACCACCCAATGGACTAAAGCTGAACCTCCGTAACACGTACTTCAAGATGCGTGCGCACGCGCTCGAGGAGTGTCCACATCCGCAGTTCCGGAAACTAGTCTACGTGCTGGCTTTCTTCCACGCGGTCGTGCAAGTGAGTATTTATTTACATTGAAATTGAAATACAACGTGATCTACACGGGCAGCATGAGGAGTAGAAATCGACATACCTCTATTCTCCCGTGAAAGCGTTTGACCAATAAAAATGCAACAAAGAGTTTATGACTTGATCCGCGTGATCATTTATTGGTCAAACGCTTTCTCGAGAGAAGGAGAGATGTCAATTTCTACAGCTCAAGCAGCATATATCAGCATCGCGAAACTGCAAAGCACACATGGACAGCTCATGGATCTGGCGATGGTTAAAAGGCAAAAAAAATGCATAAATAAACTTATATCAGTCCGCATCAGTTAAGCACGAACCTTCCAATTTACACTAAAGTATAACCTTAAATTAATTTGAAGAGTTATTTTTATAAGAATAACCACTTACAACAACCTGACACGAGACTCATCCGTTCACAGGAACGTCGCAAGTACGACAAGATCGGTTGGAACATCTCGTACGACTTCAGCGAGTCTGACTTCGTGGTGTGCATGCAGATATTGCAGTGTTACTTGGAGCGCTGCGCCGCTGCCCGCGGACCTATACCCTGGGCCACGCTCAAGTATCTCTTCGGAGAGGTATGATGGAACATTTTTCATGCGGTATAATATAAAATAGGGCCAGAAGAAACGGAATCGCATGAGACTTTGTGGAGGTAAAGTAGGTCAATTTTCACAAGCTTGTAGAATATAGGATTAAGTGAAATATTTTCAGCAAGGGTAACTCTAGCTAGAATCAAAAAAATTGTAGAATGGGGGTCAGATAGTGAAGCATTCTCTACTTCGTACGATGGAATTTGATGCCAACGTAGAATAGAACAGGTTGAAACATCACGTTTGTGGATGAGTGTGAGTTTGGACAATGGGAGAAATAAGAGAACATGATTTAATGCGAAATCAGGTGGCACATACGTAATATACCTCATTCAGCTTTTTGGAGTCTGCACTGTGCTAAAGCTTCTTGAACTTTTTTTTAAAACTAATGCTAGCTAAGATTTTCCCTGCTTTTATTAAATATGAAAAAGGTTATCTTATGTATTTAGGTGATGTACGGCGGTCGAGTTATCGACGACTTCGACCGGCGCGTAGTAGGCACCTACATGGACGAGTATCTCGGCGACTTCCTCTTCGACAAGTTCCAGCCCTTCCATTTCTACCACGACCACGTGTTCGACTACGTCATCCCACCGGAGGGGGAGCGAGAGGAGTATATCGGTAAGAGTAAAACAGAGCAAGAGCAGGATACGAGAGTATGTAACACCGTTTTGGTGATTTAGGTGTCCGCGTATGGCATCGTAGCTCCCAAAAACACAACGAATTTTTTTGAAAGGTGACTTGGTTAAAGGCGTTTTAGCTACTGTTGCTTTTTGCAATGTGTTTTTTTTTTATCGTAAATTTCGTCCATTGACCTGAATAAACTTAAGTATATAATAGTATTGTATCAGCTGGTTCCCATGTTACAAGCAATGCTTAAATTGGGGCTAGATGGCGCTGTGTCAAATGTCCACACATATTTATTTTATTTATTTATTTATATTTTCTCACAGAGTTCATCGACACCCTGCCACTTGCAAACACACCCGAGGTGTTCGGTTTGCACCCCAACGCTGAGATCGGGTACTTCAGTCAGGCTGTGCGCGAGATGTGGGGCCACCTCATCGAGCTGCAGCCGCAGACAAGTACCTACTTAGTTCCATATTACATCGCAATAATATCATCATCGTCATCATTAACAGCCTGAAGATGTCCACTGCTGAACATAGGCCTCCCCCAGGGAGCGCCACTTAGAGCGGCTGCTCGCCTGCTGCATCCATCGGCTCCCCGCGGCTTTCACCAGGTCGTCGGTCCACCTAGTGGGGGGCCGGCCTACGCTGCGTCTTCCAGATCGTGGTCGCCACTCGAGAACCTTTCTTCCCCATCGGTTGTCAGTTCTACGAGCGATGTGGCCTGCCTATTGCCATTTCAACTTGCTAATCTTAAGAGCTACATCGGTCACTTTAGTTCTCCTGCGGATCTCCTCATTTCGGATCTTATCTCGCAGGGAAACACCGAGCATTGCTCTCTCCATAGCAATAATATATTAACCCCAATAATTATATTAATGAAATGAGGAGATGCGCAGAACTAAAGTGACCGATGTAGCTCTTAGGATTAGCAATATGAAATGGCAATGGGCAGGCCACATCGCTCGTAGAACTGACAACCGATGGGGAAGAAAGGTTCTCGAGTGGCGACCACGAACTGGAAGACGCAGCGTAGGCCGGCCCCCCACTAGGTGGACCGACGACCTGGTGAAAGCCGCGGGGAGCCGATGGATGCAGGAGGCGAGCAGCCGCTCTAAGTGGCGCTCCCTGGGGGAGGCCTATGTTCAGCAGTGGACGTCTTCAGGCTATTAATGATGATGATGAATAATACTATTAATAGTTAATAGGGGATGGGAATGAGCGGCAGCATTCTGCTCGGTCTACGTGCGTGGTGATGATGGATGGCAATCCCTCCTCCCTATGAGGAGGCCTATATTCAGCCGTAGACGCAAACAAGCTAGTGATGACTCGTTAATTGTTTGCATTTGACTACGTGTTACCTGATTGTTTTAAGGAATATGTTTGGCACATCACATAATATGGTAGTAAAATTACGTATCCTAACTATTGACGAAATGTATAATGATGCTATGGGAAAGATTAAGTGGAGTTAATAATCTAATGCTATTTTGTCTAATTCTAATCTAATTACTTACCTACTGTTGTAAATAACATTTCGTTGTCTTATTTTCATGCTTTCATTAGTAACTGTAGCCGAATGTAAGTATCGCTTTGTGCCATGCCATAATGTTAACAAATCATGTGAATGGGACATTATTAACGATTTTCGTATTTTTAAATGCTGCAGTGAAAAAATATGATGGTAAGTTTAACCAGTAGACCTTATAGTGACACCGGTAAAGTTCCTACCTGTTCTTGGTTGGTTCTTAGAGAAAAATCTCGCGTTGGTTTCATGTAATTTTCATTCGTTGATTCACAGGGTCGATAAAAATTAGATATTCCAGTCTATCGAATGAAAACAAAAACTTACCAAGCATTCCATATATACAGGCGAAGGCGGCGGCGCGATGAGTCGCGAAGAGTTCATCGACCAGATAGCTATAGACGTACTCGCGAAGCTGCCGACGCTGTTCGAGATCTGGCGCGTCCGCAAGCAGTTCGAGATGAACATCACGCCGACACTCGTTGTGCTGCTGCAGGAACTGGAGAGGTCGGTAGGATACCACTTAGAAATTAGACGACTAGTGTCTAAACAGACAAAAAAGGTAAGGTTTTATGGCAACGCACTAGTGGTAAATCTCTATTAGGTATCTATCTCATTTCTTTACAGGTTCAACCGTCTTATAAGCCGCATGCGCAGTACGTTATCCCTACTCCGCAAGGCGCTTGCTGGCGAGATCGGCATGGACGCCGTGTTAGACAACGTTTCCTACAGCCTGTTTAACGGACAACTACCGTTTGTGTGGCGGGCGCTCGCTCCTGACACTTGCAAGGGACTAGGAGGGTGGATGGATCACTTTACAGCTAGGACCAAACAGTACTCGGATTGGGTAAGTGTTTAATGAAAACATTTGCGACTTGGAAACTGTCTCTACAAGATTCTTAAGTAGATCTATATAGATCTATTAGGTATGTGCATTCAAAATTGCTGACTGCAGTTCAGTCACGATAGCAAAATACCTGACATGAAATGCATGAACCCCCGGTAACCCCCAAGCACGAACCCCACAAAATGGTAGCTCCCAACTAACCAATAATATAGCGGAATCAGTTAACAGTTATTTTGTGTTTTATGTCTCACTACCAAAGAAATTGATAAAACAAAAGAAACATCCGAGTTATGTAATGATTCCACTGTTAAATTATATATAATGCACAAGAGTTTTAAATAAAGATGATCTCGTCTATTTCGTTTCCATGAAATTTAAGTTATCACCACAGAATCACTGATAAGTCTCATCCTGAGATCTGGGGTCTCATCTAACCTCCACTTCGTAATTTCCCAGGCCACAATAGAAGAGCCCATAGTGATCTGGTTGTCGGGACTCCACATTCCCGAGTCGTATTTGATCGCGCACATCCAGATCGCGTGCCGGCTCTACACGTGGCCGCTCGACCGATCCACGCAGTTCACGAAGGTCACCAAGTGGATATCGGCGGATGAGATTGAAGAGAGGCCGATTACTGTTAGTTTTTGTTACTAAATGATGATACTTCTGCTGGTTTTATGAGAGCAATACACCGGCGGAACTTCCCATAGTGCAATCAGCTAGCTAGCTAAATAATAAAGTTCAAGTACTCTTATTAATTTTGCGTATTGTTCATTTTGAGTGTCGTTTTTATTTTGCGTATTTTTTTATATATAATTTAAATATAGGCATGGCGTTTGACCACTACTGTCTCACCTGATGGTAAGTAATGATGCGGCCTACGGTGGTGCATCCTTGCCTAGAAGATACATGTTCACTCTTGACTTGAAACACCCAGGTACATTATACTCCGAAGCGAAAATAAAACCCTTGTCAGTGGCCGTCACTTTTTAGAATTGCGTCGTCCACCAATGGAGGACAGTGACGCGCATATTTATGAACCATTTTTCCTGATGAATTTTGTTACTTATATACAGTTTCGGCTCACAGATAGCTGGGGGATGATTTTATATCTATGCTTGACTAATTGTTAGCCTATGAAATCTTTAACAAAGTCAGAAAATAAAACACTAATGGTCTGCTTCTAGGGTTGCTATGTGCGAGGGTTGTACCTAGAAGGGTCGCGGTGGGACGTCGAGGAGGGATGCTTGCGTCGCTCGCACCCTAAAGTGCTGGTCACAGAGCTACCCATCATGTACATCATACCCATCGAGTTTCACAAACTTAAACTGCAGGTTTGTAACGTGTTTTAAATAATTAAAAGTGATCGAAAAATTATAATATGCCATGGTATTTAAGCAACATTTGTTTTTTCTTCTAGAATACTCTGCGCACTCCTGTATATACGACATCTATGCGACGCAACGCGATGGGCGTCGGTCTTGTGTTTGAATCGGACCTTTATACCGCTGAACACCCGAGCCATTGGATTCTACAGGGCGTCTGCCTTATTATGAACACTGACTAATATTATGACGTCATCATTTGGTATAAAAACATTGTGTTGTTGTTTCGTGTGAAAGCTGCAGACTCGCGTATGTGTCCATCTATTCTGGAGGTCTTTTCGCCAACGTCCATACCACGTTGAAAACACCGGTTCTCGTCCGAACACCGAAGTTAAGCAACGTCGGGCGCGGTCAGTACTTGGATGGGTGACCGCCTGGGAACACCGCGTGATGTTGGCTTTTTGCTGTGCTAGTTCGCAAATAAGTAATTTTTTTCATGTTGATTAATGCTGACTTTTAATTAGGTGGAACGATTATTGCTTGTTAGTTGTTAGTGTCGAATATTTATACTTTTGATAACCTCGTTAGGCTATCAGAAGTATTTTTTTTTATTATAATAGATTATAATTTTTAACCTCTTGTAGTGATTAACATGCGGCGTTATTTTGATAGTCCATTGATATTAAATTATTTGTTTATAACACAGAAATTTAATACTAAGTGACATTGTCTGCGTTGTGGAAAAGCACAGAACCAGCCACTATGGTCGGCATTTTCCAATCGTTGGTAGTCAACTGTATAACAGAGTGAAATAAACACCTTTGCATATTTCCGCTCACAAAATATGATACCAAACACAAGGTCACGGAGTGGCTCCTTGGTTTAAATTACTCCGAGAGTGAAGAGTTAATTAAATTTGGGTTTTAAAATGAATTGTTTAATTTACTCGCTACTAAAGAGCACTGTAGCAAAGTAGCTACCTGTTATTTTGTAAATGACCATATAAGCTACCTCCGTTCCTGAGTTCGTTCAATGACGGTCAGCCGCTTTAGACTCAAGGCATGACCAAATATTCTACACTCATACAAATAATGGTGTGGTACCAAAATATATTTTTGTTCGCATATTTGATCATTATATATTATTATTATTATTATTATTCATTTATTTCATACAAAGTTTTACATGGGATTACATACTAGGGCCGGTAAACCTCGCAAAGGTTTGTCTTGGCACTAGGGCACAAAGCAAGGCACTCACATAACATATTATTCACCACACACTCACTTACACTTACATACTCTCTTCTTTCACTTCACACATGCTCATTTGTGCATGCAATTCACACTTTCATAAACAAACATTACCTTTCATGAGCTGTTAAAATACTTACCTAGTTATTGGAACGTTCCCGTAAAATTATTATTGCCTACTGTTTCTTTATTCCTAAAATGCGCGACAATTCTTGTATTCAGTAAAGCATCTGATGCCCTAGATACAGGTTTTAATAACCTAAACAGGGCATTGTTAGTAGAAGCTATTTTGTATTATTATTTTGTAGCTACTATCTGTAATAACATTTTGTATTAAGCTTAATTTAACATGAATGTTGAATGTGTAACCAGACAGGCGCAACGAACACAAATTACGAGGGCAATTTTGGTGGTCGGGTGTTGGAAGTGGTCGCCGTACTCTGAAATACAAGGTTTTCTTAGTTCGGAGACGGTGATCGCCAGAAAATACTCCGGTGGCCAAACATTGCGTCTCTTAAGTCAATATGCGTCGGTTTGTGTGACATCACTAACGTCCACTTGTGTATAATATAATATATTTAGGTATGGTAAGCTTCTACATGCAAAATTGTAACTTGTACTTAATAAACATTGATTGATTGATTGATTGATTGATTGATTGATGTCTCTGTGGTTTATAACTACTGACTTTTTTTTTTAATTCTCTAAAGTATGAATTATTATAAAATATAAGGTACAGTAACATTAATTTGGTAAGTAGGTACATAATTAGAAATATTTAGTATATGATGGTTTCAAATTGCGCCTTTCAATACTTACTTACTTCAAAGACTGCATCCATAAAGATGTCATTAGGTATGTACACGTGACACTGGCAAAATTGTGGTCACCTCTCCACAAAGGCCATTAACCAAGAGTTGAAGTTGAAGTAGTCATTTGGTATTATATCAATTCTATGTAATTCTTTTTTAAGATTGACTGCATTTTTTAAATAATTAAATAAAGACTGATTAATATTTTCTCCTGTATTTTATTTCAAACAGTACCTAATATAAAATAAATAATAATAATAATCTTTCTTATACATAAAATTAAAGAAATAGGAAACAGAATGAATGTACTTATTATAATCTTTTTAATTAATGTTATATCTTTATATACCTGTCTGTACTACTCTTGATTATCTTGGTCTGGGATAGCTAACATTTGGCTTTCACTTGAGGTAAACATAAATTGTAAAAGGAAGAACCGAGGAAATCACTTACAGGCTGCCATTTGACCCATCCTTTCTTCTGCAGAAATTCTTTAGACTGTGTTTTTCCCACATAGTGGGGGTCCTGCAAATAATATTTCTTATTGTATTTACATATGTTTACTACATTATTACATTTATAGTGGGTGTAAAGAAAATTAAGCGCTATTTTTTTTAAGATTCTTCCTTAGCTGGGTTACACCATCATTATTCATTGTTACAATGTTACAAATGACGGTTATCTATAATTAACTGCAGACTTTGCTGTAGTTTATAGATAACTATAGATGGTGCAACCCACCCTAATAAAGGTAATAGTTTAAAATACTTGGGCATAAGATACCTACTAATGTGGAGCCAAAATATAAGAAAAAAAGGTACCTACTAAATAATTCTTCTCAGTCTTATTTCCAAGTATTTTTTGTTTGAAATTTGTAGTTGTTGACGTGTAGGTGTTATCTATATAATAATGAATGAAAATAGATGTTTTTTTATGATTACTTACCACAATCAGTAAGCTGGGCTCTGAACCACCTATGTCTATACCCATGATGCCCTTCGAAGAACAGTCCATGTCTCCGCCCATCATCACCGGGCTTCCAAATTTGTGGAAGTGGTTCACAAGGTCTTCAATAATAGTTCCCAGCTCACCCATTTTCACGTGGACAATTTTAGATGGGATATCATACAACTGGTCTAATACTAGACAAACCTGAAATGAGTTTAATATAGCTTTTCAAATTATCTCGTTTAGGAGAGCAATAGTTTGGCAAGATTATCATTTACCAGCTAGTTATGTATAAAAGTAAGCTATGGTTTCATGATATAGGGCGTATATAATAATTATGTACTACTTATGACATTAATCCACGTTTTAGGTAAAGAATGGACTGTGGCCGGAAAACTAAAAAATAATAGGTAGTTAGTCAGTAAAGATATGTCTAAATCTTACTCATAAATACCTTTCTAATGTATATTTAATGTATGTGTAGAGTTTATCGCATTTGTCGTACCTCGACACTGCCAATCCATTCTTTTGATCCTGAGAATGTTTTTGGCTTGTCATCCATTTGAACTAAAATATTTTGGATATCTTTTATGGTTGGAATATCAGGAGCTGTAATTTTGATATGTTTCATCCAGGAGCAAATTGTTTGTAGAGTTCTGTAGCCGCAGCCCCAACCCTAAATAATTCAAACGAGGAAAATAAAAGTAAGTTTACAAAACATAACCTAAATTGGCATTATATTTTTACTAAGTATGATAGGATGTTCATGGTTTTTACCCGGTCATCAAATCCATCGCAAAGGTAATGATAATATTTATATATTCCGCCGACAAGGTGTATTTTTTCAGGATTATTTTGAGATTTGAGAGAAATCAAACCTTCGTGAACATTTGATAACAAAAACAAATCTGACATTTTGTTTTTTTATCCTTTTTTTTTTCTTTTTTTTGGCTCTGCACATAGTGTATTTAGCCAGTGTCAAGTATTGTAATATTTCATCATGTTAATAGAATATTTCACGGTCTTTGACGAAAACGGTCTTTGTCTTTGACAATGGTGGTTGTGAATTTTGAATTTATTTTTCAAAACTAGTGTATCTTGATCTTTAATGTGTAATAAGGGTGGATTATTATCCGTTAAGTGTTCGTGAACGTGCACGAGTGTTTCAAGATCATAAAACCATGCATTTTCGGTTTTGCTTCAACGGCCTTTTTTAGAGCCTTCAGTAAAATATTCTCCATTTTACTGTTGGCGTTTTGACTGACAAAATATGACTTTGACTTGACATAACCGTACAAATTTTACTCACTTGACATTGGCAGAATTATTGCAAAAAAGCGATAGAAAGCCATTAATGAAGAAGAAGAAGAATATTTCACGTAAAGTAAAGTCTTAGTCATAGTCATAGTCCAGTCTAAGTCAGGTAGTCATATTCCAGTCTAAGTCGTGCTCCAGTAAAGTGGAGGCAACTTTACTAGAATCTTCTATGGAATTTTGGAAGCAACACGGAAAATCACGTTTCACTACATTATATCACTTGCCCACACTCATGCTCGTAATTCAGCACTTAATGCGTAAAACGCCATCAATTTTAAACATTAACACTGGAAAAAGCACAATTTTTGAGAAATAGTACAATGCAACGACGTGAACTTTTCCGAATTCCCGCCAAAACTCCTTTTTTATCCAGAGTTTTAGTATTGCCATTACGTAAGTAAATAAGTTAAAACCATAGTGACAAAAACTTTCCCAGCCATTCAATCTGATACCAAGGAGATTAAACTAATTTGCCCAAAGTAGTTTGATGATTATATCAATCATCAATCAATAATAATAATGTGTGTGAACAGGCGGAATAACGCGTACCCACTCGGATAACGCTACCGCGGGCGGTAGAGGATACCGCCCCGGTCTGTGTACTCCTTTAACCTCATTTTAAATCAGTCCAATTGGAATCCAGACCCACCCCTTGAGGTAGGTACTTAATTACTTATAGCTTATCCATAAGCGCGCGTTTAGCGTGATTTAGGCACTGTTAACTGTCAACTTTCTCTTCGCATCTTGTACAAAATTATATAGGTACTTTTCCGTTTTTCCTTTATTTTCTTTTACTTTCCCGGCATCTAGCGCCTCTTCGGAACTCGTTGTATGGGTAACTTCAAAACTGTGACTGAATGGGCTTGTGACCGAATGGTAGACCTACTACCGAAGGCTTAATAACACTTATAATTACTATGGTCCCGTTCCTTTGTATAGGTACCTACGGAATCCTAAAAAACATAGGTAGTACAACACTTATTATTCACTTTATCTTTCAAAGTATCCATATCACAGCCTAAGTATCATAGAGGAGCGAGAGAGCCAGGCGAATCACCGTAGAGCATTTACATTACTTATAATTACAATATGTAAAAATATCAACTATGTACACTATCTTGATTGAGATAGCGCTACTATCAAGTGAATGCATTTTCTTGAGTTAGAATACCTACATAGGTAAGCCTTGAGTGATCAAGTCTTATGTAATTTAATATAGAACTAATGTAATTGGACTTTTTCAGCTGACTGTACTTTTAAACGAGTGAGTAAAAAAGTGTGACCGATTCGGATATGAAGGAATAAAATAAATTTATTTATTTTGAATGTGTGACCGATCTGGACTCGTTGTATGGGTTTGCAAAACTGTGACAGAAAGCGACTGTGACCGATCAGTACTAACTCCTATAGGTACCTACACATATGGGTGGGTTAGCTAATTGTACCTTTAGATTGGTAGATAAGTAAATAATTTTCTAAATCGCACAAAACATGCATATTTTGGGTATTATTGGTTTTGTCGGCGGACTTCAAATTATAGGAATCACTTCTAAGAGGAAAACTAAAAAATAAATTCTACACACGCATATAAGTAAGTACGTACTTACCTAGTTCATATTTACAGATCGTTCAAATAAGTAAATGGTAAATACTCGGAATAATTTGCTTAGGTCGTGGCGGGTTATCTCTGTAGTTCTATAAAAGAGTTTATGCCATTACAATACCTAGCAATCGTTTACCGTGGTTTAAGCTTAGCGGTCATTGTAATCTGTGAATTTTAACAATGAAAAACGTGGTAAGTTTATTTCGTGATTTTTATATACTTTGTTGTGTTTTTGTTTATTTAGGTAAGTATCTGTCTTCGTTATTTTGTGGAACCACATTTCACAGCACTCAACCAAAACGGGCAACAAACTAGAGAAAGAGATATGATAATAAAATTAATTAGGTACCTACTACCTACCTAAAATATTGCATAGGGAAATAGGTACCTACTGTACACTGGTCCATCGAACTCATTTTATTATTATTTCGATGGTTATTTGTTTTATTAGTCTGACCCACCCACCCCACTCTCTAGCAATGATACCTTTCCACACATCCTTTCCACCTCGAAATGTATTGACATAATATGCTGTGGAAAATATCGTGATTTCATGTAGGTAATCATAGGCGATTTCATCTTAGTATAATTATAATGTAACCCGTACTTTCTTACTAAAATTAAATTATGTAGGCAAGTTTAAAAAGTTTAACGCTCAACGCTCAACGATCACATACACAGATTCTGGAACCTAAGTAACTAGGATTCCCTGTATCTAGGGACCCAGGAACTACGAGGACCATGGTCCCACAACACCCAGCCACAGAACAAGTATTTGCGCTTTTTTTTGTATTGTGGAAGTTGTGTTATGATTAAAAACATATATTATAATAATTTCGTTGTATTTGAAGTAGGTAGGTATACTATGTATTGTAGGTACATACGTATACCTACCTACTTATTTAACCAAACATTACACAATATTTTGCTCATACGACGCGAGTGTTCAAATATTTACTCGGTCATCCCACGGAAATGTTTCCTGCAATTTCTGCAGGTAGGTAAACAAACTCAATGGCCGCTGTGAATTTCGCCGCAAGCCCCGCACGCTGCGCACACTGCTTAGCTAACTCTTCTACGCACATCTAATTTGTTGTAGAGTATTATATGGTATTATTATTATATCTTTATAGTAGTAGTGTGTATTGGTAGTGGTGCTTTATTAACCTAACATACCGCCAGACGAGTCATCTGGGCAACCTTGACACTAGTCATTGATGTATGTTTTGACGCCTGTTTGCGTCGTCAATAATGGATTTATAACCACCGGCCAACAACTAACGCGTTTTATTTCGTTTTATTTTTAACGAATCGCATAACTATGTGTAGTGTGTATGTGGCCTCGCAGCTCGAACCCAAGCTCAAACCAATCCCTAACCGGTAAACCGATTCTGACTAGGGCTTTCATCCCGGGAGTCTCGGTCTCGAAAATTTCGAGAGTCTCGATGATTTTTTCGTATTTTCGAGACTCGAGACTGCTACCTCCAGTCTCGGGAATAACGAGACTTCTGAGACTTGAGTCAAATCTTTCAAAAATGTACTAATGCGCCAGTATTTTTTATTATGATTAATAATATAAATATTACAACTAGCCTTTTCGAAGAATAGCAACGAGAGTGACAATATTGGTTTCTAACATGGTTTTAGTCTGAGCTTTCATACTTATTCAATATTCAAATAAGGATAAGGTAGGAAACTTTACTTTCCTATTAAAAGACCTATTTAAGGGCTTATCGTAGGTCAGCGCGAATCCAAGCCAAAGCCACAGAATAGATAACAATATACAGTACTAGGCCAAAGTGGGGATGAGTTGGGTCCTGGGGGGGGGCTGAGCAGCAGGGGCGGTCTAAGTCATGATTCCAACGAGTGATAATGTTGGCATTATATTATTACAGTGAATATAATGGGTATTTTTAAAAACCACTATATTCTATTATATTTAGTTCAACTACTACACGGTTTCATGACCTTATTTAAAGCATTCATTGAATAACCGCGCTCTATTTGTACGGTTTATTTGTATTTTTTTTTCTATCGAGAAAACATTATTAATTCGTGTGTTCACTACACAGTATACATAGACTTAGTATTAGTACTGAACTTTGCCATATATCAAATTCAAAGTGATTGTTGCAATATTACTGATGGGATACGGATACGTGATTACGCTAAGCCTTTTTAAGTGTTTTGACGTCCTTTATGGCGGGACCGGAAGACGCAGTATAGGCAGGCCTCCTACTAGGTGGACCGACGATCTGGTGAAAACCGCGGGAAGCCGATGGATGCAGGAGGCGAGCAACCGCCCGAGGTGGAGCTCTCTGGGGGTCTATGTTCAGCATTGGACGTCTGAGGTTGTTGATTATGATGATGATCATTAACAGGCTCTTAATGATTCCCCACTAAAGATGGTTCTTGGTACATTAAAATCTTCTGTGCCAAGCCATCTGCCAAGCTCAGTGATTTTGGCAAATCCACACATGATAAGCGTCCAAAGTGGCATTTTATGGGGGGGACCTATGTTCAGCAGTGAACGTCTTCTGGCTGTTGAAGTGAATACAAATTTCTTTGCAAAAGTAATTTATAATGGCTACTATGTGTTTGAAAAGCAGATGTATTTAAAAGTTTGACCAAAAATTATAAAAATCACGCGAATAGTTGTTATTATTACTTGTATTTGAGTTTTTCGCAGTATGATTAGCTTGTATTTACTGCCTAAACACCTAATTTAACGTATTAAACCTACTTTTGATGTAGTCTCAAAAGTCTCGTTTTTCTCGGGAATTTCGAGACCGTGCCTAGTCTCGAAATTTTTTCTCGGCACTCGAAAATATGCCGAGACTGAAAGGCTTAATTCTGACCACATCTAGTTTTAGTGATTTTGAATTTTCGTTCTTTGAAGTATTTAATAAACAAATGACGTGTGACGTGCTATAATATTGTTCACTTTATTTATGTTAACTGTTATAGCATATATCAGATATCGATTTGTTGAGTTGCTGTCGCACTTGGTGGTGACTTAATCGAGAGTGTTCTATAGCTATGGGTCAAGAAGATCTGTTATAACCAACGCTGCCAGAAGTGCTGCCCAGTTCTCGACGCAGTCATAGGCAGCATGCCTATAGGTAAGCTTTTCTCGTGGATGTTGACGAGATGGTTCTGGGAGAGGTCTAGGTGCTGCAGTTCCACGTAGAACAGCGTAGAGCTGTCGATGGTCTTGATCTAGTTGTTACCGATGATGGGAAGCACGTCGAGGCACTGCTCTCGGTGCAGATCAGTGCAGTTGCAGCCACTCGGGCAGTTCACCAGCGCTGCCGAACCACTGCGTGGCTCGACGCGATCGAGGGCAAAAACACCTGACAAACACAATATAAACAAAACATGCATTAGTTTACGCAAAATTATATAAATATAATTATGTTTAATTGTTTATCTACAAATTAACGTACCTAATACTTAAGGCCCGTCAGATAGTCTTGTTATATTTGCTTACCGGTATAGGATACTAGCGTAGCACAATCAGACACCGACCCTGCTGCCGGTGAGGTCGAATTAGGGTACTCCCCGTATTAGCTAGAACAGTCGCGACTTGGCATAGGGTCCAGTCGTCCAGTGGACGTAATCTTCGGGAATGGCCCTAGCCGAGGCTCGCACCCCCGGGTGCCCTTGAGCTAGTTGCCCCCCAGCCCAGCTCCCACTTTCGACGGCTGGGGGACTGCCCTCCCGCCCAGTGACTAGTTTGCCTAATGTTCAATCAAGTAGTCTAGCTTGCCCCGAATGTCCGAGCTTTCAGCAGTTTTCACTGAATAGAATCAATTAATTAATAGAAGTGAACTACTTAGTTACACTATGTTCACGCGGTCGCCCTTTAAATAATATTAGGTAGGTAGGTACGTTAATTTTGTAGTTAACATCGCGTAAACTATTTCAGGTGTTGTTGCTTTCGATCGAGTTGCTTGTGTGGCACAGTGGTGCGGCAGCCCTAGTGAACTGCCCGAGCGGCTGCATCTGCACTGACGATACGCTGGTGGCCGTGGTCTGCGAAGACAGCCGTCTTGACGTAATCCCCATCTCTCTCAACCCTTCCATCGTGCGGCTCATCATCAGAAACAACAAGATCAAGACCATCGACAGCTCTATGATGTTCTACTCGGAACTGCAGTACCTAGACCTCTCCCAGAACCATCTCGTCAACATCCCCGGCAAAAGCTTCGCGTACCAACATAAACTCCAAGAGCTGCACCTCAATCATAACAAAATCTCATTAGTTACTAATACAACATTCCAAGGATTAAACTCATTGACTGTTTTGAGTATGAAGCACAACTTTTTAGAGGAACTGAAGAACGGCGTGTTTGCAACTCTTCCCAAATTAATAGAACTAAACTTGGGACAGAACAGGATTGCAAGCATAGAGCCCGGTGCGTTCGCTGGATTGTCTGAGCTCAAAATATTGTACCTGGATGACAATCAATTAAGTTCGGTGCCAACCCCGTCGTTTAGACTGCTGGGAAGCCTCACAGCATTACGCGTGGGCTTAAATGCTATTCCGTTTTTACCCGACGATGCCTTTGCAGGCCTCAACAGACTGATTGTGCTAGATTTGAATGGCGCTGACCTCTTCAATATTAGTAATCATGCATTCAGAGGTATTCCACGATTGACAAGGCTGGACCTAAACGGCAATAGACTGAGCGCAGTGCCCACGCAACAGATATCGCACTTGACGAAATTAGAGGAATTCTGTATGTCGACTAAATGAATTCCTTTCCAAGGCCATTCTTTTGAGGGATTCAAAAATCTATACCCACTGAACATTACAGAGGCTACCACGTTTGATAGAATAGAAAAATTACCCAGACAAACAATAATTTAAATAAAAAGTTACTTCTTTAGGGTCTAGGGACACAAGTACTTAGAGACTTTAGTTTTGGGTTATCATATTAACGTTATTCCAATAACTTTGCAAGAACAACCGAGTTACACGAATATAGCCCTTAAATCACCAATTTTGAAGCTTATTCCTTGGATACAATCAGAATGGCGTCTTTTTAATCGCCATTTCATTTTTCAATCAGCTGTTTCCGAGAGTAATAAGTAGCGTTATAAGTACTTGGAATAACATTAATTTTAATTTGGTAAAATCGGGCCTTTATAAATTAATAATTTTTATTTTTGGTATATTCACTTGTTTTATTTTGGCCAGTGCCTAACTCCTGGTGCATATTAGGACCCTTTATTACGCCAGGTATATAGTGATATAATTAAATAAGTACCTAAGTAGGTAGGTTTTATTGGGTTAGGTTATTCCTGTCGGTCGTCTCGTAAATTTTTGAACGCGTAAAGCAAATATGTAGGTATTTATCTAGCTGGATTATGGCTATAAATACCTAAGTATACTTAGTACCTAATTGATAGCGCGTCTACACTTCGAATTGCCTAACGAATGAATATAGAAGTATTATTATATCTACCATAAATCATAGGCAAGCTAACCTAACCTACCCTTTCCACCATTATCGTAAAATACTGAGGTTTTTGGGGTTTTTATTTTATTAAAAAAAAAAAAACGCTGGGCGGGCCGACTCCCGTTCGGATAGTTCGATTTATATAAAAACCTTTGAATGCAGTTCAAACCATTTTTTAATTGAAATGAAGACTTCTAAAAATAATAAGGCCCGTATTAACAGTTGTGAATCTCTGTTCAAGAATCAAGTTGAAATTTCGTTCCCAAAATGATATGATCTATACCTATTTATGATTATTATAGCAGTATCGTTATTGATTTGGGAGGCGTTATCTGTACAGCATTTGTGTTGATGTAACTTGACCATGCTGGTTGGGATGATTCTCAAGAATATCTCAATAGATGGTGCTACCAACCCCATAAGTTGGTTGTATAAGGTGAAGGAAAAATTCGGACATGAGACCACTTGTCACGGTAGCTTAAGTAAAGCATATCCCGGCTTGAGGGGTACTTTCCCTCCATAATATTATGTGACAGCCGTGGGCCCACAGCACACTTTTATACTCTACACTACTACTACACTACTATACCTACTACTTAGGTAGGTACACTTAGGTACAAAAGTTTTCAATACCCGTTGTCACAAAATAATGATTTTGTTCCAAAATCTGTAAAAATCACTATGTTTACGAATGTTATATCTACACGCAGTCCACCGATAAGGTTCCATGAAACTGACATTAATACCTACTATTTATATTCATGTAAATAACACTATCAATGAAGTTTCACCCATACTAGAAATACATAAAACTTCCTTGAGCACTATACAGATATTTATACACATGCACAAAGATGTCAATAAATCAAAAACGAGATTCATCATCCGGATGGAATCCGAATTGGTAATCCAACCGATTTCGGAAGCGTTCCTTAAACGCATCTAGCTATAAGGACGCACCTATATTATACTTCGCCGCATGGTTACCTACATAGGCACTTATCTATTTATTATCTTATCAATTAAGTACCTATCTGCGATAAAAACAGTTCATCAATTTTATAAACGCAGAATAGTTGCATCGAAATTTCACAGACTAAGATTGCGAATAAAGTGTTAGTAAAGAGAGTGAAAAGAGATGAATAGTTTCTTTGTTTTTCAGGTCGTTTTCGCTGCTCTGTGCGCCATGGCCTTCGCACAGGGGGATCACTCAGGTAATTAAAATTGACTAAGTAATCATTATAAATAGGTACTAAAACTATTTGCAATGTGGAATCATACCATTAAATAGCAATAAAATTAATACGGGCTTGCATTATACATTCGTCACTCTATAACTATTCTTGTTTTATTTCTACTTTTAAGAAATAGGTAGGTATATAAGTACCTACCTATTTCCTACCTATTATTTCTTACCTAGGTATAAGTATTATTACTTTCTACTAAATTACAGCTTTATTTTTTCAGTGCATGTCGTGGATCAGCCTGGGCAAAGTAAGTAATCTTAATCATCCATTTCTCTAAGATTGGACATTGACAATTAGGTACCATTTCACCAACAATAACCTAGTGTAGGCACTATTATAAAATCTGTGGCAGTATAAGCTTAATGCTTAGATCCCGTCACAGACCATCCCAGACAGAAATCATACGAATAATAAATAATTATGTAAGTAGAGCACTCATTTCATTATTTTAAAATATGTAGGATCTAACTCAGAGCAAGAAAAAAAATATGTTTCGCATCTACTTATGCGATAAAAAATGCAAATCGTATAAGTACTACTTAAGTAATCTTTTGTTTGTAAATAATGAAATGAATGATCTATTTGATTTCTGTCATGATCAAAATTATAATTATTAAAAATTATAAAATGTCCAAACAATTGATTGTACAATCGTGTTCCAAATGTGTGAGAAACCTTTCAAAATTAAATGTCCAAAACATCATGGTCGCAATACTCACCCACCCTATTTTATATACATAGGTACTTATGTCAGTAGGTCCATAGGTAGTTAGGTTAGTATATTAACGCCTTGTAGGTAATGCTATGGCATCATACTTACAATATCTTCTTTATTTTCAGGTTCCCACATTGTAAACCGTAAGTAAATCCACAAAGCTATTTTAAATGTATTAAGTTATATGGGGAAAATACCGGGCGATATAATAGGCTTGTGCCCTGCTATTAAAAATTAACAAGTTAATACTATTTTAATAAAGTAGGTTAATGCAATAATTGAAAGAGTTAGTAAAATCGGTAAATAAATCACGGAGTAATAAACTTTTAAAGTTTCTGTTTCTGGGGGGGCATCGCCTGTCCCTTCCTCGCAGAACAGAGCATCCCCACAGCTACTATGTAACTTTGGGATATGACGTCACATGCCAAAGAGATTGTATGTAAATCTACCACAGCTTAGTAATTAGGTACTATGAAGGTGGAAGAAGTGACATCACTGCGCGTTTGAACTGTCTCTTTCTATTCCTGTATTTTAAAATGCATGCAATTTTGTCATTTTTTGAGGTATTAAAATTTTGGTTTCACGACTGTTCATTTTTTGAGAAATAAAAAATAACAGGACACAAGCCTATTGTAGAAACATAGACGAGTAATTAATGATGTTACTCTTCGTATCTTATTCTTATTCTACTTGAGGGTAATAAGTCCTGCACTGACGTTCCGCTTAGGATTTATTGTGCATATATTTCCCCCTGCCAGCATCTAAGTACCTACCTACCCGAGCCATCCCAGCTCCTTGAAACAACAGAGTGTGGCTCTAGGCTGTTCACAGCTGGTCCAGTGGCACTGATGTTGGGTGTTGAAGTGATGATGTTGAGGCATTCGAAATATCTTGTTTAGAATGTTGTGTATCTACTCGTGTTAGCACTTCTGATGTGTATAAGGCTTCTTATGTAGCTGTGCTGAATTTGAGCATGTGTTCCCCATTCTCGTTATCTTTAAGGCACCCTCTACTTAGAGGGCTATAAATCCGTGGCCTTGATCTTATACAGATGGTAGTACAATTTGCAGTGGCCAATGATGAAGCCTATAAGCTGAAGATCCGGCCGTATTAGTGATTTTTCTGTTAATGGTCGGGAAAACAGCTGCTGTTACTCATCTGATAAAGGGGAAATGAAAAATATGGCAATATTTTAGTTCAGTTCAGCTTTAACCCCCGTTTCTAAACATAAACTCTTGGCAATTTTGAAATAGGTCGTGATGTAGCTGTACGCTGATTGGTTGACGATAGCCGATGGTCAAAAGGCAACCAATGAGAGTTCAGTTAGTTCAAAGTTAACAAGTGTTTACTTAAACAGACGTACCAGAAACCGGGGGTTAGTAATCGACACCATAGACGAATGGAATCTGCTGAGTTTATTAAAATTACTGTTTAGTATATAATAATAACTGTATACTATTTTTTCTTTTTAGCTGACCCAGGATTCTACCAACCTCAGGGAAATGGAAATGGTAAGTGTTCAATGATCAAAATTTTTATTTTTTTTTCTGAGATTGAGTGACGTGACGAGCTAGTCGTTCACCTGATGTTAAGCAACACGGCCGCCCATAACAGTTGCAGTGTCACTCGGAACTTTAAAGTTTTGTCAAATACCTATGTATTGATTTTAAAACGTAACCCTACTTTTCCTTAAAAATAACTACGTACCTAACTACTAGGTATCATATTTTATGAATTGTGTATAAACTAAACAAATTCATTATAAACGCTCGATTAAGTAACTCTTAAAATTGTTGTCTCCCTTTCACATGCAACATTTCCAGCCCGATAATTAAACACTATTATTGCTTAGAACTTCATCATCAACAGACTGAAAACGTCCACTGCTGAACATAGGCCTCCCCCACGGAGCGGCACTTTGAGCGGCTGCTTGCCTATGCATCCATCGGCTTTGGTCCACCTAGTGGGTGCCTGCCTACGCTGCATCTTCCGGTTCATGGTCGCCACTCGAGAACCTTTCCTCCATATTTTGTGCGATGTGCCTGCCCGTGCCTATTACCATTCCAACTTGCACTTCAACTTGCTTTTCAACTAGATTTTCAACTATATATTTCTAGTAGGAACATATAAAAGGTGCCGCAGTTACCTTTTTCTTCAAAAACGGCATGTTCATGAGAATAAAGAAAATCGTGGACATATAAATATGTCGGCCACCAACCCGCACTTGGCTAGTGTAAATTATACCCTAGGTACGCTTTCTCCCTGTGAGAGAAAGGTCATGTCCCAGCTGTGGGAACCTATTAAGTTGGTGACGGGTTATTTTATAACTTGTAATGTAGTGAAGCTTCTATAACGGGTTTATTTAGATTCAGAATCCATCGGAAACGTTCTTCGGAGTCTACAGCACTTTTCTCGTTATCTACAAAGAAAATGAAGCAGTCAGAGAGTTGTAGATTCCGTGGGCTACTGATTATTTTATTTTCTTACACTTAATTTTCTTGTTTCAGGAGCTTCAGGTCTCCTTCGTAAGTATTTCGACTATAATTTATTATTTAAGTCTTTACCCCTCCAACATGCTTCGTGTGACAGAGACGACGACGATATAGCTCTATGTACCGTTACCTTCCCTAACCAAATACAAAAAAAAAACGAAAAAATAAATAAAAAATCATACAAAAACATACTACTATTACTACGAACTTAAAACTACTGATTATTAAATTACCTTAAACATTTATTATAGGCCAGCATGCATGTGCTGTATTCACACAACTGCAAATACAGCTGAATGTTTTTTTTTAAATTTATTTGGACAGATATAATAGATTGGTAAATTGGGTAGTATTCAACCAACTCCAATAAAGAGGAGGTTCTCAATTCCCTTTTTAATATGTGTTATCTACCTATGATTATTATCTCTGTCAATATGAACGGATTTGGTATTTTATTATTTGAAAGGACATACCTACTATCAGGTCTCTTGGAAATTTTATGAACGTTGGTTTAGTTTGTGTTTATTTCATAATAACTGAAAAAGTATTTAGGTGATGATATCATAATTATATCATACCTAGTCCATATTTCTAGTACTTATCAAAATTAATTAATTGACTATGCTCATTCGTACTTAATTATTGTATAAAAATGTTGCTCAGCTTGCTTTATAATTGTATCCTTTAATGGTGCTTGTTATATAAATAGTTGTTTATTTATTTATCGCAGACAAAGTAGTAGTACATACCCCAAATGCAGTACAGTATTAGTAGGTTACTTGATTTCTACATTGTTTTCAGCCAACCCGGACTCAGCTTTTTACAGACCGTCAGTTGGTAACCGTAAGTTTTTTTTGTTATAAGTATAATACTTACCTTCTTTCTTTAAAAACATCGTTTTAAAAACAATGATTCCGTAGTTATTTGATAACTGAAAGCCCTAGGCATAGGCCAGCCCCCCATTAGGTGGGCCGACGATCTGGTGAATACCACGACGAGCCGATGGATGCAGGAAGCGAGCAGACGCTCAAGGTGGCGCTCTCTGGGGGAGGAAGTTCAGCAGTGGATGTCTTCAGGCCTTTGATGATGATTATAATAATTAAAATTACTTATAAGTAATGTAACTTTGGATGGGGCTGGTTGGGAATACGTACCTACCTAGTTCCACTAATTTGCATTTTTTCTATATTATTTCTATATATACTTTTTTGTTTGTAAATACATACATAGAATACATTATAACACCCAGACGCAGAACAAACATCTATGTCCATCACACAAATGTTTGTCCTGGGTAGGAATCGAACCCACAGCCCTCAATTCAGAAGCGCGCGATTGTAAACATTTTTCACTTGGCTGTAATGTGAAAACGTAAAGTATTCTAAGTGTTGTCCTCAAAAACTAACAATAACCAAAAGGGACAGACAGCTAGACAGCTAAAACATTAAAAATAAGTTTTCGACATTCATATAGAAGTACCTAAGTATAATGACATCAAAATTTTCAAAAGATAATCATTACTTATACATATGTAATTACTAAGAATATTTATTATTATGTGGTAATTTGCATTTGATAGTTTAATAATATGATTATGTTTCCCAACAGCTCCTGGTCAAGGCACAGCTCAGCCTAGTGAGTACCTACCTAATTTTTTTTTCACCTTTTAACATATTTAGTTATATCATGGGGTCAAAGGAAAAATAGCCCGAATTTAAAACAAATGTAGTAATCGTGTCTAGAGAGTTACTAGTTATCGTCCAGTGTATTCATTTGGCCCAATACTTCGCCAACACGCAATAAATGTCCCTTGATAATCTTGCGTTATGCAGATTTTTTTTATAAAATAGCCCGATTTTGTTATAGTATTGTATTATAGTAGTAAGTAGTATCTAAGTAGGTATGTAAGATGACTGTCTGTGATTTTTTTATTAATTAAATCCTATTCGTATTTCAGACGTCAACCCTACTTTCGCAGACAACTCTGGAAGCCCGCCATACCCGTACAAGAACCGTAAGTTTGTTTAACCCACGCTAAGGTTGTGAAAAAGTTACCTCCTTTGGCAGTAAAAAAAGATGATACTAAGAGGGACCCAAATTCTTTATCTCGCTCGCGTATTGGCACATTTTTGAAGATAGTAAATAACTGAATACTTTAATCTGGCTAAACTATGTTCAATGAAAACGACTGAACACGCGAACAGCCTGTATAGCAATCAAACCGAAAACGTTTATTATTATTAGTTCATACGAAAATTGCAATGCTTATTGCTATAGGCGCACCTTCCGAATGATCCAGCAGGAAAATTAAATGGGCCATTGCCCATTACATCGCTTTACGAAAATGTTGTAATGGGCAATCAACGAAACATCGGTACCAACTTTAAATAAAGTGATTGAAGTGATTGTTAGTGAGTGATAAAGTGACCTACTTTGTCTTCCTAATTAAGCAGTTGTCAAAATGTGCATAAAAGTATATTATTACATTGTGAAGACTTTTGTTAAACATTTAAAATTAGATTGCTTCAGGCAGACTTTAGTCAATAAGTCTTTAAGCGTACTCGTAAAGTTAAGCTCACAATAATATTATGCCCAAAACAATTTAGTAATGTAAACGATGAGATGCTGCTTGGAAAGAGAATGCAAAGTCTGGAGCACAGGAGAAAAGTAGCTTGTCTGTCCGTCTTTTACCGTCTGCATTTTGGGGAGTGTTCTCAGGAGCTCCATGATCTCATCCCGTCCTCTCCTTTCTGTCATAGAACAACTAGACGCGGTGAGGCCTTCCATCCTTATGTCGTTGACGTTCCCCATGTTCGTACTAATCGTTTTGGAAATTCTTTTATAATCCGCACTTCTAAGGAATGGGACTTGCTTCCTATAACGGTGTTTCCTTCCACATATAATCTGGGCGTGTTCAAGAGCAGAGTGAATAGGTATCTTCTGGGTAAGCGTGTCCCACCTTAGGCTTCATCTACACTTACCATCAGGTGAGATGTTGCCAAACGTAAACCCATTAACAATAAAAAAAAAAACGGGCAATATGCTTCTATTCCTCAAACTAACTACTAGAATAATAAAAACTACACTATGTAGGTACTAATAACTAAAAGTAAACTAAAGGCTTAACACGGCATAAAATAGTGATCTCGGTAGCCGTTACTATATTTGAGCCGTTTGGTGTTGAGACCCTGGGCACAAAATAAGCAGTTATGAAAAGTGAAGAACACACGTGATTAACTGAACTTTTAATTTTGTGCCCTGGGTCCATTTGGGCCGGGAGCTCATCGTACTTTCCAAATTTTATCAGATGCCAACTCAACGCGACGCGTGACCAAAATCCTGGCACTTGTATACAAGGTGACCTTGAATTAGTATGTTATCCCGAAAGGGGGTAAATCTACGCCTCAAGGTAGACAATGTTTCTTCTACGACTTTATTAAATTAATAGTTTTCACTGATGAAATGCCATGTAAAGTTTACATTCGAAAATAGCCTTAGCACAGCTGGGTGGTTGAACTCCATCCTTGACCCAGTGCACATAAATGGGTTTAACGGCCTGTGTTTAGAAATCAATTTATAGTATCTTGTTAACTCTCGTAGCGATGCACCTGCAATTTTGCGAGTGGATTTACTTTTTACCATGGAAGTTTGGAAACACCCAGTTTCAAGTAAGACTCTCACAACCTGTAGGGTATCATGGTCCCAGTCCTATCGGGATAACATACTAATTCAAGGTCACCTTGTATTTGGCTCAGCGAATCTAGGTATAAAATCATATAAAATAATCTTCCTTTACTTTTTCAGATAACAACCCGTTAGCACGCGGAGGCAAATAAGAAGTCAACAATGAAATAAACAACATGTTTGATAATAATTAAATTTTGTCTTTATAAATAAATATCGGCAGGCATCTTGGTACTTATTAGCATTTAGGCTACGAATATTTAGTATGTTTACTTGTCTTTATAAATCTTGTAAAACAACGTTATCTTATTTTCCTGGATGATACAAACATGAATAATTGACTAAGTGTACGTTGTTTGTACTTATTAAATATCTTAATTCGTCTTCCTTCTGTTTTAATTACCCTCTTCCGTTCCTAATCGAAGATTAATCGATGGATGACCGCTAAAAAAATGGTCCAAATAAGGAAATAATTTTCAACGAGCCCCACACAGCCCGGTCCCAATCGTGGCGGTTGTTACTAATTCTTGTGGTAAAGAGCCCAACCGGGGCCAGTTGGGAATGTATAGGAATGTAGTATATATGTATGTTTAACTACTTAGGCCGGTGCTACCGAACCATAGCAGTAGACTGATGCTGAATAGAGATTTAACTTACTATTAATTGATCATTTTTTGAGTCGAACATGAATAGAGATGTTTCACACTTTACTGTGCTATTTCATTAAAAAATTTTGATACCAAACATAAACAGAGATGTGACTTATCTAAGATACAAGTATCTGAAATACAGATACAAGATACAAGATACGTATCTTGTATCTAGATACTTTTTTTAAAATGTATTTGGATCTTGTATTTAGATACTATTTGTCTTGTATCTTGTATTTGTCAAATACCTTTTTTGCCAAGATACTTTTTGTCATAATAAAACTACCTAGGTATGCATTTTTTACATTTACATTCTGTTACACCTGCACAATCTTACACTTACATAAAACTGAACGTCATCTTTAAATTTAAATCAACCTTCACCATTTTACTCACTTCACACTGTAGTGTATTCCGTACAAAGAAGTTCTATAATATAAATACTAATGGTAGGTAAAAGGTTACCTTGATTCCGTATTACGCATAGACTTAGGATGTACAACAATGACAGTTTGAAATGGGACAAGAAATTTAAGGTAGTGTTTGATAAAGTGCTGCTTGTTGAATTATGAATATTTGCGATAAGTTAACCTGTAAGTAGTAATTAATGACTATTAAACCTAGGGCCTAAAGGTATACGGGCCCCCATGGTTTTTAAATAAAATAGCAGTCATTTAATTTACTGAGATCCTGCAAACTCTGGAGTAAAATTGCTAGATAATAGAAAAAACTGAAACATTGAAAATCTACTAAATAAACCCAGCCAGACACCACACGAACATGACTATTAATAATTCAATATTTTTGATAAAGCTGTGATACGTCTTCGGGTTAGTATGTTTTGTAACATCACATTCACTGAATGTCATCAATGCTGACAGCGCTGCCACAAAACAATGTTTTGTGCTATAACGCTGTGGTTAAGTTGTGGACAATTAATCACACTTATCGGATGATAATATTGTGTTCAAACAAAAGTTTAATAATAATAATAGATATTTTATTTTCGCGTACATAGCTAAGTCTAAACGCTTCTGGGGGTTTTTATTTGTTGATTAGAAAAACATTTCGAGGAATGGGCTTACTTATGATCCCTCATAAAAATCAAAAGTAGTTACGGGTTATTAGTATTTCATGTTTAAGTTCCGAGTAACACTGCAACTGTTATGGGCAACCGTGTCGCTTAACATCAGGTGAACGACAAGCTCGTCACGTCATTCATTCACATAAAAAAAATATTTAAAAACCTTTATTTGAACTTTTGATGACGTCACTACGGAAGCAAATTATTGGAAGCCAAGTAAGACATCATAAAATGAACTAAACTATAACAAAAAAAAATATATCAGTTTTTTTGACAGATTAATTTTTAATGAAAAAGTTTGAATCACGAACTGGACTTGAACCCGCATCCATCCATCCCTCAAGCCGAGATATGCTTTACTTAAGCTACCGTGGCAAGTGCATTCATGTCCGAATTTTAGACAAATGACCACTTTTCTTTTCTTTTTTTTTTGAGATGATTCCCCAAGAATCACTCAGTCTAGCGCTACTGCGCTACCAAAGCGTTGGTTATAAAAGGTGACAGAAAAATTCGGACATGAGTCCACGTATCACGATAGCTTAAGTAAAGCAAAGCTTTAGAGATGGATGGATTCAATTTCAAGCCCAACATTGAGTCGTGATTCAAATTTTTTCTTTACAAATTAACCTATAGGAAAAATTACGCTGAGCAATATTGCTATAAAAATCATAAATATTCGTTTTTTTATTGCTCTCTATAATGCGTATTTAAAACCCAATAAAAAAAAAGTAGATCGACAAATTTTGGACATTGTTTATTTCAAAAACTCCTCTTTTTTGCTCTTAAATAAGAATTTAAAAACTGAATTTCCCTCTTTACACAAAAATAAGTTATAAAAAAAGGGTAAAAGACGAATCTTGTAACATATTATTCTTAGAGAACCCTGATTCGTCTATTACAAGTAGTGAAAACATGGTGTACTGGCACAGCTGACTTTGAAACCCTACAATATCTAATCTATATAATAACTAGAGATACTCGAAGAAAAGTGATTGATATATGAACTGGTTTTACTTAAGCTTCAATTAAACCCCTAATAAAATACCTTAAAGTATAGGTGATTTATCATATTTACGCGATCTATCCATGATTCATGTAATAAGTTGAAGCTTAATAAAAAACTTTTTTCAAAAGTATCTTGTATCTATAAAAAGAATTTAGAAGATACGTATCTTGTATCTGGTATCTCAAATACTTTTTTTTAAAAGTATCTTGTATTTAGTATTTAAATACTTAGTATAGGGTATCTTGTACATCTCTGAACATAAATATCATTCCCAACTGGCCCCGGTGGGGCTCTTTGCCACAATAACAACGAATTAATAACTTTAAAGTCGATCAACGACTGAATTTCGACTTGCAACTACACCACAAGAGTTAGTACCTACTATTATTTATTCTGTGATGCATTGCAGTGCATCCGACACGAGCGCCTGACATTTTCTAAGAAAATTGCAACATCTAATAACTGTCTCTACATAAATTAATTAGACTATCTCGCATCCTATTTATTATCCTATTATGAGTAATTATTTCATTGTATATTTTTTTCTCCGTTTGTCGATTGATATAATTGCTGAAATAATTTCTACGATTGAATGGAAAATCTTTATATAAAAAGCTGATTTTAAAAACCGAGACATCAGTCTTGCTTAGTAGCTTTTGGAATCGAAATGTCTCGCTTGGTGGTGAGTACCTACTTTTATTTTATTATGTTAGCTGTTACCTACCGTCCCGGCTTAGCACGAGATTGGTAAGGGACAATAATTTTTTCATGTTTATGTATCCCT
Source organism: Ennomos erosarius (assembly GCA_963580505.1). Classification (NCBI taxonomy): domain Eukaryota; kingdom Metazoa; phylum Arthropoda; class Insecta; order Lepidoptera; family Geometridae; genus Ennomos; species Ennomos erosarius. Next base: position 9,261,294 of record OY756993.1, on the reverse strand, counting down.
TATACCGCACTAAGTAAATATAAAATAAGCAGGCCAGTGTACCCACTAAAAACGACATAATATAATGTCAAATCAAATGTTCAAATAATCCAAGTCACTCCTGGCCTGGCATCATTATCATCAGCTGTCAAGACATCCACTCCTGAAAGGTTTTCCCAAAAGCACCACTTCGATCACGGCTACTGCTTGTTGCATTGTAGTAGTAACGATTCTTCGAGGCTGGCATACCCTTTATTTTGTGTTTTTTATTTTGTGTGTGTTTGTTGTGGGTTTTTGTGTTTGTGTGTGTTTTGTGTTTGTTGTTTGTGATAAACCTTATTTGACTCATTTTTTGTAGATAAGTATAATAAAAGTGTAACTAGGTTAATGGATTTTACCGAAAACCGAAAAATCGAACGAAATATCGACTGTTAAATAACCGAAATACCGACCGCTTTATTGTGAGACGCATTGCCTGTTTGCAATAAATCGACAGTTTATAGATATCCGCGTTTTTTATAAACTTACGGTTCTTACAATAAGACGGTGACATACATTATTTATTTATACTCACCATATCGAAGGGAAGAGAAAAGAGAAAAAGAAAAGATAGGGGAAAAGAATGAATGGTTGTGTCGGTAATAGAAGTGAGACACGCGACGACGCCATGCCTTCCGTCATTGGCCCATTCTCCCATGAACAGGGTTAGGACTGATACATCCACTCTATGCACCCCTTATTACCTTCTCCTAACCTTTTCCTATCTACTTATCATATTATCATATTTCCTACCGTTAGACCTTAGTTCAGACCAGAAAACGCAGCGTAGGCCGGCCCCCCACTAGGTGGACCGACGATCTGGTAAAAACCGCGGGGACCGATGGATGCAGGAGGCGAGTGGCCGCTCAAGGTGGCGCTCTATGGGGGAGGCCTATGTTCAGCAGTGGACATCTTCTGGCTGTTAATCATGAGACCCCAGTTGGCTTTCAGCTTCTAGCAGTCTCATAGAGTAGTAATAAGTATCGGGTCAGTCTTCATCCAAGTTTGAATATAAGAGTTTAAAGGTCACAGCTCATTAGAACCAGCCGGCACCCACTCCGCACCGCCTCGCCTCCTGCGGCTAGTCTTTACAGATATATAAAGCTAAAATATGGTCATGATATCGGTCAGTTCTTTATATGGACTTGTATGGATATGCGCTCACTATATCAAAGGCTTACGACCGACGCGATCCGGTGACGCTACGGAGTTGATATAGTGAGCGCATATCCATACAAGTCCATATTTTATAAAGAATACTAGGCAAGACGGTGGTGCGTAGTGGGTGCCGAGTGGTTCTAATGAACTGTGACCTATATTATCCCCGGTGAAAAAATATGCAAGTTATACCTTCCTACTAATCTATCATACGAAAACTTCCCGGTTCAGATCCTCGTATGCATGCTGGTGCTGGTATCAGCGGTGGCAAGCGCTGACCTTCCTGGAGGTCTCAAGCCCCCAGCGGACCTGCCTAAAGCACTCGACGGCACCAAGGTTCCTGATGCTCCCAAAACACCAGACACAAAGAACCTGCAAGATCTGGGCGGAAAAAGCTAAATATTTACCTTATGTTTATGCTCTTTATGACCAATATGTAAATGAAGAACGAAACCATTTTAATACAATTTTTAGATTATAATTTATTAATCGATGCATAATTAAACTCAGCTGCAGCTGTCCATTGTTGTTTTAGTTATCGGCGAACCCGCGATTTATGCATATTAATTTTACTATACAGGATCCGATGCCGATGCATGTAGGAGGCAAGCAGCCGCTTGCAGTAAACCAGCGCGCGTTGTGGGTGGCCTATGTTCAGCAGTAGGCGGTGATGATGTGATCATCATCAGCTTGAAGGCGTCCACTGCTGAACATGGGTTCCCACAACGCGCGCTGGTTTGCTGCAAGTGGCTGCTTGCCTCCTGTATCTATCGGCTCCTCGCGGCGCGATTCTAATCAGGTCCTCGGCCCGGCTGGTAGTGATGGATTAATTAGCATTCGCATTCATTTATAGCATGTGAACACTCAATTAGCATTTCGCAAATGAAATGTAGTTGCGAAATTCTGTGAAATATGAAATTTCATTTCAATTAATTTAATTCATGTTGAATTTAATTTTTAATATAAAGTTTCAATTCATATTTCATTTCATTTTTCATTTCTTTTTCATTCAATTTTTCATTTTAATTTTCATTTCATTTTTCATTTTCATTTTCATTTTAATTTCATTTTCCATTTTCATTTCATTTCATTTTAGCAAATAGCATAGCAATAGCAATTAGCATATTAAGTCTCGTGGATTAGCATGTTTATGAAAGTTACGAAAAATCGCATTAATTGCCATCGCTACCGGCTGGCCTACGCTGCGTCTTCCAGTTCGTGGTCGCCACTCGTTAACCTTTCTTCCACATCGGTTGTCAGTACTACGAGTGATGTAGCCACTAACCACTTAAACTTGCTAATTCTAAGAGCTATATCGGTGACTTTAATTCTCATGTAAATCTCCGATTTCGGATCTGGTAATGTGATACAGTACTGGGGTTTTTTTCATACTGTTGGACTGACTTGCGCTTGACCACTATCTCACCTGATGGTAGGTGACGATGCGGTCTAGGATGTAACGCGCTTGCCTAGAAGATACCTATTCACTCCCTATTTGAAGACTCCAAGATTGTGTTGTAGTAAGATTGTAAGATTGTAGGTATATCTATTAGAAGAATCCTCAACAAATTCGACTAGCGAGTGAGGCTTACTCAGCCAACTCAGCGGTAGGCCGAGCGTCTTTCAACCTCACGCGAGCTCTAGGTATATCGTTCAAATCCATTCAAACACTGACGGTCTTCCACTTAAGAGTTACTGTTCTTTCAAATGATATTATACTTAAATTTTGCGGAATTTTCAATCACTCTTTCAAAATCTCAAACTACATTTATAATTTTTTTTTATTTATTGCTGAAGGTAATGCATTAGTAAAATTCATAAGAGAAATATTAGCTGCAATCCTGAATGTTAGGGGTCATCTGATCCTGTAGAGTAGAAAGTTTGAAAGTATTTTCAACAATAAATGATGTATTGTCACGTACCTACTCAATATTATACCAATGAATGAAGTTACACTCTCTTTATGTAATCGATAATTAATATAATTATTATGTTGCCTTCCGTCCGACTAACTGTTGAGAAACCGTCTGCTGCACCAACCTTTGATAGATCTTACCTTCGCACTTATCTCTCAATGACGTACATTTGTACTTACTGCAACGCATTGGTGTACGTCCTTGTGAGAAAAGTGTGAACTTTAGTACTTCAGTGCCAGTGGGCATAAGAAACTTAGCTAAGTTAAAAGGTAATCAGAAAAAAAAGAAAGTATAGCTAGTACGTATTTATTTCCAAATTATCCTAAATGTCGAATAATCCACGCGCTTCATACCCTTCATTTTCGTCATGATGACCGCTTTGTCCAACGTATGGACCATGATCACCTCGTCCGAACCCAACAAACAGGCCGTGATCCTCAGAGCTACCTCGTCCATAACCGCTACCCTGGGACCCAGAGCCACCATGTCCAATTTGGACTCCAAAACCACCGCTGCCGCCTTGGTGTCCATCAGAGTCACCATGTCCAATCTGTACTCCGTAACTACTGCTGCCACCTTGGGATCCCCCAGAGCCACTATGTCCACTTAGTACTCCAAAACCACCGCTGCCGCCTTGGTGTCCCTCACCATGGGAGCCACCATGTCCACTTTGTACTCCAAACACTCCAAAACCACCGTTACCGCCCTGGCGTCCCCCAGAGCTACCATGTTCAACTTGTCCAACGAAATCACCACTGCCGTCTTGGCGTCCCCCCGACCCACTATGTCCGTTTTGTACTCCAAAACCACTGCTACCGCCTGTGGATCCCCTAGAGTCACCATGTTCACTTTGTACTCCAAAAACATCGCTGCCGCTTTGGTGTCCCTCAGAACCGCCATGTCCACTTAGCACTCTAAAACCACCACTACCACCTTCGTGTCCCCGAGAGCCACCATGACCACTTTGTACTTCAAAACTACCGCTGCCATCTTGGGATCTCTCACCATGGGAGTCACCATGTCCACTTAGTACTCCGAAAATACCGCTGGCGCCTTGGTGTCCCCCAGAGCCACTATGTCCACTTAGTACTCCAAAACTATCGCTGCCATCTTGGGATCTCTCACCATCGGAGTCACCATGTCTACTTAGTACTCCGAAAATACCGCTACCGCCTTGGTGTCCCCCAGAGCTACTATGTCCACTTAGTACTCCAAAACTACCGCTGCCGCCTTGGGGTTCTCCAGAGCCATCATGCCCACTTTGTACTCCAGAAACACCGGTATTGCCGTGGTGTTCCCCAGAACTACTATGTCCACTTAGTACTCCAAAGCTACCACTGCCGCCTTGGGTTGTTTCACCATGGGAGCCACCATGTCCACTTAGTACTCCCAAAACACCGCTGCCACCGTGGTGTCCCCCAGAGCCATCATGTCCACTTAATACTCCAAAACTACCGCTACCATCTTGGGATCCCTCACCATGGGAGTCACCATGTCCTATTTGTATTCCGAAAACTTCCAAACCACCGCTGCCACCCTGGTGTTCCCCAGAGCCACTACGTCCACTTAGTACTCCAGAACTACCGCTGCTGCTTTGGTGTCCCCCAGAGCCACCATGTTCAACTTGTCCAACGTAATCACCGCTGCCATCTTGGCGTCTCCCATACCCACTATGTCCGTTTTGTACTCCAAAACCACTACTGCCACCATGGGGTCCCCCAGAGTCACCATGTCCACTTTGTACTCCAAAATCATCGCCACTGCGTTGGTGTCCCCCAGAGCCACTATGTCCACTTAGTACTCCAAAACCGCCGCTGCTGTCTTCGTGTCCCCCACCCCCAGAGCCACTATGTCCACTTTGTACTCCAAATACTCCAAAACCACCACTGCCACCCTGGTGTCCCTCAGAGCCATCGTGTTCGACTTGTTCTCCAAAACCACCGCTTCCGCCTTGGGGTTCCCCAGAGCCATGATGCCCACTTTGTACTCTAGAAACACCGGTATTGCCGTGGTGTTCCCCAGAACTACTATGTCCACTTAGTACTCCAAAGCTACCACTGCCGCCTTGAGTTGCTTCACCATGGGAGCCACCATGTCCACTTAGTACTCCCAAAACACCGCTGCCACCGTGGTGTCCCCCAGAGCCATCATGTCCACTTAATACTCCAAAACTACCGCTACCACCTTGGGATCCCTCACCATGGGAGTCACCATGTCCTATTTGTATTCCGAAAACTTCCAAACCACCGCTGCCACCCTGGTGTTCCCCAGAGCCACTACGTCCACTTAGTACTCCAGAACTACCGCTGCTGCTTTGGTGTCCCCCAGAGCCACCATGTTCAACTTGTCCAACGTAATCACCGCTGCCGTCTTGGCGTCTCCCATACCCACTATGTCCGTTTTGTACTCCAAAACCACTACTGCCGCCATGGGGTCCCCCAGAGTCACCATGTCCACTTTGTACTCCAAAATCATCGCCACTGCGTTGGTGTCCCCCAGAGCCACTATGTCCACTTAGTACTCCAAAACCACCGCTGCTGTCTTCGTGTCCTCCACCCCCAGAGCCACTATGTCCACTTTGTACTCCAAACACTCCAAAACCACCGCTGCCACCCTGGTGTCCCTCAGAGCCACCGTGTTCGACTTGTTCTCCAAAAACACCGCTGCTGCCTTGGTGTCCCCCAGAGCCACTATGTCCACTTAGTACTCCAAAACCGCCGCTGCTGCCTTCGTGTCCCCCACCCCCAGAGCCACGATGTCCACTTTGTACTCCAAACACTCCAAAACCACCGCTGCCACCCTGGTGTCCCTCAGAGCCACCGTGTTCGACTTGTTCTCCAAAAACACCGCTGCTGCCTTTGTGTCCCCCAGAGCCACTATGTCCACTTAGTACCCCAAGACCACTGGTACCACCTTGGGATCCCTCAGAGCCACCGTGTTCGACTTGTTCTCCAAAAACACCGCTGCTGCCTTGGTGTCCCCCAGAGCCATGATGTCCACTTAGTACCCCAAAACCACTGGTACCACCTTGGGATCCCTCAGAGCCACCATGTCCAATTTGTACTCCAAAACCACTGCTGCCGTCTTCGGATCTCCCAGAGCCAACATGTCCAATGTGTACTCCAAACCCATTGCTGCCGTTTTCGGATTCCCCAGAGCCAACATGTCCAATATGTACTCCAAAACCACCGCTGTCGCCGAGTCCATAAGGAAGGCCTATAATAATAAAACATGACTATCATATTCAATTCATTTTATGCATTTTATGCTGAAGGGTTTCATAAGCGGGTTTATTAGAAATACATTAATCACCTTTCGAGATGTGATGACTTTACAGTTTTCATGCAAAATCGATTGTTGTCTCGATGAACGCAAGAAGGAAGAAAAGAAGAAAGGAAAATTATAAAAATCTGCTTCATCATTTCCTTTCTTGGCGCTGTATGGACTCGCAATTGGTGGGTTACTTTATATACCTAGATGTTTGTAGCAGTATCGCTGCTCAGCATAATCTACAGATTCCCCCTTCTCCCGTAAGTTGGTTGTTAAAGATGTAGGAAAAATTCGTACATGAGACCACTTGTTATGGTAGCTTAAGTAAGGCATATCCCGCCTTGGGGGATGGATGGATGCGGATTCGATTCCCTCTCGTAATTTTTATTTTTCCTTTACCAATTACCTATTACCTATACTATTATTAAATAAATTATAAACTTACCGTGGCAGGCTACCGCTACAACGAGCAGTAAACACACGACCTGTAAATGAAAAAAAAAATAAAGTAGTCTACAGAAAAAAAAATTATTACCTAAATGAAGAAATATTTTTTCCTATGAATCGTGGTGGGTGGCAAAGAACTCAAACCCAAGAGAAGAAAAAAAGATAAACCAAAAGGACAAAAAAGAAAAAAGTCTAAGGAACTAAGCGCACGATAGATAGCTCTTAGAAGTAAGTTGAACTGGCAATAGGCAGGCCACATCACTCGCACAGAACCCACAACCAATGGGGGGAAGTGACGGCCGCGAAACGGAAGACAAGGCGTAAGCCGGCCCCCTACTAGGTGGACCGACGATCTGGTGAAAGCCACGGAGAGTCGATGCATGCAAGACACAAGCTAGCGCAAAGTACCGCTCCTAGGAGGCCTATGTTCAGCAGTAAACGTCGTCAGGCTGTTGATGAAGATTATGCTTTTATTAATAGGTGCTTACTTATAGATACCAAGATTATTAAGTATACAATTAATACATTATACCCAATTATTGAGTACTCACTTTAAATGCCATGTTCAGTTTTCTAGTCCATTAATGTGCCAAATACATTTCCTAATAAATGGCACCCACAAGGCACATCATATTTTATACCTACCAGAATAATTAATCTAATCTTTTAGCTCAGACTACAAACAACAGTTAGTATGGACAGCGCTCTCATTGCTGTGCAAATGAAGCCAAATAAAATACGAACGCGTTTACAATTTTACAAAGATTATAATTATAAACTTTTTTTCCTAAACCAAAGGAACCAGTGGGATTTGAACCTGTGCCTTTCAACTAGCTGGATTAGAAGCTAGCTGAGCGATGGTCGCATTATCGGTAAAACAAAAGAAACATTAACAACACTGTAACATTTTTTATATGTAAGTAGTATTTAATTACTAAATTATTACTTGTTTTAGCAAAATCCATAAGGGTCTTAAAAGGGGTTGACGGATGTGCGGGCGGGTCACCGCTGGCAGGCGCCACCGGCTATTATAAGTAAGTATTTCTTCGCAATGAGATAGCGTAACATTCGTTCTGCGTTTTAAGGATTCCGTACCCAAAGGGTAAAGCAAACCCTATTACTAAGGCTCCACTGTCTGTCTGTCTGTCCGTCTGTCGCCAGGCTGTATCTCATGAACCGTGCTAGTTAGACAGTTGCAATTTTAACAGATGATGTACTTCTGTTAGCGCTATATAACAACAAATACCAAAAATAGAATAAAATAAATATTCAAGGAGGCTCCAATCAACAAACGCGATTTTTTGCTCGTTTCTATAGATACTGGTACAGGACCCTTCGTGCGCAAATTTGACTCGCACTTGGCCGCCTATTTATTTTTAATTTTCGAGTTATTCATAATTTTGTGAAAATTGAGATTATTACTCGTTTTTATTAGGTAGTATATAGTAGTATAAGAGGTAGAAAGTGAAAGTACCTACAAGAGGCTCTGTCTGCCTCTTAGTCAAAGGCAAATATTATTTTGCTCTTAACGCGTGGCGTAGAGGCGCTAATATGTTGGGATTGATTGTGCTCATCTCTGTATTTATGAGTTGGTGATAATACCACGGTACATTGCTAATAATTATTCTTCTCAGTATTGAAGTAACAGATTCACGCCATTACTGTTCTTAGTTTTAGTTTGTGTTATGTAATACTGACCCCTCCCTATTATCGCACATCATTATCACGGTTAGGATACCTAAACTAAACTATACTTAACAATAATATTTTTCTCTCATATTATCTGAATCATAACAAACTGAAATTAAATTAATGTCGATTTAAACCCAAAAAGTTTACTTAAATTTATCTTTTACTACTCCTGTTCATCGATATTATAGGTACAGCCTATAATATCGATGAACAGCTCTTCAGATTAAAGCTCTTAGGGTTATTATTTCTTTTTATTATTCTAAGTTAGAATCCTGAGCCTGAGCGTAGCGAGGGATTTACTGACACCAGAGGGCGGTATCAGCGATAAATTCTACAGGATGTAATTTAATTCATTATTAACATAAATTGAGCCCATGATAGTACATCATTTATAGATGACTATTAAAGAGTAAAGAGTGTAAATGAAATAATTTTTATTAAAAATTATGAAGATTTCCGCGGCGCCTAACGCAGTTGGCACGGATGATTTTGACACATTTAAACGTTTTTATACCTTGTATGTACTTAAAAACAGTAATTCATTATTTTAATTAAATTTTGTATTGTAGCATTTGATTAAGTTATTCCATTTTTTGGAGTTATTATTATTACCAAACCAATGTGTTAGAATTCAAAAATTTTGGTCCACACGTGACAGGTATCAGGAGTAGGTATCTAGTTTCAAAGGATGCTAATGAATTCAATTACACCCGGTATATTCAAGATTTTCCACATTTGCAAGTAAACTGTGTGCAGTCCACAGACTAATAGAGGATACAAGAATGTGCAGTTGTGCAGTCGCATTTTGCTCACTGCGTGAGACAGTGCTTTTTGTGTTACTAAAATACTATGTCATCCAAATTAGTTGAATAGCAATTACGAAGGTGAGAAATAATGCAATTCCACAAAAACCATTCAGTTTTGGGACGGAAAATATTTAATTTGTTACTTACAAGTTACATTACAGTTTCTTATTTTACTCACATTCACCTCAGCATTTACTCTCAGCCTCCGTGGTGTGCTGGTTGAGCAGGGCTCAGAACCCGAAGGCAGCGGGTTCGATTCCCGCGAAAGGCCAAGAGTTTGTGCACAGAAAAAAAGCACAAATACTTTTCTGTGTCTGGGTGTTGTGGGACCATGGTCCTCGTAGTTCCTGGGTCCTTATTATAGATACAGGGAATCCTAGTTAGGGTCCAGGATCTATGTTTATGATCGTTGGGCGTTTTTTGCACTACCCAGCACGCCATGCACCCGTCTACCAACCTACTATAATAAATAATAATAACGAAAATAAAACCAGTTATTTATAAGCTGTCGATTTATTTCAAACTGACACTATATCTTACAATAAAGGGATGATTTTTCAATTATTTATAAACAGTCGGTGCCCAGCGGTAAGTTTATAAAAAACGGGTTTTAGAAGCGTTTAATTGTGAACAATGCACCAAATTTTGCTGTAATTTATTGTTTTTAGAGTCACTAGTGCCTAACCAGTAGGTTACGACGACAAGCGAAGCGAGGAGGAGTGTTAGGTTAGTTTTGACCACACTAGAAGTACACAATAACGAAAAACGAAGTGATGCAAAATAACCGAAATATCGACCGTTTTATTATAAGACACGTTGCCCGTTTGCAATAAATCGACAGTTTATAAATAACCGTGTTTTTTATAAACAAACGTTTCTTACAAAAAGACGGTGACATATACAAACTAGTTTCAACCCTCGGCTTCACCCGCGTGGACTATGCCTCGAGAAACGTTTATTTTTATGCAATAAATTAATTATCTTAAAATTCCTTCTTTTTGGGAGCTGGCTAAAAAGCGCAGCACTTTGTATTGTGATCGGCCATGGTGGCAATATGAGAGGCAGCGATGAAATTAAAATAGTTTGACAATAAAGCAAAAAAATAACAAAACCTTCTTTTTGAACCTACCTACCTAATAATACTGGTTTAACAAACGTGACTTCGAAAATACAAATACAAATACAAATACAAATGCAAATATCTTTATTGCAGTAAATGTGGTACAATGCGGTGTTAATATAAAATGTTCGTTTCATCACATTTAGCTTGAATAAGCATACAATAGTCATAATATTATATTCGGTACTTATCTATTATTATATTATTATTACAATATTAGTTTTTAAAATTTAAGAAATCATTCATTGTATATAAATTCTTATGTCGTAACCAATTCAATAACTCCGCTTTGAATAGCTCTAAATTTAACGCCTTTATATATTTAGGTAGAGCATTGTCAACTTTTACAGACATGGCATGACACTGCTTAAGATACAATGTTGTTTTAGGACGTGTATCAAAGACCAGTCTGTCACGGTTACGAGTACCTCTAGGAAATATATCACACGCCCTTTTAAAATAATGTGGGTATGTCTTTGCGAATACTGCTAATTCAAATATGTACATGCATGGAAGGGGTAATATGTTTAATTTTTTAAATAATGGCTTGCATCACTCATATGGTGGTACTCCACACATAGCACGCACACATTTTTTTTGAGCTATAAATGCCCTATTTATATCCGTTGAGTTACCCCAGACCAACAAACCATATCTTAAGACTGACAAGACGTAACCATGATATGCCTCAAGCATTGTTCTTAAAGAAGAAGTTTGTCTCAGCGTAGAGAGTACATACACGTATCTATTTAGTTTGTTGCACAGATATTGTATGTGACTTTTCCAATTTAAATGTTTATCAATAAATATTCCCAAAATCTTTATCGTCTCCACTAATAATAGTAATAGTAATGTCATTATAGTTTATGTTCAGATCAACTTTCTTACTACCATAATTTTGAAATTGTATATAATTAGTTTTTGTCAAATTCACATTAAGATTGTTATCATTTAACCAGCATGTCACATTTTTTATTGTATTGTTAAAGTCGTGTTCATAATTAGTGATATTGTCGTTAAAAGATATGATTATTGAAATATCATCAGCAAACAATGTACATTTATTCTCTGTTACGTCAGGGAGGTCATTAATATAGAGCAAGAACAGCAAGGGCCCAAGAACACTGCCTTGGGGAACTCCGCAAGCATTCTTTTTGACGTCAGATTTGTATTTCGTCACTACGCAATCTTTATTTAGTCCAGCTATTTCGACATATTGTTTACGATCCCGCAGATATGAAGCCAACCATTCCAATGCGGGTCCTCGAAATCCAAGGTTTTCTAACTTTGTCAACAAAATATCGTGCGAAACAAAATCAAAAGCACGTGTCATATCAAAAAACACCACGCTAGTTGGTATCTTGTTATCAATATTTTTAGTTATTTTGTGAATTAGATTGTAAGCTGCGAGTACCGTTGATTTATTGCTTTGAAATCCAAACTGTTCCGTTTTTATGATATCAAGCTGTTTAGTAAATTTAACAGCCCTAGATTTAAAAGCCTTTTCAAATATTTTTGAAAATATTGGTAACAGTGCGATAGGGCGATAGTTACCAATATCCAGCCGGTCACCTTTCTTGAACAGCGGCTTAACGATAGACAGCTTAAGCATCTCAGGAAATGTACCTGACTCGAAGGATAAGTTAACCAAATAAGTCAATATTGGTGCTAAAATGAATCTACAACATTTTATAATTTTTGTGGAGATTCCATCAACCCCTTCTGACTTTGTGTTTTTAAGCGAATCAATAACACTAATAATTTCTTTGTCGGTAGTTGGCATCAGAAACATACTGCAGTGTGTGCGCTTTTTATTTGTATTTTTAAGATTACCTGTAGCTTTTGCATTTGTCAATTCTATTAAATAATTATTAAATTTATTTGCAATGTCAGTAGCGTTTGTGATTGTTTTATCATCCGTTTTAATTCCTGTAATAAATTCGTGCTTAGTCGCCTCATTTTTTTACCGATTTAATGAGTGTTCACGCTGCAATAAATAAACAAGATTTCACCCCTTCAAATAAACTCTGGAAAAGATAAATGCTAGAGCACGATAATATTTTAAATAATGTAGATAGTTATAATTTATAATACCTAAGTAGCTGGGTGAACTTTTCTGCAAAGTTCGTCTAGGTAGGTACCACCGCTTTGCCAGTTATTCTGCCACATACTACTAATTTTACCGCCATAAAGATTAAATTCCAAACAACTATGGAAAATCATTTCTGTTACTCATTTGTATGGTTCGAGATTCAAAACGATACTACGGAAAATTAGGGCTTTTCATTTAGAAGGTGTTTACCTTTTTAACCCCTTAACATGAAGCTAATAAAAAAAGAAGGAGGGAATCCCGTCTGATCCGAAACTGAAGCACCCTTAGGAAGCCGGAACGCTTCGTACGTACGAGCGGGGCACGCACACACTCACATCATAGGCAGCCGGTCGCCATACTTTCATCTGACACACATATGTAATATGTCCGCCATTTTGGGCTTCAGTTCCATGTCAATCAAAACTCAATCCTTCTTTTTTTTATTTCATCCATGCACCTTAATGGCTAAATTTTTCCCCTTTACAGGGGTGAAATTAAAAAATTGCCGTAACCCGTATCTTATTATTATGTATGTTCTTTCTACATATAAATTTCAAACCAATACGGTACTTTTTTTGAAAAAATAATTTTTAAAATGAAATCTTTAACAATGTTTTTACGCCCTTAAAGAGCCGAATTTCGAAAAACTGAAAGGTGTTCCCATCATCACCATCATCAATCGCCTGAAGACAGTCATCTACTGCTGAATATGGCCTCCTTCAGAAAGCGGCACCTTGAGCGGCGGCTCACCTCCTAATACGTAAGTAAGAAGAAAGAAAACAAAGTATAGCTAGAACATATTTATTTCAAGATAACCCTATGTCTAATATCCTTGCGCTTGATAACTTGCGCCTTGTCCACCGTGTCCACGTTGTCCAAAACCACCACCCTGGGCTCCCTGTCCTCCATGCCCTCCAAAACCACTATCTTGGGGTCCTCCGAAGCCACTTTGTCCCCCATGTCCTCCAAAACCACTACCCTGTGGTCCCCCTGAGCTACCCTGTCCACCTTGTCCAAAACCACCACCATGTGGTCCCCCAAAGCTACCCTGTCCACCTTGTCCAAAACCACCACCCTGTGGCCCCCCAGAGCCACCGTGTCCACCTTGTCCTCCAAAACCACCGCTGCCACCTTGGGATCCACCGAAGCCCTGATCTCCTTGACTTCCTCCAAAGCCACCTTGTTGGCCATATCCATAAGGAAGGCCTATAATAATAAATCTTGATTATAAAAAAGGAAAAGAGAGAAAAGACATTTATTCAGGACATCACAGTTGTGTGATGTCCTGATTACATACAACGTGAAAATAAAACATAGAGAACCAAAATCATATCCATGAGTTTGATGTTACACGATACCTGAAGCAGTGTTATTGGAAATATCTACAGTAGCTTTAACAACCTTTCGAGATGTGATGAGTTTACAGTTTTCATTCATACATCGATTATGTATATAATTATTATTATGTTATAATACAGGGCGTGCACCGACGAAAGACAAAGAAAGAAAGGTACAACCTCCGTGGTGTGGTGGTTGAGCAAGTCGGCTCATAACCAGGAGGCGGCGGGTTCGATTCCCGCGACAGGATAAGTATTCGTGCACCGAAAAAAAACGCAAATACTCTTGTTCTGTCTGGGTGTTGTGGGACCACGGTCCTCGTAGTTCCTGGATCCCTAGATACAGGGAATCCTAGTTAGGGTCCAGGATCTACGTAAGTGATCGTTGGGCGTTATATTATCATATGTATGAATATGTGTTTCAATAATTGTTTCCTTTCATAGCGCTATAATTACGCCTAGGCCACAGATATTATAATAGTATACCTAGGCCTATTTGGGTCACTGATGCTAAACTCGATTGTTTGTTCTTTTAAAAGGTATAAGCGGCTTCAATATGTATTTTTAGTAACAAACATCATTTATCAATACCTGCACGCTATTAAATAAAAATAAACTTACCGTGGCAGGCTACCGCCACGACCAGCAGTAAACAGGCGACCTGAAATAAAATGAGGTATTTAGTCTACAGAAACGCTTAGTAGTACTTACTTATTACCTAAATTACGAAGTAATTTTTTTCCTGTGATTCGTGGTGCTGTGGGAGTGGCTAAGGAATCAAGCCAAAGAAAAGAAAAAGAAGTCCTAGGAACGAGTTACCTAAGTATAGAACTTCTTTAATAGTCATACACCCCTTTATTTAACTACCTAATACTAATAGTAACATTACCTATACTATACTGATGGTATTCAGACAACGGCAGTGACAGCCTGAGCTGCCCGAGGTTTCACCCACGTTTCTTCTTCACACCATTTGGACCCCATAAAGGAGATGAATTTTCAAAAACTACTTAGTACTAAGCCAAAAAAGGAAGAAACCCTTCAAAAATATTCTCTACAAATAACATAATCTCTAGTGCGTGTTGCCACTGATGGCTTAATTATGGCACTGAGACTATCTTACTGTTGATCTCATTGGTAAACTCGATTACTTATGTCACGCGACTAGCTATGGAGAGCGCTATGCTCGGTGTTTCCCTGCGAGATAAGATGCGCAATGTGGAGATCCATGATAACTAAAATCACCAGCTCTTAGAAGCAAGTTGAAGTGGGTAGGCCACATCACTCGTGGAGCAGGCCATCGATGGGGAAGAAAGCTTTTCGAATGGCGACCACGAACCAGAAGACGCAGCGTATACCGGCCTTTCATCCACTAGGTGGACCGACGATCTGGTGAAAGCCGCGGGGAGTCGATGGACGCAGGACGCAAGCAGTCGCCTAAAGTAGTACTGAGTAGTTTTTTTTTACGAATTTTATTTAATACTAGTATTATTATAATTATACTCACTTTGAATGCCATGTTCAGTTCTTTACTCCGTTAATGTGGCAAAGATATTTCCTATGAATATCGCCCGCAAGGCAAATCATTATATACGAGAATTAATCTAATCTTTTAGCTCAGACTACAAACAACGATAAGTATGGACAGCGCTCTCATTGCTGTGTAAATGAAGCTAAATTAAATACTAAATTGTAAAATATTTTACAAAGGTAGTAATTATAATTATCATAGGTATACTTCTCAAAATTTTAGGAACCAAAGGGATTATTTATACCTGTGCCATTCAACTCGTTGGATCAGACGCTCTCCCAGCTAAGCTATAGTCGCATTTCCCACGAATTAAATGCGAAAATATTTTTCTTTTTGTAAAGCTTAATTTTGTACCGACTAAGCCGTGCGTCAAAGAAAATAACCGATTCATTCCGAATTCAGTGGGGATGACACTTTCAGATCCATCCCATGAACATTAAAATATTGTATTACTTTTTTATTACTATTGCTTCCCGCTGGTTTGAAGATTAGGCCAATTTTCTATTCTTTTTCTAATTTTCTAATAATCGCTGCTCCAAAAAAAAGAAAACAAAACCCAATAGAATAAAAAATCTAATCCATATGTATAATAAATCTGCAACTTTCCCAGTAGGAAACACTTCCATTATTCAGTTGTTTGTAGACATGCTTCTTACATACTAATCGCGGAAAAAAGCGTATGCGCGAAGCAGATAAAAAAAAAATTAAAAAAAAATTAAAAAAATTGTCTGCTGTTTCCCTTGGCCAGTCATATCGTCGCGAGAGGGCCTGAAATTTGGTATGGTATATGGTTATAGCTGATTATGCAGATAACATTTAGGATACTTTTTGTTTTCTAAAACGGCCAAGTGCGGGTTGCCCAAGCAATAAGAATGTAATTTTTATTAAAGATTTTTTTTTGTTCGTATATTATAATTATATTTTCATATTATAATTACAATTTTAATTTCAATAAAAAATGATAATAAATAAAATTAAAAAAAAAACAGAATGCGCCTGCCTCCTTTCTACTGCCGTCCCATCCATTCATCCTTTTCCCCTATTTTTTTACCTTTCCCTTCTCTTCCCTATAAACAGGGTTAGGACTTAAAACTAATTAACCCGTGCGAAGCCGGGGCGGGTCTCAATATAATATAATTATATAATTTAATCTTATTCCGATACAATATATACCTATTACCTACTCTTAACAGTTAAGGTTTATGCCGTCTATATTGTTCCTAGTCTGAGTTTGTGCTATGCAATATGACCCCTCAGGTCTTTATTATCTCTCATCATTATCACGGTATACGAGTAGTACAAATATTAAACTATACAATAATATTTTGTCTATTATTATCTGAATCAAAACAAACTGGAATCAACCCGAAAACTTGACTAAGATTTTATACTTAGTATAATATAGCTTTTATATTTAGATACTTATAGTTGAAATTGGCAGTAGGCCCAAATCGCTCTCAGAACTGACAAGATAGGAAAGAAGGATTTTAGAGCGGCGACCACGAACCGGAAGATCCACTCCCATATTCTTAATCGTTACAACGAGATTACTTCACTCGACTCAACCTCGAATTGACCTCATTTTCGTGCTTTGGTATTTTTAATTACAATATATAATCAATTTTACATTTCCTTGTTAATTCTTCTCAAACGAGGGAAGCGAAGCAACTGTCAACTAAAGGTACTTCGCAACGATGTACCTTGAGTTTCCCTCAAAGTTTTTTTTCTTTTTTTAAACTTGATAGGCTTGCGCTTGACCACTATCCCACCTGATGGGAAGTGACGATGCGGTCTAGGATGTAACACGCTTGCCTAGAAGATACCTGTTCACTCTCGATTTGAAGACCCCCCAGGGACCATTTTCGGGAAATATTGACGCCGGCAAAGCGTTCCACTCTTTGGCTGTTCGCATGATAAACGTGGAAGCAAAACGCTTTGTTCGAACATGAGTCAAGTTGAGTCGAAGTCGAATGAAGGATTTTTGATGAAATTTTTTAGAATACGGGGGCCAGTGTAGGCCAACCCGCCACTAGATGGACCGACGATAGTCCAACTGCTGGGAGCGGATGGATGCAAACTCGACTTTCTAGGAAGTGGACGTTACGTCATCAGCTGGACCCGTCGTAAAAATCTAAGAATCAAGAATAAATAATAAATTCACAACAATAGATTAGGAATTATAATTAATAATAATATTAATAATAAAATTGATAGTTCTGAGTTACTTAACAAAATTTCCCTACTAAGCAAAATACTTTCTTCTGGAGAACATCTTCATTTCTTAATGACTATTTAAAGACTAAATAGTGATATTGACGTTTTCTTTGATGGGGTGCGTTCTATAAGGCAAAAACTGGCAGCTGATTTCTTCGATTCTCAAACTTAGATGTCAAACTTAGATGTACTGTTTCATTTAATTACACTATCGGTAGGTTTATTTATCTGCTTCATGTTGACTTCACTAGCTATCTACTACGGATTTTTTTTATATGTTTTCTATAGGTGGAAACTTGTAATTGGCCTAGTTTATTTTCTATAATTATGTTACTTTCTATTGTTTATTTGGCTGTAAGTTTTCCTATGATGAAATAAATAAATAAATTATGATTTTATATAAATTCAGAACTCTGGTTGCATTCTATTGTTATTGGTGATGGCATCAGCCTCTATTAGTTAATCTGTGACGACTGTCGTGTATGACAAAATCTATAGGCTGATACCACAGATTATCTGTGGCAGCTGCCTTTTCTGTTTTAGACCATTGCCGGATCCCTTCGTATATTTGATCGCGGTCTTTCACCAGCTAGCCTGGTAATGGGTGTTATATTGTCTTCTATGTATGTATTTACAAACAAAAAAAAAGTATATAAGTATTATATCAGCTATCTGGCACCCATAGTACAAGCTTTGCTTAGTTTGGGGCTAGTTGGCGCTGTGTGAAATGTCCACACATATTTATTTATTATTATTTATTTATTTAATTCTCGTTTCGTCAAATTACTCCTACGAAACCTCCAATAGCAATCGGCGAGACGGCGCAAGGCGGTGCAAATGTTCCATTTTGATAATGCCAATTTTTCCTACTAAGGTAGATTTTTCCCTACATTTTTGCTGTCTACTTTTTTATAAACGAAAGTATTTCTATTACATTAAATTTAATGGCTAACTAATATCTAATTCTTTTAGCCAGACCGTTACATTACATAGGTAGCGATTCCGTTTTTTGATCGATATCTACTATCTTAAGCAACTCTATATTATTATCATTACTCTCTAGTTATAATGTTAGATTACAATTTAGCACTATATTATCTGTTCTGTGGTTAGACACTAATTATTATTAATTTTGTAGTGTGTGTGGTGAAGACGATAAGAACATTTATTTATTGTGTCTGGGGGAATCAAATTGTATTCTACAGGGTGTAATTGAATTCATTAGCATCCTTTGAAACTAGGTACCTACTTCTGATTCCGGTCACGTGTGAACCAAAATTTTTGAATTTTAACACATTTGTTTTGGTAACAATAATAAATTCAAAAAATGCAATAACTTACTTAATTAAATGCTACAATACAAGATTTAATTAAAATAATGAAGTATTGTTTTTAATTAGTACATACAAGGTATAAAAACGTTTAGATGTATGAAAATCATCCGTGCCAACCGCGTTAGGCGCCGCGGCAATCTTCACAATTTTTATTAAAAATATTTTCATTTTTACTCTTTACTCTTTAATAATCATCTATAAATGATGTAGTACCATGGGCTCAATTTATGCTAATGAATTAAATTACATCCTGTATATGTAGGTTAAGGTCTGTACTTGTTTACAAACAAAAAGTATAATAATATAAGTATTGTAATATCAGTTATCTGGTTTCCATAGTACAAGACAAGGTACAAGCTATGCTTATAGTTTGGGGCTAGTAGGCGTTGTGTGAAATCCACACTTTATTATTTATTTATTATTAATTTATTTAATTTATCTCAGTTATTTTAATATGTAGGTACCTTCGAGCAACTACCCAGGTAGACTTAAAACAGGAGGTATAACTACACGTCACTTGTAAAAAGAACGCTTGCCGTTGACCTGCGCACCGAGCGGTTTATTAAATTATATTAATAATAAGGCCCATTTAGGTAGTAGGCGACAATATTGGCAGGTGTCGTTATCTCATTCCATAATAGACCAATATCATAATCCATCAAAAGTTCAACACAATAACCCAAATTATAAACTTTTATAATATTTAAATATAGGTACCTTTTAATATGCCATACCACAGTTATTATTATATTCAACAAGGCCTGTTGGTGTGGCTTCGGTCCCGCTTTTGCCCCAAATGTCCGGGATCGACCCAACTATCAAGTTAGATAGGAAAATAAAAATTATAATATTATAAACATGACCCTGGGCCCTAATTAATGATTCCCTGTATTTCATCTGTATACAGGATATAATTTAATTCATTAGCATAAATTAAGCCCATGATAGTACATCATTTATAGATGATTATTAAAGAGTATAGAGTGTAAATGAAAATATTTTTATTTAAAATGATGAAGATTTCCGCGGCGCCTAACGCGGTTGGCACGGATGATTTTGATACATTTAAACGTTTTTATACCTTGTATGTACTAAAACAGTACTTCATCATTTTAATTAAATTTTGTATTGTAGCATTTGATTAAGTAAGTTATTCCATTTTTCGGAGTTTTTATTATTACCAAACCAATGTGCTAGAATTCAAAAATTTTGGTCCACACGTGACCGGTATCAGGAGTAGGTACCTAGTTTCAAAGGATGCTAATGAATTCAATTACACCTGGTATATCCCCAGGAACTACATGGACCATGGTCCCACAATACCCAGACTCAGAACAAGTGAATGCGCCTTTTTCTACGCACAAATACTGTCCTGTCACGGGAATCGAACCCGCTACCTTCGGGCTATGAGCCGACCTGCTCAACCACTACACCACAGAGCTTGTCCGGATTATACAATTATAATAGAATCATAATAGATATATTAGCTAAGTACTTACTACTTTGGGATACCCAGAAATTTAAAAGCACCGCTCAGTCCACTTTATCAGACGGGAACTACAGCTTTTGATAAATTATTATTTTATCAGTACAGTCACGTAAGTAATTGGTAAAGCGTCTTATTTATACCTAAATTATTATCATTTCATTTATATAAGGCCAGTTTCTGAACGGTACACAATCAGAATACACAAATTCGTCGTCGCAATATCATACGAGAAAATAATAACACGAAGGTAAGTTCCTCTGCAACGCTGTTCGTATTTTTTAGGGTTCCGTACACAAAGGGTAAAGCGAACCCTACTAAAGCTCCACTGACCGTCTGTCTGTCTGTTTGCCTGTCACCAGGATAAATCTCATGAATCGCGATCATTAAAAAGTTGAAATTTTCACAGATGATGTATTTCTGTTGCCGCTATATAATAATATTATATATTACTCAATCAATCAATCAATCAATCAATCAAATATTTATTGACATAATTTAGGTACAAATTACTAAAAAGTAGAATAAAATAAATATATAAAGGGGTTTTTATTTAATTCCAACACAATTTATGTTGTTTAATATTTATTAACAAAATACAATACAATCCTAACATTTTCACTTGAAAAGTGGTTTTTGCACTTTTTAACACACTTTTTTTAGGTACCACTTTTGTAGCGAGCACCCATCCAAGTACCCAATAAATTTGCGGCGAAAGCTTTGCTATGAGCGCTGACCGAAACACTACTACTTTTAAATTCCTTTTTTTTTTTGCAGATGAATTCCTTCGTGGTTATGCTGCTGATGCTGGTAGCTGGGTGTTGTTGTAAGTATAAGTAATCCAATAAGCAATCATTTGTATTGCCAATATACTCAGCTTGATTATTATTACAGTTTCAACTTTTTATTATGTGTTTGGTGGCAATAAGTATATACTAGGTGGTAGGACTTTTCTGCAAAGTTCGTCTAGGTAGGTACCACCGCTTTGCCAGTTATTCTGCCGCCAAGCAGTAGTGTGCAAGCACTACTGTGTTCCGATTTGAAGGGCATTGTAGCTAGTGAAATTACTGGGCAAATGAGACTTTATGACCTGATTGCACAGTCTAGTAATCTGATTGCTAGACTGGGTGATGTCTCGGGATGGCGTGCGCAGTGCAGTGTCACGCGAAACTTTATTATTTTAAAGTTTCGAGTGACACTGCAACTGTTATGGGCGGCCGTGTTGCTTAACATCAGGTGAACGACCAGCTCGTCACGTCACTCATTCCCATAAAAAAAGTACCTAATATTGGAAATACCTAAGTAATATTGGTAACAATAGGTCTCCAATGGCACGTGCATTAAAATTTAAAAAACTGATTCTGAAACATACCCCCGACAAATGTTTCTCTGCCAAGTTTAGCTATGACGACGGTTAGAGAGAGACAGAGAGTATTTTCAACGAAGTATAATAGGCAAGCCTATATGTCCTGCTATTAAAAATTAAAAAGTTAATATTATTTTCATAGAGTAGGTTACAAATTAATGCAATAATTAAAAGAATTAGTAAAATCGGTAAATAAATCACGGAGTAATAAGCTTTTAAAGTTTCATCGCCTGTTCCTTTCTCGCAGAACAGAGCATCCCCTACAGTTACTATGTAGCTGTGGGATATGACGTCACATACCAAAGAGATTGTATGTAAATCTACCACAGCTTAGCAATGACGTACTATGAAGGTGGAAGAAGTGACGTCACTGCGCGTTTGAACTGTCTCTTTCTATTCCTGTATTTTAAAATGCTTGTAACTTTGCCATTTTTTGTGATATTTAATTTGTGTTTTCATGACTGTTCGTTTTTTGAGGAATATTATTATTTCGTGCAAAAAAAACAAAGCACGACTTAAGTCTATTAGCCTACTGAGCATTAGTGATTTGACTTACCTACGGTTTCCCGAACTCATGTCCACTTAAAAATACGAAACTCTCATTGGTTGCCTGCTGACCATCGGCTGTCTTCAACCAATGAGCGTTCAGTATTTTTAAGCTGAAAATAGGTACTCAAAATTGGTAAAGTCATTTTACAAGTCATTGACATAAATCTACTTTAACAAACGTATGACAAATCGTAGGTAAGTCAAATTAACTACCGAAATACTCTAACCGAACAGTATGTCTAATAATATAATATACCTACCCACAAATCCAAAATCCGCGGGGGCCGATGGATGCAGGAGGCGATCAGCCGCTCAAAGTGGCGCTGTCTGGAGGAGGCCTATGTTCAGCAGTGGACGTCTACAGACTGTTGATGATGATGATGATGACAAATCAAATGTTTTTATAAATTATCATCATTAATATATTATGCAGGTGCCCCGACGCTAGGAAGCGGGTGGTTGACAAACCCACCTGGATTCAATGCGGAAGCGAAAGCTAAAAAAGATATCAATATTGGTGGGCAAGGAGGCATTGAGTTGGACGGTTTCATGCTCAAGTACGATACTGAAGCACGAGGCGAGGCTAATGCGGAGGCCGAAGGCTCAGCTTACGGCCACGGAGGACCAATTAAAAAAATGGGGGCGACTTTAAAAGCCTTAGTTGGTGGTAAAATTCAACCAGGTTATCATGGTGCAATTGGATTTGACAAAGAGGGCAAATTTCATCTCAAAGTTCAACCAAGCTTGCAAATAGAACACAAATCCAGTGCAGGATTGAATGGCGAAATCGACACTAGAGATGAGGCTGCTGATCGGAATTACGAGAGTAGCACACGCCACGATGATAATGTGCTCTATGACTAGACTAGAAGAACAATTGGAGACCACATGATTTTGAATTCTAAAGGATTTCTGCGCTTTTAACACTGCATATTATTATACTTACTTATAACTTTACTTATAAGAAAATTCAGTAGATTAAAAATAGTTTTAGTAAAGAACTTTATTTATTACTTAGCTACTTTTTTATTTATTAAAACCTTATCTATTATTCATTATTTATTTATTAATAGTGAGTTGAAAGGAGGCCGAATGGTCGCGGGTGACGAATAGGACAACCCCATCTATTCTCGTGGATGCCGTAAGAGCCGGCTAAGGGAATATCCAGGGAATGGGCCGCAGCATTCTCCTAGCCTAGGCACATCAATATCTTTTACGATCACCGAGCTACCTTTTATTATAATATGAATTATAAATCCTCCGTATGATAAGCGTAGACCGGCCCCCCACTTATAGGTAGACCGACGATCTTGTGAAAGCCGTGGGGAGCCGATGGATGCAGGAGGCAAGCAGCTGCTCAAAGTGGCGCTCCCTGAGAGAAGCCTATGTTCAGCAGTGGACGTCTTCAGACTTTTAACGATGATAATGATAATGATAAGCGTTCAGTGGCGTTTTATGGGGGAGGCGTAATATGTTCAGCTGTGAACGTCTTAAGGCTGATGATTATAAAGAAGAATATATCAACTTAGTAAAGATTCGTACTACCTACCAATAAAACCATGGCATCATGGCTACAAAGTGGAAACTTTTCACAGATTATGTTATTCTGTTATGTTTTTATAGATAATGGTATGCAACCCTTCGTGCGCTATTCCGACTCTAGCTTGGCCGGTTTTTGGTATTGTAGTGATGTATTAACTTGGAAATGAAATGAAATGAATAGAGTTTATTTCCAGATAAAAATCCAAACCAAACGTACCTACCCTAATACAAACTTAGACAAAATTAGAACTAGCGCTGAGGGACATAATATGGATAAATAAATAGATTTAACCGCAACCAGTCCGCATTATTACCGAACCCACTGCACGCTGTTCCGACGACTGCTAGGTTCGTCCCAGCTGCATTTTTCTACTAAAGAATATTAATCAGATGTACTTAGACCTTTAGACAAACCCCCATATTCTAAGTTGTTACCACGAGTTTACTCCACTCAACTCAATCTCGACTTAACCTCATTTTTGTGTGTTTGGTATTTTTAATTGACAATATGTAATCAACTTGACATTTCTGCGTCAATTTTTCTTAAACGAGAGAATCGAAACAACTGTCAACTCAAGGTACGTCGCGATGTACTTTGAGTTTCCCTCAAAGTTAAGTGGAAGTCGAGTGAAGGATTTATAGTGAAATGTTTTAGAATACAGGGGTTAGACTTTTTACCCTTAGGCCTAAATGCTCTAGAATCTCACTCATCACAACGTGAACTGGTAGTTTATTTCGATTTAAGTACCTAATAGGTACCATTGCACAGAGGCGTGAGACAGGGAGACGTTATTTCTCCGAAACTATTCACAAACGCATTGAAGCTTCGACCTATCTTTTCGTCCAAAATACCACAAAGCCTGAAAACAAAAGTTTTCAATCAATGTGTGTTGCCAGTGATGACTTATGGAACTGAAACTTGGTCTCTAACTGTTGGCCTCATTACTAAGCTCAGAGTCGCACAACGGGCTATGGAGAGAGCAATGCTCGGTGTTTCCCTGCGAGATAAGATCCGTAATGAGGAGATCCGCAGGAGAACTAAAGTGACCGATGTAGCCCTTAGGATTAGCAAGTTGAAATGGCAATGGGCAGGCCACATCGCTCGTAGAACTGACAACCGATGGGGAAGAAAGGTTCTCGAGTGGCGACCACGAACTGGAAGACGCAGCGTAGGCCGGCCCCCCATTAGGTGGACCGACGACCTGGTGAAAGCCACGGGGAGCCGATGGATGCAGGAGGCGAGCAGCCGCTCTGAGTGGCGCTCCCGGGGGGAGGCCTATGTTCAGCAGTGGACGTCTTCAGGCTGTTAATGATGATGATGATGACCTAATAGGTTTAAATGAAATTGAGATTAAAAAAAATGTATAGTTTGCTGACAGTCTTCAAGACACACACTAGGGTGAAGGCGTCTTTTACCAAGAAATGATAGATATGCCAAGGCTGTACCAAGGTATTATAACAGAAGATATAGAACCTACTATACATAGTGCTACTCGTATGGTCGATCGATAAAGTCATCAAAATACAATAAAAAATTATGATGAGATTAGTCATTTCAAGTAAATAGTACAAGTTAGGTAGTAAGTTTGCCGTGAAGCACAGTCGGTCACTCGATAAAGTGGGTAAAGTCCAAGTTGAAGCGGGAGCAAAACGTACTTAGCGAGATCTCGTTACTCGTGGTGCAATAACTAATGTTAGACTATTTGTAATTAAGGGCATAAAAAATAACCACGTACGTATGGAGTGATTTAAAAATGGTTAGTTGGCACTAAATGCACAGCTTTTATAAGTACTTACTATAATGTAACAGATTTGATTAATCATGAAGATATTTTGGGCCATGATAAATGTTATTTAGGTAAAGTCCAAATAAAAACTTTTTTTAGATAATTTTTTATTCAATATTTCATTACTTATAGATATTCTAATTGGCTGCTATCAATGTTCTTTCCGTGATGGATGGAACGTCTACAGATGCAACATTCTGGGCGGTATCCAACTCGACGGCGGACCTGGGTGGAGCACCTGCATGTAATAAAATATGTGCTCTAGTTAAGCGCGACTCATCTTCAATCTTATTTTCACTATCTATAACAATCTAGTTTAATATACGTAATGGCACTGCCAATAAGATTTATATTAAGGACATCATTTTATAGGTAGTGCGACAGAAAACAACAGCAGGTATCAGATGGAATATTTATTAATGTCCAAATACTTATAATTTTCTGTGCCTAATTCTTCTCAAATGATCTTACATGTAGGTCAACAATTAAAAAGTACATTAAGCCACGGCAATAAACACAATATACTTTTTTTTAAAGTGGCCCATGTACCCGTCTTCTTTTCCTTGATGTTTAAAGGGGTTGACCTTTTTTCGTTTTCATTTATAGATGCACCTATGCTATTAGCGATTTTCACTGCATCCTCACCTGTGACCACGCGTACGCTATAGTTTCCACGCTGAAATTTATTTGTGGAAAATCGTGGCGTCAGTATTGGGCCACTTCCCTTGTCAGTTCCCTCTTCGACGTGAAGACCGGGCTTTGCTTCAATACCTATCGCACCTTCCGCATTCGCGACAGAGCTAGTAATGTTGTCGCTGTTCCCCGAATAGCTAACTGCCGAGGCCTGTCCTGTCACATTGGCTGCAGCAATTGTTTCAGCGTCGACATATGACGTGCCATCTTCGTTTCGACGAATGATTGCCGTGGCACCTGCAGTCGCATTAATAGCGGCCTTCCATTCAGTTTTTCCACCGAATGAAAATTTTGATGGTGTACCTGTTATGTTAAATTAGATAAAATCATAATCGAAATAAAAAAGTTATTATCATAATTCAGGTCCAACAAGTGCATCTAGTTGTAGCTTATTCTCACTTACAGTCATGTTTTTTTACTTAGAATAAGTATAGAGCGCGTCTAAACAACTTAAATGTTGAAGTTGCTAAAATCCCACAGATCGCTGTTTTTTTTTTTTTAAATAACTTAAAATATATGTAAGTTTTGCCTTCAGAACTCTACATAGAAAGATTTAGGTGATGGACATCGATGTTTCTGTGTCTAGATGTTATAGTTATGGGTGTAGGTATTATAAGCGTGCTTATAAACAAAAAACCAGTATTCCATCAGCCATCTGGTTGCCATAAGTAATTTTCTTTGGGGCTAGATGGCGCTGTGTGAAATGTCCACAAATATTTATTTTAATCCGTTCTAATATCTGCGTGCGTCCAGTGTGGACGTAATGACAGAGACAGTAGGTACCTACTTACAATAGCATTCTGCCACGAGCACCAACACCATCAAGGCTAACTTATTCATCTGAAACAATGACAACAGGTACTTAGAAGATTATTACTATACTATAACTTTACCTACTTAAATAAAAACCTTCTAACTGATCCCTACTCGTTTTCCACAACCAGCCACAGAATACTTAATTAACAGTAGTACTGAACCGGAGGCTAAAATGGTGTCCCACAAAAAAATCACTCATCTGTAAGATGTGGAATGAGCTTCCACCAGCTTGAAGTAACGTGAAGCCTGACTTCAAAAACTTACGGTTTTAGGTTCGTCTCGTAAGGTGTGACGAAGGTATTGCGAATGTGACAATAATTGTGAAGTTGGTCTCTTTATATACTTTATGCGCGTGAGATAAGAGCCACCAGTACATTCTCGAAATGGAAGCTGTTCAATTAGTGCCATAGATGGCACCGTTCGCGGGTTCAGACCTCTGTGTGAAGAGTTCCCAGAACATTATTCAAAATGCCAATTGCGCCACAACACATCAGCATAGCGATTCAGGAGACCTCAGCGCTGAGGCTCAGCGCTGAGGCTCAGCGCTGAGGCCTCGATTCAACCAACTTTTATTTGAAAATAGAACAGAAAGCTCTCCCCTAGCTCATGCCTTTTGCAGAAACGATGACGCTACTTCCGTTCTATTTTCAAATAAAAGTTGGTTGAATCGAGGCCTCAGCGCTGAGGTCTCCTGAATCGCTAAAAATTCTTTCACTGGTACGCTATTAATTAAAATCCAAAAAGTGGCGTGTGTTTGGAGTAGGTGTTATTTTAAACTTCATCATCATCATCATCATCATTAGCAGCCCGAAGACATCTACTGCTGAACATAGGCCTCCCCCAAAGAGCGCCACCTTGAGCGGCCACTCACCTCCTGCATCCATCGGGACCCCGTGGTTTTCACCAGATCGTCGGTCCACCGAGTGAGGGGCCAGCCTACGCTGCGTCTTTCGGTTCGTGGTCGCCACTCGAGAACCTTTCTTCCCCATCGGTTGTCAGTTCTACGAGCGATGTGGCCTGCCCATTGCCATTTCAACTTGCTAATCCTGAGAGCTATATCGCGGAGAGCGTTCTCCTGCGGATCTCCTCATTGCGGATCTTATCTCGCAGGGAAACACCGAGCATATGATAGGTCTCTCTATAGCTCGTGTTTTAAACTTAGCTCCTATAAAGTAGGTACTTATCTAAGTGCATGAGATAAGAAGTTAAAACATGGACATACCCATGACACAACTTGTGATACGGAGTGGAATGCCTATAGGTATTTCAATACGGAATTTTTAATTATAATTTTGTTTTCAATATATTTATATTTTGTG
This sequence comes from Ennomos erosarius, assembly GCA_963580505.1. NCBI lineage: Eukaryota > Metazoa > Arthropoda > Insecta > Lepidoptera > Geometridae > Ennomos > Ennomos erosarius. The sequence continues at coordinate 9,232,801 of OY756993.1, read as the reverse complement.
CTTATTCATAAGATTTTTGTTCGAAGCTATACCAAGTAGTCGTACGTACATGCGTTGTAGGCATATGTCTAGGGTACCTATTAATATAATAGTATAATGTTTTGAATGCAATATCGATCTAGTGCGGGCCTGATTACCATGCTTGGCAGGTAGCTTGATGATCGCAGTAGATTATAATGGTAAAACCAAGGAGAATGGTGCAGCCGACTTTTACGGCACCATAATCTGTGTTAAGAGCTCCCTGAAAATTATTTTGGATGATAATTCCGCAGTAAAATCGTGGCACAGTCATCATAATGCGGCATAATATATAATATGTATAAGTGGAAATTTCCACTTGTAAGATATTAATTTTATTGCTTAAACCGTCTAAAATACCAAAAAAGTAGCCTATTTTGAGACGGCGCTTGTTTGGTAACTTACCTTCTGTAGATAGGTACATACTTATTCTATGAGTTTAAAATATTATTATACAGTGGGCGTGGTAGGCTAAATCTGAAACTATGAGGAATAGCGATAAGTACTGCATAGCGATTCAGGAGACCTCAGCGCTGAGGCTCAGCGCTGAGGCTCAGCGCTGAGGCTCAGCGCTGAGGCTCAGCGTCCAACTTTGACTTTGATTCTATTTTCAAATAAAAGTTGGTTGAATCGAGGTTGGACGCTGAGGTCTCCTGAATCGCTATGCTGAAAAGAGTCACGGACCCGATTTTGATGAAAAATTTAACGCTATTTAGTTTTATTTTTTACTATTCGATAGTGTCGCTAGTAAGGACAGAATTCTGAGGAGTAATGACATCCGACAAACTTAAGAAGTGCGAAGTATACCCCCTCCTGTCCATACACGCCAACACTTTATTACCCTTAAATGATTCTGTTTATTTTAAACTCATCCATATTTTAAAGAAACGCAATGTCTTTAGTTCATACCTACAATGACCTACACACCTGTACCTTGTTCGAAATGATGCTCAATCTTTTTTCAAAGCACACCCCAAACGTAGTCAATCATCTTCAATGTTCTTGAGATATCAAATCCAGCTTTGCATTGAAAATAATGGTCATGATTATGGATAATTATAATTAAACTGTTTAGGTTTTAGGCAGGTTCATATAGGACCTATATGAATCGGCGAATGGAGGCAAGTGCTGACTGCTGGTGCAACTGCCTCCATTCTGATCTGATGCTAAGCTAAGTTTTGTTATAAGTATAGATTTTAATTTGCTCTATTTACATAGGTCAAGTAAAGGGGCATTTAACAGTTTTATAATGAGGATAGAACTACCTATACCTATACCTACTATACAGGAACGGAAAGACATTGTGTGACATTGACCATTTGTTATCTTTTTCGTCATTTAAGAGTTATTCAACATAAATGGCGAGTATATCACTAGCCTTCGTTTTGCCAATGATATAGTCATAATGGCGGAGTCACTCGAGGATATTAGCACCATGCTCAACGACCTCAGTAGAGTCTCCCGACAGGTTGCTCTTAAGATGAACATGGACAAGACGAAAATCATGTCTAATGCCCATGTTCCACCTATACCGGTAATTGTTGGGAACGATACTCTCGAAGTTGTCGACAAATACGTCTATCTACGGCAGACTGTCCAATTAGGTAGGTCCCACTTCGACAAAGAGGTCGCCCGAAGAATCCAACTCGGCTGGGCAGCGTTTGGGAAGCTTCGACCTATCTTTTCGTCCAAAATATCATAAAGCTTGTTTTCAGGCTTTAAGTTTTCAATCAATGTATGTTGCCAGTGATGACTTATGAAATTGAGAGGTGGTCTCTAACTGTTGGCCTCATTACTAAGCTCAAAGTCGCGCAACGAGCTATGGAGAGAGCAATGCTCGGTGTTTCCCTGCGAGATAAGATCCAAAATGAGGAGATCCACAGGAGAACTAAAGTGGCCGATGTAGCTCTTAGGATTAGCAAGTTAAAATGGCAATGGGCAGACCACATCGCTTATAGAACTGACAGCCGATGGGGAAGAAAGGTTCTCGAGTGGCGACCACGAACCAGAGGACGCAGCGTAGGCCGGCCCCCCACTAGGTGGACCGACGATCTGGTGAAAGCCGTGGGGAGCCGATGGATGCAGGAGGCGAGCAGCCGCTCTAAGTGGCGCTCCCTGGGGGAGGCCTATGTTCAGCAGTGGACGTATTCAGGCTGTTAATGATGATGATGATTTTCTTCCATTTCGCCATTTTCTGCGACCTTTTTTAGCTCTTACGACATGACCCTTAAATATTTATTTTATTATGTGTTTTAGTATTTATTTTGTTGTTATAGCGGCAACAGAAATACGTCATTTGTGATAATTTCAACTGTCTACGAGCTATCACGGTTCATGAGATACAGCTTGGTGATAGACGGACAGACAGACAAACGGACAGCGAAGCCTTAGTAATAGGGTTCGCTTTACAATTTGGGTACGGAACCCTTACAAGGACGGTGGGAGCAAAGGCATAAAATCTAATAATGAAATCAATTCATCATAACCATTAGAGATAATTCCCCGCGAATACCTGATAATTTTGATTTATATTTTATTAAATAATCAACAGATTGAAAATTGAGGTAAAATTATAATTTAATTTAACGATAAAATTCTTAATTAATTAAATACACAAAAATAGTATAGAGTAAAATAATTTACTCTCTTCTGAATAACTTCTCTCAAAAATCATTCGAGTGTGGCATGAGCAGCGGTAGTGTCAGATAGTTGGTGTTGATCATAATATTCGTCGTCATAGGTGTTGTAGTATTTTTTCGTGGTTATCTGTACTGGATATGGTGATACAGTATGCGCATCTCTGTTCATACTATATTGAATTGGGGATTTTTGTACTGAATTGTGTGATTCATTGTCTCTCATATTTTTATTATCAACAGTTCTCTGTGATATAAATGCACCTATGCCACCAGCGACTTCTCTTGCATCGTCACCATAGGCCAGCTCTCCATTAAAACCAGGACTGCCGAATAGATTTATAGGCAAACGTGGCTGCAGGTGTAATTTTATAGCTCCATCATGGTTTACTCCCGCTTCGAGGTGAATCCCGGGCTTAGTTTCGATTCCTACTGTGCCACCTCCCTTCAGCACAAGGCTTACAATATGATCATTGATCCCTGCATAAGCAACTAATGTAGCTTCCCCTGTCAGATTGGCTGCTGCAATTACTTCGCCGTCGAAAGTCCACACTCCATCTTTGTTTTTCCCCAAGGTTCCCCCAAAGCCAGCGGTAATATTAGTTCCAATCTGGAAGTTGAATTGGTTGCCGAAATGCACTCTGTGTGGAGCACCTGAAATTGAGAATGAATATTTGGACCTGTTTTGAAAGAAAATGTTCAGTTGAATGTTATTCTTTTATATTCACAAATCACAACAAGTACCTAAATGGTAGTAATAAGCGTAGAGATTCATAATGATGTGTAATAATACAAATAACAACAAAGGAAAAGAATTTTGGAACTAATTTTGATAAAATCAAAAACATTGGGGACCTAGATTTGGAAAAGAACCAATTTTCTTATCCGGGAATGGATCACGTTGAGAAAGCAAGCACTGTTTATTGCGCCTACTCTGTTGCATTTTTATAAACTTATGTTAATACCTCATCATCATCATCAATATCGTCAACAAATGAACAGACAACGTTACTTACAATAACATTCAGCCACCAAAACCAACATCATTAGCGCGATCGGACTCATCTGAAACAATGACAATAGATGCTTCATTAAGCAGGCTAATCCGGTTGGTCTCTACCGACCTTCGTAGCGTTACTGTTCGGCACATCACACACGCTTAAACCCGCTCAACTTGCTTTTATTACACTATGCCTAGTGTCCATATCGTGCCAGTGACATTTCAAAAGTTCTACAAGGTGACCTTTAATTAGTATGTTATCCCAAAAGGGGGTAAATCTACACCCCAAGGTAGACAATGTTTCTACTACGACCAAATTAATAGTTTTTCATTGAAGAAATGCCATGTAAAGTTTACGTTCGAAAATAGCCTTAACGCAGCTGGGTGGTTGAACTTTAACCTTGACCGAATGCACATAAATGAGTTTAACGACCTGTGCTTAGAAATGAATTTATGGTATCTTTTTAACTCTCGTAGCGATCGCACGTGCGATATTGCGAGTGGATTTATTGATTACCATGGAGGTTTGGAAACACCCAGTTTCAAGTAAGGCTCTCACAACTTGTAGGGTATCATGGTCCCAGTCCCCCATTTCGGGATAACACACCAATTCAAGATCACCTTGTATAGTGAATTTCATTGCACAAAAAAGCACGAATAAGAGTTCAGTTTAGGAGTCATACAAAAAACTTACCATTGCTGGTTGCTTTCGTAATCTTACGGAATGGACCGATGCGAAATGTTGGTTGGTAAAGAATTTCTGTTTCTGACGATAATTTTGTAGCAGTCTCCTTATATATTCATGAGATAAGAGCTTGGATATACCCGTGATGCAAAATCTTTAATTATTTATAATAGGTACCTAAATATAATATTTTATTGTTGTGTCAGTGACAAGTTCGGCTCTACAAATCCATTCGTTTACAGCACAGTGTGTACGGCTGAAACAATATGCTGTAATAGACATCAAACATATACCTACCTAAACATTACAATAAACGGGTTTAGTAAATTTAACGATCTCTGATGCCCTGAAAGATGTCAAAAAAGTAGCTAAAGCTTGTATGGAAATTACAATAAATATATTATATTGAAATTACATTTAAAAAAGTCCTGAAATTAAATAAATACAGGTCTCGGCGATTTTTGAATTTCATCACCTAAAAGGGTTAAACATATAGGACAAGGTCCCATCGTAAGACGCTCGCACAGCCTGAACCTCTAAAGCTAACCTTAGTTCTAAATTAGGGTTAAAGTTATTTTATCCCGGAAAAATAAACGGATCCTGAGGGATAGTCCACGCGGGCAAAGCCACGGGGGCATAAGCTAGTAATAGTTTTATATGACTCCGTAAAAATTAAGCTTGTAAATGAATAGATAGAGAGACTAATAATTTTGTTTTGAGCAATTTAATTATTAAAGAAAGTAAGCTACTTGACACGTTAGGGTGACTAGATTTTTACTTCCTTTTAATAATATTTAACGGGAGCAAATCACTCACTTTTCCGGCCCTGATATTTAATAGTGAAATATCACATCTTGTATACTATCAGTCAAAAACATGGCTAAATATCATGATGATTCTTCCTGTGTGCGGTGGTCGTTAAGGAAAATCATAAAACTGTGGGAGAAGAGGAAGAATCAACGGAATGCTTTTATTTCAATAAATTGTATAATTTTATTTGACAAAAACCTTGGCAATATCAGCACAAAATATATCTGGTATTTTTGATTTACTTATATTATAAATAAATAAATAAATATGTGGACATTTCACACAGCGCCATCTAGCCCCAAACTAAGCATAGCTTGTACTATGGGAACCAGATGACTGATACAATACTTATATACTTTTTTGTTTGTAAATACATACATAGAATACAATATAACACCCAGACGCAGAACAAACATCTATGTTCATTATTAATGATCAACAGATTGTAAAAAGAGGTAAAATTATAATTTAATAGAATTGACGGGCCCGATAGCTCAGTTGGTAGTATACCTGCCTTCTGAACTGAGGGCTGGGCTCGCGTAGCGTCACTATTCGGCACATCACATAGGTTTCAACCCGCCTAATTAACGCAAGGGGGTAGCAAACCTCAACATGTTTTTGAACAGGTACACACCGGTTGTGTCTAGTTCTACCAACTTTTACAGCATCTCCGGGTGAGAGGGTAATTACATAAGGCGCCAAGCCGTCCAAAATTGTGAAGCAACTAGTTCATGAGCTCAGAAACGAATGGCTCTTGGTTCTCCAATCCAGATAAGGGACGGTGGAGAGGACAGTGAGTTCGACCCTGTTGCTTCAGAATTGCGTTTACTACGACAAGATATGGCTGAGATTAAATCTTGTCTCAAGGTGCTAAGCGAAGGAATAGGCAGATGTAATGTCAAACTAGATAATTTTGAAACTAGAATTCTGGCACTGGAAGAAAAAGACTCTGTTATCTCGACATTGAAAGACACTGTTCATGAGCTACAGGAACAACTTCTTCAACAGTCCCAATCAGCACTCAAAAATGAGCTCGAAATCATAGGCATCAGTGAGACGTCCAACGAGAACCTGGAACATATTGCTATGATCGTGGCAACCAAAGTTGGGGTTAATCTTCCTGAAAGCGAAATAGACTGGGTGGCGAGGGCTGGTCCTAAAGTCGTTAGAAACAGCGGCAAAGATGCTATCTCGCCGCGACCGATAATCGTACGATTTACCAGAAAAGTCAAAAGAGACGAAGTATTTCAAGCTGCCAAAGTACGACGCCATGTTTTAATGACTACAGCCGACCTAGACCTTTTGGGTCCTTCCCGCAAAATCTATATCAACGAGCATTTAACTAAGAATAATAGAATGTTGTTTCGCGATGCCAGGCTGCGTGCCAAAGAACTCGGCTTCCGCTTCTGCTGGGTCAGCAATGGCAGAGTGCACATGCGAAGAGGAGAAGGACAACCAGCAGTACCCATCAAAACGCACGACGACCTGGACCGTCTCAGATCTACGAGTTTCGGTGTGGCAGCATGCTCAGCTGAATTGGGCCAACAATAGTCCATATATTTTAGAATGCATGTTAAAATTATTAGGTTTAAGAACGGCTTATGTCAAAAAAAATATGTCATCTGGAATTTATACACTGGATCTATCTACCTAAATATGTTTCCTTACCCTCCCCCCCAAAATACACAACACGCAGATACACACACACATCACTTCACAATAAACTTAACTGTGTTCAATGTAGGGTTACCGAGCGACTATTTTAACAAAACAAAAATCATTCACTTCAGTTTCAACACTTCCAGCCCTGGAAGAGTATCCTCTTTCATAAATATTGATACCTCTTTTTTAGGCGCGACACGCTATTCTAAAAGTTATTTACGACTCACTTACTATTATCATTTTGACAATGGGTAATTTAGACCTTTATAACGATATTGATGACACTCTTCAAATAAAGTGTCGCACGATTGATAGGCCGGAAGATTGCAAACGACTCATATCTCATTTTAATATAAAAGTTTTCTCCTACAATATCAGAAGTCTACAGCACAATTTTCTTCCTTTTCTGGCAACTATAAAGCGATTCGACATAAGCTTTGATGTTCTTGTCCTCACGGAGTGCTGGCTTCAAGAGTCGCCACAGATACCACAAATACAAGGTTTTAATGCATTCCACACAAACAAATTTATCAACAAGTGTGGCGGGGTCGTTGTCTATGTCAAAAACAGTTGGTCAGCGAATGCTCAGGAACCTGACTTCGAAGATGCCAACTGTCTAATCGTGAGTATAGAAAAGGTTCTTACGATTGTAGGTATTTATAGGTCCCCCGCTGTCCTAAATTTAGAAAGATTTATTGGGTCCCTGGAAATTACGTTATCTAACTTGAAAGACCAACCAGCAGTGTTAGTCACCGGCGACATAAACATAAATTTATTAGACGACTCGCCCAGCCTCGAAAACGAATCGTATCAGAATCTTATGGCAGAACATGGCCTACTCCCCGCTATAACTAACCCAACGAGAGACAAGGCATGTTTGGATCACGCTTTTATTAAATCTAAACATAGTGCTCTTGGCTTAGTGTGCAAGTGTTCTGTAACAGATCACGACATTGTGATAGTGGGCATGTCACTCCATATGCGTTTAAGAGAAAAAAGTCGAGTATGTATAAAAACTAACTACCATGAAGTGACTAAAGAGTTACAAAATACAGACTGGCGACAAGTTCTAATTCAAGTTAACGTGAATGATGCCGTCATGGAATTTACCTATATTATCTCAGACTGCATTAAAAAACATACTGTTGAGAAAAAAGTTAGCCGTTCTCAATATAATTTGAAGCCCTGGATTTCTCCAGGACTAATAAGGTGTATGCGGCACCGCGACAATCTGCATCTGCAACTCAGAAAGGAACCGAATAATTCAACACTTAAAAAAACTTACACCCGCTACAAAAACTTTTGTAACAATCTCTTGCACAAACTAAAAGCAAACCACGATAATGCTAAATTGACGGAAAACCAGGACAACCCGAAGAATTTGTGGAAGGCTATAAAAGAGGTTTGCCACATCCCTTGTGCTATTAAAGACAACCACGATATTTTGAGCAGTGCCAACGACCCACGAGCGGCCATAAATAACTGCAATATCCACTTCGCCTCAGCAGGAGCCATTCTAGCCGGAAACATTCTTGATAAACTAGACACTTCTGAGGAATCTTTATGTCAACAAGCCACCGTAAGAGATCGAGTGGGGAACTCACTATTTCTTGCTCCAGCGGATAGCCAGGAGATAAGTAACATCATACAAGATTTTAAAAACAACAGTACACCTGGAAGCGATGGAATAACACCACTTTTACTGAAATTCGCAAAGAATGCAATTTTAGAGCCGTTGACGTATATATGCAATCTGAGCATGGCTTCGGGTATCTTTCCGGATTGTTGGAAACTAGCCCTAATAACTCCAATACATAAAAGCGGATCGAAGGTTATTCTCGACAATTATAGGCCTATTTCTTTACTCAGTATTCCATCGAAGATCCTGGAAAAGCTGATCAATAAAAGGCTGGTAGATTTTCTACAAAAATATGATTTACTGAGCGACCGGCAATTTGGTTTTAGGCGTGGCAAGTCAACTGAGGACGCAGTTCAATTACTAACGGAAACAGTATCATCGCATTTGGACAGTGGACAGAGATGCATGGGAGTTTTTCTTGACCTGGCCAAGGCATTCGACACTGTATCTACGCAAATCCTTCTGAGAAAACTAGAATGCTTTGGTATCAGGGGAATCACTCTTAATTGGTTCACAAGTTATCTGACAAACAGACAGCAGTGTGTCAGGGTGGGAGAGCACACCAGTGATCTGACGCGTATCACTTTCGGCGTCCCGCAGGGTAGCGTCCTGGCTCCTACTCTGTTTACTGTCTATATGGATGATATTTTGAGGCTTAATATACCAAATGCTGAACTCATTTGCTACGCTGATGACACAGTGGCTATCTTCCACGGCAGAGGTTGGGAATCTACGTCTGCGGCGGCTGAAAGAGGAATGGCGGTCCTGACTCGTTGGCTCGATGTTAATCTGCTCACATTAAACACCAAAAAAACAAACTTCTTAGCATTTCATATTACACGAGCCACCGGGCCAGACCTATCGCACCTTACAATTCACAATTCCAACTGCCAGCCTACAAACGAGACCCCAGCAACCATACAGGCACACTGCACGCGCTCCTGCTCCTGCAGCGTTATTGAACGAGCACTATCGATAAAGTATTTGGGCATAACCTTGGATCAAAATCTTAACTTTAAACAACATATCTCTCTTCTATCAAAAAGAATCCGGAAGCAGATCTATCTAATGAAAATTCTAAGACCTGCTGCAGGTGTAGAAGTGAGAAAGCTGGTGTATATCTCTTTATGTCAATCACTTTTGCAATATGGCATAGGAGTCTGGGGCGGGGCGGCTAAGAGCCACATGATCTGTCTGGAGCGTGCTCAACAAGCGGTCCTCAAGGTGATGTTGGGTAGGCCGCGCAGATACTCCACAGATAAACTATACGAGGAAGCGTCAGTCCTTAGAGTACGCCAGCTCTTTATCTGGCGCTCCATAGCGAAGAGACAAGCACAAAAATCTCTCCCACAACTTTCCAAAACTAGGAAACGCCCTGTAAGACAAAAGCTACCAAAGGTCAATACCGTATTTGCATGTCGTCTCCCAAAGTATGCGCAGGTTTTTACATATAATGCAGCATGCAGATTAATCGATTTGGAAAACTACACATTTGCTGAGTGTAAAAGTAAAATTAAAAGGTGGTTACTGTCTCTGTCTTATGATGAATCAGAAAGACTTGTCAAATCCTCATCATAGAACTGGGTCGATCTGTAGTAATGGACTTACTTGATACCCACAGAATCGACTTACTTACCTGTACCTATCCCCGGTCATACATTAAATTACTCGTAGGATTGACTCGTACGTGATTGTGGAACTTTGACGGGAGAAATTGCGTTCCTAATTTGAAATTTCGGTAAAAGCTATGCATGTGAGCTGCTGCCCTACCACAAAGTACGCAGAAACCATCGTGGTACGTGACAGTAATGGTTCAAGGTTACAATAATATTGTTCTAATTCGTACCATGAACTTATAAAGTATTCTTGCCCGAGAACGAGACGTCTACATTTTTATTCAGCGTTATCACTGTCGCATGTTGGTATCAACATGATGTATTTGAGAGAACGGTTAATGTGACGTCATCAAAACTGCTCTGCCTCTGCAACATTACAGTATTCTTGCTTTTATGACATTTGTTCAATGTATGATTGAAGTAATAGTGCTGTAAGAGATTGTGGTAGGCCCCAAGGTTACAGGAGCGCCTAGCTATTCTCTCGATATCCTTCTGTCTGCGTTGACACGGATGCTGCGATGTGCTCTCATCTCATCAGATGTGGTTTTGACGCCTAGCCACATGTTGTCAATCAGCCAGACATTTACGATTTTTAGCTGGGATAGTAATGTGCCTACCTAGTCGCGGTTTTACCTACTTTTTGCATGGAGTAATATAAAAGTTAAGTACCTAACGGGTTAAATATTTTCCCACTGTAAGCATGTTGTAGATAATGTCGCATTTACACTTACGCATTAATTAAGTGAATGCCTACTCAGGGCGAGCACTACTTACACACATACCAACCCGCCTTTACCCGCCAATTATTGCTAAGAAATTGTCAACCAACTCTCACTACCCAAAGATACCGAAACGCTTGCTAGAAATTACAAAGCAGAAGCTACAAAAGTCATTTATCTCTCACAACACACACACAATCTCACGTTACTAGGATCTACAGCACACATCTTAATATAGACCCTCTCATATACAAAATACTCTTACTCTCACCTTGCCCTTGATGTGTGTGTGTGTGTACACACACACACATCTTCACACTCTCACTTTTTCTCCCTAGTCCTCATATTTTATCACGTAGTTAAGCATATACCATCAATAGAAATTGTAACACGCACACTCACTCGATCATAAGTCAATGTAATCGCTGGTCTAATTACGGAATTACGCGGCTTTGTTTGGCTACTATGTGGGTATAACCACAGTTTAACGTGCAACCGTATTGAGGATATTATTTATGGTTAAGAAACATTTTGATCTTCCGCATAGGACAGGAATTAGAGTAACACCTAACTGTGCCTGCTGCCTGGCCAAACAATAGAAAGAAAGAAAGAAAGAAACACTTTATTTGCACAAACTGTACACAACAACGAATAACAATAATAAGTATGCTAAGCAAATAAAACATAGAAAAACGGAACCTCCTAATTACAAAACTTGCACATAACATAACCTACCTAAACCTTAGTTTGTGCTTCCGTGTGCAAACGTTGTTACTGTGTACAGTGCTGTACAAAATGGTCTGAGCTCAGCATGTGCCATAGACGAATCCAGGGAGCTGATTTTCAGCCCAGACCTTGAGTGACGAAGACACTAATAATAATTAAATAGCAATAACAGGTGGTGATAATAAATTTAATTAAAATAATAATCAGAGTTCCCTAACCAAAAAAAAAAATTAATTAGATAGCTTTTATTGAGTTGTTTTATGGTTCACGATAATGTTTGTTGACACTTTTATCATTGTAAGACCAAATACCTAAACATAGTATGAGGTACGGACTGTCTAGTTACCTTATTTACCTGGTTTCTTTATGTCATCCTGGGTGGGTGGTGTGGGACCAAACTAAATATTCCATACAGTGTTTATTCTTGTTGAGTGGTAGGTAGGTGTGTAGATTTACTGATCACATATTGTAGCCTACCTCCAAGTGGGTTGGTAAAACGAAGGTCCCTCTTAAATGCTGCGAGCATGTATATCAACGGGACTCTGTATGAATGGGTATCTACTATCTATAGCAAGAATAAACTGTGTGTTGGAATAGAAGTGATTGAATAAGGGATAACCAAATAGGAATAAAGGATGTAAAATTAGGGCATCTGGGGTATTGCGTGCCCACCTATCCGGGAGAAATCATTATTGTATGGTAAATGGTAAGTAGTCGGATATTTAAATTTATTTGCAATGACCAAATGTAGGTAATATACGTGTTGCATGGGTTGGTGCTTTTTTTTTTTGTTTTAATTTCGTTGAGTACTTATGTTACTGTAATACGTTAGACTAGACTTCACGACTCCGCAGAGATAAGTACTTAACCTGCCTTTGTATAGGTGCCTACCTACATGCTAACGCATCCGTACTTGGTAAATGTACTTTTGCTCATAGAATAAGTAAGTATTACCTATTTATATTCTATAACTTTTACTACGGTGGACCATATTGCTGAGCTGTATGTACCTACCCACTTGAAGCCATCTTGAAACACATAACTGTCATCTTAGTTCTCATTATCGTTGTTATTAGCTGTATTATATACTTATTATTATAATTTATAAAACAAAAGCACTTGGTACTTCGTACGAGTTGGACCGGGAGTAAACATTGTACACAATGGTTATTCGCAATTAGTTCTGGTAACAATTGCATGGGCGCCCAAGATACAGGCTTGTCCTAGTTTGGGGCCCGTAGTTAATTATAATTTTGAATTAGTATTATGCCATAGTTTATAAGTATCATTTTGAAATATTGCATGTAAACGGTATGATTTTATATTTTTATTTTTATTGTAATTTGGATAAATAAATTATCTTATCTTATCTTATCTTATTTTATCTTATGAGCACAACTGGAGTACAACTCTCGGCTGGGGCCGAGGAGAAGAGGATCAAGAAGAGTACGTTCACTAGAAGTGTGGACCGTGTTGAAAGTGATAACAAATGTTGTACAACAGGTCATCATGCCTAGTATCCATCATGCGACATTTCAAAAATTCTATATGTCAGAAATTGGAGGGACTGACTGAAGTATTGGTGACGAGCTCCTTTCTTGGAACTCGTTGCTTTCCATAATAAAACACTTCTTCGATGTTCAAAGAATTATTTATTTTTAAACAATGTGCAAAATTACAATTGAATTAATTAAATATACAATTACTGTGATTCAGGCGAGAACTTAAACACTTTTAAGACTAGTGGTTCGCTCGACGTCCGAACGCAGAATGCCCCGTACGCCGCGCGCCGAGCGCTTATATTACGCTCTCGCTCCTCCCACTAGCCGCCTGATTCACGGAGAGGCGGGGCTCAACGACGTAACCGTTTGAGTCGTTTCACAACCATTAATGTTTTTATTAACGCTTAATTCCGTTGCGCCGACACGGCCATTCTGCTGCATGTCGCGCTCGACGTGAATTTATGAAAACGAACATAAAACAATGCATTAGAATTTAATCTAGCTCGGCTTCTATTCTGACGAAACCTCTCACTTTTGAACTGTTGTCAGATCAAAAATATCAACTAGATTAGAATCCCATTACTAGACAAAAAGATAATTATCAAAACTAGTTTGGAGGCCCCTGTCCTCAACAAACTTGTACAACATAAAAGTGTTTGGGGCCCTGTCCTCAACAAACATGGACTAAGTAAAAGAGTTTGGAGGCCCCTGTCGTCAACAAACTTAGACAACATAAAAGTGTTTGGAGGCCCCTGTCCTCAACAAACATGAACTAAGTAAAAGAGTTTGGAGGCCCCTGTCCTCAACAAACTTAGACAACATAAAAGTGTTTGGAGGCCCCTGTCCTCAACAAACATGAACTACATAAAAGTGTTTGGAGGCCCATGTCCTCAACAAACATGGACTAAGTACCAGAGTTTGGAGGCCCCTGTCCTCAACAAACTTGAACAACATAAAAGTTGTAAGAAAGCTATACAAAACATGACTCCAATCTCTTTCCAAAATAATCTTCGATTAATAATTGACCATTGAAATCTCTGTCACTACGGTTTTGATTACTTTCTGAAACATCATCTTCTACTGCCGACACGGTTCGAGTTGCAATCCCTGGCTTCGGTGCAAGTCGGAGTTGATCATGTGCCACATTTTTGGGTATTCCTCTTCCAAGTACCCTTTTTTACTAGGTAGCGATCATTTGGCAGTAACTTCCAAATTTCATAAGCACCTGGGTAAGGTCTAATCCTATTTGGGTTCTTGGGTTTATTTTAAACATTACCATTTCGCCTTTCTTTCTTTCTTTCTTTCTTTCTGGAATCTTTGTTCGCTCAATGCTACACCTCATGAGAACCACCCCTACAAGTGGTAGTAGAGCACGGCTCCCCGCTTATTTCAGATATAGTTTCCAATGAAGTGCGACCATGAAATAAAAATGACGTGCATCGGACCGATGCACTCACCAAAGAAAACCACGACACACGGAGCGCATAAGCCCAAGCAATCCTGATCAAAAATGAATTGTGGGAAGTCGCCAGTGGCATCGAAACGTCGTCGTCAAAGAAAAACGAAAAAGTTAAGTAAACGCAAAAAGATTTGCCAGCGAGGTCAGGATGGCCGTGTCGGTTGGGTTGCCCGCAAACTATACCGTAAAGTCCCCTCCGGCCACCGCTTTAAGTTTGCAGGTGCTCCTATAAACTGGGCATCCAGGAAACAGAGAAGCGCTGCGCCATCAACGGCAGAGGCTGAATACACTGCAACAACCGAAGCTGCAAAAGAAGCTATTCATTTAAAAGCACCTTTCAAAGACCTGGGTATAAACAAAAGAAAGATCTCCATCTGGAATGACAATCAGGCAGCACCAAAGCCATGTCAGAACCCCATAGTCTCCACCAGGTCAAAGCACATAGGCCTAATTATGCATTTCATAAGGGACCGCATTAAGGATGAAGTATTTGGAGCAAAACACCAGCCAACTGAAAACATGGAAGCAGACATGTCAACAAAGTCCCTGACTGGACCATGAATTTCTCGACTGAAAGAGATGGTGGGATTATCCAACCAGTGTTGTGAGAAGCAGTGTGAAACCGAATAGGCTCGTTTTCTATGGGATACGGCTGTACTTGTCTAGCTCCTGATGATCCTTCGCTCGTCTTGCATATCATACAGTCACCAATAAATAACCCCACAGTGCTTGACATCTCAGTGAACCAGTTTTCATCACGAATCTTGGCAAGAGCTTTGTACCATCCAAGGTTCTTTATTGCTGAATGGTAAGCATCAATGATGATTAAGTCCTCTCGGTTTTCGCCGGATGGTCCGGGCGCCGACACCGATTCATCCCACTTCTGATGTCAGAAATTGGAGGGACTGACTGAAGTATTGGTGACGAGCTCCTTTCTTGGAACTCGTTGCTTTCCATAATAAAACACTTCTTCGATGTTCAAAGAATTATTTATTTTTAAACAATGTGCAAAATTACAATTGAATTAATTAAATATACAATTACTGTGATTCAGGCGAGAACTTAAACACTTTTAAGACTAGTGGTTCGCTCGACGTCCGAACGCAGAATGCCCCGTACGCCGCGCGCCGAGCGCTTATATTACGCTCTCGCTCCTCCCACTAGCCGCCTGATTCACGGAGAGGCGGGGCTCAACGACGTAACCGTTTGAGTCGTTTCACAACCATTAATGTTTTTATTAACGCTTAATTCCGTTGCGCCGACATATAGTGAACTTCATTGCACACCAAAAAACATGAAATAGAGTTCAGAGTTGAGGAGTCAGACAACAAATTACCATTGCTGTTGTTTTCGTATGTTACGGAATAGACCAATGCGAAATGTTGGTAGGTAAAGTACTTCTGTGTCTGATGATAATTTTGCAGCTGTCTCCTTATGTATTCATCAGATAAGAGCTTAAATATACCGATAATGTGATAAAAAATCTTTGATATAATTATATGTTAGGTATAACTATAACATTTTATTATTATGTCGGTGATAGTTTGCAAATCTATCTGTTTACGGCACAGTGTGTACGACTGAAAGAATATGCTGAAATTTACATCAAAAGATACCGAAATATTTTAAAAATCTTCATTGGTTTTAAAGGGGTTAAGCGGTTAAGGGATTTTTAGTTTTTTTAATGTGTTACCTTGTTAATTTCGATACCTCTAATAGTCCAGTAACAGTGGAGTGTAGGTATTTGGGTTTAACCTATAAAATAATTAAAGTCGTTCATTTTTTCTCAGACAAGGTCCACGTTTAGAAAGCTTAGATTAAAAAGTTGGAATATTTTGCTGTCACTGATCATGTTTCTGCGATAATTCCATTAAAAACCTTAATTAGAAAACTACAACTTGGCTTTTTCACATTTTTTACAGTACGTAACGATAAAAAATACTTCAAGTCCTTAGAATAAGTTAATATGCTCCACGCCACTTTAAATTTTTTTTTATTGGAAGAAATAATCATATTTAATAGACTTACATGTTCTAAGTTTTAATTTTTTCCAATAATAATAGGATAATTATATAAGAAGCCATATACCGCCAGCATTTTAACTTGGATTCAAGAGATGTAAAAACTAGTATTAGCGACGGTAAAAAATTACCAATTGTTTAAACATATTAGCGTTCTAAATATGCACCTTAACATGTAACAAAAAATGAAAGAATTTAATTATTTCATAAGTTGCAAAGCTATTATTATGTATAACATAATTATATCGTTACTGGACTATAAAACACAGACGTCGTGTAAATATTTACTACAACACGGAGTCCATTTCTATACACTCCTACATTCCGGGGAATAGCAGTGCCAGTAACTAGGTAATCACCTAGAGCTTGGTGTAATATCTTATCGAACTTTAACTTTGGCTCGTACATCGAGGGAAAGGCTAAATTGGCTGCTCAGAAGCTGGGCATCCTTGGTACCTGTCCTGATGTGAAATACTTCATTAGACAGTATTTCACATCAGGACAGGTCATAGATCTTTATTATCAAACACAAGTCCGCTCTGTGTGGAATACTGCAGCTATCTCTGGGATGGTTCGCCTAAGTATCAACTTAAAGCACTTGGGTCAATACAAAACCGAGCCATAAAGCTCATGGGCAACGATAAATACAAAGGCAAACTCCAAAGCCTTAATACCGATGTACGAATATGTACGAATTCGGAGAGTGTGCGATAGAATTGCACAACTTAATTCCCCGTTCCCTTTTACCATCATACAACTTGATGCACGTGCACGGAAACATGGCATCCGTACACGGCAGAATTTCTTCGTTTATAATTCGAATAGCAAAGGAATGGGACCCCTTACCACCGTCATTGTTTCCTGACAAATATATTCTTCAGGCAAGCATGCTCCATCGTCGACCGCCTCGTCACTTACCATCAGGTGAGACCGTTGTAAAATGTTAGACTATCGTTGATGTAAAAAGAGGATTTTGTTATAAAGTGTAATGTATAATATGTTACACCCCGTTACATCAAATACTAAGGTCTAATATTTTAATACTAGCTGACTCGCCCCGGTTTTGCACGGGTTTATTAGTTTTATGCCTTATCTTAGTCTAAAGGAAGTAAGAATGAAGAGGGGAAACGATATGGGAAAAGGATGAATGGATGAAACGGTGAATGGAAATGAAAAGGATTGGAATGAATGGAAATGGTGAAAACCTTTCACCTTCATCCATTCATTATTTTCCCTTGACTTTTCCTCCCTCCCTTCTCTCTTTCCAAGAGGTAGCTACAGTATAGGAGTCGCTTTGAACCTATTAAGGGCGGATTTCTGCCATTTCTGAACCACAAAACCGACAACCTTGAAATATTTACAGGGCAATATTTAAAGTATTCACTTTCTAACAAAAAAAAGAATTAATGAAATTGACCCCGCGTTGATGAATTACAAATAAGTATACATTTTAAATTTCATGCCCTCTCCTGAAGGTAACGTGCTGAATTTCGGGATGAAAGTATCCTATAGCCTACTTCGTAATATATCGAACTCAAATCATGCCAAGTTTCATTTGAATCCATTTAGGTAGTTTCGGCATGATGCTCAGCGAAGATGTCTGTATCAGACAGGTATATTTAGGACAAACAACACTGTTTTTTTTAAATAAAAATATATTTATAAAGTTTAATTATAAGTGTTTTTATTAAATAAGTAAAATAAATATATAAATTATAAGTAGTATAGATATATCCCTGGCACAAGTATAAGTAGAGAAAAAATCTAATAACTGGCCAAGTGTCAAATAAAAACCACTATAACCCGTATCTATTATTTTTGATACGGCTTATCAAGTAGCTATACATAGTCTATCTTTTTACGAAATTCGTTTTGAGCCTGCGGAATGAGTCTTCTTTTCCCTCATCCTCATTTAGCCCTCGCAACAAAGACAAATTTTGTGGAAATAATTCGCGATAAAAGCCAATTTTGGCACAGTTGTAGAGGAAGGTGTTCTGAAAGGCTTCCAAATTGCTTCGAGTACCGATTTCTGAATCACGGTGACAGGATTTTCCGGAATCATGAGGTAATAGGAACACGTCAACCCCATACCGCACCCCTCTCTGTGTATTATTCCGTACAGTAAATAAACCGTTAGAGCCAGTTAAGGCGCATATCCTACATCACATAGTATAGATTTAAAATAAATAAAACAAAATGTGATTATAATTATTGTATATTTTATTTTAATGACTATGAGGTTCAAAACTGCGCAAACCTACACCACTTTACCATACCTATGCACCAATACTCATTTCAATCATATTTTAATATCCACCCGGGGTTCTCTGCTTTATAAATGCACCCATGCCACCAGCGACTCTTTTTGCATCGTCACCTGAACCGAGTTCTGCGTTATATCCGCCGCTGCCGAATATTTTTGCTGGCAATCGTGGTTGAGCCTCTAACGGTATGTTTCCGTTGTTGTCTATTCCCGCTTTGAGGTGGATGCCGGGCTTAGCTTCGACTCCTGCTGTGCCGCCCACCTCCGCCATGGCGCTTACAATGTGGTCATTGAGCCCTGCATAGGCAGCTGCTTTAGCTTTCCCAGTCACATTGGCAGCGCCAACTAATTCGCCGTCTATAAAGTATGCTCCATTGTCGTTTCCTATGACAGCATTGACGCCTGCCGTCAGATTAGTTCCAGCCTCCAAGTCGAATTTCGCACCGGTATAAACTCTATCTGGAGCACCTGTAAATTTCGATAAGTTTGTTACTCAGAGTACCTACCTACTTAAAACCAATTTAAGCCGAGCAAAATAAAACCAAATTAAGCCGAGCAAAATAAATATAATAATATATTGTCTCAATAATAAATTGGTGTACCGCCATTAAAGTGTAAATTCGATCATTTGACGATTGAAATGAGTTTGTTTTCGATAATTACAAACGACGAGCTCACGTCATCGGTTTACATAAAAAAATGTATACAACACTTATTTTTTTTCCCAATTCTTGGTTTTTTATTTAATACAACATTATACATAATCAGCATCATCGCTAGAAGAAGTTCACTGCGCCAAGTAGTGTAACGATACAACTGCCAAAGGTACGGTACCGAACGATTATTATGGCGTCGAAACGCACATTGAATATTCAACTGAATAAGTAGACACGCTCGCAATTTTTTTAAGTAACGTATGAAACACCAGCCATAATCACGTTGCACATACGACCGATAAGTTCAGCCGCCGAACGCCCGAGGCCGTACTTTCAGCAGCTTAGAGCATTTTAAGTTCAGCAGGGGCCGTACTGTGAGCTCTTAGCGCGATTCAAAATTGAGCCAATATTGGATCGCTAGTCAAAATCTTCATACAAAAAAAACCGAAGCGATCCAATACAGGCTCTGGTTTGAATCGCACTAAAGCTCACAGTACGGCCCCAGCTCGATGCAAAACGGAACCCATAGTGGTCGCTTTTTTTGTATGAAGATTTTGACAAGCGATCTAATATAGGCTCTCTTTTGAATCGCACTAAGAGCTCACAGTACGGCCCCAGGTTTGTATGGTACTTGCGGGTCTAGCTATAATCACCACACATGCTATACTTACAATAATGCCCAGCTACGAGCACCAGCATCATTATCAGCAACGATTTCAACTAAAACAATGAAAAGTAAATTAAGATGGATGCTTTAATAGAACCATTATAGCACAAGTAAAATTAGAATAACATGTTTCCGGACAAAAGGACCAACACTGGTAATGGTGTAATGGTATATTTATAACGATTTATAAGTATGACCCTATTTTTAAATTGTTTTGTCTGTCTGCCTATCTGTCTGTCTCTTTTAACACGCATTACGCTGACACTATACTGAACGGATTTCGCTGAAATTTGCTATGGTTAGGTTAGCATGCTATAAGGGGTATATTATCTGGGGTTATAGCTATTTTTTTTAGAATAATATTTTAGATACTTTATGTTTTCAAAAATGGTCAACTGCAGGTAGCACAAAGCAATAAGCTATAATATTATTGCAAGAATTTTGTTAGTATATTATTCAAAAAACAGTAAAAGACAAATCCAGAATGAAGAGATCCGCAAAGAACTAAAGTGACCGATATAGCTAAGTTGAAATGGCAATGGGCAGGCCACGTTGCTCGTAGAACTCATAACTGATCGGGCGCAGCGCAGGCCGGCCCCCACCAGGTAGACCGATGATCTAGTGAAAGCGGTGGGGAGCCGATGAATGCAGGAGGCGAGTAGCCGCCCAAAGTGGAGCTCCTTGGGGAAGGCTCCTTGGGGTATGTTCAACAGTGGACGTCTTCAGGCTGTTAATGATGATGATGATGATAATGAAGAAGAAAAGACAAATAGGATACTCACCATTGTTTTTTTGTATGATTTGCTGCGCCACAAATACTGGTACTGTTAATCTGACGATAATTCAGAACTACGACTCTTTATATAGGTACATTTTTAGGTATGAGATAACAGCGTACTTATTATAAGGCTACAACTTGAACATACCCATGATATGATTTGTTTTTTTTTATCTTAGGTATAATTATGTTATCTGTGTGCCGCGGGTTGCGAATAGGATAAACCTATATATTCTCCGTCTCTTTCATTCTAAATGTAGATAAAGGAGACGGATAGTGTAAGTTTTGGATTGAGAATGGGGGGCTGGCCTCCAAGCTTGGTGATTATGGGAATCATATTAAACGTTCAATTTGGCGTTTTATAAGGGGACCTATGTTCACCAGTGGATGTCTTCTAGATCATGATGTGAGGTGGTTATTACCCAACTTTACAGTCAAGCAAAAGGTTATAATATAACTATATGTACCGACCTATGTATGTTCATCTGTACCGTCATTACTTCTAATCCTTAAAACTACTTATAATTGCAACTGTATTTTCATCATTAGCCTGAAGATGTCCATTGTTAAACATAGGCCTCCATCATAGAGGCCCCTTTGAGCGAAGGTCGGCCTCCTATATCCATCGGCTCCCTGCGGTTGTGACCAAGTTGTCGGTCTACCTATAATGATGGGGGGCGGACTAAGCTTACATTACAAATAGGTCACTCCCTTACGCTTTCCTTTGTTTTTGCTGGCAAGGAGAACATCTTTCAAAGATACCCAACCCAGCTGTAAGAGATTTCCACTCACTAAAAATCCCGAAGGCCTAGCTCAGAGAATCGCAGTGATCCTTGATCTACTATGGAAAACACAACCCGTAGGACACTAACCTAACCAGGCAAGTAGTAGATTTTTTAGCAATGGGTCAGGTATAGATTAAAATAAGAAAAAAAAACTATTAAAATGATTGCTAACGTTTTATTAATAAGACAGACTTAATTGCAAATTTAGAATGTAATACTATCACACGTCCATGTCCGGTCCAAATATACTAAGATCTGCCGCTACCATTTCTATGAGAGGGGCGAAATGGATGTAGAAATCTATTTGTTTGCGTCGATGTGGGACTTATTATCACTGGGTGTCGCTGTACTGCCGTGTGTTTAGTGCTTGCCGCCGTAGCCATAGCCGCCGTGGCCGTAGCCGCCGTGGCCGTAGCCGCTGTGGCCGTAGCTGCCGTGGCCGTAGCCGCTGTGGCCGTAGCTGCCGTGGCCGTAGCCGCTGTGGCCATAGCCGCCGTATCCGCCGTAGCTGCCGTAGCCGAGTCCGCCTAGTCCGTAACCGCTGACCGCAACGGGAGCTGCAACCACCGCAGGCCCAGCTGCATACACAGCCCCACCACCAAGCAAAAGAGCACCGTCTTGCGCGTTCCTGGCCACCGCATCGGCCACAGCTTGGGCTTGAGCAGCGCTAGTGGCGACGGCAGCGGCCTGCGCACGTGCAGCGTTGGCGATGCGTGCTGCCTCCACTGCGCGAGCGTTGGCGATGGCGACAGCCTGCACTCGTGCGGCGTTAGCGAGACGCTCTGCCTCCACGGCACGAGCAGTCTCAGCTGCACTACCAGCGGCGGCGCGCCTAGCGGCTTCCACGGCACGAGCGTTCTCCCATGCAGCGGCCTGCGCCCTTTGAACGTTGGCGACGCGCGCTGCGTCTAGTGCTTGAGCGTTGTTAATGGCGTTGACCTGGCCGGCTCTGGCAGCAGCTTCAGTGACACGTGCGCCCTGAATAGCGGCGGCGGCAGAGTTGGCGATCTGTGCTGCTTGCACAGCTTGCGCGTTGTGAATAGCGCTGAGTTGTGCGGCGCCGACATTGCCAGCGTTGTTAAGAGCCGCACCACTGCCGATGACTGCAGCGCCTGCGGGCGCAACTACGATGCCGCTGCCGAGCCTACCGCCGTAACCACCGTAACTGCCGTAGCCGCCGTAGCTGCCGAAGCCGCTGATGCCACCGATTCCCCAGCCCCCATGGCCAACTCCTCCGTGTCCAAGACCCAAGCCACTCGCTTCACCCTTCGAGTCTTTTGCAGCTCCTACAGAAAAGATATAATGTGTCAAATTCTTTTCAACTATGGCTAATTTTTGTGTGTTTGGAAAATCTAGGTATCTCAGTGATTTTATTATTCATTAAACAACTTACCATCTGCAAGTGCTTCATACGCCACGGCGATGATAAAGAAAATCTGAAACATAGATTATTATTTTAAAATACGGATGAGACCAAAAATATTTGGATCAATACTAAGGTATTTCTGAATAACAATTCTCTTACCGTAAGCCGAGACATCGCTAAATTTTTATTGAGCTACACTACCAGACCGGACAAATGGTCTTCAATAATAATGCCATGAACAAATATTGCAGGCACTTTTATACTGCACCAAAAATTAATAATCGGTAAATTAACAATGCTAAACAGCCGATTGAAGCTGGTCTATATGAATATGATTAGGTACGTGTGTACATTGTGGGTTAAAAAGTGATCGGTGCGCTTGTGTGGTAGGTAAAGCAACGCGGTGGCAACTCCAGCGGACCGTGTCGGCTCTGCGCCGGCGGTGAAACATCGAGGATTGCACACACGCACACATCCTTCCATCACGTCAGTGTTTCTAGAAACGGACGAACCCAATTACCAATTGTTTTGTTTATAGGTACTGTACAATACCAAGCGCTCGATATCATAGCATCCCGGGAGACAACTACCTAATACTATTTGATCGTTGGGCTTTGTCCTCGTGGTGGTTTACTAACTGAGTCTAACTAGTACCTAACGATAGTGAGTCAAGCCCTAATCTCAAGCTTCAATGTCAAAAGACACCTGTTTTTCTTATAATTTGGCTCCACACATAGTATTTAGCCAGTGTCAAGTATTGTTATTTTTCATCGTTAAAGAATATATCACGTAAAGTCAAGTGTTAGTCATAGTCCAGTCAAAGTTAGGTAGTCGTAATCCAGTCTACGTCATGCTCCAGTAAAGTGGTGGCAACTTTACTAGAAGCTTCTATTGAATTTTGGAAGCAACACGAAAACTCACGTTTCAGCACATTGTATCACTTGCCCACACTCATACTCGTAATTCAGCACTTAATGCGTAAAACGCCACCAATTTTAAACATTAATACTGGAAGAAGCACAAGGTTTGAGAAATAATACAATGGAACGACGTGAATGTTTCCGTGTTCCCGCCAAAACTCCCAAAAGACACTTCTGGGCATGTGTCTTTTGACATTGAATCATGTCTAAGGCTGAGTTGCACCATAATCACGGTTAAAGTTACGGTCAAATTTTGACATTAGCCCGCCCTGCATAGCGTGGAATGGTTATAGTTAGGGTTAAAGTTAGCGTTAAAGTAAGCTGGTGCAACTCAGCCTAATTTATTGTCGATGTCATTCATCAGGTGAAATGTAGTAATGCAGTCAAACGCAAACCCAAACGGTTTGGGTTTGCGCAGGTATTGTAAAAAATATTATAGACAGAACGTATGTAGGTACCCACTAGAGAGAGTGGCAATTTGCATAATATTGGTTAAAGATGCTAACAAATTCTAACCAACGGTCAAAATTAGTTATTTTAACAATTGGTTACCTTAACTATTGGTGAAAAATCCCACCCAGCCATATAATATTAAGGAGTAAGAAATTTACAGGGACTTGACAAAACTTCTGGTGGGGGTGACCGGTGACCCACGCTCGTATTTTGCCCAAAAATTTAGCTTGCTATTCAACTTGGCAAGGCAGCCAGCGCTCTGGGCACTTTTTCTTCCACCAAAGGTCTTTTTGATAACACTTACTTAGCTTACACTTAGCTTGTACTTTGTACTGATATAATTATCTTATTTTATTAATTTTGTTTAGTTTTATGTACTTTAGTGGGTTCATTTGTTAGTTTATTTTTATTAAGCAGTGTCTGTTGTAGAATGCAATACTACAGTTTTATTTTAATTTCTTTTATAAATAATATATTTATCGAGTGGTTTTCTAATATTTTATGATATTAACGATACGCCGGCTTTCTTTCTTTCTTTCTTTCTTTCTTTCTTTCTTTCTTTTACATCTGGCGACCGTGACAGTGGAAACTTTGAACCTGAATATTATTTTGGAAAATTATTGGAAAAAAGATGGAGGCTGAATAAAAGTTTCGTAGATCCGATGAATCCGAGGAAGCTTGAAGCCGACACGCTGCCTATGAAATAGAAGATAGATCGTACCTACTACTTATATTTTTTGATGGATTTACGACATAACTAAAATATTAGAGACCACAGATGCGAAAACCGATTAAAAAGAAGATGATGACTGCTGCTGCATGACCTATTTATTATGACTGAAATGAAATGAAGAAAAGAAGTGGTGATAAAAGACCTACGCTAAGATACGACTTACGGAATGGTTCAGATGGAATGAGAAAGGTAGCCTTCCGATCCTACTTATACGTCATAGCCATGATTCTGGTCGATGTTCACTGATATAAAAAAAATGCGATATTATAATATTAAAAGACGAAAAGACTGAAAATCGCAAATAACTGAATAATGCAGGCGGATAAAAGACCTAGGCTATGGTGCGACTTACACGGAATGGCTTAGATTAGATGAGATGAATGGCCTTCCGATCCTTTACATCATAGCCATGATTCTGGTCATGATTTACTGCAGAAAGTTGTATTAATTTAGTGTGACCTCTGCAATTAGACAAGATTTGGATACCTACCTAGATTGCTGTTTTGGAAGGAGACTTTGGTATTATTAAGACTGACTTTGCCTAAAGCTTTCCTTCAACCAGATTACAGCTTTACATAGATGAGATGGAGTCAGACAGTATCGTAACTCCTATTAAGAGAAGATTAGTCATTACTGAAGAGTATAGAGAATAGAAGAAGAAGACATAGAGTCTCATGACGAATAATTTTGATCTAATTTATTTCTTATTGATATGTGATATTCTTTTGATGTGATTTTGTATTTTTTATACATATTGATACATTTCCTTTCTTTTTGGGTTAGGAGGGACTAGACTATAGTACCAATTTGAAAAAATTGAAGCATGACTGTACTTCTACCTAATCAATTCTAGAATTGGAATGTATGATAAGGATATATTGACTTAGGAATGTTTTGAACCGATTTGCAATGACTTACGATTATTTGCTGCAAATTATTTCTATTCAGAAAACGAATGTATATCTATTTAATTTGTAAATTAGCAACTAGGTTTTTATTTGTAACATCGGAATAGGGAATAAGCAGATTTGTCGATTACTGTATATTTTAATGTGTACATTTTTTCTAATTTGAATTGTTAGGGTGTGACTACACCAGTTAAGATGAACAATGAGCATCTTGCGTTTTCCCTTTCTGTGTTCGGAGGATGTTTTTTTTTTATTATTTGGCTCCACACATAGTGTATTTAGCCAGTGTCAAGTATTATATTTTCATCGTGTTATAAAATATTTCACGTAGTCATGTCATAGTCATAGTCCAGTCTAAGTCAGGTAGTCATAGTCCAGTCTAAGTCATGCTCCAGCAAAGTGGTGGCAACTTTACTAGAAGCTTCTATGGAGTTTTGGTAGCAACACGAAAAGTCACGTTTCACCACATTATATCACTTGCCCTCACTCCTGCTCGTAATTCAGCACTTAATGCGTAAAACGCCACCAATTTTAAACATTAACACTGGGTAAAGCAAAAGTTTTGAAAAATAATACAATGCAACGACGTGAACTCTTCCACGTTCCCGCCAAAACTCCAAAGAGGATGTTCTGAATTAAAAAGAATAAAAATGACGTAGTCAGATTGACATTTGAAACGAATATGGTCTGCAGTCTTATTTTAATTTCTTTTATAAATAATATATTTATCGAGTGGTTTTCTAATATTTTATTATATTAACGATACGCCGGTTTTCTTTCTTTCTTTCTTTCTTTTACATCAACAATATAATATGTAGCATCTACCATTCATGGTGATTGGTGGTTACCGGCAACATTATCAAAACTCGTACCCACCACAGTTATTAACGCACGACTATTGTTGTTATCAGTGATGACATATGGAACTGAAACTTGGTCTCCTACTATTGGCCTCATTAGTAAGCTCAAAGTCGCACAACGAGCTACTCTCCATAGCTCGTTGCGCGACTTTGCTTCCCTGCGAGATAAGATCCGGAACGAGGAAATCCGCAGAAGGACTAAAGTGACCGATATAGCCCTTAAAGTTAGCAAGTTGAAATGACAATGGGCAGGCCACATCGCTCGCAGAACTGATGGGGAAGAAAGGTTCTCGAGTGGCGACCACGAACCGGAAGGCGCAGCTAAGCCACTAGGTGGACCGACGACCTGGTGAAAACCGCGAGGAGCCGATGGATGCAGGAGGCGAGCCGCTCAAAGTGGCGCTCTCTGGGGGAGGCCTATGTTCAGCAGTGGACATCTACGGGCTGATGATGATGATGATTGTTATTACAAAGTACATTAATACAATAAAAATGTTACTGCACAGCTACCACTTTTTTTCCACATCCAGGTTGACTGGTAGATAATGCTTCATGGCATTAATTAAGTCCTATAAATAGATAATATTGCGCTATACGGACAGAATGTGTGTCCGGGGTATCTTATCCTATATATACTAATATTGTCTCTATCATCGATAGGCACATTAATTTGACCATGGAACTCAATGTGTGAAGTTGCACTGCAAACCCCCTGCACGCCGCTTACCTACTTCTGCCAGCGCACATCTAATGTTTGCTACTTCACAGCCGCCATTGACCTTGAAGCGCACTATACCTATCCAAGTGATGGCAGCAGCAAATTTTGCTGAAATGTGGAGAACAATCCTAGAGCGTCTAGTGTTATGAAATCTATGATAGAGCTGATTATAGCTTAGCGAGTACTTATTATATTGATGCACCTAATAGCTACAGATCTCTATAATCTCAATGACCTATTATAATATAATATTCTACCCGATACATCAATCAACTCTAATATTACACCAATACTTCTAGTATTAAGTTCACTCATTTACCTACATTCTATTGTCCAATAAAGCATTTTCTATTTCTCTATCTAATATTAAGTGTTATTGTTGAGTTACAACAGGTAATGCGTTGTAAAAATAATTGCAATATTCATTTATCAGTGATTAGTGAATTCGTAAAATCATTAATCAATTCGCATACCAATGACACGCAATGTGTTTAAGTACAGAATAAGAAATAGTAATAAATGACGTAGCTCACGGAGCTACAAGCGACGTGGCACCGGCTACGGCTGTAACCACATGGCCTACGCCGTAGCGGTTCGGCTACATAGACGTCATAACCACACGAAATCTAAATAGCTGCAATCCGCGTCCGTTGCGGGTGCAGTACACGAGAAGTCTACGAAGTTCTATCAAAGACGTCGCACTACAGACCGTTCACCGTAAGATGTCCTCTGAGAACTGTCTATTATCTCAGCTATTATTCAAAAATATGCAAATAAAACATACATATATGTAGCATCATTGTATACCTAATGTCCGCCCGCTGAAAGAACGAGTCTGACCGCTACAATGAAATAGCCAAAAAAACTGAATTAAAACATTATTTACATTACACAATGTTTCATTAGCTAATGTATCCACTACCACACAACCGATAGAATTTTTAACAAAACTGATCCGAATTTTCGGTTTTCGTTCACATTTTTCAACTTCATTATACCTGTAAAACGCATTCTTACCGTGTAAATAGATAGATAGATAGATAAACTCTTTATTGAATCACCACATCACAAATAATTAAAAGCTAACAAACAAAAAATTTAACAAAAGTGTATCGTTTGGCGGTCTTATCGCTCAGAGCGATCTCTTTCAGACAACCTTGTACGGAAAGGAATGACGTAGACATGGACGGTGGTATTCATATGAAAAAGAACGCTGTGAATAGACATACATAAATAAATACAATTATTAAATACATACATAACTAATTACATAAAAAATCCTACATAAATAAATAAATAAATAATAAATATGTGTGGACATTTCACACATGGCCATCTAGCCCCAAACTAAGCATAGCTTGTACTATGGGAACCAGATAACTGATACAATACTTATATACTTTTTGTTTGTAAATACATACATAGAATACAATATAACACCCGTAGACATAGACGTAATACATATTAATAATAGATATACCTACTACATACATTAATATTAATAATAAAAATTAAATATGCATAGATGATAATAAAGTAACGAAAGATAAAACTGCTTAACACGATCTTTAATATCAGTGGGTAAGGCATTCCATAAACGAACAGCAGAAATAGGGAGAACCCATGATTTTATCAGGTAAAAGAACATAGGTTACTAATGCAGTGTTCCCAGACAGTGAAGTACAAAAACAATGTCAATAATTATGTGATTTATTAAGTAAGTTATCAGTAACATACATAACATTATTTTTATTTCTTATCGTAATCTGCCAACACGGGCAACGCGTAAGTAAAAACGCTACGGACAGGCAAATCGACGATCCTGAAAATTACAAAAATATTATATTCCAGCAGATTAACATTTCAATCACTCTATAGGTAGTATACATACACAATCATTAAAAAGTATTTTTAATAGTTTAAGTTTTCACAATAATTCTCGATATCCCAGTAGTTTGATTTCCGAGTCACGTATTAGTTAATTAAAAAATCCAAGAAAATAAACCAAAAAAGATCCAGTATTAGTAATTATTTTTGCGAATTTGTGTAGCAGGCACACACCTATCAGGATTTATGCTATGAAATTTTAAATTTGCTACTATAGTTTGAAAATGAAAAAAGTTAACATAGGTAAGTATGTTCGAATCATGTCTTATGTTTATATTTAAGTGTTTTTAGTTTAGTCCCATATAATATAATACCTACAGTAGTGTTAGTTTAGTGTTTATTGCGGCAGTGATGTCACATCACCTATCTGTGTAATGTCAACGGTTAGGCTTTACCCAGGGAATTCTTATCAATCGCACTAATAAATATGTAGAGGTATTTATCAAGGCCACAGACTTCCGTATTCTAACAGTGGTATTCATAAACAAAGGTTGATCAAACCCCCAAAATCTATCATTCCACTTTTACCTAGAGGTGAAATGCTGAATCATTCTTCTTTCACTTTCATAAACAAACGCTGGAGAAACCCCTAACGGAAAAGCATTTTAATTAAATACTCTACGATTTCAATCAAGTTGTCTTTGAAAATTCTGTCGAGTGTCATTTTGACACGACTTTTGAACTATCAAAAGTCGCGCCAAAATGTCACCCGTCACTCACTCACAAAAAAATTAAAAGAAATAATATTTTTGTATATTGTGTGTGCCTATTTTGTGTTAAATATATTATTTTGACTGGTAA
Organism: Ennomos erosarius; assembly: GCA_963580505.1. Lineage (NCBI taxonomy): Eukaryota > Metazoa > Arthropoda > Insecta > Lepidoptera > Geometridae > Ennomos > Ennomos erosarius. The sequence continues at coordinate 9,202,513 of OY756993.1, read as the reverse complement.
ATGTTGAAGAAACGGTACCGATATACCTTATTCGTGTTTTAAATATCACGACACTTCATAAAATTATAAAATAACACGATTTGAAAGCAAGGAGACTATTTGGTTGCCGAAATTCGGACGATCAGCGTCTAGCCTCTGCTCTGATCATGCCAGATTGGGGGCTGCTTTTGTTTATGAAATGCATAAAGCTAGAATTTGCCTCACAGCGCCTGATTCATCCTTTATAGGAGCCCCCGCCTTGACTATGAATTCCAGTGTTAGACGTTGCCTTGAGATTACTCCACTCGACTCAACCTCGGATTAACTTCATTTTTGTGTTTTGGTATTTTTAGTTGACAATAAATAATCAACTTGACATTTCTGCGTCAATTTTTCTCAAACGAGAGAAGCGAAGCAACTGTCAACTCAAGACGTCGCGATGTATTTTGAGTTTCCCTCAAAGTTAAGTAGAAGTCAAGTGAAGGATTTTTGGAGAAATGTTTTGGAATACGGGGTGTCGTTACTCTCATCAAGGCACTTTATCCTTTTTTTTTTATTTATTTAGGTCCGCCAACAGTTAGGTATAACATAAACTTATGCTAATGAAAGTCGCTTAAGATATCTAAACTACATGCTCAACCAATTACAGGCAGACACCGCATACATCTATAATATAACTTGTAAACAGGTTTTTTGGCGGGAACGTGAAAAAGTTCACGACGTTGCATTGTATTATTTCTCAAAACTTGTGCTTTTTCTAGTGTTAATGTTTAAAATTTGTGGCGTTTTACGCATTAAGTGCTGATTTACGAGCATGAGTGTGGTGAAGTGATATAATGTGGTGTAACGTGGTTTTTCGTGTTGCTTCCAAAATTCCATAGAAGCTTCTTGTAAAGTTGCCACCACTTTACTAAAGCATGACTTAGACTGGACTATGACCCAACTTAGATTGGACTATGACTATGACTCAGACTTGGCTACGTAAAATATTCTAAAACTCGATAAAAATATACAATACTTGACACTGGCTAAATACACCAAATGTGTGGAGCCAAAATATAAGCAAAAAAAACTTGTTTAAAGTGTGTAATGCACTACGTATAGTTAAACTTTCGGTCTTTATCAATGTACTCTGTGAGTTAAACGCATGGTATGATTCTATGTTGATGGTTAAACGCTAAGGGCACTTGGTTTTTTATAACCACTTACTGCAGGAGCTGGGGCTTAAGCTTTGGTTTCTCTGTGGTGGTAGTTGTCGTTGTCGTTGTTGTTGTTGGTTTGTCGACTTTGATCAGGATGATCCGTGGCGGGCCACGGAAGCTCCTGAGGAAATCGCCTACAGCCCGAGTCTTCATGGCGAAAGCATTGGACAAGCCGCTAAAAAGGTTGGATAGGTTATCCGTGAACGTGTGCGATGAGGAAATGGTTGAGACCGGAATCAGTGATACCTGGAAATCGTAATATGTTTATTAGGAATCAGATGAAAATGTGTAAGAAAGCTCCGCGAACGAAACTTTCTAGTACTTATAATTATTATTCTGCATTATATGTAGGTATTAGCCATGGAGCCAATGGTATTAGGTATTACTTTTAAACATGTGTAATGTTTTTTGGTATTATCGAGTGTCGTTAGAAGCCTACGGGGTTTCAACTACACAATTACATGATTGCACAAAATATATTAGCCGATATCTGGGTTAGTAGGTTTTAATAAAGACAATTTCAATCGCTGATAAAGTTCTCGCTTACGTATTCGCTGATTAAAGGATTGAGGAGTGTTTTCAATCTCCGTTGGATAGAGGACACTACACGACACACACTTGTGTTCCTACACACACAGCCTTACCCAAGAAAAATGATAGCCAGCTTCAACAAAACAATTTTGCCGGTACCACAGTTCTTAAGCATCGCTGACCTCATCGCCTAGACAAGTAAGTAACTGTCAGGGACGGTCGTGTCGCTTAACATCTGGTGAACGACTAGCTCGTCACGTTTATCATTCCCATAAAAAAGTGCCAATACACTTGTTGGACAAACATGTGGGGACGTTTTTGGTTCTAAATATTATAGACCTTATTATCTTTTCATTATCATCACCATTAACAACCTGAAGACATCCACTGTTGAAATAGATCTCTCCCACAGAGCGCCACTTTGAGCAACTGCTTGCTTCCTGCTTCCATCGGCTCCACGTGGTTTTTACCAGATCGACAGTCCACCTAGCGGGGGGCCGGCCTACGCTGCGTCTTCCCATTCGTCGTCGTCGCTCGAGAACCTTTTTACCCCATTGGTTCATTATCTCTTACTGTGCGCATATACTACTTATTCTATAACATTCAATAGGTAAGTACTACTCGATGCAAGAATAAAATCACTATCGATTTAACCACGTAAGTAAGATCACTTACTGTTTGAACCGGCTTGTAATGGACTGCAGGTTGCTGCACAGCTGGCTGTTGTGATGGCCGTGCTTCCACGTCTTCTGTCTCAGGCTTCACTTGCAAGAACACTGTCCCACCGCCACTAGAAGTGCTTAAATCTGCTCCTACTATAATGAAATAAAATAATCAAACCTTAAGTATAAATACTTACACTTATTTAAAGTAGGTCGGATTAATCTATGATGTAACTGACTTAGGTACTTAAAATTACGGAAAACACCTAAAAACTTGCACTGGTATAGGCAAGCTCATCAACATGCAAATTAAACCAAGAATAGAAACTCATAAGTGATGCAAATAATAGGTATGATGTAACAATTAATTGTTATCATTGCCTACAATTTAAAACCGGTAAAATGCAATACAGTTTGATTAAGAAAAGAATGCAATTAGTTTAATATTCTAAATCAGTTTTAGATCTTTTTAAGAGGGGTGCATGAAATGTTCATTTTAATATTCACCATGTAGCTTCACTTCTAAACCGTTTTGCCGTGACGCGGTATATAATTATCTTATATCCAAATAGGTACAATCTTTTTGACGGAGTTCGCTACTTGGTTCTGAAACTTGAACAGTAGCCGAAAGATTAAAGCAGCGAATAATGAAACGTTATTAATGAAAGTTTGAGATGTAAAGGTTAAAAAACAGACTAACAATGTTAACCTTATACTTTAAATAAGTGTGTGTGTGTGTGTGTGTGTGTGTGTTTTGAATAAGTGTGTACTTGCGATATAATTTACCAAGTTTCATGGTTATTTGTACCACACCTGTAAGTCCTCCTCCCATGATGGCTCCGTTGGCAGCTACCACCGGCGCCGCTGCCAACAAGTTGGTAGCCACAGCAGGGACCACGAAGCAGGACAGGCAAGCTGCCTGCAAAACAAATAATGTACACACTTCAAGGGGGCCTACCACAACCTCTTATTATTACTTCAATCATACTTAGAAAAATGAGATAAAAGTAAGAATAAACACCGTCTCACGTAAGATGTCCCGCGGCAATAATTGGAACTAATTTTGAAAGTAAGAAAATTTAATGTTGTTGACGCAGAGCAGTTTTGATGGTACCTAGGTACGTGCGACAGTGATAACGCTATATGAAAATGTAGACGTCTCGTTCTCACTCAGGAATACTTTATAAGTTCAAGGTACGAATTCGAACAATATTATTGTAACCTTGAAGCATTACTGTCACGAACCATGATGGTTTTGTATGGTTTAGTTCATGGTAAGGCCCCAGGAATATGACTTCATCATCAACAGCCAATAGTTATTTATGATATTAGGGCTTACCATAGTCACGAGTTTGTAAAAACTAATATCCGCCCGTGTATCATACAACGTTTTTCAACACATTTGCGAGAAAACAGTACCACAGGTACTGAAGCAAACTTTGTTTATTAGTGGGAAAGTAGCAATAAACAATCTTTGACGTTTCTAATCTAATGTGAACAAATAGTAGGTACAGTTACCACCACTCTACTAGAGCATAACTTAGGCTGGACTATGACTATGACTAAGACTTGACTACGTGTATAATTCTATAACACGATAAAAAATTGTATTGCAATACTTGACTCTACTAAATACACTGATGTGTGGAGCCTAAATGCTCTAAAATGGCGCCCATTTACAATGCAAATGGTGCCACCTGCGTGTGGAGAAAATTATTTATTTATTTATTATTTAGAAAACAAACAGCTTAAAAACGTATACTATAGCTCAAAACATGTTAGATAGATGAGAGATAACTAATTAGAATTAGTTTCATTTTCGCTTTAGAGTTAAAGTGAGACATACCTTTTTTTTTATGTGTTGGCTCCACACATAGTGTATTTAGCCAGTGTCAAGTATTGTATATTTTCATCGAGTTTTAGAATATTTTACGTAGTCAAGTCTTAGTCTTAGTCATAGTCATAGTCCAGTCTAAGTCGGGTCATAGTCCAGTCTAAGTCATGCTCAAGTAAAGTGCTGGCAACTTTACAAGAAGCTTCTATGGAATTTTGGAAGCAACACGAAAAACCACGTTACACCATATTATATCACTTGACCACACTCATGCTCGTAATTCAGCACTTAATGCGTAAAACGCCACCAATTTTAAACATTAACACTGGAAAAAGCATAAGTTTTGAGAAATAATACAATGCAACGACGTGAACTTTTCCGCGTTCCCGCCAAAAAACCTTCGTTTATTCAGCTTATTTATTTTCATAATATGAAACTCCTTGGTTGAATTCATATATATTGTTCTATGGAAATTAAAAAGAAAACCGTACAGATTTTTCACAGATTAGAGAAAAAAATCGACTTTTTCTCTTTAATCTGTGACCGTCATGGAAATCGCACGGCGCCATACAACGGAGGAGGCGGTAAAATAGGTACTTAGGTGAGAGTACCTATGTGTCCCCACGGTCCGTTGTATGGTGCGTCATAACTAACTTTCGAACGATGTATACAGGCTTCGTAAATGTGTTGAAAAAGTCGTTTACTGCTGATGGACCTCCCCCACAGACCACCACTTTGAGCTAATAAATATGCTTTAACCAGAATATTATTATACCTACTGTACGAGTAAAGCCTGTTGAAATAATGTAGATTGATTATGAAAGTACACTCACCAAAAACAATTTAAGCTTCATTTTACCACTAAGTTAATGCCAATACTAAACTAATATTAAAAAGCGAAGGGCATTATATAGAGCAAAGAAAATACCGCAAAATTGCCTAATTTATTCTATTATTAGACTAGTCATCGTTAGGAAGTGGTGTGGCTGGATGCACCATCGGTATGTTAATGAACATCATTAGATAGGTTAATGTTGGTCAATAATAATAATATTTTATTCCATTCACGAAGACCGAGCTCAGTGGCGTGCTCTTGGAGAGGCCTATGTCCATCAGTGGACAAGAGTAGCCTGATGATGATTCCATTCACGCGGCGTAAAAGATTGTGGGTTGTATCAGTTTTGTTTTAAAGTAAATTTTTAGAATGAAAATAAAAAAATCTCATTAGATACATGTTGTGTTAAAGTCTTGGAAAGATGATGTATCGGGCCCATGGATCTACTGAGAATAACCTGAGTAAGGGAAAGCAAGAAGAGCAGGGACTTCATTTGAAAAATTGAAAGCAATGTAAAATGAATAATATAGATAGTTACGTAGATACCTACCTACAGGGTTTTTAAACTCACCAAAAACCTTGAGGGCATAACTCACTTCATTAAAAAAAACAACTTGTTCCATTTTTTGTAAAAAAAAATAGTTTCTTTGTCCACAAACTTACAAATCTTACAATACTTAATAAACATTATCTGACCCAATAGCTCAGTTGGTAGTAGCTCTGCCGTCTGAACCGCAGACTGCGGGTTCGATTCCCACCGGAGACAAACATTTGTATGATGAACGTAGGTGTTTGTTCTGCGTCTGGGTGTTATATTGTATTCTATGTATGTATTTACAAACAAAAAAGTATTTAAGTATTGTATCAGCTATTTGGTTCTTATAGTACTTGATACGTGTGGACATAGTACGTGTCCACACAGCACTATCCGAGTGACACTGCAACTGCTATGGGCGGCCGTGTCGCTTAACATCAGGTGAACGACTGGCTCGTCACGTCATTCTCATAAAAAAATTATTTATTTTATTTATTTATTTATTTATTATTTGAAAAACAAACAGCTTAAAAACGTATACTATAGCTCAAAACATGGTAGCAAACTAGCCTTTAACAGTTTTCACTAGTAGAACATTATTTACAATTCAGTTGAACTTAATGATTAAATTAGTAATTATACGTACTTACTTAACATAATATATAGACCGAATGAAAGTATGATAACAATTAAGAGATCATATACCTACCTACCAGAAAAAGGAAAAGGTGGAACAGGGAAAAGTGAAAAAAGAAAGGGGAGGGGGGAGGGAGAAAACCCATATCAATCTATAGAACTTGAGAGTTGAGAAAAAATTCAAACCATAGGTTAGTCATCAAAAAATGTTGTTGTTATTTCATCATCGTCCATGTTTTGCACGCAATTATTAAGTGCTCGGAAATGACCTAGTTTTCTCGCACTTATTATATCTGGGAACAATGTAGCAGTTTTCGAATAGATAGGCTGAAAAAAAGTCTAGCGCCTTCCAATAGTGAAATATCGTAGGTATGTGAAGTTTGCATTCACAAGCGGCTAGTAGTAGGATATGTTGAGCTTGTTTGTTTATCCACTTTGTTATAATATTAGACTGTGTCGGTGACACGGTTGCTGATGCCTCACTGGGGTGCTAATTGCTCTGTGACATACTGAGCTTAAAAGGCTTAGAAATATACGGAGTAGATTTTCTTCTATTCTTTTATTTAAATGAGTATTAAACAGGCACTTTTGCATAGGCTGAAACCTTAACCACCAGCCACCCACCAGCGTTCTGGACAATTTCCCCTCCAACAAAAGTATATTTGATGGACACTTAGTTTATAAGTATGTATCATTATTACATTATATTGACTATTATATGTACCACAGAGCTTTGAAGGTTACCTATGACGCGTCGCAGAGGCGAGGCGTATTTATTTTTCTTGCTCTGTGGTATATTCATATCCTTTTAGGTGTAAGTATTAGTTTTGTAGTTTAATTTTTAGTCTATTTTTATCAAGCCGTGTCTGTTATAGAATAGGTACTAACTAATAATTCAGCTAATTAGTTTTAACAATGTAGGTAGTTTAAAATGAAGTACTTACCTTTATTTATTTATTACATATATGTTTTAGCAACTAATTGCCTAATCGATAAATCATAGCAAAACGACAGATATACAACGTAGCTATTTGTTATATCGCTTTAAAATGCTTGACAAATTTTATGCATTTAATTTTTGACGTGACTCTACTCTCTTTTGACTACTCTTTTTATTTACTCTTAACATACTGTAGGTACCTATAACAATAATTATGTACTGTACAACGTCACAATAAGCATCCTGCTGCGATTTTGTTTTAACTGGATAGAGTTTCGTTTGTCCACATCTTTCTATGCGTTTGAAGATGATGTAGCACTACAGAGTAGGTAGGCACCTGCCTAGTAGTTGACGGGCCCGATAGCTCAGTTGGTAGTAACCCTGCCTTCTGAACTGAGGGCCGTGGGTTCGATTCCTACCAAGGACAAACATTTGTGTGATGAACATAGATGTTTGTTCTGTGTCTGGTTGTTATATTGTATTCTATGTATGTATTTACAAAAACAAAAAGTATCTAAGTATTATATCCGTTATCTGGTTCCCATAGTACAAGCTATGCTTAGTTTGGGACTAGATGGCGCTGTGTGAAATGTCCACACATATTTATTTATTTATTATTATTTATAGTCCGTCTCTAAGGCATTTATGTATGGGCCCGTTTCTTTTTAAACTGTAGTTGTGTGAAATGATTATTTATTTATTGGTGTTACGATTTTACCGTCTTATAATCAGCCTGAAAGAAATCACTTGATGCGATAAGGCCGCTTTCTTTTATCCTACCATTCTTACTTCTCCGTTATGCATATTGTTATGTGCCTATTGGGATCTCTATTAGTATTTATGTGTTGTATTGCATAGTCTGGTAGGTAGGTACTTACATTTATTATCATAACAATTCAATTAACAAGTAAGTAGTTGAACAAATTGTATAAATTGAATAAATTGTAGCGATTAAAACGGATTTTTCCATAATAATAGCTGGCTACATCTACGTGATTTATTTTATTACAAAATTATTTTAAAATGTGTAAAACTTGAACCTATCTTACAAGTTTGTCATGGCATAACATGTTTATTATACTGGATGTAATAATATCAATAAATACTACAAATCTCAAAGTTATGACCTGGGTAAACCGGAATGTTCCAGGCGAAGATGCAGAGCAGTCACAGTAATAAGCAAAAATACAAACACACGTGCCACTCCATTGCTTTCTTATTCTGAAAGTAGGTCTTCTAACTTTCAAATATAAAAAGTAAAGTCAAGTTCAAGAGAATTTCACTCACTGTGAAATGTGAAACTAAACAGTAACCTGGGCAATAAACACAAAAAAACTACCTAAATAAATATAATAAATAATTATTTCTAATGTTCATATTATAACGTGCTTATAAAATAACACAATCATGGAAAATGCGGTGCTCTACTGGCTTAGGGTGAGTTACTGGTTACAGTTATCTGGTTCCCATGGTACAAGCTATGCTTAGTTTGGGGCTAGATGGCGCTGTGTGAAATATCCACACATAATTTTAATACTTAATTAAATAACTAAATTATGTTAATAATATTATATTGTAAAACTAATAAAATTGTATAAAACTACGTACGTAACGTTAAAGTTGTTTTATGTCTTGTTATTCATATGTCTTGTTATTTTGTTTAGGGAAACTAGGTTCAGTGATTATTATTTGTTATTCGCATTTTTAAATATTTTATGAAATTAGTCAGTCAGTCACGGCCAGTCACTCACGGTCAGTCAGTCACGGTCAGTCAGTCACAGTCAGTCATCAGTTAGTGTGACTGGCTGACCGTGATTGCCTGAATGTAACTCATGACTGTGATTGACCGTAGAGTTCACACCGCTACATGATGGTCGTATTAGATATGATAGACGTTTAGAATATATTATACTTATAAGTAGGTATAGTTTCCTTTTATGGTAAAGGGTATATCTATCAAGAAAAGGTTTTAGAATATGCAATGCATAAGGGGTCTTCACATAATCTTTAAGTCCTCACATGACCACACCACATGGTCTTAAATATCGTACTTATGTAAAGAAAGTGGGCAGAACGGTGGAATACTTCTAGTCAATCCTATTAGCCCATCATTCCAAACAATTCAATACTTATAGTTCCTGCCTTTTATAAAAAGAAATGGGATACTACTCATCAACAACACAATGCAACAACAGCATTTATAATAGACCGTCTTCTGAGTTGGTAGTAACTCTGCCTTCTGAACTGAGGGCTGTGGGTTCGATTCCTACCCGGGACAAATATTTGTGTGATGAACATAGATGTTTGTGCTGCGTCTGGGTGTTATATTGTATTCTATGTATGTATTTACAAACAAAAAAGTATATAAGTATTGTATCAGTTATCTGGTTCCCATAGTACAAGCTATGCTTAGTTTAGGGCTAGATGGCACTGTGTGAAATGTCCACACATTTATGTATTATTATTATTATATTATTATTATTCACTCATTTATTTATATTTCTTAAATTTATGTTTTTTATAATACTTCTTATAAAATTAAAATTACAAAAATATTATAAAAAACCTAAACCTAGTGTCCCGCCGGCAGCGGGGCAGAGCCCAAGCTACCGGTGGTCAGGGCTGCAGAGTGAGGAACCTCCTGACAATACGTGCCGTGTCAAGGAGTACCGCCTTCTGAATCTGACCCTTGATCCAGCCGTCCAGCGAGAGCCTCTCGAGATGTTGGTCGAGGCTCTTCGCTATAAGACCGTTCGCCGAAACGACTATCGGAACAATGTTCGTTGAGTCAACATTCCACATGGCGGTTACCTCGTGAGCCAAGTCAAGGTACTTGCTGAGTTTGTCCTTCTCAGCCTTCACGAGGTTCTCGTCATGCGGAATGGTGATGTCAACGAGCACTGCCCGGCGTTGGGACCGGTCTACCAGCACGATATCAGGCTTATTGGCTACAATAGTCCTGTCCGTGATGATAGAGCGGTCCCAATAGAGCAACGCACGGCCATTTTCAAGAACCGGCCCCGGTGTGTACTTGTAGTACGGCACCTCAGACTCGACAAGGCCGTATTGAAGGGCAAGTTGCTGATGAATGATCCTGGCCACTAAGTTGTGTCTGTGCAAGTACTCTCCGTTAGCAAGATGAGAACAACCGGAAATAATATGTCGGAGAGATTCCCCGGGACGGCGGCATGCTCGACAAATGTCGACCGTACCGTCCTTCATTATATATTTCCGGTAGTTATTCGTCTTGATAACTTCGTCCGCAATTGCACAGACAAAACCCTCGGTTTCCCCAAAGAGGTTGCCGAATCGCAGCCAGTTCACCGACGCATGCAGGTCCACATCGGGCCCCGTCAGGGCCCGATAGAATCGCCCGTGCAGCTCCTTGCCTTTCCATACGTCCCTACGGTCTTCGGTGCTAAGTACCACCGGTTTGCGCCAGTTCTCATTTGCCAAGGAGAGCGGCGTGAGGCCCTTGTCAACTGCCACCAGATCGCGATGCATCCCGCACTCGTTGTTGAGGAAATACTCCCGGAGACTGCACACTTCACGGTTATGGAGGGTTTTGGCGTTTAAAAAGCCTCGACCTCCCCATTTCCGCGGAATGTACAGTCTCACATTATTATTATTATTATTATAGCTTCCATATTTATTTTTTCAGATGATTCTCATCGCTTTCTTAGTTTCGGTTGCCACAGTTCAAGCAGCCAGCCTTAAAAACACAAATTTATCATCATCTTCTGCGGAAGAGTCTCAAAGAAGCTTGGAACACCTTCCTCTAATGAAAAAGTCGAAACGCAGCACCTACGGAAGGAGCTGGGCAAAGAGTTACAACACTGTTAAATCTTACAATAACAACTTCCCCCCTTACCTGGTGTTTAATAGGAAAATCGGAGCTTATTACCCTTATTATAAGTATCCTAATGACAGTAATAGTATTAGGAGAAATATGCGGGAAATGCGACAGTATGGCAACATTAGTTAGTGTAGAAATCGTAACGCCAGTTCAGTGTACTTAGCTTAATCTACTATTTTAATATCTGTAATTTGTTAAGGTTAAAGTTGTAAATAAATATACCGTAAGTAGGTACTTACGAAAACATATTAAAACATATTAAAAGGTCATAAAAAGTTGTGTATTGTTTTCCATACTACCCACTTACTTAGAGATATTCGCAGATGATAGATATTCACATCTCTTTATCACCTGCGAATATAATATTAATAACAATATACCACTATTGTGTATTCTGTGGTATGGAATAAAATAAAATAAATAATGACGCGCAATCTGGGGGTAGGCAAGTCGTAAAAATTCAAAATAGAAATTATTTCTTATATAAAATTGCTTCTACTTAGAATTAATTTTGTATTTTATTGATTAATAACCATCGACAGCAACAAACTGTCATGAGGAAAATCATTTTAATAATTTTTTTGTAGGTACTTACTTAGTAAGTGATTTTCTTTGCTATTGCGATAAGCCTTGGGCTAAAACAATAAATGCCTCCATAGTTCGCTGGGCGACTTTAAGATGAAGCGCCATAAGTCTTCACTGGCAAATTGGCAATGTACACATAAGTGGTTTACTTAGATGCAACTCATTAAAACATTTTTGGTTGTTTATACCTACACATTATTCGACGTAAACAATAACTTGTCCTTAAACACTTCTCAAAATTCTTAAATTAGAAAACTATAATATTGGTATTCTTGACGTATATAGTCACGAATAAGGTAAAATATTAGCTTATTTCAAACATTCATGTATATTTATAGCAGTATCGCCTGCTTAGCGTACTGAATCAACAGATTAATTTTTAATTTTGAAACATGAGCGGGATTTCTATACATATCTTCCGTCCCTAATGACGGGACAATAGGTACGATACGAAGACAAGTGAAGACAAGTGATCCAAGCATGTCCCGGAGGACAGATTGATGCGGTTTCAAAGCCCGCTCGTGATTCATTCTGTATTTCTTAGGTACCTACGTATACGTACTACCTACCAAGTGCATGCATCCTATCCTACTTCCTAAGTTCCTACGTTATAATCTTTATTTTTTAAAGACAATCAATGACGTGACTGGCTGGTCGTTCTCCTGATGGTAAGCAACACGGCCGCCCGGTTTATTCCCAGTTGACCCCACATCCATAACAGAAATAAATCCGAAATGTTGTGTAGGTAAGTATGTGAATGATTGTTACAATTAATCAATCTCCGTAACAGCTGAACCGATTTTAATAAAATACCGGGTAATGGATAAACACAGAGACGGGAGAAACTACGAGGTTAAAAATAAATCTACAAAATATTCCATAACAGAAGCTAAGGTACAAACACATATTTTCTCTCTCCTACTGGTGGAACGGGCTTTATATAATCTTGGGTTTTCTACATGCAGAACAATATCTTGTAATAAAATACCATCAAGTTTTGTTACCGTTTTCGCTAAAGATCGTAAAAATTAGCCGGCACACCGGTTGGGGCTGGACGCTTGTGATGAATAAATGAATTTGCATAACTTGCCTGCTTAGTTTATTCGTGTAACTGGCCGCGAATTTTTCGATTCTGATATTATTCGACCTTAAAACCGACATTTAAGTTTATTGTAAACTTATTTTTAAGTTTTATTTTGATCATAGGCAAGAATTTTATGCACTAAAAATTAACAGCTTCTAAGATACTTTATATCCCTCTATTACGTAGGTACTTATCTACATGTCTACTACTGCAATGCATTCGGTCGGGTACGCCCTGAGAGCCTATATTAGTCCGAGTTTTTAAATAGTTTTCAACTTTTCACATTTTTCAGTTTTTTGTATGGTTTTACAATAAGTGCCCCCCTAGTATCGAATTGTGAACCACATAATGCAAGTCTGAGTTATTTGTAAAATGGTGACGTGAGGTCGGTGAGTTCCACAGAGCTATGAAACAAATGACACTTCGCGGGAAGCGTTTTTTTTTTTGCTTTGTGGTGAGTTCCTAAGTACTCACGAGTCGTTGTGAAGCGTTCGAAATGTCGAGTTATCTTACGGGTCTCACCCATTTTTCACTTATGTAATCGACCGACAAAGGGTCCTCACAGCATTTGTTTCAAACTCGGACTCGTCTGAGAATCTTCACATTCACGACTCGGATTTCGATTGCGAACGCTCGATCGTCACTGTTCGTTTTAACTGCAAAATTCGGTCTAGGCCCCCAGGGAATATAAGGGCGAATTATTGAGCTGGCCCAGATTAGTGAAATAATTCTTAATTATAGGTAAAGCTTAACTCTTCCCATATAAAGCAAAGCACCCATAATGGATTGGACTTCTAGGAACAATCGTTCGTTCTTTACATACGTAATTATTGTTCTGTAAACATATTGTAACATGACGACCGATTTCCATTCTCACTACAACCTTAGATATTAATAACAAAATTATCAGAGCTTGTGACGAGTGAGGTCACAAGAAAACACCTGTCTATTCGACTCGTTTTAAGATGTCACCTATATAAGAGATACAGACTCCGCTTTGACACACAGTTACTTGTGAGGTTTTAAAGATCAGTGCAATAAATTATTAAAATGACCAAATACGTGGTGAGTGATCATGTGATTCATCAAGGCATTAAATTTTAAATAAACAGTGATAAATAATAGGATTCTGATTTGACTATTTAGTAGTATTTAAGTTTAAGCCTAAAATCTTTCTCAAATCGTATGGTTTTTATAGTCTTGGGGTATTTTAAGTTCTCTCATGAGGCAAGGTGTAAGGTACTCAGAACTTAGTAGATATCACTTATTTAAGTTTTGCAATACGGGCGTACATAGGCAATATAGGTAGGTACCTATGTTGCCTATATATGCGCGTATTGCACACTCAGTCGTCAATCAGGGATCAATAAACAAAACTTCGCAGTAGTATATTTCATTTTAGAATTTTTGGCGATGGGCTCAAAACCATTTAAGGAATGATAACAAAAATTTATTGAAATCATGAATTGAGCACCTCGGCCTTAACGTCTACTACCTCTAAAATAAAAAATAAAACTGAAAATTACAACGGCAGCCATCAAAATAAGTATAAAAGATTCGTTGTTACATACCACAAGGAGAAGAAGAAAGTTAAAAGTTATTTCTTCATTCCTTTCTCTAGCCCTTATACGTTATACTTGGCGATTTCTGCCTAGCGATTTCCCGGCTTCAGCCAGGGTCCACTTTCTTACTTTTATGCCCCTACTTCCACTACCAACTTTTTATGCCTCGTGGTGGAATCCATTGGCTCTCATATCTTCTGTCACATCAACGTCAATCCATTCACAGGTCAGCCACGAGGCTATATAACTATAACTAGCCATTATAGAGAAAAAACTTATTCTAAGAGTAAAAGACTGTTAATTATTATGGGTACAGTACAGCTCTCTTGTCATTAAACAGTCATTTAATCTTTTTTCACAAAGATTTTTTTTATATTAAAGAGGGCAAACTAGCATAATATATGTCCTACACTACTTGATGGGAAGCAGTCATCTTAGCCTATGAAGAATAGTAGTTATAGTATAATACCCCCCTATTTCTACAGCTCTACATTTGAATCTGTGTTTTTCCATTATACAACCTGATAGGACGTGTAATTAATTTGCGTCTCCAAGATTATTATCTATGCTGTTTTTCTGATCAGAATATGTAAATAAATAATTATATAATCCACTCACAAGAACTTTATACCAAGCATATACATTTAATACTACCTGTATAGTATTAGATGTCTGTTATACCAAGATAAATGTAAAGTAAAACACAGTAATCTAAACCGAATCTTATTTCCAGATCATCGCTTTGGTTATAGTGGCTGCTGTGGCTGCCAGCCCCGCCCCTGGTGAGTAGTGAATTTTAGAATTACTTAAATAGAATTTTTCTACAATTGTATTTTTATTAGCTTTAAAGCAATACAGCGTAAGTACAGTATATTTTCAAGCCTATAGATGTTTTATCAACATCGATTAGTAGTTGGGTTCAGGGAAGATATAAATTAATACCTTTCAAGTATTTTTCAATATGAAATTAAGTCTACTTTTTTAATTTAATAAGTATTTTCAACATACTTAATAAATTAAAAAGTACCACAGATTTTATATTAGCTTATACTTACTTATAACAAAACCATTTCTTGGCGAGGCGAACAGTAACTGTACTTACCTACCTGCGTTACAATAGAACTTACAGGCTTGCCTAATTTTATGTTTGCATGTGTAGTTTGCTTTTGTGTACGTTTGGTACGTTGATATACCCATAGTTCACCTAGTACATCAGCATAAACGTGAACGTCATTATAAATCTATAGTGAACCTTTTAGTTCTCGTCTCTTTTCTACCTGCCTTAGTTCTCCTCTAATATATAGGACTAGGTAGGGTTAACGGCTAGAAGTGTTACAGTTTGCTATATTACATACGGCATAAGTATCAGCCAGAAGACGTTCACTGCTGAACAAAGGCCTCCCCCATAAACCGCCCATGGCCATATTACTTATATGCCATAATCACCACGGTGGTTTGGTGCTTGCAGAATATTTTATACTGGAATTCATAGTCACGGCTGCGGCTCCTCTAGAGGATGAATCAGGCGCTGTGCGGCAAATTCTAGCTTTATGCATTTCATGAACAAAAGCAGCCCCCAATCTGGCATGGTCAGAGGCTGGATGCTAATCGTCCGAATTTCGTCAACCGAACGGTCTCCTTGCTTTCAAATCGTGTTATTTTATTATTTTATGAAGTGTCGTGATATTTAAAATACGAATAAGTTATATCGGTACCATTTCTTCAACATTTACCAGTTAAAATAATATATTTAACACAAAATAGGCACACAAAATATACAACTCTTGGTTAATGGCCTTTGTGGAGAGGTAACCACAATTTTTCCAATAATATTTCTTTTAACTTTTTTGTGAGTGAGTGACGAGTGACATTTTGGCGCGACTTTTTATAGTTCAAAAGTCGTGTCAAAATGACATTCGACAGAATTTTCAAAGACAACTTGATTGAAATCGTAGAGTATTTAATTAAAATGCTTTTAAGCTAGGGGTTTCTCCAGCGTTTGTTTATGAAAGTGATAGAAGAATGATTCAGCATTTCACCTCTAGGTATAGTGGAATGATAGATTTTGGGGGTTTGTTCAATCTTTGTTTATGAATACCACTGTTAATGTACCGAGGAAAATGCTGTTACCCATTCCCTGGATATTTTCTTAGTTGGTTCTTACGGCACCCAAGGGAAGAGACGGAGTGCTCCTACACGCAAAGTGGGACCACATGATAGTTGTCTAAGTAGGTACACTATATCACTTATAATATAAACTTTATAACAGAAAACAAAACAGTTGAATCCTTTATACATGTATTGTGTCTACGAACTAAAATGCTGGTACTTATTTGGCTCAACGAGGCAATGCTGCCAGCAAGGAATGACGCTCTGTAGGCCTAGCACGGATATTTACGCACGCGTAAGTGTAACGTTAACGTAAAACCCCCTATTACGATTGCATCTGCCGCTCAACTACTGTCAAAATTCATACAATTTTGACAGCAGTTGAGCGGCAGACGCGCGTCAGCAGCGCTGCTAGCTCAGTCGTAATAGGGGAGCAGATCAAATGCCATACAACTGGCTTACGTTAACGTTACACTTACGCGCGCGTAAATATTCGTGCTAGACCCACTGATACCTGCCGGTAATGGGTAGGAGCGTCTGCACTGTTATACAGTTTAAAGTCTCTGTAGTAGTAGTGTAGCTAGTAGTTTTTAGTACTAAGTATACGTTTTATTACTGTAATAATTTAAAAAATAAAGGCACGTTGCCTGTAAAAAAACAACAATAACTTACTAAAATATGATTTTAGGGGGTTATGGCGGCGGCTACGATAGTGGTTACGGCGGAAGCCAATCAGGATACGGCTACGGCCAATCAGGTCAGAACCACGGCAGCCACCACGGAGGCCATGGAAGCGACGAGAGCTATGGAAGCCACGAGAGCTACGGTGGCCACCAAAACCACGGTGTTAACCACCAAGGCCATGGTGGTCACGATACCCACAGAGGTCAGGGAGTCAACCATGGCTACGGCCATGAAAACGGATACCAGAGCTACGGTCATGGGAGTCATTAACAACTACCTACCTAAGACTGAAGACGTGGACAAGACCAACCTTCCATTGCAGTCCATCTGCTAAGATGTTTATCTATGTACCCACTACCCGCCTACCGTTTTGTTTCAGAACAACATAAGTAACTGAATAGTGATCAATATTATTAACCGTCAATAAAAAGTTTTATTCCCGAACATTGAAAAATTAAAATTTATTTATAAAAGAATTGTGTAGATATTTAATTATGATGATATTTTCAAGTACCTACCAAAGTAACCATAGTAACTTTGCTTAGATATAGGAGTTACTGCTAAATGAATAAAATAAGTAAAACAGGTATCAGGTAATTACCTACTTTTTTAAACATGAATGGTAGAAATGTACTTAAATTAGAAAAGTTTAGAATGAAAGTTGTTTGTTTAGGTAGGGCACACCCTAATAATATAATAGTAACTTATTAATTCATGATAATTAACAAAATATCCACACCCAACCACCTCACGGAGGCTGTCTCAGCCTCAGGTGGTTGAGCAGATCGGCTCATAACCCGGAAGCGGTGCGGGTTTGATTCCCGCGACCGGACTAGTGTTTGTGCACAGGCAAAAAGTTATTTATATAAAAATTTGAATTGTTTTATTGTAACAACATAAATAAAAAGAATCATTGCCCTAAATCAAGTGGTACTGTAACTTCAAAAGGTCCATTCTCTGCGACGTGCTTAACTTGTTCTTCGGTAATAGGTTTTAGATCCATATCTAAGTTGGCATTAGCTTCAAACACCAGACGTGGCTTGATCACTAAATATAAGTCGTCAAGTTCGTCGATTTTGGCTTCGAATCTGATGCTACCCGTTTTAACATGATATCGTTGCTTTCGTTTGCCGTCTGACTTTCCGTGGAAGATGGCGACTCGGCGGCGGACCCCGGTGGAGTACTCCAATCGGCGGCGGACCCCGGTGGAGTACTCCAATCGGCGGCGGACCCTGGTGTAGTACTCCAATAGGCGGCGGACCCCGGTGGAGCACCTGCGCAATTAAATAGAGTGTATTTAAAATATTTTCTGTACGAGTGTTTGACGAATTATCTTCAAAAATCAATTCAGGAGAAATACATATAAGGTTTTAAACTTCCTTGGTCACTCACCAAACAACGAACCCGTCCCGCCCCGTCCCGTTAATAAACAATATTTTAGTAATTCGGGAGAAATTCTTACAGCTAGGTTTATACTTGTACTAGTTGACCCGCCCGCGCCCCGGCTTCCTACGGGTTAATATAGTGTCACGTCCTAATCCTGTCTATGGATAAGAAAGATGGGAAAGGGATAAAGAGAATGGCCTGGCGAAGGATGGCAGGCTTCACACGCTGAAGGCCGAAGAAATCTGTGGAATTGGAAAGCATAATCTAATTTTTTTCTGGAGCGGGAAACAGAATCTTTATCTGTTTAGCCAACACTGCCAATCATAGAAGATATAGAGTTCAGAACCTTGGGAAGTCGAGGAATGTTGTAGTCAAGTAGACTCTCAACCCCATATTCCAAGATGTTACCTCAGATTACTCCACTCGACTCAACCTCGAATTAACCTCATTTTTGTGTTTTGGTATTTTTAGTTGACAATAAATAATCAACTTGACATTTCTGCGTCAATTTTTCTCAAACGAGAGAAGCGAAGCAACTGTCAACTCAAGGTACGTCGCGATGTATTTTGAGTTTCCCTCAAAGTTAAGTAGAAGTCAAGTGAAGGATTTTTGGAGAAATGTTTCGGAAAGTGGCTCTTTGTAAGGCCTGTGATCAGGGCCTGAAGTCTGCTATTTCAGTTGTGTCATAATGGTTCATGAATGGTGCCATAATGACAGATTTTGACACTAACGGTAGCCTACTTATGGTTTGTAGACTACCATTAGTGTCAAAAATTGTCATTATGGTACGATTCATGCACCATTATAACACAAAATAGCAGACTTCGAGCCCAGCAGTGAAGTAGAGTGAACCGGTCGGTACGTGTCTTCTAGGCAAGCATGCTCCATCGTCGACGGTGTCGTCACTTACCATCATGTGAGACCGTGGTCAAATGTTAGCCTGTAAGTAATTGATAAAAAAAATGTGGACGTCAGGCTGATGTTGGTGAACCATAAAAGAACCGTTCTAGTAATTCTAACCACTAGAGCATAACATAAATTAGGCTAGAATATGAACTTGCCATTTCAACTTGCTAATCCTAAGAGCTACATTGGTCACTTTAGTTCTCCTGCGGATCTCCTCATTACGGATCTTATCTCGCAGGGAAACACCGAGCATTGCTCTCTCCATAGCAAGTTGAAATGGCAATGGGCAGGCCACATCGCTCGTAGAACTGACAACCGATGGGGAAGAAAGGTTCTCGAGTGGCGACCACGAACTGGAAGACGCAGCGTAGGCCGGCCCCCCACTAGGTGGACTGGCGACCTGGTGAAAGCCGCGGGGAGCCGATGGATGCAGGAGGCGAGCAGCCGCTCTAAGTGGCGCTCCCTGGGGGAGGCCTATGTTCAGCAGTGGACGTCTTCAGGCTGTTAATGATGATGATGATGATGATGATGAGGTAGTTTAAAATGAAGTACTTACCTTTATTTATTTATTATATGTTTTAGCAACTAATTGCCTAATCGATAAATCATAGCAAAACGACAGATATACAACGTAGCTATTTGTTATATCGCTTTAAAATGCTTGACAAATTTTATGCATTTAATTTTTGACGTGACTCTACTCTCTTTTGACTACTCTTTTTATTTACTCTTAACATACTGTAGGTACCTATAACAATAATTATGTACTGTACAACGTCACAATAAACATCCTGCTGCGGTCCGACGACCTGGTGAAAGCCGCGGGGAGCCGATGGATGCAGGAGGCGAGCAGGCGCTCTAAGTGGCGCTCCCGGGGGGAGGCCTATGTTCAGCAGTGGACGTCTTCAGGCTGTTAATGATGATGATGATGATGATGATGATGAACTTGCCTATGGCTACAAGGGGTAGGTTATATAGGTACTTACAATAACAACCAGCTACAAGCACTAGCATCATCATTAGCGTTAAGGAACTCATCTGAAACAACGATGAAGAAAAATTAAAAAACATCCTTATTTGTATTAGGTTAGTACAAACTTAGTTTAATAAGCCCACATTTAATCGTGGTTTCACCACTGTCATGGGTATCCCACTTTACCACCGACTGTTTATCGATAAGTACCATCTGGAGCTCTTAAGCCCGGCTAGCATATGCGACAAAATTTTCTGGATACTTTATCTCGTGGGAGACTGTGTCAAGACTATGGTGTCTCACTCTACAACGACGACAAGTTTTTCTCGCAGTGCGCATACTAGGGTCTCTGTAGGTCTAGCACGAATAGTGTAACGTTTACGAAAAACGTTTGTGTGGCATTTCATCATACAACTGCCTTACGTTAACGTTAAGTAGGTATCATCGTAGACCGCGTCTTCCATCCGGTGAGACCAGCAAGGTCAAATGCTAGCCTAAGAATACATCTTTAAATTTTGACAGCCTCCGTGGCGTGGTGGAGGTCGGCTCATAACCCGGAGGTGGCGGGTTCGATTCCCGCGACAGGACAAGTATTTGTGCCCGAAAAAATTAAGCGCAAATACTTGTTCTGTGCCTGGGTGTTGTGGGACCATGGTCCTCGTAGTTCCTGGGTCCCTTGATACAGGGAATCCTAGTTAGGGTCCAGGATCTATGTATGTGATCGTTGGGCGTTATTTATTATTTATTTATCTATACGACTGTATTCAATATATATAACGCCAACAAACAACGCATAAATTATAATAATAATAATAACGTTCAACGATCCATACATAAATCCTGAACCCAAACTAGGATTCCCTGTATCTAGGGACCCAGAACTACGAGGACCATGGTCCCACAACACCCAGACACAGAACCAGTATTTGCACTTTTTCTGTGCACAAATACTTGTCCTGTCGCGGGAATTGAACCCGCCGCCTCCAGGTTTGAGCCGACCTGCTCAACTACCACACCACGGAGGCTGTCAAGTATATAAACTAATAAGTACCAAAACTTACCGTTTTTATTATTCTGTTGGATGGGGTAGGTACTTAGTGAGTCGTGCTGTTCCTGCGTCTGTGAATATTCTGAACTAGGCCTCCCTATATATAGGCATGATAAGAACTTACATGTGTGGCCTATAATACCCGTGACCTAACTTAAGATAAACACACCAAGTATCTACGTAAAAACAGCTGCCTACCTAAGTGGTACCAACAGAAACAGACCTAAAATATTTTAATGGTTTTACCTATGCCTACACCTTTTTTTTATGAGAATGAATGACGTGACGAGCTGGTCGTTCACCTGATGTTAAGTAATACGGCCGCCCATAACAGTTACAGTGTGTAACGATCCAGGGTGTCTCGTGACGTCACAAATATTAGAAAGTTTTCTCAATTATAAATATATTTAAATCAAATAATTTTACGAGTAAATAATAATCCAAAAATAAAGCAAATATTCGTTTGATACTGCATTAACTGGTATAGGACATAGAGATAGGTGTAAAAGTAGTTATCTAAACGTAAAATGAGGTAATAGTAGAAAGAATAAAAACTCCTTAATAAAAAGGTTCATACTTAATCGCGAGTTGGCACTCTAGGATGTGTCAAACACTTTTAAAAGAATATTTTCGGAGTGGTTTGGAGAGTTTACTTGAAAAATGAAAAAGAAAGATGGCAAAAAATATAGTTTTACATAGATTTTATTTTTCAGAAAATGTGTGAATGGTGCTGCGAATGGAACAGAGAGGGAAAACGGGGGATTTTCTCTTCATATTAGAAATTACCAAAATTTATAACGAAAAGGAAGATTGACAAAGATAGGTATTAACTACAGGAGTGGAGAGGTCTAGGAATTATGGAAACCTAACGGAGGAAAATATGAATCAAGAAGTTGATATGAACCGATATCAACTGAGGGAAGTTATTACATTATTTCGTAGCTAGTATTTGCAAAGTAATTAGTTTTACCCAAGATTTAGAGATGTCAGTTATGAAAATGTTCCCTGGAGAGCTTAGGACTTTCCTTGTAAGTTGATTTTGAGTGCAGATGCTTAGTGTAGAACAAGAACGTCGTGGGAAACAAGCCGAGCGGGCGGATTGATGATGGTAGAAGGTTTTAATGTACAGAACGGAATGCGTAGAGCTTTCCTTGTAGATTGATGTTGAGTGAAAATGCTTATTGTAGGACAATATCGTTGTGGACATCACGCTGAGCGGATGGATTGATGATGGCAGATGGTTTTAATGTACAGAAGGGAAATCCAACGCTATTCTTTGCATATTTCCTATTCGGCAAGAACTTAGATGATGATGAGTGTAGATGCTTATTGTAACATAAGATCACCGTGGACATCACTCTAGGCGAAAGGTTTGATGATGGTAGGGGATTTTAATGTAGAAGGGAAGCTAGTGTTATTTCCTTAGCCGGTGGAAGTTTAGCGATATTCACGAAGGAGATGAAAGTTTTATTTCACGCGGTGATGTAAAACATCGTGAATGCATTTGAATACTGAACTGAATACTTTGTTATAATGATTTATTGACTTAATTCTAACTGGATAATTATTGAGAATATTGTTGTAGTTCGTTTTAGTATAAGTTAATAATTATTTTCTTAGCAGGTTGTTGTTGTGATCACGGAGATGATCGAAAGATCTTAATCCCGCACGAAGATTGAAGCATACTTTGATGTATATTCATCACACTAATTTTATCAAACAATAGCATACAATGTTGTCATGGATTCAGCAAAAGCAGGTAGAGTTTTCTTTCGTCGGAACATGAAGGAAACACAGAGGTGGAGAGGAAATCTTTTCCCTATTTATTTATTGTAAGTATCACGAGCGTATTTGAATATCATTCTAGTAAATTCAAAATAGGTAATGTTTTCATGCGCCTATAACGTAAAAACTGGGAAATTAGATTAAGGTCTTCCGTAATAGGTAAAAGGTATTTATCTCAATCAAGTTAGTGTGACCACGAACTGTGTAGGCTGGTCCCATTGGGTGGACCTATGACCTGGTCAGAGCGTGGGAAGCCAATGGAAGCGGAAGACTAACGACTGCACAGAGTGGCATGGGTTCAGGATGGTGGTGGAGATGCTGTTGATGATGATGAGGTTTGATCTGGTCAGAACCGTGGGAAGTCGAAGGAAGCGGAAGACTAACGGCTGCACAGTGTGACATGGGTTTATGATGATGATGGTGCAAGATGATGATGGTGATGATGATGATATTGATTATGACGTCTTCCGGATGGTAAAGACGACGATGATGATGATGGCGATGATGATGATGACGTCTTTAGGATGATAAAGCTGACGATGATGGCGATGATGATGATGACGTCTTCAGGATGATGAAGCTGATGATGATGTTGAGGGTCGAGATAGGCAAAGATCTTATAAGATAAGATGCAATATATTTATTTATCTCAAATCTATGAGCATAGTTCAGTTTGGTGAAATTCAGGTTTGACATTGTTTTAATGAATTTTCAATAAAAACATTAACTTTTATTTTACAACTTTATAATATTTTTCAATAGTTAATTATTGTCCTTCGTATTTATATGGGTCAAGCATAAGCAGTACCTTGTTAGTGACTCCTTACCACACGGATAGGATAGCTAATTGTATAAATTCGAATGAGAATAACGTCTTGTTGATAATTGATATCAATAATATATTTACAACTTACAATACATACACTTTGTTCTACGGATCAAACATAACTTTAGCGTATTTCATTATACTGAAATACGTCTTAGATATATGGATGATTTCTATGAAAGTTCAGGAGAAGCAAAGTCAGCCTGAGAATTCATAAACGGTTCAATGTCTATAGTATACAAAATATATGCATAATATTATTATAATATCAATAAATACGGGTATGGAAACGATTAGGAATAAATGAAATGAAACGAAATGATCTTTATTTCCGACACACAATATCGCGAAAGAAACAATATAACACGGAACATAAAATAAGAAACTTATATAAATATACTAATTATACTCTGAAGCGATATTGCACAATGTCAGAAACAGATCCCGGCTCAGCTCAGCATACAACTTATTATGATTGTGTAATTACTCCGAAATAAATGTCCTGAGTTTTTATTCAACATTATTAATCTCCATTTCATGTCGGCCGAATCTTCGAGAGAGGAGCAGAGGTTCCACACGGCGAGGTTGCGCATAATGCATAACCTACGGGCTCTTCTTTGTAGGACGATTCATCAAGACATGTCTGATTGTCATTCTTCGAAACTTATTTAAAAGGTCATGTGTTTTCTTATAGATAATAGTATTTAATTTCGACGGTAGATGTATTAACTCTAAATTTACGGTTTCTCAAAAATATTATATCGCTTCGTAAGTCGACTTTATAATTATTGTAAAATCAAATATTGTAAAACCAAACATGATATAAAAAAGATAAACCCTGAGGAGTTTCTTTGGGCTTCTTCTCAATCAGGAGTAATCGAAGTTTCCGGATATATTTTTAAAACTCAAAGTTAGTCATGAACAACAACATAATTTTAATATTTAATTATTTCCTCTGGGTACTTTAATTCTATAAAATTATTTTATAATTTAAATTATAATTTAAACTATTCCGATAAAGTAAATTCTAAATTCATAATCGTTTGAAATAACTTTTTCAATAAATAATTTGAGTTTTACTTATGTTTTTATTTATTAATCTATAATATAGAGCATAACGTAGGAAAGTAAGGGTAACGAATTCTAAACTATCATCATAGAAGGCCACTTTAAATAAACCAGATTTAGATTTTGCATTAATTTATAGTTAGGAATTGGGGCTCAGTAGACGGCGTCATGATAAGCAGAAGAGGTTTATCATGACTTCGCTAATATGGTTAAAATAGGCGTAAGGAAATGGTAGAACTAGTTGTAAGCATTTCCGGTAGAAATGATAACATTTTTGTACTAGTGGGGAATCGTGGACTGAAAAGTTGGTAGTGGGCTAAATTTGGATTCTATATTTTTAGGTAGTATTCGTTTAGAGATCCTGATATATACACTTGAAGTATGGTTCTGAAGTTAAATTATAGGAAGTACTTCAGGTTTTCTAAATTAGGTTAATGTGAGTTGTTTTGGAGCAATCTACGTTTTCGATATTTCCAGCAGATATAGGATTAGCGTTCATCATGGGTTCAGATTGCAAAGCTTAGTAAAATAAAGAAATTCCATTCTACTAAATTATCCGTGTATTGATTAAGTGTTAGTTAGGAATTGTCTCATTACTTTAAAAGGATTTGGATTACTACATTATCACAATGTAAGGGTTCTACAACTATTAGGAGACGATCACTTGGCCATAACAAATCTAGAACATACAACAAACTTAGGTTACTTCTAGGTTCTTTCTATCAACAAGCCTAGGTTCTTTTCAACGGTATTAGAATTGCTAGCGGTTATTTAAATTCAATTTATAGTTTATTTAAATTTTGGTCTTTAGGTTCGGTTAATTAAAAATACAAATATAGGAAAATAGGGGAATAGGGGGGTTAGAAAGGGGGGGGTTCTTACAAGTGTCACTCGGAACTTTAAAATAATAAAGTTTCGCGTGACACTGCACTGCGCACGTCATCCTGAGACATCACACAGTCTAGTAATCAGATTACTACACTGTGTAATCAGTAGGGCGATTATGTAACTTTTGTTTCAATCAGTTTCATTAAGAAATATGTATTTATTATAGTTTTGCGATTATGTACGACATTCTGTATCAATCAAAGTCAATAAAAGTTCGATTGCAACAAGTTTGCTACAGAAAAAGATTTGACTGAACAAAAATTTCATCGATATGAACATTTGCGATTACGTACATAGATTTCAGCCGAAATGACGGCAGAAATTACATTCTCCATAGAAACAGGCTAGAGGATGTTTCTTGCGAACTTTTATTGTTGTTTTTCTTCACATTGAGCATCTTCAAGCAATATAAACGCATAAGTAGTAAATTATAAAATACTTACTTACTATATCCAGTGTGACCATCTAAATTGCAGATTCTGCCCTAAATAGGCTAGAAATCTTCCTCAACAAAGAAATATGCCTCAAGTCTTTTATAATATATTGCTAGTTGACCCAACCCGGCTCGCGCGGGTTAATAATTTTTACGTCTTACCTAACCCTGTTTAAGCGGCTTCAATATTGATCGATTGTTCGTGTTACGTTGGCGCGCAAAAACGTCGTTGGCTGTACCCGATTATCAATAGTTATGTATCCTCCTCTCTTCTAATTTTTACGTGCCCGACAGGACGTTTATGTTTATGTTTCAGCCCTTTGGGGGCTGACCAATGAATAAAAAAGTAATCATATGCAGTTTTTATTTATATCTTAAAAGACAAATAACAGTCAATTAGCGCGCCAGTTTACCGGCAGTAGGATAGTGATCGGATGAAAACTATCTTAGTTACATGGTTGCTAGTGAGGCGCTCCCTCTAGTCCGCACGGCAGGTATGGTATTTAGTTTCTTCTAGTTTCAGTGAGGAAGTCTGATGAATGAATTACAAGTTAATATTATTAAGTTATTAAAACTAATAAAGAGCTGCAGCTATGAGACCTCCGATTTTTACTTCAAAATATCAATAACCCCCATATCTGCCGAAAGATGCCACGTTTTTAAAACAGGAAACTTGAGAGCTAGTTCTGCCAAATGGCAGAAATCTGCCACTAATGGTCACAATTATTACTCTTATATATTATTATAATAACTCTATTATTATAACTCTATTTTTTCATTGACAATGACAATGACATTTCCTGTTTCAACAAAAACATAGGCCAAAGAACCGTATAATGCAGCCATATAAAAATGATTAGTCATTTCAACACGTTTTCTATATAAACCTTACTTTTTAAATTGGTCGGGTTGGCTGCAACTTCACTTTGGTTGTTATCGATAAAAACCGATTGAAATAGAAATAAAAACCCTTACGTAATCGCAAATTATCGATACACACATGTAGCTATTTCAAATGTGTTTCGATCAACCCAGTGTTTGTAACAGCTTTACATAATCGCTCTACAGGTCATAAAGTCTCATTTGCCCAGTAATTTCACTAGCTACAATGCCCTTCAAACCGGTACACAGTAGTGCTTGCACACTACTGCTTGGCGGCAGAATAACTGGCAAAGCGGTGGTACCTACCTAGACGAACTTTGCAGAAAAGTCGTACCACCTAGTGAAACACCTAGTAACTGATAATTTCTTTTTGAAAAGGAGTCCTGCAAAGCGTTTTGATTCCTCGTTAATGATTTGGACAGCACAGGAATGGAATTATAGGACACCTTAGGTACCAGCATCATTGTTTGTTTCCTGACAAATACTGATACTTAGTTTAGAATTTAGTTGCAGTAGGTTGCTATAGATATTATATTATCTGGGGTTTCAGTAATTGTACTTAAACTTATACATATTTAGTTTTTTAGCTCAGCTGTAGAGCGTCCAATCCGGTGAGTTGGAGGGCGCGGGTTCAAATCCCGCTGGTTGCTAAAATTTTGAAGACTATAATATCTTTATAGATATACCTTAAGTGGGGTTTACACTTTAAAATCATTCCTGAAAGTTCACCTTCAGTTATAATTTTATAATCTGGGAGTTTTAACGCTAGTGTAAATGTGAACCGGTATCTTTTTGAAAATCATGCTCCATCGTCGGGCAAGTCGTCACTTAGGTAACGAACATCAGATGAGACTGATCTAAAAAAAACAAACATTATGATAAAATAATCACTGCCCAAGCTTAAAACTTTCCCTGCGACATAGGATCTGAAATGAGGCGATCCACAGGAGAACTAAAGTGACCGATATAGCTTACGGGTTTAGCAAGTTGAATTGGCAATGGCAGACCACAGCGCTGGTAGAACTGGCAACCGATAGGGAAGAAAGGACCATAAACCGAAAGGCCCAGCGTAGGACCAACGATCTGGTGAAAACCGCAGGGAGCCGATGGATGCAGGAGGCGAGTAGCCGCTCAAAGTAGCGCTCCCTGGGGGAGGCCTATGCAGTGAACGTTGCATCGGTTATGAACGGCTAGTCGTCCTTCATAAGAGCACTAGGCTAAAAAGGTCTCATTATGTATTGTAGTCACAGAGCTCTGAGAATTGTGACGCATCGCACCTAGAGGCGAAGCAAGTATTTTTTTCTTGCTCTGTGATTGTAGTGTAAAATAACCAATTAACAAGATTAACCTACCTACTTAATCGATTTTTTTAAATAAGTACCCCCTACTAATTTATACTTTTCCAGATTATAACTTGGACGGTCGTTTTAGGTACTACCACCTATGCCTTCGATCGTATTATTGTAGGTTGATTTACAATTTTTTTTTCATTTAAATTGATAGTAATCATAGGTCATTGGTAAACCCAGGTCATAGTAGGTAACTACTTAGTGCTCTTATCAATGTGATTTGCCTTATATAAAGTGGTCAGTTATTAGAACTGTCACAGATCCAATTTCATCACTCTCCTCTCCGGAGAACATTACACGTCTTTACTTGTAGTAAAGTTCGCTACTTATCCTAAGAAAAAATAACAATAACAGTAAGTTTAGAGGCGAGGCATTTTTAGGGTTCCGTACCAAAGGGTAAAGCGAACCCTGTTACTAAAGCTCCACTGTCCGTCTGTCTGTCTATCTGTCTTTCCGTCTGTCACTGGCTCTACTGAACCGTGATAATTAGACAGTTGAAATTTTCACAGATGATGTATTTCCAAATACTTACTAAAAAACAGAATATAATAAATATTTAAAGGGGCTCCCATACAACAAACGCAATTTTAGCTCGTTTTAAAGATAATGGTACGGAACCCTTCGTGCGCGAGTCTGACTAGCACTTGGCCGGTTATTATTTAAATCTGTTATAATTTACTTAATATTATTTTGTTTGTTTTAGATGAATTCAACTGTCATAGTAATGTTGGTGCTGGTTGCTGGGTGCTATAGTAAGTCTTACCATCTTTGTTATATATCTACCTACTTGTAAAATTGTCATCCATTTTGTTTTACGGTACGGTACGGTACATCAACATAGAATGTACCTCCATGGTACGGTACGTTTACTAGTAATATAATACCTTCAGCACCTACAGATGCCTCACCCCATACAACGGAGTAACTTACCTATTCCATTGTATGGGGTGAGGCAAATAACTCGAGGTATTATACGAATTATTTTATTTCTGCATAACGTAAGATTATCAAGCGACGTTTATTGCGTGTTGGCGAAATGATGAGCCAAATGAACACCTACACTGAACACTAATAAGTACCGTTCGCGACACATGCACTACTTTTCGATTGTAAGTAAGTACCTGATGAGACTCCGTGCTAGTACTTAGTATCAAAATATATACCTAAGTTAGTATAGGTACCTACTTAGTACCTACAGTCTAATTACCTAACGTCTGTAGGTCTGTGTTCGGAATTCTTCGCCTACTAAGTAACTAAGTATACTTTACCTACTCCAATGTCTGCAATAGAACGATTAATGAAATTAATTTAATTACACAGGTGCACCATCTGTTCCCGACACGTTGGATAAAGCCGGCGATCCTCAACATCCTGGCCTCTTAAAAGACCTTGTGAAAGCTTCGATTATCTACGATCCTCCACTGATTAAAGTAGGAAAACAAAATATAGGTGTCGTTGCAAAATTATCTGGTGGTGTCAAAGCTAATTTAGGCTTAGACATTAAAGTTTACAAAGGAAAGGACGCCAAGCTCATCTATGACAAATCCGTGGATCTGATAGCTTCAAAACCTAACTCTGATAAATCGGCACCGAGCGTTGCTAAACTCGATTGATTCTTCGATCAAGAAGTGCAACGCAGAACGGGCTTACCTAAGTATTCCTTCTAGTCCAACGATCGAACTGCATAGCGATTCAGGAGACCTCAGCGCTGAGGCTCATCATCCAACCTCGATTCAACCAACTTTTATTGCCAACTTTTAACCAGCTTTCCGTTCTATTTTCAAATAGGCTGAGGCTGAGGCTCAGCGCTGAGGTCTCCTGAATCGCTATGCAGTTTGGACAAATAAGTTCAAATTTGTTAAACTGAATAGTTGGACAGTACTCATAAATAAAGTCCGTGTGTTGATCTTATATTTAATTAGTTTTACCTTACTTTTGCCGCTTTGATTAAGATAATTACAATAAAACGTTTAAAGATGTGACATGCGGTTTTCTGTCGTGGTTTTAGGAGGCATCCTTGAAGTTATTTTTACAGGTAGGTAATTAGATATTACCACTATAGGTAGGGTGGGTTTTTGATGCGTAGATAATGTTAAAAACTCTTTCAATATTAGCCAATTTTTACCATCGGTTATCTTACACGAATCAAAAACCCACCCTTACACCCGATTTTACCAAAGTAGCATAATTATGTTCCAAGTATCTATAACTTTCCGATAACAACAAAGTTACACAAGTACTTCCAGCAAGAGTAGGTACAACCTTTATATCACCACTTTTGAAGGAATAAGAACCTTATTCCTTGCATAAAATAAAAATAAATAATTGCGTGTGGACGAGGACATTTCACACAGCGCTATCTACCACAGACTATTATACGTTCCATCCCCCCAAACTAAGCATAAGTAGCGCTCAGATGGCGACTTTTTTATTTGTCATTTTATTTCTCAATCATCTGTATCCGAGAGTAACCAGTAGTTTTATACTTGGAATAAAATTTATTTTACTTTGGTAGAATAGGTACTTATTAGGTATTAGGTTTGTTGTTATTGTAAGTAGATAGGTACCCTAAGAATTTTTCCATTTAATTTTTTTACTTAACAAGAAATCAGTGCTAGAACCCCTTTGGTTTGCTAGATAGGTATGAGACCAAACATTACACTCGTTATTTACTAGGTTTATAGGCAGTGCATAAATAATAATTTCAATAAAAACGATCACTCTTACTCATAAACTCCTCTTATCTTTTAGCCAATAGCTAAGCAACAGTGTAACAAAATTCTTACCTATAAACGCGATATGTAATTATGATGATATTTTTGAGTACCTACCAAAAAATAACCATAATAACTTTGCTTAGACGTAAGAGTAATAAAATACTAGACCAATAAATAAAATACAAGACCGGTAATTACTTATTTTAAAAATGAATGGTAATAAATGTAAATTAGAAAACTTTAGAACGAAAGTTGTTTTTAAGATAGGGTGTGAATTATCATGATTTAATCAATTTAAGGCACAGAATTCTCCCTATTACATAGGGTTTAAGGATAATTTCATTGTTTCACGAAATAATAATTATTATATCGTTTGCGTAGTAAAACATAAAAAATACTTACTATACTTACTTACACCAAGGAGGCTGCGACAGCCTCCGTGTGGTGGTTGAGCAGATCGGCTCATAACTCGGAGGCGGCGCGGGTTCGATTCCTGCGACAGGACAAGTGTATGTGCACAGGAAAAAAATGCAAATACTTGTTCTGTCTCGGTCTGGTCTGGATGTTGTGGGACCATGGACCTCGTAGTTCCTAGGTCCCTAAAATATAAGTAATTTGTATTGTTTTATTGTAACAACGTAAATAAAAAGAATCATTGGCTTTAATCAAGTGGTACTGGAACTTCAATGGATCCATTCTCTGCGACGTCCTTAACTTCTTCTGTAATAGGTTTTAGATTCATACCTAAGTTGGCATTAGCTTCAAACACCAGACGTGGCTTGATCACTGTGTGTTCACTAAATTAAAGTCTTCACGTTCATCGACTATGAATTTTATTACCATCTGACGTTCCGTGGAAGATAGAACTTCTACAACTGTAAAATTCTCTGTGGAACCCGGTGTAGTACTCAAATCGGCGTCGGACCCCGGTAGAGCACCAGCGTAATTTAATAGAATGTGTTTAAAACATTATCCGTGTGTGTGTTTATAGATGAATTATCGTCAATAAACAACCCTGCATTCGAGAGAAATTCTTACAGCTAGGTGTAGATTTGTGCTAGTTGACCCGCCCGCGCCCTGGCTTCGCCCGGATATATTATCTGGGCCACGGGTACTGATCTCTGTTATACAAGTTTAGTATAATGGAGGTCAAGGCTTAATTAGTGTTACATCCAAATCCTGTTTAGGGATAAGAAAGAAGGAAAAGGGAAACGGAGAAAGGGCTGGCGAAGGAAGGCAGGCTTAACCTGCCAAAGGCAGAAGAAATGTGCCAAACATAGAATATCGAGTTCAGATCCGCGGGAAGTCGATGGATGCAGGGGGAAAGCATACTCTCAAAGTGGCGCTCCATGAGGCCTCCAATCAGCAGTCGGCGTCTTCAGAATGATGTTAATGAACCATAAAAGAACCAATCTACTAATTCTAACCACAAGAGCGTAATATAAATACTTGAAACTACTTAGAATATGAACTTGCCTATAGCAGCATGGGTAAGTACGTAGGTAGTAGGTACTATTATCAGTCTATTCTGTGGCATGTGGTAGGTTAGGTACTTACGATAAACACCAGCCAGCAGCACCAGCATTATCATTAGCGTTATGGAACCCATCTCAAACAACGATCAAGAAAAACTAAATAAACAACTTTTTGTATTAGGTAGGGTAATGTGCCCTAGGAGCGCGCTGTTTTGTCTATATCTCAAAATAAAATAGAAAACCAAACTTACTGTTTTTATTTTTCTGTTGGATAATGGTACTTATGAGTCGTGCGTTTGAGTCTGTGAAAATTTTGAAACTGGCCTCCCTATATACACGGTGACCTTGAATTGGTATGTTATCCCGAAAGGGGGTAAATCTACACCCCAAGGTAATTCTACGACTTTTCTAAATTAATAGTTTTTCATTGAAGAAATGCCACGTAAAGTTTACGTTCGAAAATAGTCTTAGCGCAGCTGGGTGGTTGAACTTCGTTCTTGACCGAGTGCACATAAGTGAGTGTAACGGTTTGTGTTTAGAAATGTATTTATAGTATCTTGTTAACTCACGTAGCGATCGCACGTGCAATTTTGCGAGTGGATTTATTTTTTACCAACGAAGTTTGGAAACACCCAGTTTCAAGTAAGACTCTCACAACTTGTAGGGTATCTTCCCAGTTCCCGCATTTCAAGATAACATACTAATTCAAGGTCACCTTGTATAGGCATTAGAATGCACGATAAAAGCTTGTGCGGGGTGCATATCCATGACCTAATTTAAGATAAACACAATATACGTAAAAACAACTACCTGAGTAGGTACCCGTTGGACCAACAGGCCTAGAATAATTTAATGGTTGTACTTGTACCTATACCTATACCTAGAATATAAGTAGGACCTAAGTTACTTATAATTTCCTTTTGAAAAGGAGTCACTCACTACAGTGACTATAAGCTTCACCATTTTAGAATCTACATCCTGTTGTTAACGCTAACGAAAAGGGATCTTTGGTAGACCCCTGTGACCGCGGCTCCAAGGGCTTCCGTCAGCATTATCTGGATGGAACAAAACCAATTCTAGGTACTTAGCATGGCTCGGCGTTTCTTGCTAGTTTCGTTACGCTTTTTTTTAAATTTTCTCTGCATTCAAAATTCCGGTAACAGTAGTACATCCATATGGTCGAGATATTCTATCATGTACCTAATGACCACCCAGAATAGAGAACTCACGATCTTTCCGGCGAAACGACTTGACTGAAATTTCTTAGGGGTTGGAGACGATGGTCTTTTCCCAATGAACACATGAAATTATGAGTTTTTGGAGGCAAGATTTATGCCAAAGAGGTTCTGCTCGTGATTCAAATTTTTCCTTTACAAATTAATCTTCAAAGAGGTTCTTACAAAATTTCAGCTTATTGCGTTTCATTATAAGGTGACTGAAACCCTATTAAGTGACTGATGGGGCGGACCTACCTATCTACGCAAGAGAGCTGCAACAGGGGAAACTAAGCTCAATTAGATATGGTTATATGTGTACTTAGGTATACATTAAATCTAATAAACTTTTTTCCGACACTGTACATTTAAGAATCCTTTATACATCTTGTTGGACACTTATTTACAGTTTCAATTACCTACCTAGTCTGCATAACTTCTAGACAGACTTTAGGATATAGACTTTTTCTAGACTCTAACGCTATCATATTATATGATGGTGTTAGCGTCTAGGACCTAGTTACTGATGGTTTGGATCTACAGCTTTTACGCAATAATTTGTGCTAAGTAGTTTATAAAAAAACAAGGAAAGTGTTTAATATCTCCAGCCACCTTATATTTTTTTATCTAGTAACTAGGATGGCTGTTTTTTAAGGTACCTACATAGATATTATACAATTGTTTGTTTTACATGAATTCATGTCATTGGTAAACCCAGGTTGGTAGAACTGCGTGCCTAGTTGGTATTTCTTATCGATGTATTTTGCGTAGGTACTGAGTATATAAACTGGTCAAACTTTTTAATTAATATCATTTTAATCAAATTTTCCAAGACTAAATAACATTAATGGTGAGTTCTGAATTATCTCATCATCATCATCATCATCGGCCTAAATAGAATACGTCTACTGCTGAACATAGGCACCACCACAGAGCTCCACTTTGAACAGCTGCTTACCTCCTTCGGTCCGCCTACGCTGCGTCGTCCGGTTTATTTATCTACGTGATTTATTTTCTTTTAAAGCCTGAATCTGACTTAAGACCACCTCACCTCTCCTTTCTTGACTTACCTACAGCTAATGAATCAGTTTTCAGAACCAGTTATCAAGAAACCAAATATCATTCAATCATCATCATCATTAACAGCCTGAAGACGTCCACTGCTGAACAAAGGCCTCCCCCAGAGAGCGCCACTTAGAGCGGCTGCTCGCCTCCTGCATCCATCGGCTCCTCGCGGTTATCACCAGATAGTCGGTCCACTTAGTGGGGGGCCGGCCTACGCTGCGTCTTCCGGTTCGTGGTCGCCACTCGAGAACCTTTCTTCCCTATCGGTTATCAGTTCTACGAGCGATGTGGCCTACCCATTGCCATTTCAACTTGCTAATCCTAAGAGCTACATCGGTCACTTAAGTTCTCCTGCGGATCGCCTCATTTCGGATCTTATCTCGCAGGGAAACACCGAGCATTGCTCTCTCTATAGCTAAATATCATTCAATATTCGAATAAAAAATAACACAACTTGAATCTAGGATATTTGATACACATTAATGTTATTGTTTCAGATGAATTATTCATCATTTCTGATTGTGTTGGTGCTGGTTGCTGGGTGCTATAGTAAGTCTTGCCTACCATTTTTACTAGAAGCGACTCACGGTTTTACCAGCCCGTTTTACGTTATCCCGCGGGAAATCGTACCTAAGTCCTTTTCTAGGCTAAAAAATATAGGCACGTCCCATTTATAGTACATTTATTAATTATAGATAATAATATTATAAGTAGAAATTACTATTATAATAGGTCAGTATACTTATGTTTTTACTTGAATATCTCATCAATGAATGAGGTAGGCCATGCAGGAATAAAATATTTACAACTATACCTAGACATGTAATAATAATATACATAATAATAGTCTCAGATGATATACTTTCCTTCCTTGATAAATTAACGTACATTTTATTTTGTTTACCGTTTACCCCTTTTACCCTTACTTTATTTACCTCATCATTACACCCTCTTTTGTCCATAGATAGGTAACAAAATTAAAGTTTCTTAAATATTTGCTTTAAAAAAATTGGATCGTCCACGTATCGTCGTATAAGTTTGGATTACCTAAGCTAAGTACCTAGGCACAAACTAAGTAAAGGATACTTTACCTAGCGCTCATCATAGCGAAGCACGACTAGCGATTCCCAACCGATCCGTAAACGTATCGGCAACGTTCGCTGCTGTCTGACTATTCTGTTGTATTGGAGTAGGTATAGTCTTCTTCTTCTTCTGCTCGTGTACAGGCAAGTGATCCTGGGGTGCCAGAACTTTTAGGCCGCACTTCCCTGCCACCACGGGGGTGATGTAACTTGAACCCACTAAAACCCCCCCGTGATCCGTCCGCCGCCGCCGGGACGGGGCGAGATAGGGTCGCGCATTCACTATCGGGCGTCTGCGCCAGTGGGTGGGTAACTTTCCACCTTAGTTACCCACTAGACGTGTGGGGCCGTGTAAGCGCAGCGGAGAGTCCCCCGACTCTCCGCCGCCGACCCCACTACGGAGGACGAAGAAGGCGCCCGAAGCGCCTCCTCCGTCCCCCTCTTCGTCTGCGCCGGAGAGAGTCAGAGTTGGCATCATCCTCCCTGACCCGCTCCGCAGCCTTCTTTTGCGACATCACCACCTCGCAAAAAGAGAGCAGTTAAAGTAAGCTGGTGCAACTTAGCCTAACTGATTTTAAGGTACGTTTATATAAGAAAGTCGCAGTATGTAATTAAATTATTTAATACACAGGTGCACCATTTCCTCTCAACGAGTCAGTGTCGACTGAAACAGGCCCTGCCGCAACTCCTAGTCCCGACCTCTTTGTAAATGAAAGCTATTCAAAGGTGAAAGAGAGTTCGTTCAAAGACTTCATGAAACCCACAGGTATCTACGATCCTTCCATGATTAAAGTAGGAAACAAAACTATACCCGTCGTCCCAAACTTGTTAGGCTTTCGTTTTTACGCTTTGTCACTGTTCTCTGCCACCAGATGTCATTATAAAATATTATGTTAAAATTAAATTATTATGATATTTGCTTTCTAGTTTCTCTCTATACTGTTCGAAACCCTATTGTCAGTGTACCTACCAAGGAATTTGAATTATAGATAAGATTCGGCTGATGTTTTGTGTGAATACTAAGGCCGTTTATGGTTTAGCCTTTCAGTGGGTTCTATAACCCTGGTAAGTAATTAAACGGTGTCAGCTATAAATTCCATATTCAGGATTTTGCACATTCTATATTTTCCGATTTCTTAACAATACGCAATAATATTATTAATCCAAAACTTATTAGTACTAAGAATTATATAAAATGACATTTAGGAAGGTATATCAAGGAACTTATATTAGTATACGTATAAGTTCCTTGCATTTAGGTACTTTGACATCACGGACACAACACCCCTAAACCTAGCACCTACTTAGGTAGGTGTGTTCGCGGTTTGCCCCTTTCTGATTTTGTCCCTTATTCGTAACATGTTCGTAACGCATATTTTTCCGATGACAGGATGTGTATTATGTGTGTAAAGCAACCGGCGCCCGTGCGCACCGCACACCCTGCACGCAAATGACTCCGAAACTGGACCTCGTTAGTAATGCCCCAGATAATAATACCTACAGTAACGGTAATGTCTACAGATTAATTTGTAAAAGAAAAATTAGAATCACGAGCGGGGATTGAACCCGCATCCATCCATCCCTCAAGCCGGGATATGCTTTACTTAAACTACCGTGACAAATGGTCTCATGTCCGATTTTTTTTTTTTCTTCAATGTCAGCGGAACACTGAAAGAGCGGGGACTACCGATATATTTACTAATAAACATTGTGTAGCGGACATACTTAATTACTTTGTATTTTGTTTCGGGTATTGCCCGTGGTCCACCTGCTTAGTTCACCTGGGTGGACTACGGGAAGTTTATTTTTCCCTTGGTCCACCTCAAAATTTTGTTTCACTCTAACAAGTTCGAAGTGGTGGTGGAGAAAACACTGAGTAGCTAGTCCACTGTTATATGCAGTTTTTATGGGTTATAAGTTATAATTGAATAATAGTTGAAGAAGGGGGATATAAAATTAAGAAAATATATCATAAAACAAATACCCTTTATTTAAATATGTTTCTATTTGCAACAGTCCACTCGACTTCACAATGTAACCGTGAACGTGTCATGTAGTATAATAAAAGGCAACCAAATTAAAAGCATAACTTTCCATTCGATAAATAAATATGTTACTGTTTATTTTATTTCCATGAGAATACCTACAATATTTAGGTAATAGAAAAATACACGTCCTCAGTG
The DNA here is from genome assembly GCA_963580505.1 of Ennomos erosarius. Lineage (NCBI taxonomy): Eukaryota > Metazoa > Arthropoda > Insecta > Lepidoptera > Geometridae > Ennomos > Ennomos erosarius. The sequence continues at coordinate 9,164,199 of OY756993.1, read as the reverse complement.
CTTTAATCGGCTAAACTATTTCCTAATTATCCATACAATAATTTAATACATTGTGCTTGTTTTTTATTTCAACTGTGTCATAAAATTACATATATTTCTCTTTAACAAATGCACCCTCATCATAATTATGATGTTATGATCTAACTTAAGATTTTAAATCGTTTACTTTTATAATAAATAGAACTGTTTTCTAAATAAATATATTTCTAATCTAATATTTACAAAACACTAACAATTATATACACAGATCAATAATTTATTGTTAAACATAAAAAAGATAAGCTTTTTTTTATTTATATCGTCTATTCTAATGTTAAAGCATTACAGAAGGCGATCAAATGAACACTGAATCACGATTTTATATTACAATGTTTTTGTTGAGTTTTCGTAAACATAATAAATTCTACCTTCATTTTTGTGTTAAGTTATGGTCACGTCTGCCTAGTACAAAGGTTTAGTGGAGAATGACTAAATTATTTATTTAGTCTTTTAGGAGTAATATTATTCCGTAGGTATGTGTGGTCTGCAAAAAATAAAAGCGACTCTAGATACGACACAATAAGGTATAGTTCAGTTCGCACAACAATTAAAATGTTTGAACTTTATGATCATGGGCGAAAGAAAAGTCGCATTAGATACGAATTAAATAACAATTAGTACCTTGCAAAGCATTAAAAAGCTATCATATTCTTTACACTTGCATCATAAAAACGCCATCACACTTCCATCTCACTTTAACCTTTTGTAAGAAGTGTAGTGAAAATGAGACACCAATAGATATGTTCGCTGTTCTTAGTAGGTACTTTTCTTTAACATTGCGAGTAATAATAATCATCATCTTAAACGATAAGTAACAAGACCATAAAGTCGAACAATTGCTAAAATCTTTTAAATAGCTTACCCATAAATTCTCTTTAAGCTATTCCATGGTATCTCATTGTTATCTATCCTTTTTTCGCTGACGAAAACACTCCAGTGGAAGCGAGACAAAATTTCTATACAACTGTACCCGTAGTACGAGTTTTCCAATACGTGAATACGCGCGAATCTCTGCCATTTTTAGTTCATCAACGTGTCCGCTAGAGGCGCTGCACAGAAATGTATGGGAGAAAAGGGAGAAAACGTAAACGAATCAAGTTTAGTTAACTATCGGAACTCGCACTAGGGGTACTGATCTGTACCCCTACCTGTGTCCTGTAGTACGTGTACCAGGACGTTGATGAACTAAAAATGGCAGTATAAATTTTAAATGGATTCGCGCGTATTCATGGAAACCTCGTACTAGCGGTACATCTTATTCGAGAATTTATGAATAAGGATAACCTGAAAAATACTCGTTTAAAACGTAGATTAATTTGACCATAAGGCGGTAGATCGATAATCATTTTTAAATAATAATTAATTATGATTAGAAAGTTAAGACTTTTTTTTTCTATATTCTCGGACAACATTTTGTGCTGTGCCTTATACAAGTTTTAGTAGGTTTAATACGTTATGGTAAATATTCAGAATAGCAACAAAAATGCATTAAAAATAAACATAATAACCCCGTTATTATAAAAAAAAATAACACTAAATTATACGTTATTTAATTGTCTCTCAAAAATGAATATCAAGTGCATTACATTACACCACTAGTATGGTATGGTATGGCAGACCACAATGACCTCTTCCCATTGGAAATCCCGTGGTATATTTGACAGTTCAAATCGTATAGTATAAAAAATGTGCGAGTGAGAAAGCTACAGAGCTGAGTTTCGCTACATGTGAACTCATTTGCGTGTCACACGCAATTTGTACAGGAAAACGCACGGCGGCCAAAAAAAATTTTTATTATTTGAATTGTACTCTGCGAAACTTGCACTATACAACGAAAAATCCTTTGCAAAATAAAGTATTTAAAATAATATTATCACGTCATGGTAGTCTCTCAAAAAGTTTAATAAAGCATAATTTACGCTAAAAACAATTGTAAATAAATGATTAGACATAACTGCAAACCGGTTTTAGAATCTTGAAAGATTATATTTGCAAAACCGCACTTTTACTGTAGGATTGCTTGTAGTTTTATTTATGAAACAGCCAAGGAAGGATGAAAAGAAGGCAGAAGGAACGAAAAATGGAGGGGAAGAAAGGAAGGAAGAATGGAAATGGATCAAAGGAAGGGACGCGGAAAGAAGGTAAATAGAAAGAATGTTACATAGTCCATCGTATTTTAAAGGGGATGAAACGCTATTTTATATCAAAATAGAACTATAATTTCGATGCTTATTTAGGTACACACTGCAAACTTATTGGGTTGCAATTTTTTACTATCCAACATTCAAACACATCGCGCCCGCGCGTTATTTCGTGTCACGAATACTTCTAGAACAGTAACCAACTTAATCCCGTGGCTCCTATATGACCTATATCCGTACCCCTTCCTAATAAACATTGTGTAACGGAGGAATAGTTATTTAATGTTTTGTTTTGTTTTTTTTTTTTTTATATTTATTCATTACACATTACACTACATTATCAAAAACTTCGCACCAATAAACCACGGTAGGTTTGACATGGTGCTTGCATTCATTACGCCCGCTATGATTTAAAGTAATTAACTAAGAAATGAACTAGGTATACTTAGATTAACAATATTAATTAGGTCATACTTCGAATTTCATTTTACAGACGCTCTGTATAACTTGAAATGAGCAAACTTTATTATTTTAAAGTTCCGAGTGACACTGCAACTGTTATGGGCGGCCGTATTGCTTAACATCAGGTGAACGACCAGCTCGTCACATCATTCATTCTCATAAAAAAAAATAAAAAAAAAAATAAGACAAAACACTGAGTAGCTATTCCGCTGTCATGCAATGTTTATTAGTAACGTGTATAGACTTTAGTACAAACGCTTTCAGAAAGCCGCTGCAATCACGCACCCTCTCATTACTATTACATAATATGTCCGTTCGATTAAAACTCACTGTTGCTAACAAACCGAATTTATATGTACGTGGGACAATGCTCCAAATTTGTCCCACATGCGTCGCAAATTTTAGCATCCCGTTGGTTTACAAGGGTGCAAGCGGGACATTCTTTACCGCCTGATGTAAGGGGCTGAATCTCCGGACCCATTTTAGATTTGCCGCACATTTCACACGCGGGTGTGTTTTTGTTTATGTAGGTGCAAGTCGCGCATTCCCATTTGGCTTCGTGTGTCGAGTTGCGACTGTGCGGGCGGTCGCCGTTGCTTCGGGGCGGTGAGCGGGAATCGGCCTCGTCTAGTGAAACGACCAGTTGCGCTTTTAGATCGAAGTTTGGTTGGACTGATGATGCTGTGAAACAACTTTTTATGGTTAACGTATTGAATAAACAAGGTAAAAAAAATTGCCGTTGTTTGATAACTGACTTTTTTCTTTGAAATAAAGCAACTACTTTAAGACTTTGGAGTCTTTAAGAAGAAGTGTCAATGAGGTGGGAAGTTTTTCTTTCAACTAGTGTGGTTGATCTCTATCGACCTTTACAGCGTCAACGGGCGGGGTGGCCATCGAAAAGCGCACGCGCATAGTCTATTAGAGCCATTATAGGACAAATAGAAAATATATTTTTGAAAAAATTAAGTAAATAAACTTTATAAAATTATATTTCAGTTTTTTTTTTATGAGAATGAATGACGTGACGAGCTGGTCGTTCACCTGATGTTAAGCGATACGGCCGCCCATAACAGTTGCAGTATCACTTGGAACTTTAAAATAATAGTTTCGCGTGACACTGCACTGCGCACGTCATCCTGAAACATCACACAGTCTAGTAATCAGATTACTACACTGTGTTATCAAGTCATAAAGTCTCATTTGCCCAGTAATTTCACTAGCTACAATGCCCTTCAAACCGGAACACAGTAGTGTTTGCACACTACTGCTTGGCGGCAGAATAACTGGCAAAGCGGTGGTACCTACCTAGACGAACTTTGCAGAAAAGTCCTACCACCTAGTAAAGTCAGTTGGCGTCATTCGATATAAACATTTTAATTAAAAAAATATTAACTTACTTCAACATCATCATCATCATCATTAACAGCCTGAAGACGTCCACTGCTGAACATAACCCCCCCCCCCCCCCCCCCCCCCCCCCCCCCCCCAAGAGCGCCACTTTGTGCGGCTGCTCGCCTCCTGCACCCATTAACTTACTTAATAAGAAAAGTTATATTACCTGAACTACTTTTAATGCTATGCGCTGTACCCTGAGTGCCATTCTCAGCCGGCCGCGGTCGTCTTGGCTTCTCAACCTCCACCGAAGCCATCTTCACAGGTTTCTTCACCTTTTTCAACTCAACCCTAGCCACCGAGTTTGAAGTCCCGTTAACAGAGTTCTGCTGCTTTACCACCTCTTTCCTATCCTTTATTTCCTTTTTAGTTAGCAGTTTCACTTTATCTGGAGTTATCCTCGAAGTTATTAACCCGTCAGCGGCAGGATTCCCAACCGGTTCCGGTCGTTTCGCCTTTTTCTCCTCAACTGGCCTCTTTGCAGTTTGCTTCGACTTTTTTAAATCCTTCTTTAATTCTTCCACCCGATGGTCTAGACTTAACGCTTGTAAGCCGTCTTCTAAGTCAAGGGTCGTAGGTTGATATCGACTCTTATGCGCTTTGTCTAACCTATCGAGAGTTCTCGAATCTCGGTCTAACGACGGCGAATACCTGTCTCTTGTATCATCGTCTTCTTTATTAGATAAATTCCTAAACACATAGTCCCAACTCTCATATGTCCCCATTCCATCTTCCCTTGCTTTGCTTAGCACGGGCTGGGTATCAGATCGCGGTAGACTAGGTAACGTGACGTCACTGAAGCCAGATTTCGAAGTGCTATTTCTTCTAGAACTTTCCAATTTCTTATGATTGTTGTTTTCGTAAACTGAAGATTCTAATTCTATTAACTGGGCTGTGGGTACAGTTGGGTATCTATAAGGTGGGTATCCATTTACTGGTACTGTGGCTGCGTGTTTTATTGACGGATATATGGGGGTTGGTATTATATATGGCGCTTGTACAGGGTAGTAGTAAGGCAAGTATTGCGTCATCATATTACTGCATTGTGACATTTCTGGATGTGGCATATTATACATATACTGTGGGACCATGTTTTGGGGCACCATGTACTGCGGATGCATTATATTGGGCATCGAATCTTCTATATCTTCAGGGCAGTAGTGGCATTGGTTGATTGGCTGGTGGTTGGGTGGGATTGGTTCATAGTTTGTCGGCATTGTTTGGTGATTGGGTGAAATGTGCTGGTGGTGGGATGGGATAGGTTGGTTGTGGTAGCGAGAGTCGACTCGGCAGTGCGTGTCGATTACCGTTGTTGGTATATTCGAGTATATTTCCGAGCCTGAAATGAATATTTTAATTATTAGATTATTATTTATTGCACTAATTAGTAATATTCCTTAAAAAATAAACAGTCGTCAAAACTAAAATTAAATATCTCAACAAATGACAAAGTTACAATCATTTTAAAATACAGGAATAGAAAGAGACAAACAGGTCAAACACGCAGTGACGTCAGTTCTTGGTCCTTCATAGTACCTTATTACTAAGCTGTGGCAGCTTCAACACGTACAATCTTTTTGTAGTAACTGTGGGGAAACTCCACACGCTCTCTGTTTTGCGAGAAAGGGACAGGCGATGACTCCAAAAACTTTAAAAGCCATTACCCGCTCTCGCTATTGTAACACTTCCGTTAAATTTGTACTTTTTGTTTATAATTTGTGTTGTTTATTTTTTTTTATTCGAATGAATGACGTGACGAGCTAGTCGTTCACCTGATGTTAAGCGACACGGCCGCCCATAACAGTTACAGTGTCACTCGGAACTTTTAAACAATAAAGTTTTGCGTGACACTGCACTGCGCACGTCATCCTGAGACATCACACTGTCTAGTAATTAGATTACTACACTGTGTAATCAGTAGGCCTAGCACGAACATTTACGCGCGCGTAAGTGTAACGTTAACGTAAGTTGTATGGGGCGCTGATCAAATGCCATACAACAGACGTACGCTAACGTTACACTTACGCGCGCGTAAATGTTCGTGCTAGGCCTACAGGTCATAAAGTGAGACTTTGTGTGTTTCAATAAAGAGTTTATCTATCTATCTATTACTCCGTGATTTATTTACCGATTTGACCATTGTTTTCAATTATTGCGTTCAATTTTTAACCTACTTTATGAAAATAATATTAACTTGTTAATTTATAATAGCAGGCAACTATTCTATTCTCTTAGCCTTAAGGAATAATTATGCTAAAAATAATTTCCGAAGGTACTTCTTTCACGGTACCTCATTCTTTCTTCGATCGAATCACTTTCCATCAGATGAGAGCGTGGTCAAATATAGATATGTCCGATGTAAAAAAAAATCTGCGGAAAGAGTTGTGGTGTATATTCTCACCGGTATCTATATAGGGCGTGTCTCCCCTAGCGGCTATAAGCCTGGCGGCGGTCGCGGCGGGTCGGTCGGGTCTCGCGGCCCTCGCCCGGTATATATCTCCCCAGGATACAGTCACATTGGCACCGCTGCTTACTATCGTCTCCCAGATCTGCAGCATTATCTGGTGAAGACAAGATTTTTAGAGAAGACAGGCCACATCGCTTGTTGAACTGATAATGGATAGGGAAGAAAGGTTCTCGAGTGGCGACCACGAATCGGAAGACGCAGCGTAGGACGGTTCCCCTACTAGGTGGACCGACGATCTGGTGAAGTGGGGATGGATGCAGGAGGTGAGCAGCCGCTCAAAGTGGCGCTCGCTAGGGAGGCCTATGTTCAACAGTGGACGTCTTCAGCCTGTTAATGACGATGATTTTTAATTTAGCTTAAATAATATGTGTTTTATCTAAGTTTACAAACTAAGGGGTCGTCCGTTAATCACGTGACCATGTTGTACAGTCCGGAGCGCCACATACCCGACACTCGCAGTGCGCCACGAGCGCGTCACGTGACACGGCGGCGGCGGTGTCGGGACACACGGGCTGCAGTAGCGCGAGCCGGCCGCCGCCCGCGGGACTGTACCCCATGGCTTGGAGCAACCTCTCCGCGCCGACCATGTTCGCATCCACCTCGTGCTTGTAGAAACCGCTGTATAGCTGCAAACCGAAGTCGGACTATTTTTGGAAGGGGGTTATTTGACGGCTTGCTTAGAATCGTATAACTTTAGCCCCGTGTGACTTAGGTAAGATAGATACCAAACTTGCTACACCTTCGATCATTTTTTCCTATATCAGGTGAGACTTGAGAGCATGGCAAACTGTTAGATAAGTCGGAGGTAAAAAATGCATTTTCCTACTATTATATTTGGCAAAAAATTATAGTATCAAAGACTATCATGATACAACCCATTTGTGACTTTTATTCTAACATAAAAATAAGATCTCCCTAGAGAAATTATTTTACGCCGTAAAAGAAAACAGTTGTGAGGCATGTTTAAACACCAAACCTGGGTGACATTTTTTATATTTGAGTTTTACATCTTTTATACTTGCTTTAGTCCACATTTCGACTGATGTGTTATCCACCAAACCTTTCTTGAAGCAGCGTGGTTGAATATGACCTATCTCCCTGTGAAAGAAAGTCGATGTCCCAGCAGTGGGTACGCAACAGGCTAATAATCCCACTCACAAAATAATCCCACTCTAATTCTAATTTGCTGAAAGACAGTAAGTCCTACACTGACCTCCGGCTTGGAGTGTGCGTTAGCATCTACCCAAACCAGCCCAGGGCGGTTATTCTCTATGGAAACACAGATTCCACACGATACGAAACCACGTCGTTATCGTGTCTTGTTCAAATCGTGTCACAGCGTCAGATATACCTTCACTTTACATTAAAGTTATCTTTATTTTGAATAAAATATATTGACATAAGTGGTCATAACTTTTGTTGATGTTTCGGAACGCGTCTCGGTAAAACATATGATTTTTGACAGTTCAAATCGCGCCAATTCCAAATTCATTTCGCGCAGTTTTGTTTTCGTTTCATAGAGAATACAGTTTCGCAGATTTCTTATGTAAGACAAGGAATTCGCGTGGTTCCGAAGTAAGGAATCGATACGGAATAATGGCCCTGCTCCTTAAGTAACGGAGCGAGGCTTTGTGGTGCTACAACTGCTCCAGTGCTTAGAGCATCTCCAGTGTCGCAAGTGTTAACGATGATGAATGCTAAGTTATTTCTACTTACCCGTATAACTTTATACTCCTTCCGCCAGGGTTGTGTAAGCAGGTTGCCGGCGTACCGAGCGACCGCCGCCCAACCAACGCCGGCGCGGTGCGCGTTGAAATCTTCTAGTTCGTTCACTGTTCGTTGGAACACCTTGTTCGTTTCCGCGAGACGAAACTTGCACTCGTGCGGTGCTCTCGCCAAGTATTCCATTATGTAATCTGGAAGGAAGAGGGTAGATTTTGGGAGATATTATGATATTTAATAGGTGGTAGGACTTTTCTGCAAAGTTCATCTAGGTAGGTACCACCACTTTGCCAGTTATTCTGCCGCCAAGCAGTAGTGTGCAAGCACTACTGTGTTCCGGTTTGAAGGGCATTGTAGCTAGTGAAATTACTGGGCAAATGAGTCTTTATGACCTGATTACACAGTGTAGTAATCTGATTACTAGACTGTGTGGTGTCTCAGGATGACGTGCGCAGTGCAGTGTCACGCGAAACTTTATTATTTTAAAGTTCCGAGTGACACTGCAACTGTTATGAGCGGCCGTATGGCTTAACATCAGGTGAACGACTAGCTCGTCACATCATTCATTCGCATAAAAAAATATATATATATAAAAAGCACTCAGATCAACAGCTGGAAGACGTTCACTGCAGAACACAGGCCCCCCATAAACGCCACTTTGGACGTTTACCATAAGGTTTGCCATAATCACCACGCTTGTCAGGCTTGGTGATCATCAGAAAATTTTAATGCACCGAGGATTATGCCGCTGTCTATTCTATGGATATTCCCTTAGCTGGCTCTTGCAGGACCCACGAGAAGAAATATGGAAAAGCACTGAGTTACTCGGCACTAATAATTATTATACTTTTTTTGCTTTTCTGACTTTCCACGAATTTTGTTTTGACTTTCCAAGGTCTATTCTCAGGTCGTCGTAGTGTGAACGCGTTTGACTGTGCTGCTTTTCTTGTTCGTATTGTGTTTGGAGTTAATATAATTAATCGGAGTTCCACGCTACCTTTACCATATGAGTATGGGTACAAGGATCGACAGACGTGTGACGTTCATTTAAAATATACCTTCGAGCTTTTTCTTCTGCTGCAGCTTCTCTGGACTGTCGTCGGTTTCTAGGTAGCTGTAGTGAACGTCCTCGATGCGCCGCCAGAGCCGCGGTAGCAAATCGCGGAGCGCCGCGTCGCCCATGCCCGCCGCACACGTCATTATTACCATTACACTGGCGAATTACAGTGCCAGATTAAAATAGAATAGAAACCATTTACTTGACTGTACCTGATAAATTTTAGAAATTATCAGATGTTGTTTTGACAGATAATTTCTAATAAGTACTTATTACGGAGAGAGCTATGCTCGGTGTTTCCCCGCGAGATGAGTTCCGAAATGAGGAGATCCACAGAACTAAAGTGACCGATATAGCTCTTAGAATTAGCAAGTTGAAATGGCAGTGCTCGCATATAGCTCGTAGAAATGACAACCGATGGGGAAGAAAGGGTCTCGAGCGGCGACCACTAACCAGAAGACGCCACCACTACGCAGACCAACGATCTGGTTAAAACCACGGGAAGCTGATGTATGCAGGAAGCAAGCAGCCGTTCAAAGTGACGCTCTGTGGGGGAGAACTATGTTCAGCAGTGAACATCTTCGTGTTGTTGATGATGATGAATTTAGTGTTCTAAGTTTGAGAATAAATTCACTAGTCCTTCATCACTGTATGTCACTACACAACACACACACAGCCATATATTTTTTTATTAACATCTAGTAACTCTGTAGTTCCTACAATACAAGTCATTGCCTAGTCATCCGTGAAACATCAAAATGGGGGAAAGCAGGGGACCATGACAACAAAAATCATTGTTATCAAACAAAGCATGCTTCATTAAAGTATTGTGCAAATATCAATAAAAGTACAGTATCAGATCACACAGTATCAAAGCTTTAACATCTGGAATACCAGCATCAATGACATTACTAAACCAATGATATAATAATAATGCATGGATATTTGATATGGGGTCGCTGGGAATTTAAGAGTTAGTCTGAGTTTCAGACACAAGTCTAAGTGTAACTTCTAACTGTCAAAATTAATGCTTGGTGATTTATATTCTTCGATCAGCTGCTAGAAAAAACAACGAAAAAAACTAGTAGGGTGTCAGGGGTCCATTTATTATTAGTAAGGAGGTATTTTTATTATTATTTATGCATTTATAAGCTGAGTTTGCCTTTCTTTCCAGTGAGCCTTTGGATGCAAAGGGCTAACATAACTGTTTTAGTTGGCAATCACTGCAAAGGTGATGAATTGATGATTGGTTACTAATATAAAATTTAATACTTAATTATTATTTAAAAAATATGAAAATGAATTTTGATCTAGCTCTAAGTGATATCCACAGGTGATCGTCCAGGAGATAGACCATTCAATCTTTGTGATGCACAAGCTTAGGTACTGAGTTATTTTATAGTGTGTCTTATCAGCTATTTGAATGAAGAGTACAATAGCATGAATCATGTCAAGCCTTGGCATTGTTCATTAAATACCAATACCTATCAATGTTAGTGATAGGTATGTTTATTTTAAAATATCAATCATAATATTATACAGGTCAGTGATATTATACCTACCTACTGTTAAGTACATGTTTAAACATAGTAGAGCTACCTATTGATATGACACTTTATTCGAACTACACATGAATTTCTAATTTACACCATCTGTCACACACTTTACAGTTAAACTGAAATTAAAGTTTTGATGAAAGGAGCTCTTCAAGTTGCGAGTGTGTATCTTCTAGGCAAGCATATACCATCGTAGACTGCACCATCATTTTTTTTTAGTGGAATGTGCCCCCTACGAGCACATTCCACTATTAGGCTAAAATTGAGAGACATAGGTCTGAATTTTGTAGATGTTGGTGCCATCCAAAGTGTCTTAGCAGAGTCCACATCGGGCACTGCTAGGATACATTACGGCCTGTGTATTGCTGTCATTTCGTAGTATTATGTAACTATTATTGAGTAACCAGTGGGGCTGGCATGGCCACATAGGCTAAAAGTCCCAAAAAATTATAAGGAAAAAGAGAAAAAAACACTTTCCATCAACAGAGATTGCATTCAAATGCATGCCTATTATTTATTTCAAATATAAAATAAAAGCAACATGAAAAGAGGGATATTTTTATTGTTTAACTAGACAATGCAACACAGAACCTACACCCATGGCTATTATCTAGTACTTCCGTAGGAACTTACTAAAATATAAGTACTACAAATATGTATTCCAAAAAATTAAAGAAACCAGCGGGACAGTACAAAAATTTTGGAATAATTATCTTAAGTGTGTTTATATTTTAAAACCTGTTCCACAAATTCCATAAATAATAACACATTTTGCCATAAGAGATAGGAAATGATAACATACCAGTTAATTTTAAATGTAAATGCTGTAGAATGTGGCTTTATCAATTTGAGATAACATTATGATAATAACTTCACTTTGCTGAATGAATCATCATTCAAGTATCAAATGTTCTTGCTCAAAAATATTTTTTATGGGTTTCGGTTTCCATATATTTGTAAGTTTCGTGTAATTCTGCTGATGATGTAATAGACTATAATAAATCAGACTACTTCACTGGACTGTAGAACTACCAAAATATTAGGAAAAGTAATGTATTTCTTACTACTAACTTCTTCTTTTACTGTATTTGAAGAAATACTTATATAGGTACTAGCATGCGGTCCCATTAGGTACAAAAACGAAAAACAGCCCGAACTTGAAAAAAAATGTAGTAATCGTGTCTAGAGTCGTGTCAACATTATTGACAGCCTTTGCATAGTGATTGTTCAGATTGAGTAATAAACTCAAGAATGACACTTCAATTGAGGAGAAAATATTGGAAAAAAAAAAATTGCAAGTGCTTGTTTGCTAGGCTTCCTAGGGAATCCTAGATAGCGACTAGGATCTATATATGTATAAATGTTAAATTGATAACTAAACTTCCCTTAAAAGTACCTCTATTGATTTAAAGTTTCACATTGTGGTATTAACCATTATATTTAAGAAAGAACCATTATTAAAGTTTCACTTTCTTTTGCTAAATAATGTTTGGTGCAAGATAACATAATACCACATAATAACTACAACCCTTATTTTAAATTTGTTTAGTTATTAGAAAATTATTATACAATCTGAGACAACAAGTTTGCATGTAAATAAAAACAATTTGGAGTAATATCAAAGATCTTTAAAATGCAAATGATAATTTTACATCTAGCATTTTAGAATAATATTTATAAGTGAATATAAAATTAAATATGATGGTGCAGTGACATTGAATAACACTACATACAGCTGTTCATTGACTGTTATCATTTTCCTTAGTAGCTGAACAAACAGATAGTAAGAATCCAATATAAATTTCACTTGAATATCTAGAGCACATTGGTGCATGATAATTAGACACAAAACGAACGCAATGTGAGTTTATAGAGACTATGAAACATACAGTCAAGCAAAAAATATGTAATGATCACGGCACCCACGCAGTATTTTCACTGCACAACTTTACTTGTAAACAGCCAATTAATGAGCTATACAATATATCGAAGCGAAAATTTAGGCCCAAGAACTCACCATACAGGAAGAACATACTCTTCCTGGACGTCAAAATTATTTCAATGCACTGAATGTAGAGCGGACAAAAATAGTTCACTAAAAATAACAAGGGATCCACATGTAACCATTAGCAAATATTCTATGACTGACTTTATAAGTATAGATGTTTAAATTGTATTATTAGTAAGATAATCACGTTATCTCGCTGTAAATACAGTTTTTGTGAAGATATAATAAAACAAAATCTTGGATCTTGTTTTGACGTTAATTTGACAAACACGAACACTCGGACAGTAGAATAAAAAAAAGTAAATGACAGTCAGTGCTGCCAACACTGACTGTCGTAAGCACCGATCTTCGGTTCGACAAATATATCGAGTCGATAAACAGATTTTATTTATCGATCTAATAGGTAACTTGTAGCATGGATCTAACATCGGTATTTCTTGTCGAAGTCTTTAGAGGGCTTTATTTAGTCGACATCTTATCGACCATTCATTCGTAATTCTCACAGAGTAACTTTATATTATAGAAAATTCCACAGATTAGGGAAAAAATTGGAGGCTAAAGAAAAGAGGTTAGTCATTCATTCATGAAAAACACCTACTTAAAGGATTTATTCTATTGAAATATTTCAGAAAACCATTATTTTCATGTGAAATCCGATTAATTATTGAAGAGGAACGAAATAATAACTATATTGGCCGAATGGATTTTACCTAATTCATCATCATCATCATTAACAGCCTGAAGACGTCCACTGCTGAACACAGGCCTCCCCCCGGGAGCGCCACTTAGAGCGGCTGCTCGCCTCCTGCATCCATCGGCTCCCCGCGGCTTTCACCAGGTCGTCGGTCCACCTAGTGGGGGGCCAGCCTACGCTGCGTCTTCCAGTTCATGGCCGCCACTCGAGAACCTTTCTTCCCCATCGGTTGTCAGTTCTACGAGCGATGTGGCCTGCCCATTGCCATTTCAACTTGTTAATCCTAAGAGCTACATCGGTCACTTTAGTTCTCCTGCGGATCTCCTCATTTCGGATCTTATCTCGTAGGGAAACACCGAGCATTGCTCTCTCCATAGCTCGTTACCTAATTATTCAGTTGCAAATATTTTATCAACCTTATTATTATATTAGATGAAGTGCTTAGTTGATATATGATAGTAAACACATGAAACTTGGAATAGGTGTTTAATACTTTTTCATTTCTTCATGGAAAAACTACGTTTGATTTGACCACCAGCAACTTCTCTCCTGTCCTCTGCAGTGCTAGGGATCTTGATGCAACTGCTCGTGAGATTTTGAATAACTGCTTGCAACAAATCCTGCACAAGCTTGCTTATAGTACCCGTACACACCTACAACAATAAATTTCCATGTATAAGTAGAATAAAATAACAATAATTAGAATAATTTAAGCAAATAGTTTCCGCTTTGGGAAGTACTTACTAATTACTATAACATTCACGGGCAGTCCATTTGATCGGCTCCTTATAGATCGCTCTGAACAACTTGAATAACGGCGAGGGCAATTTCTTTATGAATTCTAAACAGAATCTCAAACTGTTCGTTAGGTAGGTCGAGACAATTATTGGCATCTCTTAGGCACCGCCTATTGATTCTCAAGACATGTTTTCGGCTTACAGTATTAAAATATAGCCAAAATCCAGTTTGAAAATATTATAAATTGGTTATCGAGCAACTATGGAAACCCGATAAAATTCGATAAGTTTGACAAGATTAAACCGATGACAAATGTCAAAAATTAGATCCATGCGTGATTTAGTCGACATAGAACGACATGATCGTTAAGATTTATCGAATTTATAACGAAGTCGATAAAATACATTCCGTGCTACCGATTACGTTTTATCGAAACTTTATGTCAAATTTGACATGAAAATTCGTTAAATATACCGATCGGAAGATCGGTGCTTGCACTGCTGATTCGCCAAAGAGAGCTAAAGTGTCGAAAAAGAGAGTTAAAAGCTAAAATTTTCAGTTAAAAGGAGATAAACCAAGGAAATACCAATTTCTGTCCCAGTTAAAGCAATTCTGCAGGTTTTAAGTGCTCTTTGCACTTTATGTGATTCAATAAGTCAGCCTTGTCGGTTCAACTCGCAGCGACAATGACTACATTATGCTTTGGGCTTTTTATTACTCACGTCTTTCAGCAATTCTTCAAAGCCATTCATCACAGAGTTTTTGACTAAAAAGCCGTAAGTTCATTAATTTTTTCGATTAATATATCTACAACACAACACCATATTCAGACAATACTCAGAAATTGAAAAGAATTTAAGTTGTAAAACTGGACTACAATTTTAGGAACATTCCCCGTTTAATAGAATTCTATTCAGAATAGAAAATACCTGTCTTAACATGAGATGTTAATGTCAAAATTAAGATAGTGTCAAAGACGGAGCCGCTTTTTTGGCCACAACACTTTCTTTTGTATTGTGTGATCAAACTAATGAGTACCTATTTTTATTTACAATAATTTATTTACACTCTCTCACCTGAAGGTAAGTGATGACATACCTACAGTGGTGCATATTTGCCTAGAAAAGGTATGTACATAATGAAACAAAAAGGAGCCAAAATCCTTTAATAAAAGAGCTAAGGAGCTAAATACAATTTTTAAAGATGTGAAAAAAGAGCTAAAGTTAGCTCTAAAAGAGTTGAGTTGGCAACACTGATGACAGTTGAGGCTCTATTCCGATTCACAATATCGATATTATCGCGCTAAAAACGCGTACCGAATTGCCATGAGTGCGACAACGAAATCTCTTGTAAACGTCATGACCGACACCATCTTGCGATATCGCCGTCCGTGTTGGTTGTTTCGAGTCATTGACAGCGGTCAAAGTCGTGAGCGCAATATCTAAATCGGAACGCTGAAAAATCAACGTGAGCGCTGGGAGCGCTGTGAGCGATTATAGCGTGAATCGGAATACGGGGTGAGTCAACTTCAACTCTTGAGTCTAGTTGATGACAGTTTGACATTTACGTTTTTCTGAACCTGACAGTTTCTTTTTTCTCTTGTCACTGTCATCTGTGAACATGGACCACAGATTAGAGAAAAAAAAGGGTATATATATATATATATATATATCGTAATCTGTGGTGAAAACGGTGAAAACCACAGAGCGCGGTTGTTTTAAAATAAATTATTGTAGTACATAATGGAAAATATTTTATTTATGGATAACGGACGACAAGCGGAAATTGAGATGTTTTACGAGGTACCAATACATACAGTTTATTTTGTGCAATATACCTAAGTGACGACTGATGACCACCAATCAATATCTAGGTCAAAGACTTCTGTTTTTACCAATGTACGCTGTGACTTCTATGTTACACTCACAGAATTCCCCCTATTTTGGTTACACTAGACAGCACATGTCTAACTTGGACTGTCGACCACTTCATATAAGCTGGCCAGAAATTTCACTCACGCTCATATCCACACAGTACTCTTCTACCTCATATCTTGATCAAGGAAGTATAATATATCTATTATTATTATACTTTTGTTTGAACAAAATATTATTATGCTGTAAGTGTGGTTAATTGCCGACAACTTGACCACAGCGTAATAGCACAAAACACTGTTTTGTGGCTGCGCTGTCAGCATTGATGGCCTTACACAATCGACGACGTCGTCGATCGTGTGACGGACCTAGAATTTTTTCGTTACTCTCAAAAGACTCACGAAGCAGGGGCGAAAAGCACAAATCAATTATTACACACTGCCACAGAAAAAAAGAGATAGTGAAATAATGACGGATGTGTCGTTATTTTGAGCGAGTATTAGCACAATAATAGCACATTCCACCACAATCTCCTTTACGACGAATAGCATTATTGATTACCATAATGCCGTTATCAAACTGCAAAATACTGTTTCTGCAGTTTTTAAATCTTATTCAGAGAATATGATGTTACGTAATATACTAACCCGAAGACGTATCACAGCTTTATCAGAAATATTGAATTATTAACCACTCAGGCGCGATGCGGCGGGCGTAGGTAGATCCCAAAGCGCTCCTCAAATAGCGCGGTTTGGTTTGCATATTTCCGGTTTATACGAATAAACTAAGCAATGTTTTAAAATTTCAAAACTAGTTTTTATAAGTAGCATTACTTGGCTATCTAAACAAATGCATTTTTACGTGTGTTGCAGTATAAAAAAACACACACATAATAATTGTTGCTCCGCCGTACCTAAAGGAAATTACTCCGTCGCCGGCGTGCGCCGGTTCAGCGCGAGATGCAATTTAGACTGAGGCGTTTTTTTTTCTCCTGCACTATAGAGACTTTTACTTTATTCGATAGATCACTATCAACTAGTTTCAATTTTAGTCGATTTATAACGAGTGACACCTCTAAAATTGATTGCCATCCCTAGTAGCGCAATCAGCTGTAAGCCACAATTGTGGTGGGGAGCGGTCCACGTTGCGCGACGCCGGTCGCACATGTGGTTGAAGCGCCTGAGCGGTTAATAGTCATGTTCGTGTGGTGTCTGGCTGTGTTTATTTTATAGATTAGGAATGCATGCTCCTCCCGATATATCGTAATAATTTCAGTGCTTCAGTTTTTTCTATTATCTAGCAATTGTACTCCAGACTTTGCAGGATCTCAGTAAATTAAATGACTGTTATTTTATTTAAAAACCATTTGAGACCATATACCTTTAGGCCCTAGGTTTAATATTTAGTAAATACTACTTACAGGTTTGTTACACAACCACTACTTATCGCAAATATTCATATTTCAACAAGCAACAGTTTATCAACACAATATCTTAAATTTCTTGTCCCATTTCAAACTGTCATTGTTGTACATCCTAAGTCTATGCGTAATAGGGAATCAAGGTAACCTTTTACCTACCATT
Organism: Ennomos erosarius; assembly: GCA_963580505.1. Classification (NCBI taxonomy): domain Eukaryota; kingdom Metazoa; phylum Arthropoda; class Insecta; order Lepidoptera; family Geometridae; genus Ennomos; species Ennomos erosarius. The sequence continues at coordinate 9,146,466 of OY756993.1, read as the reverse complement.
AGTATTTATATTATAGAACTTCCTTGTAGGGAATACACTACAGTGTGAAGTGAGTAAAATGGTGTAAGTTGATTTAAATTTAAAGATGACGTTCAATTTTATGTAAGATTGTGCAGGTGTAACAGAATGTAAATGTAAAAAGTGCATACCTAGGTAGTTTTATTATGACAAAAAGTATCTTAGCAAAAAAGTATTTGCTAAATACAAGATACAAAACAAATAGTATCTAAATACAAGATCCAAATACATTTTAAAAAAAGTATCTAGATGCAAGATACAAAATACATATCTTGTATCTTGTATCTGTATTTCAGATACTTGTATCTTAGATAAGTCACATCACTGCCTCTGACCTAGGTTTACTTTTCATACAGGCAAGTCAGCGATTTAGAGATTACTACAGAGGATATAAGAAAGCTCATCATCCACTCCTTTACTTCAAAGATGCAGAGTATATGTGGCAATGTCCAGTGGAAATGACAACGTAAGTTCTTTCCATAAATAGACCAGACTTTACAGGTACCTACTTACCTACCTACCTACCGCACTTTACATGATGATTTATAAAGCGTAGCGTTATATACTCTTTGGATTTATACACCACGGCACGGCTCTCACGCCGAAACCGTAGTATCCACCAGTATCCACCACAGAGTACTCTTCTGTATCCACTACCGTAGTCTGTGCCGAAACCCTTCTTCGTAGTTCGGAAGAACGAAGTTTAAATACAATGCTCTCGTCAGCCTCCCATTACTCAATCAATCCCGAAACATAAATAGCCTAAGCAAATACATAAAATCATTTATTATGCCTATTATTTTATTAGGAGCTAATTTTCTTATACTAAAATTCATACCTAGCAAACAGCTTATTTTTTACATTGCCTAAAAGGCCTATTACACTACACGGTATTCAGGGCCGGGTAGTTAGGGAGGGCGTGGCCCCTTGCAAGGGCGTCGATTACTACACTGCACTGAATATCGGCTCCCTTACTCTCTGTGTACAGTCTAAAATTGAACTAGCGCGGATGTAGACGTATCATGGCACCTGTTTTATCTAAACCATTAAAAAAAGCTCGGGTTGCCGTGGCTTTGGTATTTGGATCTATGAATATTATAGAAGAAAAAAAGAGGAGAAAGGATCTAGGTCAAGAAATACTTGAAATTAAGAAAAGATCACTCCAATATGAGGATACTCAGTGCTCTAGAACCAGCGGATTTCAAAAATTATTTAAGAATGGGAGAGGAGGAATTTAAATACCTATTAAATTTAGTAGCTCCATATTGTTTCTTTATTATATAAAAAAGAAGACACCATTTAAGACAGAGTGTCAGTGCTAGACAAAGACTGGTTGTCATATTATCATTACCAACACAAGCGCTCACCGCGCTAGCCACGCGACGACTGAGTTCCCTAACTACCCTAAGTGTTATTACACTAATCGGTTGTAAGGGCGATTAGGGAGCAAGGCTTGCCGGGACCGCCTTGTCGCCCTAGGTAGGGACCCTTACGCTCTAACTCTTATTACACCACCCTTAGTTAGGGTAAGGGTCCCTAAAAATTGGGTAGTGTAATAGGCCTTTAAATTATTTTGTTCCATTTTCAGAACTTACCTAGGGTTCCCTAGTTACCACGTCCGGTACAAGCAGCCGATTGTTCTGCCGGGCTCTACGGGCCGGACTAGTGGAATACCGGCACTTCCCGACCGGACCCTCGCGGGAAGGTTCAATAAAGAGGCGTGCAAGCTTTTCGTCCGATAATTTTAAATTAAAGAATGATGGTCGGTGAACATTGGGATATCTACATAACTTAAAGCCTTTAAAATTGACACTTTGGGTGTTGAGATTCAAAATTTCTGACAAAAAATTAACAAAACACAAGGACATATAATAACAGTTTAATTTATAAGTGGGTAGATTTGTACTTTTTATTCAATACATTTTCAGATAAATCTTTTATATACATCTTCTACAATTTGAAATAAAAGGAATGTTCAAACTCTGGTAGTCGTGATGCAATTATTTTAAATTCGTTCGCTCCTATGCTACCGCAGTTGTCTAGCTTCATTTCATCCAAAATCTGAAAAAAAAAAACTGGTACTCATCTCTTAGTAGTCTGTGGTACTCACAGAGGAAGCGTTATTATTCTATGCTTTGTACCTATGCATCCTATAATTAATATACCATATTATGTTGATTTCGGTATAATAGTGTACCCGAACAGAATCCTAGGGCTCAGTCAGCCCACCCGTTTTGTCTTGACTTGAAAGCCACAGATAGGTACAGCCTACAGACGTTTTACTTTCGCATTTTTTAGGGTAGTTGGTACTCACAACAGTAGCGATCTTGGTTTTCGATTCAGCGTCCAAACAGTTTTCAGTATTAGAAGGATCACACGTCAGCCGATCTATGATCTCCGCGATGTCTCGCTCCGTAATCTGGTTATCGTCGTCTAAATCTTCAAAAGAAAGTAGGTAATTAAATAATATCTATCGGTATCTTTATTATTGACGGGCCTGATAGCTGTTGGTAGTAGCCCTGCCTTCTGAACTGAGGGCTGTGGGTTCGACTCCTACCCACGACAAACATTTGTGTAATGAACATGGATGTTTGTTCTGTGTTTGGGTGTTATATTGTATGTATTTAAGTACAAACAAAAAAGTATCTAAGTATTATATCTGGTTCCTATTAGTACAGCTATGCTTATCGAAAGCGGAGACGTACCAAAAATTCTAAAAGCCCATGCAGCTTTCACGTCCGTTGGGCATTCCGCACTCATCGCCGAGCACAAATCCAGCAAGTCTTCGAATGAGAAACAATCGTCGTTCTTTGAAGAGAATACGCGGAATAGTCGATCTTGGAACGGATTGTGCTGGGGAGTTGAAGAACATTATGTAGAAATTACAGAACTCAATGAATATTGTTTTATCCAGTAGATACTGTTGGATCCTCCTTGTAATACTTAAAGTATACTTATATAAGCTTAGCTTACTAAGCTTAGTTTAGCCATTTTAGATAATAGAAAGACGGGGGGAAATCTGGCAAAATGGCATTATAAGGATAGGTACCTAACTCCATAAAATATTACCACGATGTGACACGAAACGCCGCCGTCCCGGGTTTATTTTGGTCAATTATTTAACTGTATAGGTTGCTTGCTAAGCAACCTATAGTCGTAAGCAATGCTTACGACTTCTATGAGAAACAAATCAAAATCAATCCGAGTAGTATTTACCTACTCCGTGCTCGCGAATAAAAAATAATCACTAGCGCGATTGGAACCCGCATCCAATCCATCCGTTCCATAACGCCGCGAAAGGGATATCTCGATGATCCCGCCTGCACGATAGTTTTAGAAAAGCAAGGTCTTTTGCAATAAGACTACTCTGTAGATTACGCTATAATCAGGCGATACAACAGCTACAAATTATAAACCTACTATTTATACAAAGAGTGAGTTGTGGGGGTATAAAATTAAATATTAAGTTTAAAATATACCTAATACCTTCAAAGCATAGAATTTGGTGAATAATTCTTCTTTCGTAAATCTGTGATGGAAATCGTCTTGCATCTTGGTAGGGTTGATAGAAGACAGCTTTTTCAACAAGCTGAATAAATAAAGGTTTATTATTTCAACACGATAACTTAAGCTCCATTTACAGATGTTTTGGAATTTTAGGTACATTCAATTTAGAACGATATTCCCTTATACTATACGGTTCAAAATCTGAAAAGAAAATTATGAAGTAGGTAAACTTACTACACAATTTCTCCTTTATTTAAATAGGTCAAAGTAGTATAATCTTCCAATACATCTTCGGTCAATCTTGGATAGGACTGTTTCCCACCCATTTTGAGAAACAAACACAAAACAATAGTTCAAAACACTTTTCTATTAAAAACAATGTGGTCTCTGATAATGATATCAAGGTTATTGGTACTATCGTCATTATCGGCTCGGTGTTGCAAATCAATTAATCAGATATCTAGTTAATTTCAATAAGGTTCATATTGCGTTTGCAAAGTTACTTTGTACGTACGTAATAAGTTAATAACCAAAGAATATATAAATATCCTTTAAGTCATATGTATTTTTAATCTTAAAATATTTTTTCTTTATTTGCGTTTGAAGAGCACAAGTGCGAAGTGCACACTAATTTTAATCCGCGAGTTCTGTTTTCTTGTGAATTATAATAACACAAAGTAATGAGCAATTAAGTAATTAAGATATTTTAGAATAAAATTATGCTTTAACTTAGATTACAATGACCGATTTGGAAGTAAAAATTAAACAAACAAATCGTTGAAAATAATTTATTACTTATTAATAACATCCGAGATCGAACTCAGCAAAGTAATTCTAACCCACGACAATAAACTATGTTTAATGAAAAATAGCCTTTTCACTCCCACCTTACTGTTGAGGTTCGTGGGAGTGAGGCAAAAGAAATGTCTGCACCTTTCAAAAGTTGTTATTACTTATCGCGAGTTACACATACAAGCCCACACATAAACACTAACACACATATTTTCACATTCTATAGAATTCTACATAAACATGTTAAATTACAAAGACAATCATTATATGAGCTACTTGCTAAAAAAAGTCATGCTTATATAATAACAAAATAAAATTATAATAATAAAACAACAGTCAGTGCATTAGGAAGCTCTTTAGCATTGCAAATATTCTTCCAAAAAATAGTGCTTTGTCAAATTAATAAAACTTATACAAAACACAGAGCGATTTGATGCTCTACGCTACAAAATACAAAAAACTACAAATATAAATATGCATACGCTTACAAAACAAATTATGCAGAGAATTGAAGTTAATTTATTCAGAAAACATTTAACCTTTAAATAGATATGCTAGGCTACCTTCTGAAAAAATATAAAGTACAAGTTCTAGTATTAACGCTAGAAACATTGGAAGAGATGAATTTATGAAATATTGGTATGTTTATACTAGGACCCATAAACATATTCAATAACTTGAAAAAAAAAACTAATTTGAAGTCACTCACTCAATGTATACGCGTATACTTATCATTACTTATCACTCTCACTCAAAAAATATTTATGCATTTTGTGTTTAAACTAAAAAGAAATTATTCAGAAAAATAGTTGTTGCAGACATGATATTATTTTGATGATGGTAAATATAATTAATTAATTGATGTATTTAATACTGATAGATAATTAACCCCACTAACCTTCCATGCAAATTCCTATATTTTATTATTTTGACCTTAAATTGACTGAAAATAAGAATAAAAACTAACTCTTTGTGCTACTTTTATCATTTTATCCTGTTTTATTTTCTTATAACGATTCACTCCTTTTAAGAACTATATCACTCCTGCTCAGCCCTACAGGTTTTGGTAATGAATCACAAAACACATCACTAAATTATGTCAAATTCAATAATTTGCTGAATACCATTATGGGTTCAAGTATAGCATACCTACTTAGCTATAATAACTACATGTGAAACACTTAAGAAAAAACTGACTGGAAGTTATGCTAAGGACGTTTTAACGCAAATCATTTATAATTATTATCACATCACCTTTTTGGAAAATCAACATTATCGAAACTAATTTGTCTTCGAGCCCTCATTTTGGCGGCTTCTTCGAATGAAGGCATCGAGTTGGACTTGAAAAGCCCGAGACTCGGTTTGTCAATCAAACTCATTCCACTGCTGCTGTTAGAATTTGAGTCTATATTCACCATTTTGTCTTGTAGTACGTTTTTGGTGCCACTTTTTGGTTGTTCCAGTTTAGATGTTATATTGCTAAAGGTGTTTTCTTTAATTTGCGATGTAAAAGTGCTCGTAGCGGTTTGCCGTGCTCTAATCTGTTGATATGCATTTGCGGATATGTAGCCAGATACTTTGCTGTTCACTTCATTAGCTAGTTTCATTATTTCTTCCTGGAAACATTCTTCTACGGTGCGCCCTTGGATGATCGCAAACACGTATTGCCGAGCGATTCTGGAAGAAAACAAATCATAAAATTAACCTATTAATTTAAGTTCCTTTAGATCCATAAAGACCACTTCCCATAAAGTCCGCTTCTAATTTTTATGTCATCAGGTTGATTACCCATTATGACAACATTTTATAAATACTTCTTCTAATGACTATTGTAATAAAAAGTATTCTGTAACTACTTCGATCCCAAATCCATCAATCCATCAAAAAACCATCAAAACGCCGTATAGATAGTTACTTTCTGATCACACTATCATCACTATCATATGGTTTAATTTAATTTTAATTATTTAAATGATTAATTTTTAAATTGTTATATCATGCATGAATTGTGTTATAAGTGTAATTGGCATATTGCCATCCTTATTATAATAAATAAATACAAATCACACACTATAAAATAATAAACCGAAAGTTCGTGTTAGTGTGTTTCTTCCTTCTTCACGCCGCAGCAGCTGAACAGTATGAATGATAGAGATAACTCATTTGTATACTTTCATCCGCAGGTGAAAGCGCGGGGCGCAGCTAGTTATAACTAATAGTGGTATCGCTAGAGATCCATTACGAATGATTTACTTACTTCAGCAGGAAATCAGAAGTGGATAAGTTAGTAGATTCAAGTTTCGCCGCGTGCGTTGGTAGAGCCATAAGCTTTTTGGTCAAACGCGCGAGATTCGAGGCCTTCTCGCGGAATCCGGGGGATGACATGCGCCAGCCGTGGACTCTCAGCGCCTCTGATACAGCCCATAGAAGTTTCTGAAATACAATGTTTTGGTACTTAATGTAAAACATAAAATGTCGCACAGACCGCGTAAAAAAACGATATCAATAATAATAATACTGTGACTGGGCTAAATCTATACACTGAATATTTTTTTGTCGATATAAACATTTAAACAATATTTTTTGAATTTTTTGTCTGTCTGTCTGTCTATGTGTCTGTCTGTCGGAACTCGCCGGAACTCCTAAACGGATTTGGCTGAAATTTGGTATAGTTATAGGTGATTACGCAGAATAACATTTATTATACTTTTTGTTTTCTAAAACGGCCAAGTGCGGGTTGCCCAAGCAATAAGGATGTAATTTTTATTCAAGATTTTTGGTTTGTATATTACTTATTATATTTGTTTATCAATTTTAATTTAAATAAAAAAAATTGCTTGCCTGCCATTTCTCAAACTTCTGTGATCAGTAAACCGAAAACCAGCTCAATAGGCATGATGACTAAATTTTTTTTTGCATAATTTAAAAATATTCCTCAAAAGATAAACATTTATGAAAACAAAAATAAAATATCTTAAAAAACTAGTTACAAGCATTTTAAAAACCGGAAAAGAAAGAGATAGCTTAAACGGCCAGTGACGTCAGAGCAAATGTCGTCATAGTACCTCATTACTAAGCTGTGGTAGCTTTACGTACAATATTTTTGGCATGTGACGTCACAGGTGGATTTTTCATAGTAACTGTGGAGGCGCTCTGTTTCGCGAGAAAGGGACAGGAGATGCCTCCTGTAGAAACTTTAAAAGCTTATTACTTATTACTCTGTGATTTACTTACCGATTTTGCTTATTTATCAATCATTGCATTCATTTTTAATCTTTATAAAAGTATTATTTACTTGTTCATTTTTAATAGTAGTCATCATGCCTATTACCAGCTACTAACCTGCTTATGATGTTCATTAAGTTGCGCTGATCTCTTCCCAGTAAACACTTCCGACGCACGCCGACTAAACGATATCGACTGCGCAGATCTACTAGTATCCCCTCCAAAAGACAAACTCTTCGCTATTTTGCTTCTGCTACTTTCAGGCTGGTCATCCAGGGCATCAAGCTTTCGTTTGAATTGATCACTTGTAGACCCATCTGAACTTTTAGTTTCAGCGGGCCTGTCCGGTGACCCGAACAATGCTCGCTTAGTCTTCATTGCATGGAGTGGGACCGAAGTGCAAGTTGCTGGTACAGTCTTTCTGTTCTCTGGACTAATGAATAGGGCTCGCCTCAAGGTCTCCCGCGAAGGCTGTGATCTGGTTAAGTTCTCTGGATCCATCAGCAGCCTCCTCATAGCTTTCTTTTTGCTGGAGCCTCCGGAGCGAGTTTTGGGAGTTTTCGCGGGCGTTTTTTTTCCAGGTGTTTTGCGGGTAGGCGTCTTTTTGCCTGGGGTGCGCCGCAATCGGGGACTTCTCCTCTCAGCGGAGTTTATTAGCTTTCTGTGCGGGAAGTAACTTGAAAAATTGTTTGTATGAGATTAGTGTGAAAAGTAAAATGCTAAGAATGTAGTAGTATTATAAAGTTAGACTGAGCAATATATTATGTCTAATGACTTTTGTATTATCCCGATGCAAATTGTTTTGGAAAATAGTACATCACAAACATTCACCCATAAAATAACAAAAAACACACATAACAGGTCATTTTAAACAAATAAAAATAGATACTTACTTCTTGTCAATTAGTACCATTTTAGAGGTGGATGTGTGTGCTTTCTCATTAATGGTGGCTGCGCTGCAGAAGGCCTGCCGCCTTCGAGCCAAGTGTGATAAGCGACGACCGGGGGACTTAGCCTGTGCCATTCTAGAAATACAAGAAAATCATGATTAGAACGCAATAAGATCTAAAAACAAGAGCATAGATAACACAAAGATTTACGAGTCTAGCTCGCAAAACCTCTGTAGATAAAAAAAATCTAGTCTGGACAAATAACTAAAGTACTTCATCATCATCATCATCATCAGCATCATCATCATCATCAACAGCCTGAAGACGTCCACTGCTGAACATAGGCCTCTCCCAGGGAGCGGCTGCTCGCCTGCATCCATCGGTCCCGCGATTTTCACCAGTCGACCCAACTAGTGGGGCCTGGCCTATGCTGTCTAAAGTACTTATTGAGAACCAAATGGCCAGTATGAATCCCTGCCTAGGAGAATAGGACCACTCCATCTCTTCCTCAGATGCTGTATGAGCCAGCTATGAAAAGATCGGGAAATGGATAGCAGAGCAGCATTCTTCTATGTACCTACATTACTGCCAAGTTGTGATTATGGCAAACCCGCTATGTTAAGCATCAAAAATAGCATAGGGGAGGCCTATGTTCAGCAGTGGCCATATTCCAGCTGATGATGACATGTGGCTCAAGTCATAACTTTCATGTACTTACTTTAGACGGAGTGCTTTACGTTTGCTTGCGCTGCTTGGAGACTGGAAACCTCCAGAGTATATGTTTACACTTGTATCAGTTTCTGCACCAACATATCTTTCCCCATACCGTAAGGATAATAATTCAAATTTCTCAGAATATTTTGTCACATTATAACTGAAAGGAAACTTAAGATTAGTAATAAATATGTATACCACACTTGTTCAGGTAAATCTAAATCATTATGTTGTAAATAATATACAATGTTAAGCTAGAGGAATTGTCTTCCATATATCCTGAGCCTGAAGTCAAACAATGAGATAACCATGATCTAGTGAGGTAGTGATTTAGGATGGGTTTTTTGATCCATAGTTAAGGTAACAACTTTTTTAGATATTTGTGAATTTGTTAGAATTTTTGACCATTGGTTACCCTAACTATGGATCAAAAAACACATCCTTAGAGGCCCATACATGCATCCTTATCCCCTCTTTTTTCCTTTTGCTTTCCTCTTCCCATGAATAGGGTAAGGATGTAAAACAAATTAACCTGTGCATAAGCCAACGCAGGTCAGCTAATACAGATATAAATCAGAAGTTATAAGAAAGACCTTTGATAAAGCTCAACATACCAGGTATGTGTATTATAAAGTGTATTTCCATGCTGTATAGCAATGCTGGTAAATCAATTAATTAATAATAATATTATCATTAGTGTTTTTTCTATTCTTTCTAGGCAACGCATTGGACCACTGTCTCACCTGATGGAAAGTTATGACACACTCTACAATGGTGCATGCTAGCCTAGAAGATACCTGTACTACGTGTGTACTCTCAACTTGAAGACCCTCAGAGCATAGTTAGCCGGAAACAAGAACGCCGGCAAAGTGATGCACCATAGCCTAATTTTATGTATAAAATATACTCACTATACATCATAATGCCTGCATTTCAGTATGTCAGGCCATGCAGTTTCCATAGCTTCTGTTTCAGTGCCCATTTTCAAATTAATTGTTTTGTCAGTTGTACTAGTTTCTAATTCTTGTTCAGAACCGTTCAGTTTTTCTTTGGATGTGGAAGATTTTGACTGATCCATACTCATACCAGCTTTTACAGAAAACACTTCAATGTTATCCTGTGTCACATCTGGTATTTCTATAAACGAAACTCTCTTTGTTGGTGTCATGGAATTAGCTTCTTCAGAAACACTGAGCTTAGCGTTTTCATTGAAAAGTGGCAGGTTGTTATAGTATTTTTTTAGCATTTCGGTAACATCAGTCTTAAGGATTGTCACCGATGGTGGTGGTAATACACCTTGCAGTGTTTCCTGTGGGATTTAAAAAGTTTAATGATATGTGGAAAGCCAAAGGACTACATAGTGCTTATGAGAGACAAACTATAATAGTGATGGCCAATTAGCCACTAATAGACATTGGCAACACCAGACCCCAACCCTATATGATCCTATAAAATTCAAGGTGACCTTGAATTGGTATGTTATCCCGCAAGGGGGGAACTGGGACTATGATAGCCCACAAGTTGTGAGAGCCTTAAGCCATGCATCCACTGAGTCGGAATCGGCGCCTACGGTGCAACAAATTGACGCTCAGCTTTACTTGAAACTGGGTGTTTCCAAACCTGGAGATTTACCATGGATGGTATAAAATAAATCCACTCACAAAATTGCACGTGTGATCGCTACAAGAGTAACAAGATACTATAAGGTCATTTCTAAACACATGTTGTTAAACTCATTTATGTACACTCGGTCAAGGACGAAGTTCAACCACCCAGCTGCTCTAACCCCCGTATTCTAAAACGTTTCACCAAAAATCCTTCACTTGACTTCTACTTAACTTTGAGGGAAACTCAAAATACATCGCGACGTACCTTGAGTTGACAGTTGCTTCGCTTCTCTCATTTAAGAAAAATTGACGCAATAATGTCAAGTTGATTATATATTGTCTACTAAAAATACCAAAACACAAAAATGAGGTTAAGTCGAGGTTGAGTCGAGTGGAGTCATCTCGTGGTAACGACTTAGAATATGGGGGTTAGGCTATCTTCGAACGTAAACTTTACATGGCAGTTCTTCAATGAAATACTATTATCAATGAAAACTCGTAGAAGAAACATTGTCTACCTTGGGGTATAGATTAACCCCCTTTCAGGATAATATACCAATTGAAAATCAAGTAGTACATCAACCCTTTTCAAAATGCTATTTTGTATTTCTTGATACAGATTAATTTCCATATAGGCCTAGATGTTTGGGGCAAATGCATAAATATTACACCCTAATGGTAATTCACCCATTTGTCTAAAGAATTTGACAGCACTTAAAATAATAATTAGGAACTTATGCAGTATGCACTTAGCTATTACTATTTTTTGATTGGAAATATACACATTTGCTTTACTTGGCAGTGTCACCAATAAACCAGAACTGACTGAGCGGGTTGAACGACATTGATCAAGTTAGATATTCGTCAAATTGGATATTGGCAAAATCAGTAGTTTGTCAAATCGTATTTTTGTCCAATCATGAAATTTGTCAAATACGCCATTGGTCAAGTCCATGTACAGTCAATGAAAACATGTGTTTTGAAATTAGCATAACTTATTTGTAGGAACTTATAAAAGTAAAAAGTTTTGAGCCGCTGAATGCAGGAGGCGAGCAGCCGCTCAGGGTGGCCGCTCTATGGTCCCCCATAGGTGACCTATATATTCAGCAGTGGACTTCTTCGGGCTGTTAATGATTTTCCTCATCGTCACGAGATGGTGCTCCTACCTTGCGGCTATTTTCAGAGCTTGTCGTGCCTGGAAATACATTCCGAAGGCATGGAGGGTAGTGTTTCTGCCTAAACCAAGCAAATCAGACTACACAAATCCAAGGTCGTTCAGGCCCATTAGCCTTAGCTCGTTTCTCTTAAAAACACTGGAGAGACTATGTGATAAACATATCCGCAGTGGACCGCTGGCTAGAAACCCGGTACACATAAATCAACATGCCTACCAGTCAGGCAAATCGACTGAGACTGCTCTTCATCAAGTAGTGCACAAAATCGAGTCCGCCCTGGAGACCAAGCAGTCATGCTTGGTTACATTCATCGATATTGAAGAGGCTTTTGACAAGACGATGTTCCCTAGTATAGAAGATGGACTCAGGAACCGAGGCGTCGATGAAAGAGTGAACAGCTGGGTCACGACAATGCTGTCAAATAGAGCGCCTAGTATCGAAACTTCGAAAGAATCACGTTGTATCGTTACGAGAGGCTGCCCTCAGGGTGGGGTGCTATCACCGCTACTGTGGGTCATAGTGGCGAACGAACTTTTAGAACTCTTGAACAAAAATGGAATTTACACTATCGGATATGCATCTAGCTATCATGATTTCGGGGCTTTTCGAGGCGACTTTATGCGAAAAAATGCAGAGGGCACTTCGTATCGTTGAAAGATGGTGCGAACAGCATAGTCTTTCTGTAAATCCACAAAAGACTGATATGGTCTTATTTACTCGAAAAACGAAGATAGCTAATCTTAAACTTCCTACTTTATTTGGAACACAACTATCTCTCAGTAAGGAAGTTAAATACCTAGGTATTTGGCTGGACAGTAAGCTTTTGTGGGGGAAACAACTAGAACATGTTACCACAAAGGCGACAAACATACTATGGCAGTCTACAAGAGCAGTTGGTAAGGACTGGGGGCTGAAGCCAAAATTGTGTCGATGGCTGTATACAGTGATAGTGCGACCAGTACTTACTTATGGTTGTGTGGTGTGGTGGCCTAGGACAAACTTGGTTACCGCGATCAGCAAACTACAGCAAGTCCAAAGGCTGGCATGCTCACTAATTAGCGGATGTACGAAAACGACGCCATCTGCTGCCCTAGACATGATCCTAGGTTTGACGCCACTGCACCTTCACATACAACAGGAAGCAATGGCGTCAACCCTGAGGATTAAATCGACAGATCAATGGAAGAGCTCTGAGCTCATGACAAACCATTGCAGGATCATAGAGAGAGCAACAAAAATTATTCCGGATGCCTGTCAAGGTACCGACAAAATAGTGAGTTCTTACCTTGATAACAAAAGGTATGAGCTGTGCACGACGGCTGACATCTCAGAAAGTGTTAACTCAGATAAATATAGCCACTGCAACATCTATACAGATGGTGCAAGAAACAAGACAGAGGTGGGGTGTGGATTCTACTCTCCGGAGCTAGAAATCACGGAATCAAAAGCCTTGAAGTTTACCACCACAGCTAATCTGCAGGCGGAAGCTATGGGCTTACTGCTGGCAGCAAGAGCGTTACTAGCAGTGGATATACCCTTTGCAGGACCAGCCGGAGATCGCGAAGGCGTAAAAATTACATTTACCACGGATAGTGCAGCCATTATCTATGCACTTAAGAAACCTACAACAAGGTCAAGAGTATCAGAATGCCATACGGCCTTGCAAAATTTATCAAAAAAGCATAAGGTAGTAGTAAAGTGGACGAAGGGTCATGGCTCGTGTCCAGGAAACAACAAAGCAGATACTCTAGCAAAGGAAGGAACGAAGAAACAAGTTGAGGTTGGCATAGCGGAACTATGTAAACCCACTGCAACAGAAGTAAGAAACTTACTGCGCACTCACACGGAGAAGGAGCAGCAAGGTCTATGGAACAGGAAAACTGATTGCAAGCAAGCAAAGGTGATGTTTCCATCCCTAAATAGAAAACTCACAAACAATCTGCTGAAATTAACGAGGCAAGACCTCCGCCTTATGGTCGGTATCATCACAGGTCACTGTAACCTCAATTATCACCTGCACAAAATCGGTGCCACAGACAGTCCCTTGTGCCGGGGTTGTATGCTGGAAAACGAAACAGTGGAACATGTGCTGTTATTATGCACAGCCACAGAAGAGACAAGAGAAACGACACGTCTACTGTACGAACAAGAACAACGACCGCGGGATCGTTTGCAAACGGTCTCCAAGTCACCATCTAATGTAACATCACTGGAACAGTTGTGCCAGCGACCCAGAGCCGTGCTCCGATATATAAAGGAGCTAGGCTGGCTTGGGTGAATGCTGGCAGGGGGAAATGCACAATACACCCCATGCGGGACATCAGTGCAGGCCTTACCGCCCCCAAATAGAATAAGAATAAGAATAAGAGATGGTGCTCACGTAATTTTTGGCGTTTGCTTTTTAAACTTATCACGGCAGCAGTGGAAAACTCCGTTCTGCCAACGTAAATAGGTTAAATAATACAAAATTCACTTTGTGATAGCTAGAGTATTTTGAAATATTTACGTAGGTATATTTATTTAGTACTAAAGTTTGATAGCTCCTAAGTTCGCACTTACCTTTCTAGAACGTAAGTGTGAACTTAGGAGCTGTCAAACTTCAAGAAACCAATATACAGGGTTACAGGAAAAATCGTGCTAGATTCGTTAAGGGCGTGGAGTACCCATCACTTCTGACTTATTTCACTATGAAACACCCTAGGCTAAACTTTACCCTTTTCGAGATATTCAATTTTTAATTTTTTTATTGAAATATTTTGTGTCTTCTTATTATTATTATTATTGCATTTTTAAATGTGTAATAAGATGCTTTAGGACGTCAATAATTAAAATAGTACATAAGTTAATTGAATAGACCGTAGTAGACAAGTGAAAGTTAAGATATAAAAAAAATATTAGAAACTGTATTGTTTTCTAAGGGATATCTACAAAAATATTATTAGTTTAGCCTAGGGTGTTTCATAGTGAAATAAGTCAGAAATGATGGGTACTGCACGCTCTTAACGGATCTAGCACAATTTTTCCTGTAACCCTGTATATGTATATATACCTAAAAAATATAGAAAGGAAAATTAGATGCGTTAAAGTGTATATGGGTGAATCTCCCAAAAATGGACAAAATCGGCATGAAAAAAATTATTGAAAAATCTGTTGCATAATTGGTAAAATTATTGTGGAACAGCATATTTACTACAAGCGGCTACTGTTAAAACCCTTGGCCAGACAATTTAACCATTTTCATAGTACCCAGCCATTTGCCTCTCACTCGATTTCACAGGTTAATGACGGCAGGATAATGAGGATTTCGTAATAAAACACTTGATAAAAATACAAAGAAAACCCATAGGTATAAGAGATATATATTATTGAACTTACCTATTGTTGTATATTTACTGCACAGACTATCACTAGTTAATTATCACGCATTCGGTAAATAAATGTAGCCAGACTATATGATCATTTCTCTGGACCAGACACACCCTCCAGCTCTAAACAAGACTGTACGGACAATTGAGAGACTGGAGTGTGGAATTGAATGGATCATAGAAAAGAGCGTGAAACGGCCGCTTTATAGACAAATACTTGAGACTCAATGCATAACGCGTTCCCGCCTTTTTTTTGAGTTTAATGTTTTGGCGGGGTTATGGTTGCGAAGTCCATTACACATAAAGTTGCGACATTTTCACAAAATCTATAAGTTATAGTAGTGCTCTATTCAAAATATTTAGTCATGTAATGTTTACACTATCAATTAAAACAATACGACGGGCGACGGGCCCGATAGCTCAGTTGGTAGTAACCCTGCCTTCTGAACTGAGGGCTGTGGGTTCGATTCCTACCCAGGACAAACATTTGTGTGATGAACATCGATGTTTGTTCTGTGTCTGGGTGTTATATTGTATTCTATGTATGTATTTACAAACAAAAAGTATCTATGTATTATATCAGTTATCTGATTCCCATAGTACAAGCTATGCTTAGTTTGGGGCTAGATGGCACTGTGTGGAATGTCCACATAAATTTAAATTTATTTAATTTATTATTATTTAATTTAATTTAATTAATTGAATTTAATTTAATTAATTTAATTTAATTTAATAAAACTAACAGTATTACCAATTTTAAGTAATCTTCTTAGAGTAAACAGTTGCAACATGGAGGCATTACATGTCAGGAATATGATTTTCAAGGTCAAATATTGCGAAAATAGTTTATTTCGGTTAATTCTATGCTGCGTGTGAGTTAGGTTTATAAAAGTAGAGTATTTTTAGATGTATGAAGGTATTAAATTCTGATATATTATAATTCTTATTTGGTCAAAATTTGTCAATACGTGAATTTGTCCATTTTTCTGAGATTGACCCATAAAACAGTTGTGTGAAGAGCAGCCATTTCTGTTGCTGTCTCACTCCCACTGAACTTGGTGGAAATGTGAATATCACATTTTTTTCTTATGTCAGTTTCGTTTTTTCAATGACACTAGTTATGTTATGGGCAGCCGTGTCACTTAACATCAGGTGAACGACTAGCTCGTCACATCATTCACTCTCATAAAATAAATGTAAAAACCTAAATTGTTTTTCATATATCTGCTCGGTAGTTCTGGTTTCCTGGTACTTCATCATGTTTTAGCAGGTTAAATAATAAATAGTAAATTTATACCTGAACTAATCTAATAGATTCACGAGAAATTCCATATATTTTCCAGAAAAAAATAGATGAATAAAAAAATCTGATGTTGAAGAAATTCCGTTTTCATCAGAAATACAACAGCCAAATATTTATTCTGACGAAAGCGGAATCCAACCTAAGTGAACCATTTATTATCTTTCATTTTTACACTTGATTGTACTTAAATTACTTGACCAATGGCATATTTGACATATTTCATGAATGGACAAAAAGACGATTTGATGAACTACCTATTTGACCAATATCTGATTTGATGAATATCTAACTTGACCAATGTTGTTCAACCCGACTGAGCTCAATGTGATGATATATATTTATTCACTTATTTTATTTAATGCTGGCTATGGTCAGTATTTTGCTTAGTGTAGGTATTGTTTTTAATGAGATAAAACTTACCTCAACCTTCCTAACTTTTCTCTTATCATATGTTTCATAGTCTTTCAGAAAATTCCAAAACGGCTCATATTCAGGACCTACTTCTCTTTCATCATCTCCATTATCAGAGAACATGTCTGGAGACCTCACTCCACTGTCAAAAGATGCCTCAAAAGAGGAATGACTCTGATCCAAGTTAAATTTAGTAGTGGTGGCATCATCATTTATAAGACACTGTTTTTTTACAATGAACTCTTCATATTGAGAGTCCCCTGTGCTCTCAGATGTCTTGTCAACTCTATTCATTTCATAAGCATTTGTTTCTTCAGATAAATCACTGTATTTCTGATCATAGCTTTTGTGATCAGCCTCCAATTCTGTATGTTCACTGCTACTAGGTTCTGGTTCTACTTGGTCAACAAATTTTTCCTCTAATTGTAGTTTGTTAGAGCTCATAGCTGAGATAGGGTCAACAATAGGCTTAAGTTTCTGTACATGCTTTAGTGTGCCATTGAATGACAGTTCCCTGATGGGGAGTTTGAAAACACTCTCGCCGTGTCTCACGTCTCTGAACAATGGCACACTATCCACTGCATTGTTACTGTTCTCCATAGTAGAGGTTATGAATATGGGTTGTTTAAAACTCTCTCGTTTTGTCTCTTCGGAAGAAACCTGCGCGTCTGTTGGGTCGGACTTGTCCGTCAACAAACTGTGCTCGTTCGTTATGGAAGAATTTTCGAGTGGCGAAGCCGCGGGGGACGTACATGAAGAATCTACTTTGACAAACTGTGTATCAAAGCTTTTATCAATGTTATCGATAGCAGTACTTTGCTTTATATTGTAACCAGATTCGGATAAATCACGTTTTTTATCGTTTCTCTGTGCATTAGACAAGTCCAAGTTACCTCTGCTATTAGAACTTTCAGATTCCGAATTACTTGAAGACGAAGACTCGCTTGCTTCAGGATCGCCGTTGTCTTCCACCTTACTATCAGCAACGTTAAAACTTCTCATGTAACGTTCGTACAAAGAAAAACTATCGCTCATTGACTGACAATTTGAGTCTTCAAGGGATTCCATGACCACTTCATTTTTTGAACAAATATTTGTCGATTTGGAACTGCCTCATTACAGAACAGTAGACCTACTCGTTTTATTTAAGTATGTGAGCTAAAATTTTCACGATTGTTATCAAGCATGCTACTCTGAGGATATGTAAACCAATACAAATTACAAATACAAAATACACACAGCACAACCAACCCGCGTTATCGTTCCGCCATTTTTTAATTTTTGTGGTCTTTGATTTTTGTTTTGACAAAAAAAGTAGTGATGTGCGTAATCGATTATCAATAATCGATTAATCGATTATCATTTTGGTAATCGAAAAAAAACAATTTTTATCTCTATTTTTTATATAATGAAAAATTGGGGAAGTTTCTTATTATATTGTGTTACTTTACTCCATTGATCTCGTATTAGAACTTGATAGCGCACTTCTTAATATGACAATATATTAGTCTTTCAAATTCATACCCTGTGCACACCAAAATAAGGTACACTTTCATTTGCAAAATGTCAGAGTAGAAAATCGAGCCACGTGAGATAGCCTAGGAGTAGATATCTATCTCTGTCTAGCATGTTGCCATTATGCAAAGAAATTTCTTTGGAGTTGGTTTGGTAGTTTTGGGAGATAATGAATGATTTTAATAATTGCGTAAGTTGTATAGTTTACTGTGACAATTGTTTAGTAATAGGTAATAGTAATTTATATTTACTATTACATCCTTGAATGTTATTAGTGTACTGCAAAATCGGGAATAAAATAGATGACAATATCACCATTAGTAGAATTAAATTAATTATGCGACCACACTGCTTAGCAAAGAAAAAAGAAGAAAAAATCATGGCGGGATTTTCAGCTGTATTTTCAATTATCTTTTCGTAAATTGTGACTGGAGTTTATTTTCATTGTTGAATTCGTGTGTTATTTTTATGTAAATAGTTGCAGAGAGAAATGGTGTCGCAGTTGCGTGTGACTAATCTACAGGTGAGCTATTTTTCAAGCTTTCAATATATTGCTGCAGTAGGGTGTTCATATTCCTTGTAGTCCGGTCTTAGAGTCTTCTCAGTACATTAAAATCTGCGATCATCAAGCGTGATTATTATGGAAGACTCCTCCCCATTATAAGCGTCTAAAGTGGAATTTTAGAGTGAAGGTTTAATAATTATGTTCAACAGTGGATGCTTTCAGGCTGTTGATAATGATTATAAGAAAGAACTACAATATATTCACCAATATTTTGATTCAACTTACTTACTTTTTGTTGACTATATCACGAGTAATCTATTTTAAATGAGATATAGGTACCTACCTACCCAGACCACTTATTAGGTGTGAATAAACATAAGCTGACTTGTTGCAGTACTATTATTTAACGTTGGTTGGCAATGTTTCTAGGATTCCTATGGACGAAGTGATCGCTGCAAAGGGAAAGAGAAAAATACCTAAGAAAGTGACGAGGTCATATTATTTTATAATGTACATTTTATAGAATAAGATTAGAGTAATACTTTTATGAGTGGAATAAATTGTTGAAACTGAATGTAGTATTTTTGACATTTTTAGTTGAATCTAAATAACATCTCTCGAATTGGCCATAAAATATACAGAATAGGTACTAAATCATATAAAAGACAGGCTGCTCATTTTTGAAATCAACACTATCGTTTGTGTCTGTGGGGTCCACAGCCCAACATGCTCATGACAAGTAGTTGGTAAGTATACTTAGATAGGTTTGTAAATAAATAAAATAATTGGGGTCACATTTACTGAATTGTTTTATTTTCAATGCACATAGGTACCATGTCTAATAGAAAAAAAAACACTTTTATAAGTGTCGATTGGCATTAGCTCAATTTGACTATTTCCATAATAATAATCATTATGAGCATTTCTTCGCTGTGAGCGAACGCTCAGTAGGTAGTGTGATTCAAACACAATGGCGGCTGTGATGTTGGCGCGAAATGCTGCGCCGTAGCAAAGATAAGATGTGCGCGGGAAGATGTAAGTGGTGGCCTTTCGGTTGGCTCGTTTTTATGAAAAAGTAGGGTATAGTCGTCCGTGCTTTACTCACATTTCCTGTATAGAGATGCGCCGAATAAAATATTTGGCATAAATATTTGTGTTCAGAATGTTCAGCCAGATTTTTTTTTCTCTAAGCTGTGCCTTAATGGCAAGAGTTGAAGTTGCTAATATTTTTATTTCACCTCTCCACAAAGGCCATTACACAGAGTACATTGGTAAAGACTGGGCCATTATCATCACAGAATACTATTACTCCTAGCGGAGAAGAATGGCATCTTCATACAAAAAAGTGGTTATGAAATTCAGTACTAGCGCCTTTAGTGGGACCCTTTGGAAACTTAAAAAAGGCGGATAATTCAAATGTTCTATTTGTATAGATTTGAATTCATAAAAGGGGCTGCTCTACAATTAATTACTATTGACATTAATTAATCAGATAAACTATCTTATAATAGGGACAAAACTACATCAATTCGCAAAAATAAAAGCATAGGATTTTATAAATTTTATATTTATTGCATACATGACATTGTGAATAATAAATCGAGAGCGATTTTATTTAAAAAAAAAAACATAATACAATAATACAAAATACATAATACAAAACTTTGCCCATGATAGCATTCTGCAAAACATAATTAACATGTTTAATTCCAAATCCACAATGAACTCAATAATAAGTACATAACCTCAAATTATATTGTATGAGTTTTGTGTAATTTACCGTTGACCAGACTCGGCTTTTTCGCTGATGATGCATTGCATTTAGCTCATTTACGGCTATTGTCCTTTATTGTTTTTAACACGACATCACAATACACAAACACAAAAAGAGTCTCTAGGCTAAATAAAGAAGCACTGAAAATTCACGAAAAGAAAACAACACGAGACCGGTGGCAATTATAACCTCAAAATCATTTTGTTGCCATATCTAAAATAAAATAAAAAAATATTTTTGTTATACTGGGATCCCTATAGCATGCCCACCTACTATTACCATCCAATATATGACGAGTTGAATGGGCCTGATTATCATTAACAGCGTTGCCATATATACAGATTTATCTGTATGTATACAGATTTTGGGCCACCGATACAGATGACAGATTTGCCTCTACTTTTATACAGATTTTTTGAATTGTACATAGTATCTAATAAAAAAGCACACAATATTTAAATACACAATATTATTTTAGATATATACTTATTCAAGCATGATTCACATCTAGTAAAAATATATGTAAGTAAGTATTATGTAGTGAATTTTTTAGTATATTGTGTTGGGTACTTTAGATTTTCTTGTCATGGCAATGCTATGCAGCGTACCAGCGGGGATTTGCTGAGATAAGTCCGTTTGTAACTTTTAAATAAAGTCAGTAAACTACATCGCAAGATCGCAATTAACTTGCAAGAGTTCAAATCGTCAAGCTACAAAATAGACGATATGCAAAAGACGGAAGATTCTAACTAGCTCCAAGAAAAAGCGAAAATGAATCAAACTTGACACTGGCGGATGCACAAGACGTGCGAAGCCAAATCCTCACATGAGGGAAAAAAAAGAAAAAAGAATCCGTTTGCGGTATAATACTACCCGAGCAAGTTATGAGGATGGGTGGAGCGCAAGAGAGCTGTAAATTCTGTTCATCTACTTTGCTCAGTTGGGTTACACTAGAACTACTTAGTGCTAGGTATTGTCAGTTTGCCAGTGAAAGACTGATATAATTCTTTTTCTGTGATTCAGTTGGGAATAATTGAGGGATTTTTTTCTATTATGTTAGCTAAGAAGTCGCGGATCACGCAGTTTTAATCAGTGTTGAAAAAAATGTAAAACCAACATTAATTTGTAAAATAAACAAAAACATGTATAAAAATAAATAAATATAACTTTAATTCAAGCTGCTATTTTTTTCCACGGTTTTTTTCAATAAACTATAGGACTTTAAGGGATTAACATTTTTAATATACAGATTTCATACAGATTTTGGCCTATTTATAGCATACAGATTTCATACAGATTTCTAGACATATCAATCCAGATTTTTACGATTAGCAGGTGGCAACACTGATCATTAACCAAGAGTTGAAGTTGAATATTTATTTATATATTATAAATAAAAATCAATTACATATATCTCAGAGATTTGTTGTCTTGTGTTGCTTAAAATAAATACTATTGTCTGTTCCTTCCTTCCTACCCCAGCTAAAGCAAGTCCAAGGTGCAGATACGAAAAGGTATTCTAATTTGTATGTTGGTTTCGGTCGGTAGATATTGCTCCCGGCAGCTGCTACGTGTTGCACGCAGCAATATTTCGTAAAATTAATAAGAGGCTTACAGGGCTTAACAAGCGCCAGGTAATTAGGTATTGTACCTCTATTCTATTGCATTTTCACTACCCATAAACCTATATGAAAATTTATTACCTAACCTACAAATTTTAAGAATGTAGCTTGGCGAGTGGATGCCGCCTTTGGAATCCGTTCTACACGAAAAAGTCGGATTTTTATGTTTAAGTTTATGTATTTTCCACAGTTTTAGCCATAGAATTTAAAATACACATGGTCTTAACATGGTATAAATCAACCGGCCGGTGCCGCCTAGGTAGGTAACTATTTATTTAGATAATTTTAATACAAGTACCCACATCAAAAACTAGGGCCGTTCGGTCACACATTCCAAAAAATTATCTACTATTACAATTTTGGTTTGGAAAATATAGGGGGGTAGTTCATTAAACACTCCCTTTGTCGCCAAAGAATATTACGCTCACCTACAATTCTTTATTATCATAATTAATTTTTGTCTTATTATAAGCTTTACAGTTATACAATGTGAATAAATAAGCCATATAGATAAATATGTGCAGACAGTTCACACAGCGCCATCTAGCCCCAAACTAAACATAGCTTGTACTATGGGAAACAGATAACTGATATAATACTTAGATACATTTTGTTTGTAAATACATAGATAGAATACAATTATAATACCAGACACAGAACAAACATCTATCATCACATAAATGTTTGTCCTGCGTGGGAATCGAACCCACAGCCCTCGGTTCAGAAGGCAGGGTTACTACCAACTGAACTATCGGGCCTGTCAATTTGAATCAATATTTTACAGAATATTCAATCAAGCTTTTTTTTTTCTTATTCTATATGAAGTACATACCGACATAAAACATGAGTGTAAGCAATTGCTCTGGTAACCTGGTCAAAACCGCAGGGAGCCTTTGGATGCAGGAGGCAAGCAGCGGCCCAAAGTGGCACTCTTTGGGGGAAGCCTACGTTCAGCAGTGGACATTTTCATTCTGATGATGATGAAAACTTCAATAGTTACAAAGCTGCTGTTGATTGCGGACTGCATTGCTCACTCACACAAATTATCATACTACCCCCTATTATATTAAGTTAATTTATTGTAAATAATAAATATTGAATCTTATTAATTATAACTTGCAATTGTTATGCTATTTACCAAAGCAAATAAAACAACTAATATTAGGACATCTATAACTTTAGTATCATATTTTATGTATTGTGTTAGTGAAATATTCTTATTGGAAATTTTTATTATAAGTGAATCACTTTAAAAATGTATAAATTAATAATGTCAGTCATATCTAGGATTGAAATGGACACTAGGTCATGTACTTAAGATTTCTTCATGATGAATAAAGATTTTTGAAATTGAATTGAATTGAATAGTTACAAAGGAGGTCATGATATAGCTTACAATTAATAATAATAATAAATATGTGTGGACATTTCACACAGCGCCATCTAGCCCCAAACTAAGCATAGCATGTGAACCAGATAACTGATATAATACTTAGATACTTCTTTGTTTGTAAATACATATAGAATACAATATAACACACAGTATAATTACTATAGTACAGACAAATCTCACTAATCTGGGACTTCAATAGATATCCAATAATCCGGCACTGTCTGGTTATTAACAGTGCTGGATAAGTGAGATTTTTGAGCAGTGAGGTGGTGTCATGATCATGAAGTGAAAACAGTGAATAATCATCTAAGTGCTGTTGTTACCTATACACCAATTATAATAGTTTGCGGGGTCACATTCACACAAATTTACATGTTATGCTGCTTATTTGGTTGTCAGTCAGTTTTTTCTTTATTATATGCTTTGCTTTATATAAGGTAGTTTTTTGAGTCTGATAGAGTGAGGCGCTTAAGCCTCTAAACACCTCATAATTAATCTACACCCCCTAATTACTTCTACACAGAAAACTTGATTAAAAGAATGAATGTCATGGCTTCACTTGCAATAAATAAATAATAAATAAATATGTGTGGACATTTCACACAGCGCCATCTAGCCCCAAACTAAGCATAGCTTGTACTATGGGAACCAGATAACTGATACAATACTTATATACTTTTTTGTTTGTAAATACATACATAGAATACAATATAACACCCAGACGCAGAACAAACATCTAGGTTCATCACACAAATGTTTGTCCCGGGCAGGAATCGAACCCACAGCCCTCAGTTCAGAAGGCAGGGATACTACCAACTAAGCTATCGAGCCCGTCAATCTATAATTCCCTCTCTGTCTGTCTGCTTCTCGCTCTCTCTCTCTCATTCTCTTGCACTCTCCGTCTGTATGTCTGTCTCAGTATCCAAAGGTTGCCATGTAGACCGAGAATCAGTAAAGGTAATAAGTATAACAGTAACTACTAAGCATACTCAATATAATGCATCTATGTACATTGATATTTGTCTCACTTGCCGACCATATCTGACTATGATTGCACTGACCTCTGCCCTGTGCTGGCTATTATCTATAAGGTAAAGGAGTCATAATAATGATTTTACAGTCCAACCATCTCTTGAACTCATTACTGCGTTGGTTAAAATTTTACTGATAAATCTGGTTTTAAATATTCAAGTGCTGTGTGGATTTTATAATTTCGCTTGGAATAAATTGCGGGTAATGTAGATTTTTTACATACATAATAATAAATAAGCCGCGGGAAAAAGCTAGTACTGCTATAAAAAAATAAAAAAAAGTAAAATATGTCGAGCGCTGGTTTTGAGGGTGTTTTTAGAGCGTAACGCATATCTTTTGCATAAGGTGCCAAGCTGTCAAAAGTGGGAGGAAAATAGCTCAAGGGTACCTCAGGGGTGTGAGCCTAGGTTGGCCGTTGCTAGGAGAAAAGGATTGATGAGACACGTTGACTGGAAGAGTGGATGCAATGGAGTCGCAACCATTCTAGACTTCTAGCTAACGAAGCCGGTGTCGGATTGTGTTACACTATGGATACAGTACCATATGGAAGAAAGGTTCTCGAGTGGCGACCACGAACCGGAAGACCCAGCGTAGTCCGGCCCCCCACTAGTCTGGACCGTGTTGAAAGCCGCGGGGAGCCGATTAATGCAGGAGGCGAGCAGCCGCTCAAAGTGGCGCTCGCCTCCTAGGAGGCCTATATTCAGCAGTGATCAGCTTCAGGCTGTTGATGATGATGGTTACAGTAGTGTCCTAGGTGAAAACGGTACCTGCACCAGAAGGGCTAAACTGGTTCGAAGTTTCTAGTGGAACCGAACCGATATAACGGCTGCTATAGGATCCTCCAGGTTTCGGGGTAAAAAGAGGTGGTATAGGTCATAAGTATAGGGCATGGGCGTGTCATTTCACAAGAGGTTCCATTTACGTATTTTTATTGTTATGTTATAATCTAAGGTCAAGCATTGATTGAGCTAGGGCTTCTCAAGTATTTTGCAGTTTTTTCACCATTACTGGGAGAGTTAGTAATGGCAGGAGATAAATTTTGCAAGCCACATTGAAACGCACTATAATAATAATAATAATAATAATAATCTGAAACGCCCGAAAAAAGATGATGTGCTGATTATGTGGGAAATTATCTTCATTTCAATTATTTCAAACTTATTTTGCGCAACGCCATGACAAACGCCAAGCGATTTTCTTTAAAATCACTCAACGATAGCCACTTTGTATTTTTTCTATAAAATTGACAATAAACCCTGTAAGTTTGAATACCCTTGAAAGATACATAATGCTGGTTGAATTTATTTCTCTTGCAATGGTCAATCAAGTTCTACTTTGTATCTCTTTTAGGGTCAAATTCTACATTGCACCTTTCAACTCTATCACGATTTTTGAGATAAATATTCCAGACTTAAAGGTTCCTTTCAAAATTTGTATACAGAACCCTGAAAAACATGTTTAAAAATGATTCTCACTAATTGGGGATGGAATTTATATCCGCCTTGATAACATTTATTGTGACCATGCACAGCTAGGCTCCGGCTGCATGTGATTTATCTCTGCGTTTGGACATTGCCCGTCTAAGGCGTGAACCCGGCTCAGTTTCCAATCGTTTATCGTTTGGCTAGCACCTTTAATTTTAGTTTATGTTTACGGAAATATCGGTAAGAAATAATTTTATTGGTATCTTTCTAGTGTCATTTGAGGAACTGCTTTCTTATTTAGTTACTGTTGGAAATAGGTGACTTCTTTTCTGGTCATGCATTTTATGCATCGAGGTACTGGTTCCTCGATGACTTTATGCTTATCCATTTTACCCCTGTGCTAAGTCTGAATAACCCAAAGACCGGCGTTGTTAGTTGCAAAGCAAAGAATAAATGTAACTTGCAATTTGTTTGATTCGGTTATTTTGTCACTTCCGTTAGTCGCGTTGTACAATGCCTAGCCATTGTTGGGTAACTGTTCAATTTGGCATTAGAGTGGTTTAAAGCGCGTCTTCCCAGATTTGTCAATAGTCTCATTAAGAAGGTACACTATGCAGTTAGGAACTTGCCATAGGGCCCTGTTGCTCATAGATTAAACGTTATAAATCAACTACTGCTGAGAGTATAACAATTCGGTGATTATTGCCGCTAAAAAGTTTCACTAGTTCGGTCAACCGGACTATCAACCGACTTACTGACAGTAGAGGAATCCAAATCGTCACGTCATAGATTTGGATCTCTATTAAATTAACGAAAGTAACACACGTCAATGAGTAATGTCCAAAACTAGTTTTTATTGTAGGTAATCAATCAGTGAAACTACTTAGTTGTTAGCCTTCTACCTAATCCCAGAGCACCGCAGCTCAATGCACGGCTATCCACCCACCAACGACTAATATTGAATCGCCACTCAATCAGAAAACCAGTCTTCCCACTTACAATTCCCTCAACTACCTCTTCAATTTTGGCAATACGACCAGTACCTTATGTTTAATATGGGTACATTGTATTGCAGTTATGGAGCTGGTGTCCTTGGGGATTGAGGCGCTGCAGAACGTAGCGGAACACGTGGCGAGCTACCGGTTCGGCCAGTCTGTTCTCAGGCAGCTGGACCGTTCTCTATGGGTGGTGGAAAAATGCGCACGCTGGGCTGTGCCACCTCCACGTAAGTTTAGATTTTGTTAGCTATAAATATCCAATAGTAGATAAGGATTTGAGTATCATAGGTAACAAGCTTGTATTAGTTCATTACTAGACATAGGCATTTTCTAATGCACTCAGTCAAATCTTCTGCGTAATAATCCGGCTGTTGTCAGCTAGTTTCACACCCTCCGTAGTGTAGTGGTTGAGCACTGAGCAGCAGCCCTACCGCGTAAGCATTCTGGTAATGAACATCGCCTGCCATCCTGCTTGCGCCAATGTACAAGCCCTTGAGTGCGAGCAAGAGAGCACACGATTACGATTGCCACCGGGCTTACACGGTAAGCCCCGGGGGCCCGCCGCCTCCAGGTCAGCTCATAACCTGGAGGCGGCGGGTTTAATTACCGCGACAGGAGAAGTATTTGTGCACAGAAAATAAAAACGCAAAGAAAGATACTTGTTTTGTGTCTGGGTGTTGTGGGACCATGGTCCTTGTAGTTCCTGGGTCCCTAAATACAGGGAATCCTAGTTAGCGTCCAGGATTTATGTATGTGATCATTTTAATGTACGTAGGAGATGCTGCTGCATATTACGTGGATGTTCCGTTAGCCGGCTCTTACGCCACTGGAAGAGTTGGCTGATATAACCTATAAGTAGATGAACAGTTTTGCTGTTCGTTCATTCATTCAATAATTCGTCGTAATAAATAACCATTTTCCAGTGGACCAAGACGAGCGGCCACAACCAGAGTTGGTCCGTCCGTTGCCATGGGTGTTCTTCCTCATGATGCTAATTGTACTCCGGGTGTCCAGGGAGTTTATATCGCTCGCCAACCTCGTCATGGGAAAACCGCCTTTGAGGTCTGCTGATGTTGTAAGTATTTCGAGAAATAGATTTTCCTAATGCTATTTTTTTTTAGTGACCAAGCATTCACATCATCAGTTAAACTACATTTATGTGATTCATCATCATTATGAACAGCCTGAAGACGTCCACTACTCAACATAGGCCTTCCCTAGAAAGTGCCACTTTGAGTGGCTGCTCGCCTCCTGCATCCATCGACTCTTCGAGCTTTTACCAGACGTATTGTTTTTTACTAATTTCGAACAAAAATCGATTACAAGTATTTATGAGTATGTTCAACGCGTCTATCCGAATCTGAATAAATATTGGATGATGTGTATGTACCACAGACATAATACTATACGTAGTATGTATTTAATCATCGCGTTCCCAATTCGTTTACCAAGATTATTAGACCAACAATCGTTTTATCAACTAAACTATCATAATTTTAAATAGCTTCTGTATATATGTGATTTTCACTATATTTTATTCGGTTGTAGGTAATGTTTATACAAAGCAAACGTCGCTATCTCCGCACTCTAAAGTACCAGGGTAACAGGATGATGAGAGCGCGCACGTCCACGCAAACCCAGCAGCCCTGGTACAGCGGGCTGCTTTCACTTTTCGAGCTGACGATGTGTTTTCGGCGGCAATCGCTGAATTATGGGAACAATAATACTACACAGGCCACCAATAACGATGAGGTCGTGGTAAGTATCTTTTAGTCCAAGTTATTAACAATATTCTGTTAGTTGAGCAACCGGTCATTCATTCTCTTAAACTCGTTCATTCTTTTTAAATTGTTCACTTACTCCCGGTTTTTGTATGTTTGTCAAATTCAAGTTAACTTACCAAAATACTGTAGGTACCACAGAGCTTTGAAAAAATTACGCTTTGCACGTTTTTTTTGCTCTGTGGTCGTTACGTACGCGCTGTGGTTGGTTGACGATAGCTGATAATCAACAGGCAACCAATGAGGTCAGTATTTAAAAGTTGACATGAGTTTAACTTTAAGGAACGTACCAGAAACGGAAGGTTATTCATTATTTTTATTTCGTTCATTCATTCTTTAGAACTCGTTCATTAACTATTTCTAACTCGTTCGTTCAGTCAAGTGTTTTAGTGACCAAAGTGTTCAAAGCAGTTCGTTTAAGATGCAGTTAAAATTCTTACAGATTCTGTTGATTAGTTAGCAAAGCTGGTTTTTACCCCACTACTGCAAATAAGAAGGTTATGATTTTCACTATGTATTTTCCGCGTGGTCTTGGCGTTAGCGTAGGATTACCCCATCTCGTCCCGTGGATGCTATAAGGGAATATTCAAGGAATAGGCTTCAGCTGCAGCATTCTCCTTAGTGTACATTATAATAATGGCAATGGGCGGGCCATATTGCTCACAGAACTGACAACCGATGGGGAAGAAAGGTTCTCGAGTGGTGACTACGAACCGGAAGGCGCAGCGTAGGCAGACCCCCCACTAGGTGGACCGACGACCTGGTGAAAATCGGGGAGGCGATGGATGCAGGAGGCGGGCAGCCGCTCAAAGTAGCGCCCTCTGGGCCTTATAATAATGTACTGCGATCACCAAGTTATCTGATCAGATCATCTTGATGAGGTACCACGGAGGATAAACAAAGCTTAAAAAATCATCCGACCGTCAACATCAGTTACTATTCGTTGGGCCTTATAATAATGTACTGCGATCACCAAGTTATCTGATCAGATCATCTTGATGAGGTAACACGGAGGATAAACAAAGCTTAAAAAATCATCCGACCGTCAACATCAGTTACTATTCGTTGGGCCTTATAATAATGTACTGCGATCACCAAGTTATCTGATCAGATCATCTTGATGAGGTAACACGGAGGATAAACAAAGCTTAAAAAATCATCCGACCGTCAACATCAGTTACTATTCGTCTATTCTTGAATAGTCCTCGCAGGTATGTTTCTGATTGATCTCTCATTTCGCTAATTTGTTACCATTGTAATATACTACATGTGATATGAGTAGGTATGCGAGTCAATTAATATAATCAAGTGAAGGTCAGTCATTAACTCGACCCACGGCGCACGGTCAAATGTATTAAGATGAAGAACAAACATTTTTATATGTTTTTAATTAGATAAAGAATCGCATAAAAACCATGCAAATATGTAATGTATTACTTTGACACACGCTATCGTCATTAGGAATCGTTCACTGAACATTTAGGCCTGCTTTTTATTTTCATAGAGGATCCGCAGGTCTTTAGCCTGTTCCGATTCTGTATCCATCCTGTACAGCTTTAGTAAAATCGTCCTTTTATTCCGCCCTAAACGTTACAATTTAGATCGATTCATCTACCTAAATAGAACCATGGGGTCCCATCAGGTACAAACGAAAAATAGCCCGAACTTGAAAAAATATAGTAATCGTGTCTAGAGAGTTGCTAGTTAGTGTCCAGTGTATTCATTTGGCCCAATACTTCGCCAACACGCAATAAATATCGCTTGAAAATCTTGCGTTTTATAGAAATAACATAATTCGTAAAATAGCCCGCGTTATTCCGTTGTATAGGATGAGGCATCTGTACAGTAGGTATTATATTATCTGGGATAGAACGTAACTTATTATCATAAAATTCTCGTAATCGTTTGACCATGTCAGTGTCACGCTACTTTTACCATTGTTTTATTACATTGCGTCCATCATGAGCATCGAAAGATAAGTGAAAAAACAGTAACTCATGTTACGACATTTCACACGCTCTGGTTGAGACCATGCACGTTTTTTAATTCCTATAATCCTAAAATACTCGCTCGTAGAACTGACAACCGATGGGGAAGAAAGGTTCTCGAGTGGCGACCACGAACTGGGTGGTTATTCTCTATGGAAACGCAGATTCCACACGATACGAAACCACGTCGTTATCGTGTCTTGTCCAAATCGTGTTACAGCGTTAGACATACCTCCACTTTAAATTAAAGTTATCTTTATTTTAAATAAAATATATAATTTTTGACAGTTCAAATCGCACCAATTCCAAATTCATTTCGCGTGGTTTTGTTTTCGTTTCATAGAGAATAGATTTTTCTAGATTTCTTATGTAAGACAAGGAATTCGCGTGGTTTCGAAGTAAGGAATCGATAGAGAATAACCGCCCTGGAAGACGCAGCATAGGCCGGCCTCCCTACTAGGTGGACCGACGACCTGGTGAAAGCCGCGGGGAGCCGATGGATGCAGGAGGCGAGCAGCCGCTCTAAGTGGCGCTCCCATGGGGAGGCCTATGTTCAGCAGTGGACGTCTTCAGGCTGTGAATGATGATGATGACGAATCCTAAAATCGGGCTCTTACCACTCAGGCGCGGTGCGGCGGGCGTAGGTAGGTCCCAAAGCGCTCCTCAAATAGCGCTGTATGGTTTTGCATATTTACGGTTTATACGAATAAACTAAGCAGTGTTTTAAAATTTCAAAACTAGTTTTGATAAGTAGCGTTACTTGACTTTCTAAACAAATGAATTTTTACGTGTGTTTTTACACATAATAATTGACGCTACGCCGTACCTAAAGGAAATTACTCCGTCGCCGGCGCGGACCGGCTCGGCGTGAGATGCAATTCAGACTGAGGCGGTTTTTTTTTTTCTAACTATAGAGACTTACTTTATTCGATAGTGATGTTCAACTAGTTTCAATTTTAGTCGATTTATAACGAGTGACACCTCTAAAAATTGATTGCCATCCCTAGTAGCGCAATCAGCTGTAAACCACAATTGTGGTGGGGAGCGGTCCACGTTGCGCGATGCCGGCCGCACATGTGGTTGAAGCGCCTGAGCGGTTATACTTTAGACTTTAGATACTTTCCTATGTTTTTGGTGAGCTTCACGGCCGCTCATAACAGTTGCAGTAAAACTCGGAACTCTAAATCAATTTTAAATAATGTGACGCGTCACACTGCATGTCTTCCTGATTCTGAGCTCAGGGGCCGTACTGTGAGCTCTTAGCGCGATTCAAATCAGAGCGTATATTGGATCGCAATGTTTTTTTTATGAATATTTTGACACGCGACCCAAAATAGGCTCTCTTTTGAATCGCTCTTAGAGCTCACAGTACGGCTCCTGGTCATAAAGTCTCATTTGCACAATATCTTTAGCCGAAAGCCGGATGAACAATTTATAAAAATCATTTATTTCTTTTATTAATTCTATTTCCATTGTACCTTCTTCCTAACTAGTAGGCTACTATGGTCGGCGAAACTATTTTGGAATTCCATCCATTATATCTTTGATTTTGATAATCTTTTCGAGCCTTTGCGTAATTCTTCAAGTTTCTAGCCTACACATTTTTTAAATAAGAGAAAATTGCCGTGTACCGATGACTCCGAATGTGTCTAATTTCTGTGAACTTTTGTTACTGTCCATTATTGTATTGTGTAAGCGATTCATTTTCGGCATGATACGTATTATCTAATGTAAACAATAAACCTACATTACGCACTTTCGCTGTGTCCATATAGTCCGTAATGTTTAGTTGTCGACTCGTCGAAACCGTGATAACAAAGTATAAAGAAGGGGTTTCATCAGTGGTTTTCGAAAAATGTCTTGTCTCTCTTCCGAACTCTTTTCCGAATGAACCGATTTAATGGAACAAACATGCTGAAGACTCCAAGACTCACATTTTCTTGCGTTTTTACCTTGCCGCTAAGAGCGATCTCTTCCAGGCAACTTTTGAATGCAGAAGATTCATCAATGTCGTAAAGGACGGGGAGTATATAAACTATAATTAAATAATTATACAGTTTCATTAATAAGCATAGATTATATCATTGATGTAGTGTATATTAAGTGGTATATAAGATAACCGATACTTAAATAGGCCGGTCCGCAAATATTATTGTAGTAAGTACCTATGACTACACATAAACAATCGCCCACAGCACTTACACAAATCAAAGATAAAAGCTATAAATAAACTATCTTGCCTTGCCTAGTGATTGTCCTGCGTTCTATATGATTGCGTCACAGATTGTATAATACTAAAAAAGCCGCTAAACCACGACAGATATGGATTTTCATACAAACTTTGCCGGCCGCTGCCCGCCAGTACAGCAATTGCGATTTATCTCGAAGAAGGTTGTCAAAATAATCCTCAAACCAAGCATCATTGAGAAAAATTTTGTCCCGTAAATATGTCAAGGTTTTGTGGTTCAGAAATTACAGACAGCCAACCTTAAGTATTAGGTCCAAAGTCACTCCTATCCTGTGGCCTTACCGCGTAAGCGCGGTGGCAATCGTAATCGTGTGCTCTCTTGCTCGCACTCAAGGGCTTGTACATTGGCGCAAGCAGGATGGCAGGCGATGTTCATTACCAGAATGCTTACGCGGTAGGGCTGCTGTACTATGAGAAAGAGAGAAGGGAGGGGGAAAAGATAAGGGTAAAGGATGAATGGATGAAAGTGAAAGGATTGCAGGGATTCCTTCTGTCTTCCTTTAGTTAGACTAACATAAGGAGTAAAACTAATAAACCCTTGCGAAGCCGGGATGGGTCAGCTAGTTATTACTACGAATCTAAGCTCTATGCAATATAACATAGCAGTGCGTATTGTTTGCAGGTAGTAAAACGCAGCAATCCCGGGCGCCAAGAAGAGAGCGCCGAGTCTCCCACTTGCTCGAATAATGAGTCTACAATGGAAAGGCTCATTGAGAAGATGATGCTGGATTTAGATGCTGAGAGTGATGAGGATTGCAGTTATACCGTGGGTGATATTTTATCTCTAATATGTCTTGATGGGTGACCGCTAATTGTTACATGTGCAAATGGTGCTTTGAAGGCAAGTAAGTCTTGTAAGCCAAAAGTCTTGGCTTCATGGGCGTACCCAGCTTTCGACCCCAGGAAGGCAAATCCGTTTGGACTGTAAAAATGAACTCCACTTTAACATTAACAGTAGGGACGTGTACCTACTAATAAGAAAAATGCGAGCGAAGCGCGCGAAATTGTTTGAAATATGTCTTGCTTGACTGACTTGACTTGCGGCACACACGAAATATTATTATCGGAGTATTTATCTTCAGTGTACCCGTGAACATAGTGCATATAAATGAACAGAAAGATCCCGTAAGTGCTATTTAAAATGTACGATACTCATTAACCAATCCAAACGTTTCAGCTCACCAACACCAGTTATAAAAGCGGAGAGTCGGAGCTAACCGAATCGGACCAAGACACGCTCCGCCAAGCGTCTCCACCGACACAACAAGCTGAAATATCTCAAACAAATGGAGACGACATACATTTCTCACCAAACAGAAACGAAAACTCCAGCTCCACCCCCGAGAAAAGCGATATCCAAGATCACGCAGACGAAAACAAACCCAATGAAACTGATAACACAGAGTCAGAGAAAACGGAGATGGACAGTTCGGTCACAGAAAACGGTGACGAGAAACGCAAGCTGGAAGAAAATATCACGGAAAGCGCCTTCCCAAATACCGAAAACACGATATCTGTTACCGAAGAAACGAAAACGTGTGAAGATTCCGCTCTGCCACCGCCCAAAAGCAAAAAAACGCTATCACCGAAGCAAGAAACCGAAAGCCTTATTAACAAAGAAGCGAGAACGCAGAATCCGCGATCACCGAAGAAAGAACACAAAATCGGTAGGAAAATGAAGATTTGGTCTAAAACAATGTCAAATTTCTTTCACCCGCACGCGAAGGGGTACGTTGTATGCAGAGGTTTAATCGGACTTAATTCTTTTTCAGCCAATGGGCGAACGGTAAAGAGTGTGCCCAGCAAAAAGAAAGGTATTTTCAAGGCATTCATTGGAGATATTTTGCTTTGCTGGTCTTGTATTTTTTTGCGAGGGCTTTCTAAACTTCTGCATTTTTTTAAATCTACCCGCCTTGCTCATTCGAACTCATTATATTAAGTTGACTTTGTTTATAGTCAATGCCCAACTGTATTATGAACGTTGATTAATAAATAGCGTGCCATCGCAGTGCATAGCAGATTATATACAACATACATTTAATACTATAAGTATATGTGTTATATAACCACTCTAAAGGAAAATTAATGTATCCTTAATTCATGTCATATTGAACATCCTTGAAGAAAATCACAATAATAAAGACGCATGTCATAATGAGAGTTTTAAATTCTGCTTAAGCCGCATGGGCGTTTTGGATTTGATTGGCAATGAAAGTGAACCGAATGTGCTCTAAAACCATTACAGGTTTTTTGGCTTCAATATCTAGTTTTGGAAGCGTCGCCACGCCTTTTAAACCTATAATATGTAATAATATAGTAGTTTATATAGTCCCGAGTATTTGCTGTACGTTTCGTTTTATGTTGCAGGAAGCAATCACAGAGAAAGGAGGGAGTCGGACGAGGCTATCCAACAAAGAGTGCTTCCCTCACACAGCTCGTCTTAACAAACAAAAGGTAATATTAGGGTTGAAACCAGCTCAAAAAATCTACAAAATCTTGACATAAACTAAATATGTCCTTTCTAAAACTATCGCTGTCCTTGTTTTATAGATCGGTGTGGAAGAGATGGCAATACATATATTGAAATGCTATATAAGATTTAGTAAACGATATTGCACAATAGAATCGACACTAATTAGGAAAATTCAATATTTACGTTATTTAAGATGCTTGAAGAATGAGTAACGAAAATAAAATTAAAAAACGAAACATTAAAATTGCACCTTGAGCGTAAATAGAAACTGATGTTGATATCATACTTGAGTTTATTAAATAATTTTTTTTTACAGGAGTCCAATCGAAAAGGAGGTCGTGAGCGAATAAGCGGTAACTATTTACTACGAGCATTATCTGTGAATCTGTATCATAAGACCACCGCGTTTATCGAGCGTATAAAAAAATTTAGTCATGCGTGCGACGGACGACGTGTTACCAGCATGCGGCTTTTGCATACACACGCCGCGAGTCAAACGCTCGAGGAACGCGCACGCCCAATGTGAGGTTAGCCTAAGGCGTTTTTGTATTTTATTCCATTTCAACAACCATTAACATGTATAAGGAATAAACACAACAGTGTTATGCTCAAACGCGTCGACCGAACCGTCACGTCCGTCAAAATAATAGTAGGAGAGTAGGTATAATAGGATTTTATAGTAACTGTTATACGCCCGTGCACAATCATTGAGATGCCTTGGTCAATAATCATATAACTTATCTATTTTATTAGGAGGAAAATAATTTATGTATGTGATTGTAAAGATAGCCTTTATTTATCTTTTACTTTAATTAGTAGGAAAATTAAAAAGTAACTTAAAAAAGTCACTTAATTTTCCTGGTTTAAAAGTATCTTATATTTGGAATACCTGCTTTAGTAACAACCTCATTTTATTTAATTTCTTTACATTTCTTAACAAATATATTATTCTTGCGAGTACGTATTATAGATACAATTGTAATTCAAGCTACATCCAAATACTTTTTCTTATTTTTTTATCCTGTTAAATCGATGAATGTTCAATCACTGTATAAACACTCATGATAGCAATCATTTTTATTTTAAAACCATCTGGGAATATCTGTATGAGATGCAGGAGGCAAGCAGCCGCTCAAAGTGACGCTCTGTGGAGGAGGCCTATATTCAGCAGTGAACATCTTCAGGCTGATGATGATTTGAGGACAGGATGAAACTCGTGCGCTTTCCTTTTTTTTGTAGCAATGATGTTATTGAATTTAGTCATAAAAAAGTGTCCATACTTGTATCTAATAATGTTATTGATAGTAGTACCTATTCAATTAATATTTTATTATAATTTCGATTGCAGGGGGGATTTTAGTATAAAACAATGAAAATCCCTGATACACAGTACTTTAAAATATTTACTAGTGATTTCTAAATAGTGTAAAATTTTACCGTAATTGTCTAAACTACCTGATAATAGTTTTTAATGGCCCAATTTTATACATTTTAGTTCCATTAGTAAATAATTGTTATACCGATTTATATCATTGTTAAAAGGCAGAACAATCATCACACAATTATTAGTTCCAAATTGTAATGTTATCTAATAGTAAAAAATTGTTTGGTCTACATCAATTAACAATAACGTGATTCGGTGACGTGTTTATATCTCATTGGTAGATCTGTTATTACTTAAATATTCTGCACTGCAGCAGTGCAACTTAATTTTAAGTAATTTTTATTCGTGTATTTTGTCTTATTCATTTACTTTAGTTCCTAAATTGTGCAATTCATTTAAGTGCTATGATAACATATTTAAAAAAATCTCTTTTTATTGAATTAATGTGAAGTAAATCATTTTTTTGCTACGTTTTAATTTGTAACTTTAGTTTTTTAAGATTTAATCCCAGCATAATTGAATACGTAAGTAGGTTTTAAGTAATACTAAGAACATCCGGGGAGTTTCCCGTGTGAACGCAACCTAATATAATTCAACTTTAAAGAGTATGTATGGAGTCGGCATTGAATTGAAACAATGTGTTTGACTGAAGCTTCAATAAGTCATTCCTTTAGAAATATTTGTATGCATTAAAATTTAAAATCCAAAGATTTGGCTGTGTCACTATCAAATATAAGAAA
Source organism: Ennomos erosarius (assembly GCA_963580505.1). Lineage (NCBI taxonomy): Eukaryota > Metazoa > Arthropoda > Insecta > Lepidoptera > Geometridae > Ennomos > Ennomos erosarius. The sequence goes on along the minus strand of OY756993.1, from coordinate 9,108,582 downwards.
AGACTGATTGATGAAATGAATTAATTATACTCATAATTTGTATCACATGTTGTATGATCCTTAACGATTTTATGCTTTGTTCTAGATAATTTTAACTAATTAATGAATTTTGGCGCTGTTGTCTAATTTATGTTAATGCTATGTTTATTATAAAATATATTTTCTTAATGATTTTTAAACTTTCTTGTGATTTTAATCGCGTCCCTGTACTGTATAAACGAGAATTCTACATTTCAAAAGCTAAACTTGTTTACACTTCTACATTACAAAACTAATGTATGGCAAAAAGAAGCTGTTTCCGCCCGGGATCGAACCGGGGGCCTTGTGCGTGTGAAGCACACGTGATAACCGCTACACTACGGAAACTTGTGGACAAGTGCTGATATTACGCGTCCGATGGTACGCTATCAAAGTTACATAAAAATCGTCATTGAATAAAATCACTGACACCAACAAGGAAAGCCGGCAAACGAGATTAGATGAGAGTAGACACGTGTTCATTTTGCTGACCAAAATAATAAGAAAAAGTGTTCCGATCAGCATTCGACACATCCGCTCAAAAACGTCAGTCTCGCGGCAACTTCGCCCGCGGTTAGTCGCGGACGCGTCTCGTACCGCTCTGTTGTCGGTGTTTAGTTGTGCTCCAATTATTTTAAACTAGATTATTAATCACAAAAAACTAACACCATGGATCCCGAAGCGTTCCTAGACCTGGCTAACCAGGTGATCAAGCTGAAAATGTATCCATATTTCGACATAGCACATTCATTATTGTGCGCTCTTGCAGTCAGAGAAGATTTAGGAGCTGGTAAGTGTTATTTTATATTTATTTTGAATAGGACCCGCCAAAAATACTCGTGTTGATCTGTTTCCGCGTCCTTGTAATCTAAAAATCTCAGTACAAAATGTTTTGTGGCCCGAAAGGTACTAAAATAAAGACATCGAGTTGGTTTAAAAATAGATTGGTTCCCGGTGGTTTCAGGAGAGATTTCTGATCTATTATTGTACGGTGACACCTTGATTCAGCCAATATCAATAAAAGAGATGTAGAACGTTAAATGATTTCAGATAGCTAGAATGATTTGTTTGGCATTTATTTTTGTGCTGTAAATCTGGTTTTACTTTCATAAATCTAGACTAGAGACTGTAGAGACCGGTGCGCGGTGTTAGTGCAACGTGATAGTTTATCATGATTGTGTTACTGACACCAACAATTATATACTTATCAATTTATTATGATAAAAGGCCCAATTATTTACCCCTATCGCGAGGTTGTGTGTACTATCAGAGATAAAAAAAAACTGTTTCTAAAGCAACCCGACTTGATTGTCATTTTATTATCCTTTACCTCATGTACGAAGTATTGTCTAGCTTTAGGGGTAGATGGCGCTGTCCTAGGTTTTATAACACGCATGCTAAAAAGGTTCTCCAAGACCTAACCGGTAAAAGTGCTTCGTCGTTTGTTAATAATGAATAATACCTACTTTTCCTTCAAAAAAGAAACGACCACACGGGCTCGTCCGGGATTTGAACCCGGGACCTCTCGCACCCGAAGCGAGAATCATACCCCTAGACCAACGAGCCACATTGTGAAATCGCGAAATTACCATTCAGATTCTGTGACATTTGACGTCACCAATTTACTATCAAAATCTGGGGAAAAAGAACTAATGTAAGAACGAAACTAATATCGCGATAGGGTGCGGGTTCAAGTCCCGTTCGTGATTCAATATTGTTCCTTTAAGTACTTACAAATTATTCTGTAGATTTAGGTACCTATGACCTACGCTAAGCAAGCGATGCTGCTACAAAAATCATAAATAAATAAATAATAATAATTTATATATTCGAGATTACGGGTTCCTGATTTACCCAATAGGCATGATAACTAAATTTTTTTTTGGGTAAATTAATTATATTCCTCAAAAGATAAACATTTGTGAAAACAAAAATTAAATATCTCAAAAAATGACCAAGTTACAAGAATTTTAAAAACCGGAATAGAAAGAGATAGTTCAAACGGCCAGTGACGTCAGAGGAAGGTCGTTATAGTACCTCATTACTAAGCTGTGATAACTTTTCATACAATCTCTTTGGCATGTGACGTCACGAGTAGATTTTTCATAGTAACTGTGGGGGCTCTCTGTTTCGCGAGAAAGGGACAGGAGATGCCTCCTGTAGAAACTTTAAAAGCTTATTACTCCGTGATTTATTTACCGATTTTGCTTATTTTTTCAATTATTGCATTCATTTTTAATCTTCTTTATGAAAGTAATATTTGTTCATTTTCAATAGTAGTCATAATGCCTATTATCCACCAAACCGCACTTGGCCAGTGTGATGGATTGGGGCCTATAATCTGGCCAAAACTTCTTGTAGACACTTGATTGAAAACCACACAGATTTTTGAAGTTCCTCATACGTCACGGCCTTTCTTTGCGATTTGCAATCAAATGCCTACAAGAAAATGTAGAGATAGGTACCTATTGATAGCTATTTTCTTTGCGGTTTGCAATCAAATGCCTACAAGAAAATGCTGAGGTACCGATATATTTATGCTTACAAACGTTCTACTGGTACCCTATTGTTCTCCTGGTTAGGTGCCCAAACATTCTCGAGGAAGCATCCCCTGTCATGCTGGCTGTCGACCATGCTGATGATCTTCGCGGGCGGCATGGTCGTCAACGGGCTGCTCGGGGAACCCATCCTGGCGCCTCTCAAGAACACGCCCCAGCTCGTCATCGGAACTATCACTTGGTAAGAAGCTAGAACTAATAAGAGAATTAGGGGAAATTGCTTATTCGCGTATTTTAATTACATCGAATAAATGGAATAACAACAGTACAGTTTTTTAGTAGATAACCCAATTACGTGACGAGTTAGTTAACTATTTATTAAGTCAAGAGTGAACAGGGATACCTGTTCGAGTGTTCGCTCTACCGCTGCTGCTGTACCTGTGTGGGTCTAAGATGGGGTATGCTTGCCTAGAAGATATTCTAGGCAAGCATACCCCATCTTAGACCACGTCATTGCGGCGAGACACTGGTCAAATGCTTTGAGTAATAACCAAATTTTTTTAAACTAGGTAGTCTCCTGGCGAAGTCCGTAGCTGGAGGTGACCGCGTAATATAATGATATTTGCCAGAACTATAGAACACAGTACTTAGAGCTAATCACCGACGTCCCATGCAGACTCCCAGAAGGATAAGCTGAAGCACCAATCAAATGGCCGACTCGCTAGTTGAGCCATAATATCTCGCATAATAGGACATAGCAGTATGTCTGCGGACATAACAGTGCAGGTTATAGATACTGCAGGGTTGCATGCACCATTCATATAGTTACTTACTTATACGTAGAGATAGTTGATTGATCAAATAAATAATATTTACTTGTCTGATTTTCCAATTTTCGGAAGTGTGGAATTTTTCTAAGTATCCACTTACTAACGCAGTTCTGTTGCGTAATCGAAATCTTCACGGTCTAATAAATCAATGTAGCTCTACCGATTTTGATTACCAATCGTTACATAAATATTTAATTTAATGGCTAACAAATTACAAAAATTCTGACACAAAAAACCCTTTGTATGTAAAAATTGAAATGAAATAAAAAATAAAATCTTTATTTGCTCGAATAGATGGTCACAAATTACTCTCGTTTCTCTATACTCAACTTTTCAGTTATGCAAATATTTGGGAGTACTAGATATAGGCATGGGGTCCCATCAGGTACAAAGGAAAAATAGCCCGAACTTGAAAAAAATATAGTAATCGTGTCTAGAGAGTTACTAGTTAGTATCCAGTGTATTCATTTGGCCCAATACTTCGTCAACACGCAATAAATGTCGCTTTATAATCTTGCGTTGGGCAGAAATAAAATAATTCGTAAAATAGCCCGCGTTATACCGTTGTATGGGATGAGGCATCTGTACTGTAGGTATTATATTATCTGGGGTATAGGTAAGACTACTAGCTAGGGTGTACTTTTAAGCAAAAAGATCAAAGTCTGTACATTTTGGAAGGTTACTAGGTACGATAGGCATATTACAGCTCCCTGGTAATGGCAGACATCGTGGTTTGCAATACGTATGACGCCCTGTTTTTATTCCAATCTCCAATGTATTCCAGGTATTTAGTCTTCTACACGCCTTTCGACGTTGGCTACAAGGTGGCTAAGTTTCTACCAGTGAAAGTGGTCGCTGCAGCCATGAAAGAAATATACCGCGCAAAGAAAGTCTTCGACGGAGTCAGCCACGCCGCCAAGCTGTACCCTAACGCTTACCTAATCATGATCATTGTTGGTAAGTGCCTCCATTTCTCAAGATAAATAAGACTATCTTTAACTAATGTGTGTGTGTAAACGGTAGAAACAAAGATATATTATTAGTGTTTTTATGTTAGTGTGATTTATACTTTAAAAATAAATTTAAAAAAGACAACGGTAGTAACATCTTAATAAAGCTACTATAATTATTATACTAATCCTGTAGAAGGAAGGAAGAGGGGAAAGGATGAATGGATGGGATGGCGATGGGAGGCAGGCGCAACAAACAAGCATACGGCCCGCCTGATGGAAAGCGATAACTTAGCCTAAAGACATCTACAACCTACAACACTAACAAGGGGGCGTTAATAACAATTGTCAACGCATGGCCAGCTCTAATTAAATATGTAATCTGAATGACCTTCACGCCAATATCGCTATAAACCGATTTGGATTTGATTTTGTCATAGATACTAAAATAAAGATATTATGGTCCTCAAAATTTTACCAACCAGCGGGATTTGAACCCGCGCCCTCCAACTCACCGGAATGGACGCTCTACCAACTAAGCTATGGTCAATCGACCGCTAGCTGCGAAAATCTTAGGACTATGTGTTTTACCGACTAAGCCGTCGTGGCGACACCTATAGTATCTATATTAGACAGGTAACTACCCATTACTAGTTACAACACATAGTCCTTAAGATTTTCGCAGCTAGCGGTCGAGTGACTATAACTTAGTTGGTAGAGCGTCCAATCCGGTGAGTTGGAGGGCGCGGGTTCAAATCCCGCTGGTTGCTAAAATTTTGAAGACACCTGTAAGATGTGGAATGAGCTTCCACCATCGGTCTTTCCCCAGAGCTACGACATGCAGCAATTCAAAAGGAGGGTCAAAAGAGTATTATCACAGGGTAAGCAACGCATCAGTGGCACGTCTAGTGTTACAAATGTCCATAGGCTACGGTGACCTCTTCCCATCAGGTGGGCCGTATGCTTGTTTGCTACCTAAAGCATAAAAAAAAACTATAATATCTTTATAGATATACCTAGTGTGGTTTACACTTTAAAAAATCGTTCCTAAAAGGTACTAAAATACTTGTATATTTACTATTATTGCTGTTCAGTAACCTAAATAGTTCCCTACGATTACCTCCACTAGGTAATCATAGATAGTTCCCTATTCCCCGTGTTAAGCAAGGAAGACACGGCTAGGAACTTACAAATTGTGCTGGATCAAATATTATTGTGGATCCTCAGGTGCGCCATTAGGAATCAATATCCCCGTGACTCCACGCCTATGCGTTGTTTACTTTTAATCATTGTACGGACATGAGTTTTTCTCACCCCAGACCGTGTTATTTCCAGGAACCCTGAAAGGCAACGGTGCAGGCTTCACCAGGCTTTTAGAGCGACTGATCCGAGGCGCCTGGACGCCCACCGCAATGGAAACCATGCAGCCAAGCTTGTGAGTGAACCTTTCGTTAAAATCTAAGGAGCGGGTTACGGTACATCCCTAACTGTAAGTCAGGTTCAGGGGCAAAATGTTGCTTCTTAGAAATAGTTATAGACAGATTCGCCTAAAACAAATTTCGCACGATTCTGCGAATAACTTTTTAAACGGCTCGTCACCTCGGTTCCATCTAGAGTATAGTCCAAGAGATGATGTTATGAAATTGGCACGAAGGATCGGTTTTAATGCTTAAAGTGGTCCTTCGAGCTTTGTAACAAAGATTGCGGCCACATAATCACTGCTCATCCAGCATTGCAATCCTGTGTGTAGAGCAGTCTTTCTCGCTCTAGCTAGGGACATTTCTGAACAAGAAAAAGAAATGGAGATATGAAACAGTTCACAGTCTGCGTGGACATAAAATGAGCAACCCCAATATTTCTCCCAAATCTTAAGTTAATTTACTAAGCATATAATGGGGCCAAATTTTAGTTGACAGATCTAAAACTACTAAAACTGTTGCTGTTCTTGTCAAACAGACGGGAATGTAAGAGACGGATATGTTTTAGTATTTTAAGTACTGTCATCTAAAGCCTTCAAAATCAGGCCTATTAGGTATTTACTTAATTTATTTTTCTCTCTTCAGCTACACTAAAGCGTCGTTGGTGGCTTCCATCATCTTCGTTCTGGACAAGAAGACCGACCTGATCTCCGCGCCACATGCCCTGGTCTACTTTGGCATCGTCATCTTCTTCGTCTATTTCAAGGTAAAGTATTAAAAAATAGTCTTTTATTCGACGGTCTTAGTGTCATCGCACACGATTTGTTGTTAGGGAATTTGTAGCAAGATGGTTTCTTGTTTCATATACAATATTATAGCATATTGCTTGTAAATCATAGATAATCAACTAATGTATAAAAAAAACCAAAGAAAAAGCTGTAAAAGCCTCCTGACAAACTCAAACACCAGCTGTAAATTGTTACATCCAGCTGCTTATTACACCTCACTTGTAAACTACTGTTACATGTAAATGTAAAAAATAAGTTCCAGCTGTAACATACATCTGCAAAACTCAAACACCAGCTGTAAATTGTTACATCCAGCTGCTTATTACACCTCACTTGTAAACTACTGTTACATGTAAATGTAAAAAATAAGTTCCAGCTGTAACATACATCTGCAAAACTGAAACTCCAGCTGTAAATTTTAACATTCAGCTGCAAATTGTACACCTCAATTGTAAATAACTGTCACTCAGAGCTGTAAAAAATAAATTTCAGTTCTAAAATGTGGCATACATCTGCAAAACTCAAACTCCAGCTGTAAATTCCACCCAGCTGCATATTGTACACCCCACTTGTAAACTATACTGTTATAACCAGCTGTAAAAGTAAATTCCTGTTATAAATTGTAACATACGTCTGCAAAACGTAAACTCCAGCTGTAAATTGTAATTTCCAGCTGTCATCGATCCTGCTCGGTATCCATGATCCGTTTGTTCCGTTCGAGAACCTGTTCTGCGCGTTATTCCTGGGCGGGATCTGGGATTCGCTCGCCAAGCTGCTGGGCAAAGGACAGCCTAAGGAAGAGACGAAGGACGCTAAGAAAACTAACTGATCTATGGTAAGTGATAATTACATTAATTACTCAGATGGGTAAATTATGCAACCTCTAGCTGTTTAACACAGAAACATGACCGTGTGAACGGACCTTAAATTGAGGCTTGATCAAGTAAACAGACCTAAAAACTACAGTCCACTTTTATTATCTATGATATCGAATGACATTTAAAAACCTAGCTGTCAATCGTTGTTGTCTCTGCCTCTTGCAATAAAACTTTCCAAGTAAGCACACATTAATTTCGCTTGTTTCATTTTAATTTCCATAACACTAGCATCTCCTAGATAGTATTTTTATTTGTTTGTTTTTTATTCATTTCAAACTGCTGCAATCCAATCTAAGCACAGAGCAAGAAAAAAATAGTCATCGCAGCTAGACTAAGCGTATTTTTTTTCTTACTCTGTGGATCTAAGCAAAGGTGTAATAAAAATGGTTTCGTTTTAGGTTTAAAAGAGGGTTACGTTAGGAATGAAAATAATAATTTTATTTGCTGTTCCTAACCAAACCCGCCTGCGGGTTAGGTTAGGAATATAATTTCGGGTTAGGTTCAATAGAGGGTTAGGTTAGGAATGAAAATAATATTCTTTTTGCTATTCCTAACCTAACCCGCTACCGGGTTAGGTTTTCGGGTTAGGTTAGGAATAAACCCTCGATATGAAAATGCCATATCAATATCATTGAAAGTCCACAACACTTCCTAAAAACGCCGTTTCATCGAAAAGTTATACCATCGAAACGCCATAACATCGACACTCCATATTATCGAACGGCCATATTAACAAAATGCCATATCCTTGCAAGTCTATTTAATCACTGGGTCATTTCGACACTCAAATCAATTACTTTTATTTATTTATTTATTTAACATAACATGCCTTTGGGTGGGCATTACAGTTGCCCAATTCGCCCACTCATGGCCTTAAACTATTGGTACTTAACTACTTATCTAGCATATTATTATGTAATTTATTTATTATGTAAATTAATTGAAATCGAAGTATACAAGAATTGCATATAGCATAGTGCTAACCAATTCGTGAAGAATTGTCATTGGTGAATTGGTACGTCGCTTGTTGGCCAATTGATCCATTGATTAATTAATTATGTTGCACTCGTTAAAAATTACAAAAATCGTTTCAGGTTTTACGATTTGCCTCAAGAACAACTGACACCGACAATACCACCTGTGACGGCTACTATTTATTTTAAGTAATAAATAAAAAAATAATAAAAAAATAGTAAAACCCTTTAAATGTTAAAAAAATGGCACAACGACCAAAGTGTTAATTTTAAGTTGATGAATGACTAGTCTTTGTGTTAAATGTTAATTTTACATACGTGTATTTGCGTGACTTCATAGTATTATGTTATTCGTTTGACAGTTCCTTGCCTTTGCCAAAAATATTGTGATAAGATATAAAATGAACTTCCTGAAGAATTTAGACAAATGGTAACATCGCACCATTTTTCTACTTTCTTTTAAAAGTAATATGTATACTAATTGAAATATATTAGAAAAAATATAGGTATATATTTTGTACCAAATAGAGATGTTCCATGTGTTTTGTGTGATAAAAAAGTTATAAAATGATCGAGCGTTGAATTTGTAGTTTTAATGGTAACGAAACGACTTTCGATTCTTCCGACTTCCTTTCTTTCGGAATATAAGCTTCAGTTTTGTTTTGTTTCATTGATTTATATCATCCTTATTTTAAAATGCATGAGATTTTAAATTTCGATTTTTTTTATGTATTATTATTTTATTAATTATATAATTTAATTTTTTATTGTAATTTATGAAACGTCTGTTCAAATCGCAAGGGTGCTTAGCGGTAAGATTCACACGTTTCGTAAAATAAATAGAATAAACTTTCTTTAATGTTCAGTACAATATGTATCAATTTAATTTTAAGTTTTATGATTGGACGAAAAAAGTACTAAAGGAAAGAATAAATTGTTTTTATTTATGTTCGGATTTTTATTTCACGTGATCAGTACCATAGTGATTACTACTTGAATGCCTATCACCCAGTTGCTGAAACGATCATTGTACGATTTAGATTTAGTGATAGTTGATTAAGTTAAACTCCAATGCACTTCCAATAAAATAACTAATTATATTAACACTGATTTGTAAGACTAAACTAGTACGATTTCTACCCTATAAGATTTATGGTATATGATTATTGATGAACACGATCTATCGGCGATGCGACTGCGAACGAACTCTCCATCCGCGGGTCGCGGGCGCGATAGTTGATGGAAATGCTTATTTATGAGGTAAAAGTTGAAAATTGTTAATATTACAAAAATGTACGATGGCTCATACATTCATTAACTTTTAAAGTCGACTCTAAACCTCATTATTATTTGTGTAACTTTTCAAATAGGCGTTTAAAAAGTGTATCTCCGACGAAAGAGTTTGGTTCCTTCAGCACGGGTGTCTAGTGTGGGATCCAGGTCTTCTAACCCTCATTATGTAATTTTTGCCTGTTATCAAGAAAAATGTTTTTCCTTTTCATCTTCTATTAAAGTTTAATGATTAAACTGTTGTTCTCCCTACAGTTAAGGACTCCATTATCGTTAGTGTTCTTGAAAATGTTGCCCGTTAGAACGGCTACAAAAGCACCCTGAGATACAGTAGTCCGTCATGGCATCGACCATTTGAGGCATACATATAATATATTTAACAAGTGTGGGATCCAGATGTTCTAACCCTCATTATGTAATTTTTGCCTGTTATCAAGAAAAATGTTTTTCATTTTAATCTTCCATTAAAGTTTAATGATTAAACTGTTGTCCTCCCTAAAGTTTAAGGACTCCATTATCGTTAATGCCGCCATTAATATTAATGATCGTTTCTGCAACTGGGTGTTTGTCTCATACCTAGTAGGTAGGCTAAGTAAGTAGAGATTAGGGTCAATCTATAAGGTTTCCAAAAAAAACTTTTGTATTGGACTTTCAACAAAAAAGGTAATTATAATTACCTTTTTTATTGATTCCTATTATTTCATATGAAATAATAGAATAATTCAACAATGAAAAAAATTACATAAATAAGCTTACCGATATACTATAACTACTTATTTATTAATCATACCTACTGTGGTAGTCATTAACGGAAACATTCTTGGTCTGTGGTGGTAGTGTGTACTCTTAACGTAACGGTATTATTTATAACTTTTGTGTAACACCTCGCACCACAATATGAAATGAACCTTTATACCAATGGACCCTACACATCGTTGGTATAACCCCAATCGTAAAATTACCGTTGACATTGAGTAACTGCAGCCCAGGTAACAGTCACCCAGAGGAATTTTATTACAGGTGCAAGTTGAGCACAGAGTATTCAGTAATCTGTGACAGAGGGACAATTCTGTTGGTAATTTAGCTCATACTGTCTCTGTTGTGGTACTCGCCATAGGCACTCTACCAGCGGACGTAGCCTTCTCGATCCTCTTATCCCGGCAACAGCCCAAGCCGAGGCTCGCACCCCAGGGGTGCCCTTGAGCTAGTTGCCCCCCACTTTTGTCGGCTGGGTGCCTTAAGCACCTGTCCTCCCGCCCGGTGACGCTGTAAAGGTAGGTAGAGACCAACAGCATTAGTCCGTTAAAAAAAAGGTAGCGACTCCTGATGGTCCCGATATAATATCCTAATTTCGTTTCAACTTTCAATCACCAATATTTTATTTACACAGACTGTTTACACCCCAACGATATGATCAAAGACAATTTAAGCCATCAGATTTTTTTATTGCGTTTTTTTTAAAGAGGCGAGTCCAAATTCTGGTGTTGGTCCGAATCACTAAATATTTTTGCTACTCTCCCCTTAATCCTAAATGAGATGTGAGATTTCCTGGTTTATTTTATTATTATCCTGCATGCCTGTAGGACACTCAAAACAACGCGAACGTTAGTCATTTAAGAGTTTTTTTTTATGAGAATGAATGACGTGACGTGACGAGCTGGTCGTTCACCTGATGTTAAGCAATACGGCCGCCCATAACAGTTGAATTCCATATTTGTTACTATTCAACCTTTTTAAAATAATTGTAAATGTAAATTTTAATAAATTATAAATAACATTCGTTCGTTACACAATTCTTTTCTTAAATTCGGGAAGAAAAGACACCAACGCGCACTCTTATTCAAACTCTTCATAAAAGAGTTCAACGCGCTCAATGTAAATTTATAAAACGAAGGACTAGGTATTTCACATAATGGTGTGCGCCGATAAAGGAAAATCACCAAAATAAAAAGGTAATATAATATCGGAATGTATACATATGGGGAAGAAAGGTTCTCGAGTGGCGACCACGAACTGGAAGACGCAGCGTAGGCCGGCCCCCCACTAGGTGGACCGACGACCTGGTGAAAGCCGCGGGGAGACGATGGATGCAGGAGGCGAGCAGCCGCTCTGAGTGGTGCTCCCTGGGGGAGGCCTATGTTCAGCAGTGGACGTCTTCAGGCTGTCAATGATGATGATGATGATGATGATGATACATATAAATGATCAACCACATAGATGCTCATATATTTCTGAATATTGTGATCGAACTCCACTTGGTAAGTTCGTTAGTATTAACTACGTAGCATTACCTAATTAAGTAGGTACAAGATAATCAGAATTTAGAGAACCGCTATCACGACAAACTAATTAAATGTTCATGGATTGAAATGTCAAAAATACTAATTGAATTAATTATCGGCTTGGTTTAATTACAAAGAAAAGTAAGATAAAACGGTACTTCTATTAGTATTATTGATTAAAAAATTACTCAATTATTATCAACTGATAATGGTTAAAATAATTAAATCGTTTTTATTGATAACATCGATATACTTAGCGGCGTCCTACAGTAGTTAAGTAGTAGCTATCTATATACCTGTACCTATCTTTTTATGTACACGTGTTATTAGGCTGGGTTTCCACCTGCACGAAAACTTCTTTAAGTACTTTAAAACAAGAAAGTTCTCTCTAATATTTACATAATCCTAATTTCATCCAGTTCCTGCTCATTCATCCGTCTATTTCTTATTTAGTTCCTTCCTATTTCGGAACGGGTCCGATAGCGCAGACGGTAGTATCCCTGCCTTCTGAACTGAAGGCTGTGGGTTCGATTCCTACCCAGGACAAACATTTGTGTGATGAACATAGATGTTTGCTCTGCGTCTGGGTGTTATATTGTATTCTATGTATGTATTTACAAACAAAAATGTATATAAGTATTGTATCAGTTATCTGGTTCCCATAGTACGAGCTATGCTTAGTTTGGGGCTAGATGGCGCTGTGTAAAATGTCCACACATATTTATTTATTTATGTTTATTTTATTATTTCTTCCACTCCGGCAAAATCAGCTCGATATTGGAACTTATCTACCCAACCCAACCTAATAATTAGTGCCACTTACACCTTATTTATTATTCTAAAGATGCCAAAGATTCTTTTGCGCTACGTAGCGTACGACTCTCATACGCTTTTTAATCGTTCAGTCTAAATTCAAATTCAAATTCAAATTCAAATGTTTATTGCGTTCCATAATGTAACATTAGATAGTGTAATCAAGCATTGGTATCATTATGGACCCTGACGGGCACAACAATTAACCTAATATACCTACTTACAGAAAAAGAACCCAAGAACTCAGTGCCTTCGCCTTAACAGAGACAATAAGATATGTGTGTGTTATTGGAGACATCCTTAGATAATTAGGTGTAATATTAGTAGTGTCCAAATACAAAAGGCATTCTAGGTAGGTAACGGAAAAAACTGCCATATATAGTTAGGGCTCAGGTAACCTACTGTTCAAAACTATAGCTTGATTGACTAGTAAATAAAATATAAGCTAAGTATGTGCTTTACATTTTTTGTATTTTATGGTACTGGTCTCAGAAGTGCAGTAACATTGACCCAAGCCGCAAGGGCGATCAACGGAAACACACGTAACCTATAGAGATAGTCCGTCAAGTTTAGATAAGTTACGGTATTCCGGAGTTGCTAGCGCTTATTTGTAGTATGCTTAGATCGTTATGAGGTCACTGCCGGACGAGACTGACTGGCTGCAATTGCACCGAAACGAACATCGCTAAGCAATAACCAACACCACACCAAAACTCTTACCAAAACTGTAACTGATTTGCCAAACTGAACGTTAATACCTAATTAAATGTCTTTTGGAACTTTTAATTGCGGTATCTAAGTACCTAGAGTACTTTTGATTGTCGATATAGATTAACCTACTTAATATTGCACGTAAATAGGTACGTTTGTATTTAACGTAGTAATAGTAACATAAGCTGTGATTTAAAATTGAGCCATTGGCTAAGGATTTTCGGAGCCTTCTAACGTCGCGCGTCGCGAGACGGTCTGTAAGGCCAGGCCTATAGAAAATTGGTCAAGCCTAGTCTTGGCTGACAATGACAGGAACTAGGACTGACTAATTTTCTATAATAATTGTCTAATGGTATCATCATCAGCCCGTAGATGTCCACTGCTGAACATATGCCTCCCCCAGAGAGCGCCTCTTTGAGCGGCTGCTCGCCTCCTGCATCAATCGGCTCCCCGCGGCTTCCACCAGGTCGTCGGTCCACCTAGTTGGGGGTCTGCTTACGCTGCGCCTTCCGGTTCGTGGTCGCCACTCGAGAAACTTTCTTCCCCATCGGTTGTCAGTTCTGCGAGCGATGTGGCCTGCCCATTGCCATTTCAGCTTGCTAACTTTAAGGGCTATATCGGTTACTTTAGTCCTTCTGCGGATTTCCTCGTTCCGGATTTAATCACGCAGGGAAACACCAAGCATAGCTCTCTCCATGGCTCGTTGCGCGACTTTGAGCTTACTAATGAGGCCAACAGTAAGAGACCACGTTTCAGTTCCATATGACATCAATGGCAACACACACTGATTGAAAACCTTTGTTTTCAGGCTCTGCGGTATTTAGGTCGAAAAGATAGGTCGAAGTTTCCCGAACGCTGCCCAGCCGAGTTGGATTCTTTGCCGAAATTGTCGACCTCTTTGTCGAAATTGGACCTGCCCGATTGGACAGTCTGTCCTAGGTACACATATTTGTCGACAACTTCGAGAGTATCGTTCCCATTTCCCAACAATTGACCGGTATAGGTGGAACATGGGCATAGACATGACTTTCGTCTTCTCCATGTTCATCTTAAGACCAACCTGTTGGGAGACTCTACTGAGGTCGTTGAGCATGGTGCTAAGGTCCTCGAGCAACTCCGCCATTAGAACTATATCATCGGCAAAACGAAGGGTAGTAATGTACTCGCCATTTATGTTGATGCCAGATCCTTTCCACTCCAAGAGCTTGAAAACACCCTCCAAAGCGTTTGTGAACAGTTTCGGAGAAATAACGTCACCCTGTCTCACGCCCTCTTGCAATGGGATTTGTTTCGTGCTCTGGTCTGGACTGACATAGTGGCCTTGCTGTACAGACACTTCATCACTTCAAAATGGTAATGGTGGTGGTCCAATAGTATACGGCCGCTCTTTATTTTCTCACCTCACCAATTTATGATAGACCATATTTTATGCCCTCCCCCACTAGGTGGATCGAGGTGGATCGAGGGTACTGTTAGGGCTACACAATCACATAATCATGATATCCATGCTAATCATGCCAACTTGCCTAGGTTCACCAGTACATAATAGCATGCGCAACAACGAATACTTTTGGGGATGCAATTGATGAGTCGTCCGTTATCATTGCATATCTTTGGTTTTGCTTTATATTACGTAGGATCGCCTTATCCATCCAGGGGCCTGATCAGTTTCAGAGTTACCCCACGATCCAGTCAAAGCGCAACCACTGCGCCCGGGTGCTCCGTTGTCCTAGAGATGCCTGGCCGGTACAGTTTATCTCACTAACTGGCAACCCACTGGACATGGGGCTTTCCCCACGAGGACCTCCACCTTCCCCATAGTCCTACCCATTCGCCAGCCACATAGCCGATCGTTTGCTACACCCAGTTTAGTGTACACCCAGGTACAACTCTGGGGCGAGCTTGCAAAATGTTTGCATTAACGCTCGTCCTGCCCAATTGCCTTAGTCCTGGCTGTACAATGCACACAACGTTTGAACCGATCGTCTTGTCCAATTGCCTTAATCCTGGTTGTACATTGTACGTAACTTTTGGAACTGCTAAACCGTAATTCATGCTCTGATTACGGTCTTCTCATCATTTCTTCCATTGTGTTTTATTCAACCATAATGAGATTCTTAAGCACTAACCAGAAGATATTTATTCTGCTGGTTGTGACCTTGAGATAATTACCATTATCCCTAGTGCTTACCCTGCCGAGCTGAGCTCCTCCGTGATGTTTCCGCGCCCAACGCCAATGCATCGCACTGCCTATCCGTCGCGCACCCTCCCTTTTTTCTCAACCACCGACCTTCGGTTCATAAAAAGGTCTGTCTACTGACTACCCACCGTCCCCGTAAAAAAGTCCTACTGAGATAACTTAAGCAGTGTTGCCATAGTGTAAATATATAGATTGACATTTAACTGACAGTGACATTTAACCAAATTGATGTCGGTGACTTGCGCATCGCACGACACGAGGATCTGGTCAAAGCCGCGGGGAGCCATGGATGCAGGAGGCGAGCAGCCACGCAAAGTGACGGCCGTGAGGCCTTTGTTTACGTCTTCAGGCAGTTAATCATGATGATGATGATAATATTTTATGTTATGATCGTAACTTATTCCAAGAAAGTATTATCAGTTATCAACATTCGCGACAACGCATCGGTGTGATAACCAGCAGGCAGGTTGCAAACTACATCAGTGACGCGACCGAACCGAACGACCAGCGCACGCGCAAGTCGCGGTACAGACGTGCACGCGCTCGGGCCAGGCTGCACGCGTGTCCGACCAACTTAGCTTTAGTTTTAGTTAGTGTGTTAGCTTAAGTTCATGGAAATCGATTGCTGTGAGTACCATTTACTTTAAGATAACTTTTCCTGATAGTTTTAGCGCAGTGTGAGTGAGTAGATCTATAAAACGTAGGTAGGTAAGCGAAGATGTCAAAGGCGCGCTGGCATCTTCACTTAATTATCCCCGTATGTGGCTTTTATGGAAAGTCTACATTTTTGCACCGGCATTTGTTTTAATTATTTTGCACATTGCTTAGAATAAGTACCTACTATGCTTTTGTCGGTGATTTTACACGCACTTTTTCGAGATTGACTAAGTTAATGAAATTAATTTATTTTTGTCTACATTTTTATTTGGTTAGTATTTTTTTAAATAAGGTTTTAGTTTTAAAACATTCATGTTATAACTATATTCGTAAATATTTTCAATAATTAGTTTTTGTATGAGTAATTAGTTAACTACGATGTGTATCGACCTACCACCTCTATTACCTCTATTCGGAATATTCTATTCTCAGAGGCAGAGTAGATTTACAACTGTACATTTTATTCTGTGTCATAGGGCCAGTTATTTGACCAAAGAAAATTTAATTCATATTTGTGTCAATCGTATAATCAGCTCATATAACTCAACAATTATGATTTATGTTCACAAGTGTTTGCCCAGTTAAGTACCAACTCGGTAGCTTTCTCTAAAGTCATTATGGAATGGTAGACCTATTTTATGTATCAAACAATCAAAAATGTTGCCAAGTACCTAGATGTAGTCAATTTGACCACGGCACCTTTTGTTGAAGTTGCGTTAAGAAAGAAAAATCATTATACTTAAGTACTTACTTAATTAATTTTTAAATATTAATATTTTTTTCAAATATGTATTTAGACTTCAGACTTAAATTATAATATGGAGGAGACTTTTATTATTCTCTAGAATCACGCGGGCGAAGCCACGGGCAAAAGCTAATCTACAAGGTAATGTTTTCCAGACATAAATTCTAATTTCAATGAAGCACTTTCGTATATCAAGCGGGGAAAATTCAATTTTCCAATGCCCATAGAATTTCAAGTTAAAAGAAATTAGCACAATAATGGTTTCAGAGCTCGTTCTTGCAGAACTTCAGGTATTTTGAGCAGGTGATTTAAATGTATGGTAATACGTAATTTGTTTCAAATGCGATAACGTAATAATCCTCAAAGTTTTATCAATTCGAGTTTAGATTAAACCACGTTTAAACAAAATGTAGGATTAGCAGACAAGTGTAAAGGTCTAGGTACTTATGTGCGAATGAAGTACATTTACAGTTTTGGATTTTTTAAAACGTGAAGATCCTAGATGTCTCTTGTTCGGCATCATAAAGCATCAAACGCCGTCATATCTAAGCGATAAGCTGACATGGTTGGCGAGACGTAAGCATCAAGGGTCCCGCCAATGTTCGATGCAGCTTGCGACTGAGCGGCACTTCTCCGCCGCCTTTAGAGGTAGTTTCCGATATGCTGCATCGAAGTGTTGGAACAATATTCCCCCACCGATAAGGAGCCTGCATAGTTTGTACAGCTTTAGAATTAAAATAAAAGAATACATTTATGCACACCAAAAAAGGGAGGAACTACTCGTACATGACACCAGTGCTATATAATTAACACACATTGTTGCAAACCCACATTTACATTCATATTATATTATATTATATTGCTATTAATTTGCTTATCTAGTTTTTATTCTTGTTGGATGTTAGGAAATTCATTCCCTGTTAGATTAGTTCAGTTTAAGGTATAGGTATATTTGTGTATGTTTATATTTTAATATTTGTAATATTGTGCGTACGCTGCCCTTTCGTTGTAAGCGTGCGTGATGTCACTTGCCGGTGCCAACGGAAGACCAGCGCTAGTTGCTTGCAGCTAGCATTTTGCTGAGTTGGAGCTGGGTTGTGGCAAACACTATAATAATATGTTGTTTGTATAAACTGTTGTAAGTATTAGTTAAGTGTAAGTGTTTGGCACAAATAAATATCTTTCTTTCTTTCTTTCTAGATGTACCTCAATGTTTAATTTTGGTTTCTAACTGAGCAAAGTAGTTTTCTCATTTTATGTTCCGGTGCAATGGGTAGATTGCAGACGGTCCATAATAATTCGTTGCAGGCCAATAGTAATAATAAACAGTAGGTATACTATACCTACTTACAGTTTTTTGGCTTCTCATCAGCGAAAGTGCATTCGCCAACAACAAAACGTAAATAACAAACGTTCGAAGATGTTATTGATTTGAAAGGAAAACTTTTCACTGAATACGGGTACCGTAAGACTATATCCTCTAATGAGTCATGCGGATACTAAATAAGTTATGCAGACAAAGTCCATCCTCATAAATTTCTGAGAACGACAAGTTCCTTGCATCTGGGTTTATTGACGGACATGTGATCGGGTCGATGAACAGCAGCCACTGTGAACCAATTATCTCAAATTGCCATGAATTCTAAGAATCCTTTTTATTTAGCTAAATAAACAGGAAGTTCATTAAAAATAAATAAATAAAATAAATTCTTGTTCGAAATTATTAAACCACTTGGTAAGGCAGGCTGCTTTTAAGTTATTGGTTGGGCTTTTGTCCTAGTCATTCCCTTACTCCATCAAACTGAAGTAAAATTCAAATACTTAGTAAATATTTTTTATCCACAAATAGATCGTTCCAGACGTACCCGGAATATACCTTTAAAACAATAGGTACTGCATTCAGTTTTGATTCATTTGAGTTACCTTTCAATTCTTTTACCTACCCCCCTATTACGAACGAGCTAGCATCGCTGCGGACGCGCGTCTGCCGCTCAACTGCTGTCAATTTTCATACAATTTTGACAGCAGTTGAGCGGCAGACGCGCGTTAGTAGCGATGCTAGCTCCTTCGTAATAGGGAGGCTGGTCCTTCAATCTTGAATAAGTATATTCCTAAGTATGGTCCTAAGTTAGATACCTACATATACACATTTCGGATGCAGTAGATAAAACAGGCCACCAAAAAAGTGACCACAAAAAAACCTCCTCTTACGCACAAAACTGGCTGATGCTCGCTGGAACTAGTTTCCTGTTTCTCTATACATCGTTTCCAACGTAAGACTGTATTTACTAGAATTATTTTGCATGCATGATATTTGTTATTAGTATCTAGCAAAAGGTGCATTTGAGGTGTTTGAACTTCACCGGACGTCGTAAAATAAAACAACTCGGTGGCGGGAGACGGTATCTCAAGTCCCTTACGCGTACATGCTATTATGAAAACCCGCTCCGCTGATGGGATTTCATAATTATACCTCACATAATGTGCTTTCGCTGTTTATAATTCAAAAAGACTATAAAGAAAACAAATCTTGGTCGTTTAGACATTTATGCCTTTAATAAGTAGGTAATAAGGTATTGTGTCGTGGGGGAATATAAGTGGTAGTTATTTTGTGATTCTCTACTCAATAGAAATAGAAAGATATTTCTATTGAGTTTGAAATGAGCAAAGAGAAAACTCGTGGCTGAGTGTTTATTAGTAAGGGGATAAGTTGGCAATTGTTTCTAGGTAGCCCATAAGGTTTTTATAAAATCTCTTTTATCTTTAGGGTAGGTATACGTCAGTTCCAATTCTATTAAACATTTCTAGGGTGGCGTTCACGACAATCTTTGACCATTTTTTTGTGACATTCTAATACAATGGGCTTTTTAAAAATGAATTGGTAGAGACATTATATACGACTTCTTTCTTCAAGTTTATAATCCGCCCTCTATTCCCGGAAGAGTTATGTTTCGAATTCGCCTCTAGGTGTTTATATACGTAGTCCCATAATAGGTTATCCTCTTCGCCATTCTAGCTTTCATCTCGTCCTTCATTTTCAATTTTGTAGTGTAAGTAAATGGAGCTGGCACTGATAAAATTATAATACTCATCAATATTTAAAAAGTGGTTTTAAATTGTTTATTTCTTAATCCACTTTTAAATACTGTGCTAATGTATGGTGCCTACCTGAGTTTTATTGAAATGCGTGTCATTATTTTGATGACTTCATAATAACACCGAATTTATACCTCTCCGTTTTGTAGTGTCGTTTGTAAAGTTGTGCAAGCTAAACCTTGATAACGGTTTAGCAAGAGATGTTTAATTG
Organism: Ennomos erosarius; assembly: GCA_963580505.1. Taxonomy (NCBI): domain Eukaryota; kingdom Metazoa; phylum Arthropoda; class Insecta; order Lepidoptera; family Geometridae; genus Ennomos; species Ennomos erosarius. The sequence continues at coordinate 9,088,223 of OY756993.1, read as the reverse complement.
GTAGTTACAACAATAACTTATTTAGTGGTTACTTAAATTTTCAATGGAAAAGCCGTCACTGGTTTTTCAATGGCCCGTAACTTAAATATACCTAAATAAAGTATCATGTGCGCCAACTTCATTTTCCACAAAAAGATTACTTAAGTAGTATCTAGTATTATGTAATATTCTGGGGTAATTAGTGATGCAGGCTTAAGGCTTCGGTTCAGAAATGCGAACCAATAAACTATGCTTAGGTATTGATGTGTAGGTACCACCTACCTTATTTATTCATTGTGCATCGGGCTACGTCATGCTATACTTACAGAATCTCACGTTTGATTATTATACTTCAACAAATACCTATATATATTCACAGGTTTAATCGATTACGTAGCGACCTTCTCCATTAAATAATTATTTGCTTATTTCCAATCAGTATATTGCGGAAAGGATTTAACATCAGAGTTTAATAACGAGAATGACGAATCTTCTTCAAAGATCGTGATAAATAATTCGACGAAATAGTATGGACTACTATGGTTAAAGAACTCGCTAATGTATACCTAGGTAAATGTTTCTGTAAATACGCATCCAGCATCTATGTAATGACATAGATGTTGGATGCGTATTTACAGACCCTGGCGTGTGTATTTAGGGACACGCAGCGTGCGCCTTCGGGAGGCCTAAAAATTCTGACACTAGAGCTGACCACTTGCCTACACGAGAACAAAAAGCAGATCGTAATTAGATTACGATTAATCGTGATTATTATTTTGACCAACGTTTTATTTACAAACTGCTATTCGATGCGCGAATGCTATTTCAAACGACAAAAGGTAGAGCTCACGGTCATGACAAATTTAATGTGTTATTGTTTCACTGGAATGCATTGAGCCTGCTTTATTTGGCGCTGGTCTATGATGAGAATTACAAAACGATCTGATGGCAGATGGAGTTCAAAAGTTATATGTTTCTAATGGCTAATAGGTCTGTTAGTACTCTTTACTTATACAGATTTTTCATTTGTAGTAGGCCTGGTTCATTTCACAAGGAGCAGGTGTAAATTCATATGAATTCACTTTTCATAAATCACTCTGCTACTTTTTGGCCCATACTCTGTTTAGATAATAATAATTAATTGACGCTGTCCACTAAATAAAGATTTTCTAGCTAAGAACCCATAACACAATAATTATCTTACCCCATGTCAAATTGTCATGCAACCCTCCATATCATGTAAAATACATCCAGCCAGACATAGTTATCCTGAAAACGTAATTCTAAATCAACCGAGTGCGAAACGGTCGTTAAGGCGCTGAATGCTCCCAAATATTAATGTTCAAGTATTTTGAACGTGATTATCTCAAAACGTATACCATTTACAGGATTGAAAAAAATGCATGTTAATACTGGTCATATCTTCTTTCCATCTGCCGAAACCGAAACACGTTTACCAAAAGTTTTCTCGATTGAATAAAATCGTGAAGTGACCTCTAAAAAATAATTGAAAAGTCCTGAAATGTTACATTATAATAAGACACGTCATTGAAATAAATCATAGTGATAAGTTATGTTTCAATGCATCCGTCTATAAGCTTATTTTTTTATAACAATAAGCATTTCTTTTATAACTAATTATTTGTACTGAAAAATGAAAAAGTCTAAATGCAACGCAACGTAATCGCCATAATTTTGCTATGCATAAAGCGACCCTATAAGGTACAAAATAAGTTTCAAGTTTGTCTGCTGTAATAAACGTGCTCGCATTGGGTTCTGTCAGAGCCTTAATGCTAATGCTAATCAACTCCAAATTAGCATTTTGTCCGATTATTCGCAGACGTCTGCGTCGCGTCCTTTACCGAATGTCGTTGGATGATGGATACAAACGGCTAACGAACGTTTGTTGGTGTATTTAACGGGAGCCACAGTTCTTCAATTAACTTATTCCAACTGACGATGATGATCACTTCTTGCCCGTCTGATGTAGACTTGTGGCTTTCAACGGGGCTCCTTCACCCACCTTTTATTCCGCTGACGATAATTATTACCTACTGCTTGCCCGTAATATAGCTGTAATAGACCAGCTGACAAGGACCGTGTATTACACATATTCAAATGTCCTTTGTTCGCAGAATTAACAATGCCACGGTTCAAGACTATCCTGGTGACCGGAGGAGCAGGCTACATCGGCAGCCACTGCGTCGTGGACCTACTGGAAGGTATGTCAGATGACTCGGATATAGTAAGTCTTGAGGAGCATTTTATTGAGGAACATTATTGAGTAGGTAGACTATTTAGAAATTGGCGTATTTACTGAGCTTTATCAAGGAGTTCATAGGTATTATATAGGTGTATCAACAACTGAGTAAATACAGCGGGGAGCCGTTGGATGCAAGAGACAAGTAGCAGTGGCGCTCTATGGATCACGCATATGGTCAGGAGTGGACAGGATGTCTTTAGGCTAATGACGACGATAGTAACTAAACTAAAGCACCTACATTAAATAAATGCCATGGAACATTGTGAGAAAACTCTATGAATTCTAGTACGAAATGTACTAGAATTCAGAAAGACTTCTAACACCAAAAAGTTTGCGGAAATCATTAAGTACCTGCATTTGTTCCCTTCGAAGCTGGACATGAGGTCATTGCAGTAGACAACTTCGCAAATGCCGTGGAAGACGAGGATGGCTCACCAGCTCTGCAGAGAGCCACGGAGATCACGGGCAAGAAGATCACATTCTACAAGGCAGATCTACTAGATAAACCGCAGATCAACGACATATTCGATAAGGTAAGACAATCCACCCGAAACTACATAGTACCTACCTATACAATCAGGAATTCTAAATTCTTAAAAGTAAACACAGTAAGTGATAATAACAATAGCAGAAGAAAAGAAGATGTGTCAAATTACCTAGTTAATTTTTATGAAGATTCCACGGTGTTTGGTTGTATAGGTAATCATTTTTATTGCGGCATTTGGCATTTAGATTGCTCGTGTCAAGGCCCATCAGGGTCATTGCACCACCATTATGGAAACCTTTAGGATATTTCATTTTTTAAGTTCTTAGGCATTTTAACTATTTCTCAGAATATTATCATTTGTTTGCTGCTTACTTATGTCGATAAAGTACATAGGTTATTGCGTCAAATAGCTGTAAATTTAAAGATGGCCATTTTATTTCCAGCACCCAGTAGACTGCGTGATACACTTCGCCGCACTAAAAGCCGTCGGCGAATCCATGCAGCAACCTTTACTCTACTATCAAAACAACCTTCTTGGCATGCTGAATTTGCTAGAAGTAAGTACAGAACTAATACCTACAGTAGGTAGAGAAGAAAACAAATGGTGAGTATAGTTGAGTAGGTACAATTTGACAAGAAAGGCTTGGGTAGGTAAATGTTACAGTCAATTTATGAAATTGCTTTTTAATGCCGACATTAAGACACAATAAAAAAATGCAAATGCTACAAGACCATTATCATAGGATCAGTTTGGTAAAAATAATCAGAAACCGTCTATAAAATTCAATTTAGGAAAGAATACACGATATTATCACAAACAATTTCGTAAAACTGGTATATCTAACATCTTATGAGAATCTAGTCACTATAGGGTATTATATTATACGGTTAGTTAATTCGTTAACTTCAGATAGTAATTATGACGTAGGATATTGAGCGTTATGCTTTTAGATTATGGTGATCATAAGAAGGAAAAATATTGAACTAACTCAGAGAAAATAATGAGGCCAAAGAGCTAGTGTATTTGCAGAATCTTGCCAATTATGTACGTTGATAATTATTATAAAATGCAATACAGTTATGGGAAGTATCTCTATAGTTATATTTAGGTATAGTTATATTTAGGTATAGGTAAACTCAGGGCCCTTATTCCGTATGACCATTCAGATACGTAACGCGGCGCGTTTCGATATCTTCGTGGAATGGTTTTGGGTTTAAAATGCTATTCTGTATGCCGTTGTCAAATTTGATAAACACGACAACACACGTTACACGCACGTCAAAAAACAGAAAACACTGGGCACAAACAATCTAACGCGTGGCATACAGAATACAATTTTTTGATTCCATGTTAATTCCATGACGTGGCGCGTTAAAGCCCGCGTTTACGTTTGGAGCATGTTACATGTCACGCGTTATTGGCAAAGAATCTCATGTGTCATAGCGAATAACCCCCCGATGGACCCCCCGTCCCAGTTTCCGTCAAAGATGCTGAATTATTCAGCATCTTTGACGGAAACTGATGTCACTGAATGAACAATTTAATAATCTCTTAGGCTAGGTAATTCCGCTTCGATAAGCCGTGATTTTTAGTTCAGAATTCCAATAAGCATTTATTTGATTAGGCCGATATGTGATAAGAACACATAAAAATAGATAGATAGATAGCATGATGTGTCAGCAGCAAAGCAGTGATATCATTTTATGATACCCTACATTTAGGTACCCAACTTGTTTCTATAACTGTGTTAAATTATGGTAAACGAAAGGAAACCTAGCTCTAGGCTTGTTTTCTGTTAATCATTAAGATTCATCCTGCATTGGCCTTTCTGCTTTCTAAGGCAATCATCGACAAATTCCCATCAAGGGTCGTGTGATCGTTGTCTGTCCTTCAATCATAAACAATCTCTTATCAGATTTGCTGTATCTATTCCAGATAATGCGCTCCCACAACTGCTACCAGATGGTATTCTCGTCATCATGCACTGTGTACGGGGAGCCAGAACACCTGCCTATCACAGAGGCTCACCCTACAGGCAGTATCACCAACGTGTATGGACGAACGAAGTACTTTATCGAGGAGATGTTGAAGGACCTCAGTGCAGCCGACAAGGTAATGTAAACTTTTTGGGCAGGCAGCAGCATTTTCCTTAAACAAAACACAGCCCCGTTCTTTTGTTTTTTTTTTCATAATATTCTACAATCACCAAGCTGCCTGCCAAAGTGATTATAGCAAATTTTCCCTATGATAACCCTCCAAAAGTTGCGTATTATGGGAGAGGCTTACGTTGTGGAAGTCTTCCAGCTGACAATGTGTAATTATGATTGATTATGATCTGAACCTGTATTGTAAATGAGGTTTCCTAAATTTCTAAAATGGATCTATTAATGTTTGAGGCTAAAATGTATGTTTGTTTGAGGCTAAAATGTATGTTGATGTGATGCGACTGTGACACAGTCATCTTCCTACCTAGTTCTTATTAGGCACATATTTCAAATATTTCTAATCACTTCGTGGAAAGCGATGACGACATAAATCATTGGTGGATTGTATGGAGATTAAAATTAATTTTTAAAAATCGAGTTAATTGATAAAATGATATCTTCCGTCATAATCAAATCTTACGAGGTATTATCGCTTCATATGACCACAGATGTATGGCAAAAAAGATGTAACGGTGTCGTACTATTTATTCTGTGACTGTGTCCAGTTAAGTTCCGTTACTACGAACAAGTAATTTTTACAGTAATTTTTTATCGGTCGAAGGCCTTGCTTACCGCTCCCACAAGCAATGTCAATGCCCATTCGCAATGAACTTGAATTAGTCGGGTACCGATAATATAGTTATTTCATTCACGTACATGAACACGTCCTTGATAGTGAGAATGCTTTAGCCTAAAGGCTGTTTAAGTGGACTGGACACTTGTATGACGATATAGGACACTATGACACTACAGCCCACAAAATAGACAAAGGCTCTTTCGCTGTAGAAATGTTATTTTGGACTATTCTTGGATCTTGATTGCACGAAATAATCAACAAAGCTAACTACACATAATTATGGCTAAATCCCAATCTTCTCATTAGACGGAGTAAAATGACATTATATGTGCTGACATTTTTTCAGCTGTTTTGTACGGGGTGCTGTTGTGGTGTCATGGATCCCCAGCAGTTAAAAGTGGGAGCATCTAAATCTAGGTCTTAGTTCTTATCTGAATGAGCGTTGAAACGAAAACAAACGAGTTGTAGGTACTTACACTAGGTTCTCATGTTAGATCAATTCTAGTAGATGAGTTACACAGTAAACTACAGTATTAGCAGTACCTATCCGTACTCTATACGAATACGTAGCGGAACTGAAGTTGCAAGTATTCGTAACATCTTTTCCACACATGTTCATGATCGTGGCTGTAGTTTAAACGGTGGCCTGTAGTGTTTAGGTGAGTTAGCAGAACCGGTTCATGGCCCACTACAGAAGGTCAAGGGTCACGCGACTCCGTAACTAAGTGAATGGGATATTTATGCATTAGGTACGAGTATGGATACGACTCTCCACGTGGGATTGTATAATTTGTGTCTATTATTAAAGATGATGAATTATACGTGGCTTTATTAATTTTGGGAAATGAGTACGTAGTTCAAACACCTCTAGTTCCAAATGTAACCTATGTGAAGGGCGTCGCGGCAACACATAAGAACAACTAAAAGTATCGTCTTACAATAGATTATTATATGTCAGTCTTGTTTGTTGCCTTTTCACGACAACCGATCTTTATGTAATTTGGTAAGTAAACAATTTTAACTCTAGGAACAAAAATAAAATTTTCTTTCTAATTTCCATGTTTTAGTCTTTGAAAAAAAAGTAGGTACTTATTATGTTATTTTCCGTTAAGCTTCAACCGTTTTCTGTCCAGATTTTTTTTACAATAATGAAGCTAGTAGGTCTCTAACAAATTAAGAAGAAAGTTTTAGAACCAAAAACAATTAAGGATAACTAATTACAAAACTTCGTATCATCAACAGCCTGAAGGCGTCCACTGCTGAACATAGGCCTCCCCCAGAGAGCGCCGCGATTTAAAGATAAAAAGCGCCTATTCGGGATGACACTGCATAAAGACTACTTCATAGGATCATTTATAACTCTTCTCAAACTTCGTATCTCCCACAGAAATGGAACATAATCTCGCTCCGGTACTTCAACCCCGTAGGCGCGCACCCGTCGGGGCTGATCGGGGAGGACCCCACCAAGGAGTTCGCAAACCTGATGCCATACATGGCGCAAGTGGCGCTCGGCAAGAAGCCCGTCCTCACTGTGTTTGGAAGCGACTACAACACCCCCGATGGAACAGGTAAGCACTAAGAATACTTGTTATTGAAATCCATGATGCTTTCACAACCATGTTGTCAAACAAGAAAGAAAAATCGTGCTATGAGCAGATGTGTGCACGGGAAAAACACAAATACTTGTTCTGAGTCTTGGTGTTGTGCCGTTGTGCATGGTCCTCGTAGTTTATAGGTCCTAGATACAGGGAATCCCTTAGTTGCCGGTCCAGGATCTATGTAGGTACCTACGTAATAGTTCGGAATTATAGATTTATAATATTCTATTCTTGTTTTAAACTAGTTTATCAAGAGGGATTTATTTTCCTGACTCTGATTATACATCTCGCTAATATGAATTGTGAATGTTGACAGGAATCCGCGATTACATTCACGTTATGGATCTGGCGAGCGGGCACGTTGCAGCATTGAATCTTCTATCCAGCAACCAAATTGGACTCAAGGTTTGTACTCATTATGGTGGAGGCACTTACTATAAAACCTGATAAAAAAAAACTGCATCAAAAAACCAAGTTTTTAATCAATTTACAAAATGCCGTCTCGTTTTCGCTCATGACATTTTACGTCGGCAAAGAGTCGTCAGGATATTTTAAGCATTGATTAAATTTAACTAGCCTGTCAGTTTACAGGTGATTCAATCATTTGTTCGCAATAATATTTATTGCTGATAAATAATGAACAACTGTAATTAACGACTGCCTAAAAATTTTACAAATTGTAATAATAATAAGTAATTTTTCGTCGTTGGTGAAGGGCCGAGCGGGAGTCGAACCGGGTGACTGTCCGTTTGAGAGTCGCGGAGATTACCACTGCGCTACACTCCACTCTCTAATTATTTGACACCAACAACTTCCACTGCTGAGCATAGGCCTCCCCCACAAAACGCCACATTGGACGCGTCTTTGCCCTAATCAGTATGCTTGGCAGGCGGCTTGGTGCTCGAAGAAGATTTTAATGTACGATGTGTGATTAAAATTGTTCCTTTACAAATTGTAAAATAAAAAATAAATTAATTAATTAACTTACCCTAATTTTCCAGGTATACAACTTGGGCACAGGTCGAGGAGTGTCAGTGAAGGAGTTAGTGGAAGTGTTCGAGAAAGTCACCAGCACCAAGATTCCGTTGAAGTATGTCGACAGGAGACTCGGCGATATAACGGCTATGTGGGCGGATGCGTCGCTGGCTAAAGAGGAGCTGGGGTGGACCACTAGATATACTATTGAGGAGATGTGTAAGTATTTTATGGAGGACAAGACCTCTAGAATTTCCTCTACGGGTTTAAACATCACGCATAGTTTTCAGTGATATACACTTTGCGTTTTTTTTTTATTTTATGAAAGAGGAGTTTGCAAGATGCTATCGGCTATTTGGCTAGTATTTGGCCCTAATCTAAGAATTATTTCAGGAGCTCACAAAGAAATCCGTTTTTTCAACCGACTTAAAAAAAGGAACTTCTCAATTAATTTTTTTATATTTGTAACTGCGTCATTTAATATTATTAAGCGACTTGGAAAATTCTTCTTTTTTATTTCAATGCTGCAATCATAGAATTCGCACTATTGATACCAAGTCTATGGCTGCAATGTTTAGATTGGTCTCATAAAAATTTCATCAAAATAAGTTCATCAATTTGCTTTAAAATCTAAATAACTGAAAAAACATAGGTATCATCTATGTATTTCTCAGTATGAAATGAGAGCTATTGACGTCAGCTGAACTCCTTTAAAATATTTATATGAACACTGCTACCTACTCGGTACCTAAAATATATATTTTTCTATTTCAGGCACAGACTTCTGGAGATGGCAAACGATGAACCCCGACGGTTATCCCAAAAAGAGCGTCAAGACCAGTGTCATCGTCAACGGAAAGAGTTAACGTGTGTCTATTTTATTATTTACTTAATTTTTAGCATGTATTATTATTAAATAAGTACTTAATCTATTTATTTCGTTGTTTCATTAATCACGTGTAGGTTAAACAAATTATATTTCCCAGGTCATAAGAGATTTTAATCAAAACCAGGGCCCGAATTCTGCTATTATGTGTCATGTGTAATTGTGTCATAATGGTTCATGAATTGTACCATAATGACATTTTGACACCAATGTTAGTCTACAAGCCATAAGTAGACTACCATTCATGAACCATTATGACTCAACTGGACCATTATTCTCTATGAAAACACAGATTCCACACGATTCGAAACCACGTCGTTATCGTGTCTTGTTCAAATCGTATCACAGCGTTAGGAATACCTTCACTTTATATTAAGTTATTTTTATTTTGAATAAAATATATTAACATAAGTGCTGGTGACTTTAGCTGTGTTGATGTTTCAGAACGCATCTCAGTAAAACATGTAATTTTTGACAGTTCAAATCGCGCCAATTCCAAATTCAAGGAATCGATAGGGAATAATGGCCCTGGGCCATTATTCTGTATCGATTCCTTACTTCAAAACCACGCAAATTCTTTGTCTTACATAAGAAATTTGCAAAGCTCTATTCTCTATGAAGCGAAAATAAAACCACGCGAAATGAATTTGGAATTGCCGCAATTTGAACTGTCAAAAATCCACTACTACTATGGATTACAGGTGAATACGACATGATTTGTTTACACAGATTATAGCAACATTTCTACATTGGTAAATTAACTAAGTACCTTAGCTTTAGCAGCTTTAGCTGAACGCTATGATAATGATGGCTCATCAGCCATGCCCAAATTATGTGGAATAGTTCAAATAATGTCATAATCATAATCTACATTCGACATTTAATTTTATAACAAACCAGCGATATTGAACTGAAACATCGGTTTATGACGAGTGTGCAATCTGGTCAACATCAAAAATATTTTCGAACAATATTCAATTTCTGTTAATTTTGTTGCGTTTTTTTTATTTATTACCTATGCATGCCTATGTAATACGCCTTTGAAATGGTTCCAAATTAATAAAACAAAGAACTGATTTACCTGACCTTTATTTCGAAGTCATCAAGGAAAAAGCCGAATCTTCAAGTAATGTTTTCGTACAATGAAATGTGTTGCCACTTCAAAGGTTCAAACCCCACACTTGTGGTATTCGGTAGGAGATATCTCGCGAACAATTCCAACGTTTGTGGGTTTTCTGTTTTCACGTAGGGCGCCAGGAAATCTGCAAGCAATTATAGGGAAAATAAAAATATTTGCCGTAATTTGACATAATAAAAGGGTCTGAAGTCTGCTATTTTGTGTCATGTGTAATTGTGTCATAATGGTTCATCAATGGTACCATAATGACAGATTTTGACACTAATGGTAGTCTACAAACCATAAGTAGACTACCGGGAGTTTTGGCAGGAACGCGGAATAGTTCACATCGTTGCATTGTATTATTTTTCAAAACTTTTGCTTTTTCCAGTGTTAATGTTCAAAATTGGTGGCGTTTTACGCATTAAGTGCTGAATTACGAGCATGAGTGAGGGCAAGTGATATAATGTGGTGAAACGTGACTTTTCGTGTTGCTTCCATAACTCCATAGAAGCTTCTAGTAAAGTTGCCACCACTTTGCTGGAGCATGACTTAGACTGGACTATGACTAGGACATGACTTTGCGTGAAATATTTTAGAACACAATGAAAATATAATACTTGACACTGGCTAAATACACTAAGAGTGAGCCAAAATCTAAAAAAAAAGGTAGACTACCATTAGTGTCAAAATCTGTCATTATGGCACCATTCATGAACCATTGACACAATTGAAATAGCTGACTTTGGGCCCAGTACACATCATCATCTACAAATTCTACAATAACATTATCTATTCAGTTTGTAAAAACTATTGTGATAAAAATGGATCTTACCCAACAAAGGAGGTTTATGTGAATGCAAAGCACTTGGCACACTCACAATCAACTGACTTTCCGGAACAGTTACATCACCAACTCTGCCCAGCATCAACCTCTCATATGGCTGCTTCTTATTTTCTGCTCTGAACTGACAAACGGGTTGTACATCTACCGTAACCTTTAGCCAGTACCAAGTTGTTATATATGTGACTCCCCACTCTGGGAATATTATGTTCTTCACAGCGTCAATATTGCTTGGTGCGTTTGTGCACCAGACAGCAATAAGGCAGTTTGGTGAAAGGAGACCTTTTACTGGTACAGCGGCTATATCTTCATTGTACATCATTGAGTAGCTGTAAGATTTAAAACTACAATGACAATGCTTGACACAGATTACTAAGTAAAAGTAACTAAACAAAAATATTGGCATAATCAGCTCTTTTTTTTTATTTTGCAGATATGGCTTTGCTGACTTACAAACAAAAACCCAACTGGTCTTTAACTATTTTATCATGGCAAAGGCTTTTGGCATTACACATTTTCGACTCCATTTGTGTGCGAGTGATACTTGCTTGAAAAAAGTATGTTCCAGAGTCATAGGTAGAGTGTGAGCAAACATAAAGGCGGCTGTGAAGTGTGCTGCAAGCTGCATACGCTGCGCACACCACTTACATCTTCCTGCGCACATCTAATGTTTACACAGCGCAACGTTTCGCGCCGACTTAACAGCCGCCATTAAGTTTGGATCGCACTCTATAGAATTATGTGCTTAAGAATTTATGTGCAAATACAGAAGAAAACTGAACAGGCAGTTTTTCTGCCAAACATTGTTAGTGGTTCATTTAGTTTACCTCAGTTTATCATTGGCACTCTTTAATCTTCTTATATACTTGTTCCACCAGGGCGGGTCAGCTATGAGTATATCAAACTGTGTTCCCTCTAGTTTCTTACATTGCTGTTTAACACAGCCGCAGAAAAATCTGAAACATACAAGCTAATTGTCATTTTATAATATTGCAGCTGTTGAAAATAATGTCATGCCATGCCATTAAGGAATCTGTGTGTAAAATTTCATTCCTTTTAAAGCAGCCATTTTGGCATGACTACAAAACATTGAACTAACCCCCTTAACTCAAGGCATATGAACCATTCAAGAGTCACAAGCTTTTTAACTGTTCACCAACTGTTATGCAACACTGATAATTTGTTATGATATTATAAATATCTAAGATAATATTATACTAATAAAATTATTTGAGTATTGTGTAGGCTCAAATTTTTAATTACAGTATAACACTCGAATCACTCATGGTCATATTTTATCAATGAACTGTTTCACAACCGAGGACCATTCAGTAATATTGGCCTTAGAACCAAACTATATATCATCAAAACTGTGAAATGATTTGTGACATGATAATAATGTTTAAACTATTTGGCCATCCTTTAATTGAGAGTTAATTTGATAGCTATAAATATAGTGATAGTATATTACCTAGATTTTTCTGGTATCAAAAAGCATTCATCCTTGATTGTACATTTCAAAGGTGTACTAGAATGGTTTCCTCCAACTATCCCTGTGTGATCAAACGCAGTTGATTCAAGAAGTTTCTTAGACAGATCACGAAGTTGTGATGTTGTCAATGAGTATTTGGTATGTATGCTTGCTTTCAACTCTGTGGGAAGTTTAGATAAAAACATTTCATACATTTGTAGCACTTTCGTGGTCTAAAACAGAGAATGGATTAATTCTATTATATGTAAGTACCTAACACTAAATAAATTAGAAATGAAAGGTATACATAATAATATCATTAATGGGTACTTTTCTCATTCAACTATGATTCCAAGTACAATATTAATTATGTAGTACTACTTGTACTGAAATAGAGCACTAAGCACTTACTTCTTCGTAAAGTTGGTCAAAGGTGAGGCTTCTTTTCCTGTTTACCTCTTTGATGTTCTTTTGTATAGAAATAGAAAACAACTTTTTCGTAAGTTCGTATGAAGTGATATTCTCTCCATTATCAACAGGCACATCTTTATAAAGTTTGTTAATAAAATCTCCATGATCGAGCAATGTAATGTTGTTGCTATTATATATTAAGCTCATGTCTATCGCTGTGGAACTTGAATTGAAATCATAGAATAATAATTATTTTATTACTCAGACAGAGCTACAGCACAGGCGGTTTGTTATAAAATATAAATTATAACATGATAATTTTCTCTGTATTTTGTAAACGTAAAAGATTTTTGTTTGTAAGCAACAAAACATTTGAAATTGAAATAAAACCTTTGATAGAAACGATTTTAAAACGAAAGAAAAGAAAGAAAGAAACGTCTTGTTTTTTTTTTCTTCTTATATATTGGCTCCACACATAGTGTATTTAAACGTTTTTCTAAGCCTGTTCTTGAGATCTGCAGTGGATTTAATGAAGCACAAAATTAATTATCACTATTTCTTTATTTAGCGTTCTACATTTTCTAGGATTCCGACAGAGCCACACTGACAAAACTACTAAACAAATTACAAACGATAATAGATTATAGAGCAGTGTTACCACAGCTAATACTCCCCCTTAACACTGCGTTTCTAATTAACAACAAAACAATATAAAATCACTCTATAAGAAAATAACTCCCCCTTAAATAAAACCCTGACAGACAACTCTAAGCAAATACTAACTCTAACATTGTTCTAAACCTATACTATTCCTATTATTACAAAACAGTTCTTTGCCTAAGGCTTTAGTAAATATGTCTGCCTTTTGTTTCAAAGAAGGAATGTATTTTAACACAATATCTCCTTTGTCTATAACATCCCTTATAAAGTGGTGTTTAATATCAATATGTTTGACTCTACGACTATTTTCTCTATTGTTTGCCATATGGATACAACTCATGTTGTCTTCGTATATCAAAACATATTGACATTTTACATTAAGATCACAGAGTAAACCTTTTATCCACAATGCTTCACAAACTGATGAACTCACACTTACGTACTCAGCTTCAGCTGTTGACAAGGATACAGTTTTTTGTTTGCGAGTAGCCCATAATATTGTATTACCGTATAATGTAAAACAAAATCCAGATATACTTTTTCTATCCTGACTTTCTGCAGCCCAATCTGAGTCTGTATACCCTATTATACAATTTTCTTCTACAGAATCATTGCTATATTTTAGTCCCATATTACATGTATATTTCAAATACCTTAAAACCCTTTTTAAGTACGCCCAATGAGTATCGTTTGCACAATCCTGAAACCTGCTAAACAAATTGACAGCAAAACTTAAATCAGGCCTTGTACATGTCACTAAATAGATTAAACAACTAATAAGTTCTCTGTAAGGTTCTTTTGTCAATTTGTTAACGTCAGTTTCTTTACAAATCTTCAACCCTTTTTCTACTGGTGTTGATATACCATTACAGTTTTCCATATTAAAACGGATTAGCAATCTTTCAATATAGGACTTTTGATGTAACATTAATATACCATTATCAAAATCTCTTTCTACTTCAATACCTAAATATCTTTTAGTTGGACCCAAACATTGTATATCAAATTTTGACTTTAACTTCTGCTGTAAATCATTAATCACATTCATATTTGTATTTAAAACCAAAATATCATCTACATACAGGAATAAATATAAGTCATCCTTCACATACAAACATGTATCATATTGAGAATTATTGAAACCATTTTCAATCATGAAGCTATGAAAAGTGTTATTCCAACATCTAGGGCTTTGTTTCAAGCCATATAGTGACTTGTTTAATTTACATATGTAATTATCACTTTTCATATCTTCTGGTAAATACATATAAATATCTTCTGATAATATACCATGCAAAAATGCTGTTTTGACATCCATTTGTTCAACAAACATCTTTTCTTTGTTTGCTATGACCATTAGAGTTCTGAATGTTGATAGTTTTCCTACTGGTGCATATATGTCGTCCCATTCTGTACTTTCGTATCCTTTTGCAACCAGTCTTGCTTTGAAGGTATTATCATTTTTAATTCTGAATACCCATCGACTGTTGATTACATTCATATCTTTTGTTTTTTGTACTAAAGTCCAAGTAGAGTGTTTTTCTAATGAATTTAATTCTTCTTGTATGGCTTCCATCCATTTTTCTTTATCTTTTGACTTCATAGCCTCCTTTTTAGTTTTTGGAACGTCATTTATCATATTTTCGATCTTATAAGCTGAAAATTCCCATTCATGGAAATTTTCACAATCATAATCTTCTAGATACGATGGTTTCTTAATGTTTCGTCTAGGCCTCATCTGGGATAAGACATCTGATTCTGTTTCCTGATCATTCTGTAATAGTACCTTCGTTTCTTCTGTATTTTTCTCATTTTCTGTTATATTGTCCAATAATTCTGAATCTATTTGTATTTCTTGTTTTCTGACTTCTTTTTCATTAAAAATTATATCTCTAGCTCGAACTATTTTTCTTTCTTCTGGATTCCACAAGCGATATCCATTATCGCAGTAACCAACCATATACAACTTCTTTGACTTTTCCATAAGCTTACCTGCCCGCTTTTCTTTATTTATGTATGTATATGCTTCTGATCCAAAAACTTTGCATTTTTCATAATTAGGCGCCGTACCATAATATATTTCTGCTGGAATGTTCTTGTTTACTGTTGGCAATCTATTAACTATATATGCAGCTGTATAAATAGCTTCACCCCATAGTTCTTTTTCAAATCCAGAATCTATAATCATTGTCCTTGCTTTTTCTAGTAGAGTACGATTCATTCTTTCTGCTTTTCCATTCTGTTGCGGCGAGTAAGGGATAGTTGTCTCTATCTGTATGCCTTCTTGTTCACAGTAGTTCTGAAAACTTTTATTTATATATTCTGTTCCATTGTCACATCTAAATCTGGATACTTTTGAATTGAATTTTGATTCTACTATCTTTACATATTTCTGGAAATACTTTAGAACTTCAGTTTTGCTATCCAGTAAATATACTGTGACAAAATGACTATAGTCATCCAAAAACGTTAGTATGTATTTCTTATTATCATGTGTGACTGGATTTATAGGACCACAAAGGTCTGAATGTATCAATTCTATAATTCTGGATGTTTTCTTATACTCACTGTTGTGAAAAGGTAACCTTGTTTGTCGACCTTTAATACAGGGTTCACACAGTATTTCTTCATTTGATAATTCACAATTTATTAACTTTCTTTTCTTCAGTTCTAACATTTTTTCTGTAGAAGCATGGCCGAGACGCTTGTGCCATAGTTCATCACTCACGGGAATCGAATATGCTTTTTGAGCTGATACTTCTTGAACTCTGAATTCGATTTCGTATAAATTATTTTTCTTGCAACCTTCTAGTATTATTTTATTCTTTCGGTATATCAAAACTCTGTTATTCTCAAATGTTATTTTATATCCATTCTGCTCGATCCTGTTGATTGACAATAGATTACATCTCAAGTTTGGCACAAACATGACATTTCTCAAAGTGCATTTTTCTGTAGTTATCGAACCTATTTTGGTAGCAAATAAGGATTGATCCTTCTTGGCAATATTTATTCTTATTGGATTCTTTAACTCCAAACATTCTTTAAACAAGGACGAATCATTGATGAGATGATCAGTAGCTCCGGAATCAACATAAAATTTCAGTGACTGACCTGAATTTCTATCTCCAGAACTTAAAAAGCACACGGGCTCTTCTTCTTCTTTCTCTACCACATTTGCTTCTTTCTTAGTAACTTCTTTCTTGTAATTATTATAATTCTGTTTAAATCTGCACTCTGACTTTTTATGACCTTTCTTTCCACAGTTGTAGCAGTCAAATAAAAACTTCTTAGATACTTCTTTTCCGCTGTTCCTGTTTTTATTACTGTAGAATATCTGAGACTGTTCTTCGGAATTATTAAGACCTTTCTTTTTTATTTCTTCTTCTATAAGTCTCCTTTTGACAAAATCTAGAGAAATTTCCTGGTTTATTGTTTCTATTGCCGTGACAACGTTGTTGTATGTGGCAGGCATTGAAAGCAACAAATAGCATATTATTTCGCTTTCAGAAGGCTTTGCATCCGACCCTTTCAGCTCACGAACCAACTTGTCAAATTTTATCAAAAACGAGTCCAACGTATCGTTCTCGTTGTATTTTAAGGTCAATAGCCTTTTTCTTAACAGTAATTGAGATGCTATACCTTTTCGTTGAAATGTATTGCACATTTTCTGCACCATTTGATATGCCGTTCTGCAGTCTTTTATTATTTCAAGATGGCTGTCTGCCATGCACTGAATAATTATATTCTTCGCTTTGACATTTTTCTGCCGTTCTTCTTCTGTAAATTTTTCTAGTGTGCCGTATCTTTCTTCCAAGGTTTCTAATAGATTAGATTATTCTAGTACTCCCCGCACGCGGAATATCCAGTTCTCAAATTCATCTCCCGAAAAGGGCGAGATTCCGTGGTTATTAATTTTACACTCCATTTTTTTTTTGTTTAGACTGGGCCCATAACCTAAACGTTTTTCTAAGCCTGTTCTTGAGATCTGCAGTGGATTTAATGAAGCACAAAATTAATTATCACTATTTCTTTATTTAGCGTTCTACATTTTCTAGGATTCCGACAGAGCCACACTGACAAAACTACTAAACAAATTACAAACGATAATAGATTATAGAGCAGTGTTACCACAGCTAATAGTATTTAGCCAGTGTCAAGTATTATAATTTTTCAGTGTTATGAATATTTCACGTTAAGTCAAGTCTAAGTCATAGTCAAGTCTAAGTCATAGTCCAGTCTGAGTCATGCTCCAGTAAAGTGGTGGCAACTTTACTAGCTTCTACGGAATTTTGAAAGCAACACGAAAAACCACGTTTCACCACATTATATAACTTGCCTACACTCATGCTCTTAATTCAGCACTTAATGCGTAAAACGCCACCAATTTTAAACATTAACACTGGAAAAAGCACAAGTTATGAGAAATAATACAATGCAACGACGTAAACTTTTCCGCGTTCCCGCCAAAACTCAACGTCATGTGTTGATAAGAAAGAAATATCAACACTGAGGGGCAGTGCTGCCAACGACGACGGGACTAAAATCGCCACTTTTCTCAGCTTTTCTTTTCTCAGGTACTAGAGAGCCGATGCCTGCCAATGCGGCGTTGCCGCTCTGCATCCTTCGTTAACATACTATCTTGTATCTCTGTCTAATACACGAATCGTCACATAGAGTATGCGAGAAAGCGACTGTAGGTACGGCAACGTCGCCTTACCTCCCACTGCGTGTCATGTCTTGACAGGGGGTCTAGCAATGATCCCAATCGCTAACGCTAACGCCTCACGCTAACTCCAAAAATGTATTGAAATGGCATTCGCTACGGAAAAGTTAGCGATTTCGGAAATGTTATTTCAGTACATTTTGAAGTTAGCGTGAGGCGTTAGCGTTAGTGATGGGCGTTTTCGCTATTTTTTGATACCGATGCGCATCGTTATTAGGGCACCGGCATCCGATTCCCGCATCGTTATTTTTGGCATCGTTGCGCAGTGTTCTGGTTACGGTATATTGTAAACTGATGCGGATGATACGATTGGCTTGGAAGTTGGATCCCTACCTAGGCGATGTGCGTTGCTTCTACCTACTTTTTGATTGATACCCAACAATAGATAGATGCACAACAATATTTTGGGTTTATGCGTTTTTACTGAATTTTCTAAAGTGAAATAAATACACTTAAAAATAATTCAGTAAGTAATCAGTTAGGTAGGTACGTTTATTATTACATTTTTAAATTTCGTTTCATTAGTGTTTCATAGTTAGTTTAGTGTAATATTCCCAAATCGGATTTTCTCGTCGTTTCGATATCTTATAGGTACCTAATTAATGTATTACCTACACTTATTCACTAATTTATATATTTATACTTATACCTAGCTACTGTTTATATATACACTACTGTGAATACACTAATATGCTCAAACCACAATGTTTTAAAAGACGAACTATGAAACACTGAAAGATAATAATGTTTAGAAGAGTTGAGGCGCGAAAGAATGTTAGCGCATGAAAAAACGTAAACAACTAACAAACATGACCTTGAACTTGGTTTAGTTTTCGCGTTGGCAATTACTGCCACCTGTTAGTTGCTTATCAATACTTGATTAACGACAAAAAAGTTAAAAAATAAATTCTCTTAACCGAATAATTACAGGCAAATCCAATAGATGGCGTTAAAAGATACTTCACGGTGGAGACCACGCACGATTCGGTCAATATCGGCATCATCGCCCATCGGTGATTGTATCGATGTGCGTGCGAACGAGACCGCATCGCATCGAGCAATCCGCTCCGCATCGCGACAACGCAACGCGATCCGTACGGTGCACATCCGTTATCTATATTTGTGGAATCGGATGCCGGCATCGGGTACTGGCATCGATATCCCGCATCGTTTTTTTAATAACGGCCAAGACTAGTTAGCGTTAGTGGTTGGGATCTTTGCTAAACCCCCTGATCAGTGTGCCAAAAATTAAAATGCG
Source organism: Ennomos erosarius (assembly GCA_963580505.1). Lineage (NCBI taxonomy): Eukaryota > Metazoa > Arthropoda > Insecta > Lepidoptera > Geometridae > Ennomos > Ennomos erosarius. Next base: position 9,068,766 of record OY756993.1, on the reverse strand, counting down.
AGAGCATAAAAAGTGAAAATATAGTGATTATATTATTATTAGGGCTAAATATTTTGTCAGTAGTGAAACTGTGTCCTATTGTGCTGTGTTTTGTACATTAAAAGTAACCCGAAATAAATATGCATTTCACATTAAGAATATACGTTTTTGCCATCGTATAATGACCATGCAATTGCAATTACTGAAAGATTTAATGTTTTAATTGATATTTTTGGGATGGGTGATTTTACGCTCGAATAGTGATGTACCCACACCGCCCTTTAGACTTTGTCGATACTCGTAAATCTCATACACATTTGCACAATTACTTTGGTTTTGGGAAGAGTAAAGAGTAGAAAATCTATTTCGCTAAAAGTGGCTGAATGGATTTAGATCAATGTGCTCTCTTAATCTTAAGAAAAACATATAAATCTGTCATTTTAAAAATATAATTATTGTCTTGATCACGTCATAGCATCCACATTCTTTTTTAATTTTTTATCTTTTTTATTAATATCACAGACCTTAAGGTGGCTATAATTTTTATAAACGGTGTTTATTTACCATTTGGTTAATTTATATGACTTGTGTCTGAGCTGGTAGCCTAAAAAGCGACCAGTCGCCGATCAGGTTTTACATCGCCGGTTCCTAGTCCTGAGTAGCCAAAATAGCGATATATCGCCTACGTTGACCACACTGCTGAGAGATGTCATCATTAAATAAAATGGCAATGTCAGGCCACTGACAGTCTGTCTGACTGACAGACGTCTGATTCAATATCATGTCTAGGGATGTGCTTTTTTATTTAAACTCGATCCCTAGGCCAAACGATAACTCAAAATGGGTTTTTGGCGGGAACGTGGAAAAGTTCACGTCTTTGCATTGTATTATTTCTCAAAACTTGTGCTTTTTCCAGTGTTAATGTTTAAAATTGGTGGCGTTTTATGCATTAAGTGCTGAATTACGAGCATGAGTGTAGGCAAGTGATATAATGTGGTGAAACGTGGTTTTTTCGTGTTGCTTCCAAAATTCCATAGAAGCTTTTTGTAAAGTTGCCACCTCTTTACTGGAGCATGACTTAGATTGGACTATGACTACCTGACTTAGACTGGACTATGACTACGAATAAGACTTGACTTTACGTGAAACTATTAACATGATGAAAAATTACAATACTTGACACTGGCTAAATACACTATGTGTGGAGCCAAAATATAAAAAACAAACTCAATGTGTATGGGGAATGACATTAGCTGCCTGATTTTGTGGATTGATATGGATCGTATCAGCTCGATCCAATCTGCGGATCAGGGGGTCTAGCAAAGATACCTTTCCATTAGCGTCAACGCAAAACGATAACTCAAAATGAATGGAAGGCAGGTAATGTCATGCTGATACAATTTGGGGTCAGCGTATGTCGTTAACGTCAATGGATTGGATAGGTATCTTTGTTAAACCCCATCGCATCCATTTGATCCAATATTCAAAAATTCAATCAAAAAAATCACATGCATATACAACATTTAAATACCATTAATCCATTAGTTTATGATGTTTCTTATAACATAAGGTCACATACTTTTTCTTGTTTGTTTTTACCGGCCTAGATTCAAAGTCCTTTTGTCCGAATCTTGAATCTTTTTTCTTCTTATATTTTGGCTCTTATATAATATTTTAGGTACAGACAAGTTCCAGTCATAGAAACATTCCAGTCTAAGTCAGGTAGTCACAGTCCAGTCTAAGTCATGCTCCAGTAAAGTGGTGGCAACTTAATTGTACTAGGTGGTAGGATTTTTCCTACCCATATGATTTTTCTCTGAAATCATATTTTGCCCAACACGCGCCGCCTGCCGTCACCATCATGCGTTGTCGCCAACAATCATTAAGATGTAAAATAATACTGTAATTTTGTAACATAAGTATAACTAAAGTGACTGCTCAAATATAACATAACTATGTTATATTGTGTGCAAACTAAAAAATTGCTAGGAACGCAATCCGAATTCCGATAGTTGAAGAGTTGAATCGATCCGCAGTTCACAATCCCATCCTTGAATAGATCGGATTGGATCGCCTGGATTAGCATGGATAGGAGAACATCACTAGTCATGTCTGTTTTTTGCGGTGTATGCAGCAAGTTGATTTTATTCAGGGAATTTACAAATTTAAAGAAAAATTGCATTTGTAACCTGTAAGTTCTGTAACCGACAGAAGAGAAAATGAGCACATAGTCTTCGTATTTTCGTTCATATTATTCATAAATAAAATATCGTCCAAAAACATATTGATCTTGATCGTTCTCCTTGTAAATGCTGGCTCAAAACAAGTTTTCTTGATGATATCACAGAATTCCCCCTATTACATAGTCTTTGGATGATATATTGAATGGATCCTTGAAGCTTTTTGTAAATGATGTCCGACAAAACCGGTAAGCGTAACTTTACTTTAAATATTTAGTACTTCTTGTTACATTAAATGTTCGTCTCACAGATAAAAATATAAACCTATTATCATGTCACTTGTGATTCAAGTTATTTTTAACTTTTGGAAAGAATCTTGGATGCAATATATAACAATAACACAAAAAATAAATAATAACTTGATCAAAAATTAATTGAAATGGGTTTCAAAGTACCAGGGTTTTTTAAGCCCATAGGTAACTGTCTTGAAAAAATATTACTATCGGACATTGTGGCTAATAACTAATTTAATATGAACAGGAACTGCTAATCTGAATATAAATATATCAACAATACTTGGGAATGAGGGTGAAACTCACATCAACTTACAATCAAAATAACTTGACTGTATCTTGTATTGCACAAATTAATTATATACAAGTAAAAAACAATACTGTGGAGAGCTCCTCAAAGCGGCGTTCTCTGGAGAAGGCATATGTTTCAGCAGTGGACTTCTTCAGTCAGACTGATGATTATGATGACGGTGAAAAAAAATTAGGTAGAATGTGAATCAAAATTAATGGCGGCTGTGAAGTTGGAGTGAAATGCTGCAAAGTAGTAAAAATTAGTGTGCAGGCTGAAGTAAGTGGTAAGAGCAGCATGCACGGGGCTTACAGCACACTTCACAGGCACCATTATATTTGAATCACACTACACTAACAAAAAAAAATTGGTGCATAATTTTTATAAGAATATTGCAAACTAGGGATAGCTGAGAGTATCAATCATTTTTAATAACATAGAAAAAAACATTTGTCTAATAATATTAATTCAGCACTGTGTGAAATTATAACTTGCTGTTACAAATGTAAAAAAAAAACATGATTAGGGAATGGGGATCATGTTCATTAAGCACAACAAACAAAGGCTATGATCATTATTCATTAGTAGCATAAGATGTGGCCTACATTATCTCTCTGCGAGAGAAGGCCTGTGTCCCTGCGATGTAAATTAATACGGACAGATGATACGATTAAAGAAATTATTAATATTTTTTACCAATTACCATTTCAAAAAATGGAGTGCATAAAGCTTTTAAAACATGAATTTTACTTTTATGGGAATGTGGTTAAATAATGACTAACTGAATGATAGAATGCTAACAACTACATCTACAAAGATACTAGATTTTTTCTAAAACAGTAACATAATAATTAGTAACCTTAGAGATAGCTTTTACCTTATATGTTACATGTAATTTTTTTAATAAGCAAATAAGTTCAAAACATAATAATTATCATCTATATATATTAGCATTTTCCTTTGTTGCTAAATAAATACTTTTGATACCTACTTTAAAAATACTTGTGGTTGGTATCTGATCAAATACATTTGATGTCAGATAAGCTATCTCTACAGATGACAAAAATATGTACAATAGCAATATTCATAATATTATTATATTAAATAGTGTCTATTGTCCATGAATATGTCACCGTCTATTGTAAAAACCGTTTGTTTATAAAAAAACGCAGTTATTTATAAACTGTTGATTTATTACAAACGGGCAAAGTGTCTTACAATAAAATGATTGATATTTCGGGTACTTCTAGTGTGGTCAAAACTAACCTAAAACTCCTTGCTTCGCTCGTCGTCGTAACCTACTGGTTAGCCACTAGTGACTCTAAAAACAATAAATTATAGCAAAAATTGGTGCATTGTTCACAACGCTACTAAAACCCGTTTTTTTACAAACTCACTGCTGGGCACCGACTTTTTATAAATAATTGAAATATCATCTGTTTTATTGTAAGACAAGGTGTCAGTTTGCAATAAATCTACAGTTTATAAATATACAGTTTTATTTTCGCTTTTTTATAAACAAACGGATTTTACAATAAGACATTTATAAAAAATAAAAATTATTATTATTATTTCAGTCCTGAATAGTGTTATTCTAAAGGCAACTTTATCAATACCATCATCACTTTCAAAGTCGTGTAACTTCCCAAAAACGTCGTTAAAATCATATTGCGTAGTCCCCGCTACGGAACACAACGCTGTTTCATTGAGGGCCATAAAAGTTGTACGAAGTGGGGATCACGCCAATATTGATTAGGGGTCGCAGAGCTCAGCTCGACTCCACCCCTCGGAGCTCGGCGCAGGCGTGCGTGAGTGCGCGCGCCGGTATCACTCGGCCCGTCCTATGCCGTCCCGACATTACACTAATGTTAAATTCACAAACCATTTGCAATTCCTGCCAATTTACTCTAAACGCGAAACGTAGGACGCTAAAATGTGAGACGAGTCTTCGGCGTACGTACGTACTAACGCTCGGTCGCTCGGCCGCCGCGTGCGGCGACACGAAAATCAATACTAGGACACCCCCGTCCGATGTTGCACTTTTACATCATTGACATCATCACCACGAGTGTGTCATCAATCCAGCAGTGCGTTTGGGTTTCAGTGATAATACACTAGTTCCCGATGTTCAATCACAAGTTACCAACAGACTTTCCAATGCAAACTCTTCGTAAGAAAACCAGCCCTTGCAAATGTGAGTCGCAAACGTGTTAAGCTTACTCTTTAAAATTATATTTTAATAGGTAATTCTGTGTTAGATAGCGCTAAGTGTAAAGACCACGATATGGCATAGCTTTGTTATATTTTGCGAATTATTTTGTAACTTGCATGGATCGGCTATCACTTACTAACTGTTGAGAGCTAGCACTGTACCATTTCGTGCTAGAGTCATACCATATACCTAAAAGCAATTTAGCAAAGCGTAGAGAGGAAGAGATTGTGTAAAGCCTTTACTCGAAAGTACGGCCATGACCTTACAATCCGTGAGTCCTCCGACGTCTGTGTTTCTATTCGTCCGATGAAGCACTAAAAGTAATCGATAAGCTTAACCCTTTTAGGACCAGAATATTCCTTCTAATCCATTCTCTATTGGTCATTTTTATATTAGCTCTAAGTTTGGTGGATGTTGCCGTTTACTACACCTACATCAGGGCTTTAAAATGGATAGGTACACATGACTTACTAACTTTGCTCTTGATCACATTTGAGCTCCCATTATGTCAAGATAATCCAATATTATGATAACAAAAGAAGAGCAATGGTCTTGAGCATGCCACAAGAGATCCGGAATCAGTACTAAAACGCTTGCATACTGACTGAAAGTATTACAATGGTTTATTCACGCATCTCGTCCTCTCCTCGCTTCCCTGAATGCTCTAGTGACCCCGGTGGTGTTTTGGACAGAGGGTGTGTTGTGGCCCGAGGCTGAAGACTGGTGGTAGAAGAAGTAACAAGTAACCTGGTTCCCTCTTGCTATTTGTTTGTCGGGGCCATAATGCAGGTGTGTCATTTCCAGCACCTTTTGCGGCAGTTTGGTGAGTAAAACCAATCCTTCCATGCTTTACGTGTTCTTTTGAAAGAAGAAATAAAGAGATAAAGAGAACTGTATCTTTCTTTCTTGCTTTCAATCTTGTTCCGTTTTCATTGCATGGGCATGTTCTTCCGATTTTGGCTATTTTTCTTCAATTTGCTTCGTGAATTCGGACTGTTTGAATTCAGAAGGCTTTTCACTCCACGCCTTCGTGCAGAAAATTGGCAATGGTGCAAATGAGTTTTGTCAAGGGTCATCAGCGTTACTTTTAACAGACTGGGACTATGATATTTTTATTTTGTAGTGTCCTGTATCCGCGTTTAGGTAGGGTGTTTTCTGCTACGGAAATATCTAAATCAAATAGAGCACAGAAACCGCACGGTCTTGGGTTGCCATTTCCGTCAGTATATCGTGTAAATATTAACATACCGTTATACGCTAATCGATTTATTACTAATCGATTTATCTATTGGGTTAGTAAGTAGAGCTTTTAAAACTCTCCTCTTTATTGTAGACTCCTTATAGATAGAGCTAAGTTTTATAATTGTTTCTAATAAAGTATGTTTATATTACCTTCGTTATTGAATAATTAATATTCTCACTGGCATTACTAGCAGCAACTTTATATAACAGCATGTTCTTCCGTAAACAGTGACTAAACTAATCTGAATTTCTTAGCGGTATTTATGATTGTGTAAATTATTATTGTTGATTACACTAAATAATTACACAACCCCATTTAATCGAATAATTTTTTGTTGTGAAAGCCAAGAATTTTAAATTATAGTACCTACTATGTACACATCGAACTCTACAATAGGACAGCTACAGGCTCTAGAGATCGTGACTTACGTGGTTTTTTGTTACGGATCCTGCTACACCTACATACGTTTTTGTTTTGTCTTGCATTGAATAGTTAAAAAGGATTCATGACTGGAAGAAGCATCAGATAGGGCAGCCATTATTATGTAAAAAAAGGTAAAACTGCCTTCACAGAAAAGAGATCGCAGGGTACCGGACCAGCCAGTCCCCATTTTGACGAGGACGAAGCTCTAAATTTAAAAACAGGAAATTCAATTAATCTGGCAATGATGCACGGTAAACAGGCGCCGAAATAGGACAACTGGGCTCACTCTTATTTTGCATTCAGTCAGATGTAACTGGCACACAACACGACAACGCATAAAAATGAATTTAAAAAAGGTCGACCTCAAAAATTTACTCGATAAAGGTACGGAATACGTATAGTTTGCTTTGTATTCTTTGTCTGCTGTAATCTTGTTGTGTTATGTGTGAGTTCCAAATCTAAATAGTTGTGCTTTTTGTTATAATTAGAGCTTGTTTCCTATTTTGTTTTTATGTGCGGGTGTGTCTGTGTTAATGTTAGTGTTACATTAAATTTATATTGTAGCAATTACCCTCTGTAAATAATATAAATTACTGTGTAATATGACAGCCGTGCGTGATCCCTAAAATAACTAGAATGTTGTGTTAACATAAAAAAATGTAGCAATTACGAAATACTCTAAAATCCTTTCCCAACTTATAATAAAATTAGCATACCACTGCCGCTGTTCAAATCCAACTGTTATATTGTACCAAAGACTGTAAAATTTATCAACGTTTTCCAACAGTTAAATACAACAGTTTGGCTATAATTATTGTCTGAGCTGGCAATACTTATTTGAAAAGCTATTGAAGCTGGTCGTATGTCCAAAAAAATAAAAATGAAGCTGTGTTCTAAATACGAACTGTTCCCTGGTTCTGCAGACAAGAATGAGCCGGGCCGGTTCCTCGGCGAGGGGGTCTCGTTTCGCGCTAAATTGATCGGCGTCCTCGAGGTCCCCGAAGCAAGAGGAGATAGGATGTGCCAAGAGGCCCTCGCCGACCTGAAGATGGCCATCAGGGCGGCGGGGGAACACAAGCAGAGGATACAAGTTCACGTGGCGATAGACGGACTGCGCCTGCGCGATGACAAGACTGGGGTAAGTTTCGTAATCCGTTGCGGATTATTTAAACGTTTTTTTTATTTTTATTTTTTATGCAAACGATGACGTGACGAGCTAGCCGTTTGCCGCCCATAATGCTTAGATGCAGTGTCTCTGATTTCTAAATTAAAGTTTAATTTAATTAAGGTTTATTTATGTAAACGTAGTTTTAACTGTTCATAGATTGAGAGAATACTTTTTTTATATACGAATAGACAACGTTCGACATGCAGTCGAAGGTGTAGCACGTCGGCTTAAGTGGAGCCTATTCACTCTAGTCTTAGAGAGACCCAAATTGTATTTGTCAGGAAACAAGGAAGCTGAGCAGAAGAAGTGAGTTCCATTCACTAACTGCTAGAGAATGGAACTAACTCCCAGCTTCCTTTCAGAGTCAGCGAAAGGCTTGGTGCGGCAAGTTGGTATATTTTTGTTATAAGGATAATACGGGCTTCGTAGGTAGCACAGAGCAAGAAAATAAGAATATCCTTCGCAAGCGTGTTTTTTTTTCTTGCTCTGTGGTACTTTAGTAGGCAGGATGGTGGACATCTATCTATCTACATCCTAATTTCTCTAGGCGAACATCTAAGTAGTATATATCTACAGTCTATTTTCTCTGGACTTAACCTTGTTCATCTTTTATTCATCGGTTTTATAGTCGTGGCGCAGTCTTATAAAACTATCCTGAAATTGAAATTCGTTTACGTGAATTCGTTTCGTATTCGTTTTCGTTCGTGTTTCGTTTGCTGAAGGATTTTGAACAAGAGATCACATGTCACGGTTACTTTAGCTCCGTTCCTACCAGAATCATTCGTGATTCTCAGTAATAAATAATGTTCTAAACTATGACGTGTTTCATATTTGTCATGAAACCGTTTTTGTATGCAAATATAGTTGCTAATACCAAGAGATCTGTTAGGCATGTGATAAGATAAGATCGCGGCGTTCATTCCACATTGCATACAACACTAAGTCGTTGCTATACTTGTGTCTATAATACTATAACGTTTTGTATCGGTCGCAGGTCAATGACTTTTCAATCCTGTAAGACCCTTAATGCAAGTCATTGAGGATTAAAGTCACCCACATACTTCCTTCGTTACGTCCCCACGGACTTGATGCATTGAACAATGAGGATTGAGGTTCATTAAATTGATACACATTTACACATTTTAGTGGTTTCGTAGGTTTGATAAAAATCCTAATTCGACAAAAACTATCTTTGATATCTGTAACATTTAGTGAGATTTAAACCCGTGCCTTCTAATTCAACGGGTTTGACTCTCCCAACTGAGCTATGGTCGGATTTCCTAGCGGTTACAAAAGTCTTTGGCACTTATTTTTGCGCTTTCAAGTGGTAACCCACTTTAAAGAGGTTAATTTTTATTTGACTAAAAGTGGTTGCTTTTATTGTAAAGGAAGTAAATCGCGAGGTTTACAGGCGATACTTCTATAAATCATAAATAAATAAATATGTGTGGACATTTCACACAGCGCCATCTAGCCCCAAACTAAGCATAGCTTGTACTATGGGAACCAGATAACTGATACAATACTTATATACTTTTTTGTTTGTAAATACATACATAGAATACAATATAACACCCAGACGCAGAAACAAACATCTATGTTCATCACACAAATGTTTGTCCTGGGTAGGAATCGAACCCACAGCCCTCAGTTCAGAAGGCAGGCATACTACCAAGTGAGCTATCGAGCCCGTCAGTAAATCTTTATGTTCTTATGCTTTATTTATTTATTTTATGCACAAGAAAAATAAAGTTACAAAAAGTCGTTTAGATGAAACATAATTCTACCCAATAACCGAAATTTGTTCTTTTATGGTCATTTGTAACTGCTTGCACTCTAATCAGCCGTTAGTAGCTTAAAAATAACAATAAAATCTAGTGCCTCCAATTATTTTTTCCTCATATCTGTGTAACCTGTAACTAGAGCGTGACATAACGGTCTACTCACAAAAAAAAAACATTTCAGTTGCTTCGCAGTTTACTAAAATGACTAATAATATGGTAGTATTTACCGAGTAGATTAATAATAATAATAATAACCAACAGGCCTCCGACGGATTTGGCACATTGACAGTTAAACGCTTTTTCAACCGACTTCTAAAAGGAAGATTTTCTCAATTTGTTTAATATTTTTTTAATTGTTGTTATACATACTCAAAAACTCTGTCATTTATAAACCGATTCTTTTTGTCATATTGGTTCCATAGAGATTTCATCAAAATTGGTTCAGTAGTTTGGTTTTAAAATAATATGTGGGACCGTGGGGACCAGGTGCTCTGGAAATATACAGGGACTTGGTAAAACTTTTGGTGGAGACGGCAGGTGACCAGAAAGCTGGCCCAAAAAATCAGCATTGCCCTACAGCGTGGGAATGCAGCCAGCGTTCTAGGCACTTTTCTCTCCACCAAAGGTCTTTTTGATACGTGATTTACAACTGTATATAATTTTTATTGTTTAATTTATTTTAGCATGTGTATAATTGATAATGTCATCCAAATATTTCTCAGTAGGACATTTGGCGATTTAAGTTGGTTTAACATTTTTTTAAAGAACAAGGCGTGTTTCATAGATTTTCTGCCGGAAACTTACGAATGGGACCGTCTGTTATAGCTGCTGAATTTTCAGCAGACGACTGTTAGCGAAACAATAACGCGACGCGAGACAGACATTTCATTATGAGGTATGATTATGATTCATCATCGTTAGCCGGAGCAGGGAACACGTCCACTGCTATAATGGCTCTCCCAACGCAAAACATTTTTAGGGTTCCGTACCCAAAGGGTAAAACGAACCCTATTATTTGTGTCTGATAAAAAAACGATTTTATTTATATCTATTTATTTATTACTAAGCCCCGTTGTTCGTCCGCTTGTCTGTCTGTCACCAGGCTGTATCTCATGAACCGTGACAGTTAGACATTTGAAATTTCACAGCTGATGTATATCTGTTGCCGTTATAACAACAAGTACTAAAAAACAGTATAAAATAAATATTTAAGGGGGCTCCCATACAACAACCGTGGTTTTTGCTCCATATACAGATAATGGTACGGTACGGAATCCTTCGTGCGCGAGTCCACTTGCACTTGGCCGGATTTTCTGTCTACCGTGCCTGCCCAAACATATAAAGAAAGTTGCTATGATACCTACCACAATAAACAACCCCGGCACAAATAGATGACTCCGACCAAACTTTAAAAAACTATAAGTACCCATCGTGGACCCGATGAATAAAATATAGAAAATAAACACATCAACAATGAAAAATATAAATATTATATACACTTTATCAAACCGCATTTAACTTTAACTAAGTATCAGCAAAAGTAATAGTACATTAGGCCTAATTTTGAAGGCTTTAGTTGACAGTTTTAAAAATGCTAAAAATATATCCGTCTTTTACATTGCCGTCTATTTGACAAGGACAGCAACTGTTTTAGTAGCTTTAGATCTGTCAACTAAAGCCTTTAAAATTGGCCCCATTATCTTGTTAAGGGGATCATAAAACGACTATAAATAAAGTTACGAATTGCCTGCATGCAACTGTTCTATCCGCAACCCCTAACATCCGTTCGCTAACCTACTTCAGAAGTTATAGTCATTATAATATGTTGGTTAAATTCATATCACTCTACTAATCTGGGTCACAGATAATTAATACTATAACAGAATTTACTATTTTAATATTAATGTAATATGAAGATTGGCGGGTTGCGGTTTATCGATCAATCAGTATTCGACCATAAAGAGGAACAAGGGTATACAATATACATGTAGTTAGCTACGGGCGTGGCGTGGACCATGGAGCTTCGGCTATTATAAGTCGTCAGTTACAAACATCAGCCCGGCGAGCATGCGAACCGCGAGGAATTTTTTTTATAAAAGACAGAGACAAGACTATGGTAGCGCCCAAGCGTGTCTCACTCTCACAGCGACGACATGTTTTCTTGCGGTGCACATGCTAGGCCATCTAGTGGCAATGGCATGTTTATGGACAACTTCGTCTAATGCAGAAAAAAACGTAATGTTGGATCAACTGGGTGCAGTTGATCCAACATTACGCAAACTAATACAAAACCATCATTTTACATGCCATTATTATTTCAAGGTTACAATAATATTGTTCGAATTCGTACCATGAACTTATAAAGTATTCCTGCGTGTGAACGAGACGTCTACATTTTTATATGGCGTTCTCACTGTCGCAAATCAGTGTCAACATGATGTAATGTACATGACATGTAACATGACAGTTGTATTTGAGTTAACGATTTAACGTGACGTCATCAAAACTGCTCTGGCTCTGCAAAATTAAAAGTATTCTTACTTCTATGTCATTTGTCAATGAATGATTGAAGCAATAATGCTATAAGACGTTGTGGTTGCCCCCCAAGTGTAGTTAGAAAAAGCAGAGGCTCTGACGTGTCTTCAACGTGTCCTTTGCGTTTATTACCAGTCCTACGCAGAGGCCCATGGAAAGCCAAGATAGGAGCGAGGCTTGGGAGATCTCAAAACTCACTGAGTCTGTCTTTTATAGTCATTGCCCTATTTCCCATTCCCTATCTTATACATGTAGACCAATCAACCAATTTGCCCAAGCCTCCTACGTAATACGCTAAATCGAATGGCAAACATTATTATGTGCCTTTTATTCATTCTGTTTTCTAAATATTTGTTTTAGAAATCGCATAGAAGTTCATGATATTCGCGAACAATTATTGACCTTGTCTGATAAATAGATCAGTGCTAAAGAACTATAAGCTTAACCAACAATTTTTGGTCCCAGGATTCACTGTACCACCATCCGGTGCACAAGATATCATTCATCGCGCAGGACATGACTGACTCCAGGGCATTTGGGTACATATTCGGGTCGCCCGATACAGGGCATCGATTTTTCGGCATCAAGACTGATAAGGCTGCTAGTCAAGTAAGTACCACATATTTTAGCAAGCCTGACATTTTGCGTGTGTTGCTATAGGTAGCAAACAAGCGCACGGCCGTCCTGTGACGAGGTCACCGTTACCTATGGATCTGTAACACTAGACGTCCCAATAATGTGTTGCTTACGCTGTGATGATACTCTTGACCCTCCTTTTAAAATGCTGCAAGTAGCTCTGGGGAAAGACTGCTGGTGGAAGCTCATTTCACATCCTACAAATCATCTGGACTGTACTGTACTCGTTTTATGCGCACTTTCTTATTGTAGAGTCTTGCCTATTGCAGGAATCAAACCCGTGATTTACGAATTACATGTCAATTTTACTACAAACTGGGCTTCTCGTCCCGTGGGCCGACTAAAGGAATATCCAGAGAATGCACAGCATCATTCTCGTAACTCTTTCCACGCCAAAACTATTGGAACGGTTAAGATTACCCAGACTTTTTGCACTGCCAAGAGCAACATTGTGGTTTGTTCCGAAAAATTCGATGTTAATTCGCGAAAACCTCTATTATAAAAAATTGACGGTATCGCAACTGTTTGCTAGGATTTGAATACTGAAATTATGGTAGATGCATGACTTGCAGAGATCATCTCCAAAAGCTAAGCAGGTGACATGGACATAAAAAAAATGCCGGTTTTGAATTCCAGGTAGTAATAGCGATGCGAGATTTGTTCCAAGTGGTGTTTGAACTGAAGAAGAAAGAGGTGGAAATGGCGAAGCAGCAGCTCGAAGGGAAGACTGTCAGCGCGCTCGCGAGGCATATCGTTAGCGCGAATATGGAACCTAAAGTAAAGGTAAGAAGGCTTAGAATAGTATACAATAGAATTGAGAGAAAACGGGTAAATAGCGGGCGAAGCCGCGGGGCAGCTTTAATCATCTTACTTTCTATTGAAGTGGCTCTAAATAAATATATGTGGACATTTCACACCATCTAGGTCCAAACTAAGCAAAGCTATGGGAACCAGATAACTGATACAATATGATAAATCAGCATTAACACGAGTAACATAGGCTATACGAAATGATAGCACAATATTGCTTAACAGAATATTCTATTGAAAATTGGTTGACTCAGGCGTCGAGGAAGTTCATTTAAATACAAAATAGAACAGGAATATCTAACTTAGGTACTAAGTACTCGTTAAACCAAACATAAATATTTCCTATATGGGAACAACAATCGGCCCAATATGGTAATCTTTTTGTTTTGGCGAGTCACTATTATACTATTCATCATTCTATCGTAATAAATGAGAAAGTTTGTGTGTGTGAACGTCCGTTGCCATTGATCTCCGAACTACTGAGCCGCATTTCGTGAAATTTTGAATGTAGACTGATAGCTTCTACCCTGTGCTAGATTAATAGTGTACTATTTATGCGCAGGTGCAACTAGTTATTTATGTTTCTTGTTTTTCTTTTTTTATAAGTGTCGCTCTGTTGAGTCCTTCCTAGATTATAAATATAAGAAGTAGTGTGAAGGTCGAATCTTTTATCTAGTTAATACGTGTACCACATGTGTCGTGGGCTTCGATCAAGGCATTAATCAAGAGGATCTTAAAAACAACGTTACAGTACAAAATAAGTGTAGACAGAAGGTAATCTCACGCCTGTGCACTAATATGTATCTGGTCGGAAACCGTCTGTACACATAGTTAAATGCGATCCATGGTATAGCATGCTTGCTACTCATGCACTTTCTCTTGGATATGTCGAGGTCATAAATATGACCTCTCATTTATCCATATCGTTGGATAAATATCCAACAGAGGCAAATCAATTTATACTTATTGTGGAAAGGGACGTGTATATATTTGTGAAATATTCTCTTATAGCCGAGGATCTTTTAGTCTTCTGAAAATTATACGAAGTGAAAAAGTTTGATTAGTTGTAAGTTTACCTTCTGTGTATATATTCTGTGGTTCTACCGAGACAAGTCGTCAAGACTTCAACACCGAGTACTGACTCATCGTTTATGAATGCAGTTAAATATTTTGGCAAACATACTCGGACTTTGTACAGAAACGTTCGAGATCGTGTCGGAGCAGTCATCACATCATATCCTTTATTTATTTTCATGTTATTGTAGAAATATATCAATAATGACTTGTCGTTTTAGTACATTTTAGTGTTCGTTTTCACACTGAGTACTAGATACTAGAGACTAATAAATGACGAGGCCGAAGGCAGAGCCTTCTAATACGTTAAGTCGCGGGCAATAGCTAGTACCTATATCTAAAAATGCAAAGTCGCGTCTGTTTGTAGTGTCCGGCAAAATGGGCTCTGGTTGAGGCACTTCTTGACCTGCGCTAGCTTATTTTGCTATTATGTCACATCTTTCTTCACTGCGCATCTATTTAATGATATTCATTAATACAGGCTTAAAGTCTCACAGCCTTATTAATAAACGTGGAGTAGCTTTGGACTAGTTAAACCACCTTTTGTTTTTTTCGATCAAGTTCTATATTCGAATGACAAAAAACTACAATAGTTGGAGTAATTAATCCAAACTCCATGCTTATTAATAAGGCCGTCAACGTTTCTACGCAGGCTATACCTACAAGCAGCGAGACTGTTACCGCGAAGGCTACTGAAACGACGGCGGAGGGCGGAGTAGCAGAGCTAGTGGATTTAGAACAAGAACTGTGCTCGCTACGGAGGGGCCTGACGCAAGTCGAAGGTCTCACACCTTCTACGGACCCTTTTGGAGACTCCTTCATCGTACCTTCGTCGCAGGTACTACAAGACTATAAACGTACCGTAACGTATTAACCATAAGTATTGCCTGAGCATAAGAAATTATGAACAGCTTTTAGATATTCACACATAGCCTATGTTACTCGCACATAATTATAGTGAATCGCTAAACATTTGAGATGTACCTACATGCTGGGCAAATATGAACACATCGATTTGCACAGTTTAAAGTTTTAATTCTTATTTTTTTCAAAAAACGAGTAGTGGTCAGAATTTAAAACATTGCAGTACTCCATAAACAGGAGTAAGACACCATCAGAAATGATTTTTTATACATATTTCTAAATTTAGATCTGTGAAATTCAATGGAAACCTTAACAAAATAGGTTTTTGTTATGTGAATCAAACGCTAAGCATCATGGCCATGCCCATAACAGCAATGCCAAGGAAAGTTTTGCGGAACACAGCACTAGCGCGAATCAGAAAATTGAACCTCAATAGACTTAAAGCCTACTATACTTACCCTGTGGATTCACTACATGAACAGTTGTAAAAACACTTTGTCAATAAACAAAACAATAAAAAATTGTATGGTAGGTACCGTTGGAATTGTAATTACTGTGATTTCACCTTAGGTGAATCTTATCTCTGAGTCTCAAGACAGAGGCTTTCGCCTAGTTTGAGCCTCACAGCAGACTCAGGATAAGACGTTCATTTCTTCGTTTACTCTGTGTACCTTTATAAAAAGCTTTGTAATTATTTTTTTCTAAATAAACATATTAATTATTTATTTATTTTATTGTATTACTGACCACTTTTCCAGTTCTAAACCACAGTGTTGCACATTCCAGAAGGGTCTCATCCCCCCACCCCCGTCGGGCGCATCGACCCGCGGCCGCAACACTCCCGCAGCCACTCGCACCCTCTTCAGTCCCACCAAACAACCCGCCACACTACCCTTCGACATCGCACCAGCTTCGGCGGAATTCGAACCGCCACCGTCTTTCGACAGCCTCGCTTCAACTGCTGAGCCGACGGTAAGAGTTCCGACAAGTTTTGATTTTGTTGTTTGCCTGCGCATACCCAATCGAATGTTTAGATCGGACAGATTTTTAAAAATTTTTGATGTCGTTTAATGCACAGAATTATATTACGTAATAATTTAAACGAGTTGTCGTTGCGCAGGCAAACTACTATCAAATAAAATATTGTAATGGTAACTGTGCTGTGTGTAATATTCTTACTAGTTTTGAAACAATTGATTGAAAAAAAATCAATCAATTGCTCTAACACTAACTTTTTAGGTGACAGCAGATTTATAGCAAATGGTAGCGATGTCGATGCTGCAATGAATGTTTTGCAGGAAAAATGCATGGCTTTTCGTCTCTTTCTATCTCATTATTTTACCCGGGGCTATTTTCTTCAAATTGTTCAAAATTTGATCATGTTTTATGAACTTGCATCTCTACCACTTGTGAATATGTAAGCACTATCAAATTTTAATGTGTCAGTTACTTCTTCAGGGAAGAAGTCATTCCTAAGTGAATGTGCAATTTTTTTATTACTAATTTCCATCCATTATAATGTAAACAAACACAATCAACTTTATGATAACTAAATAAACATATAAATAAATTAAAATATATTAACAAAAATGTTTGTGTATAAACCTTATTTTACATAGTGCTTTTCACATAAAACAGGAATGGCTTGTCCAAAATGAGCATGGTTGTATAAAATATGTCAAAAATTGATAATTTTAGTCCAAAACTGGTAAAAATTTGACATATTTTAGATCCGAAATCTTTATTTTACGTCTTATATTTATGTGCTTGTTTTATCGGACTGTCCCTTCCCAATCCTCCCTGTGACGTCTAGCCTCCTCGCAGTAAGACTAAATGTACACGTGACACTGTAGTTAGCATGCAAAAAGCCACCCTAAACTACCCCGCACCAAGGGCAAAACTCCTCTGTCAATTCGCACACGAAACTGCGATGGTTAAAATGTTATTTTGCACGTATTTTTGTTCGATATTCGGTTACAAACGCGTCTGTTGATAAATGTATATGCGCTGTTAACTATTATTTAAAAACGAAAATCTACATTAAATCAACAAATTTTTAATGTAAATAAATAACTTTAAATAGATCAGAAAAATTTAGATTTTATCACAGGCTTTTGCTTCAACTACCCGATGAAATCAATCAAAGTAATCTTTTGAGATTTTCCGTGTAGTTTTCGCGTAAAAACTGCGACCAATTGTCGCGACGAGACCGTTTTCACATTGCCCCCCACACAGTTCTCGCGTTGTGTTTCCCCCTGAAAGTTTGACAGACGGACCGATAAATCGGCTTCCAATTTCCGGTACTATAGTGTATAGCTTCGTCTCTTTTAGACCGCGTGGGTCTAACAAGGGCGTGGCTATATCGGGCAATGTGAGACCACTACGGGAGTTGAAGCAGCGGCCTGCGGGCCTACTCTAATTCGCGTACGCAAAAAACCACGTGACGTACAAGCTTCATGTGTCTTACGCCTAGGTGACAGAGTTCACTTTTGAAAATACGCGCGAAGAAAGTATCGGAATGAGTGAATTAGAGTAAGAGCCGTGGTAGTGCGTGTCCGTTTAGTCTCACGGTGACTGGTGGTGTTGCAGGTGAGGCATCCCGGCGCGTCGGCGCAGGCGCTCGGTTACGACGTATTCACCGAACTAGACCCCCTCGGCACCGGCCGGAGTAAACCTTACGTTGACAAAAAACTCTTCTTTCAGGAGCTCAAAAATCCACCAAAGAAAGTGCTCAAAGATCTCGTACCGACGACACAGACGCTCATTAGCGAGGTAGTGCCGGTGCCGGAGTGCAAGGACCGATACGGTCCGGCGACCACGATGACGTCACTGTCGCGGCACTCGGGCGGCTCGGTGGCTGTGAGGCCGGCCGCGGGGTCCGTCTTCGGCGCGACCTTTTTCTCGGCGGATCCCTTCGCGGAGACCGATCCTTTCGATAGCGCGGACCCCTTCTCGGACTCCTTCAAGGAGGATCCCTTCACCAGTATGCAGGAGTTTCCTAAGTCGAGTTTCGCGCGGCCGGACGAGTCGAAGACAAAGAGTAAGGATGCCGAGAAAGAACCGGTGGAAAACGGGAAGAATGTGTTCAACGGACCGCTTCAGGTGTCGCTGCCACCGGAACCGGCGCCCAAGTCTCCGCGGCTTCAGAGACAGGTATCGCTGATAGGTAGTGCCGACGCATTTCCCGCGCAACATCGTGACATCTCAACATCAAAACCTGCATATCCTACTTAACCTATTAACCATCCATCCTACCTTTCATATTTTCTTCATCCAGGTATTTCGCGAGTCGTGACATGTTCACATTTCATTATCACGACATCCTTTCAACCACCACGCGGTGTATTAACACCTTTCATGACCGTTGTAGTTTCTAGATAGTCGTTTACAGCAAGATTTGTCTCTGAAACCGCTATTATTTTAGGGTACAGAGGGTAGCATGGTCCGGCAGCGTCCGCAAGGACGTCTGACTACAGAGTCAGCGTCCCCACCGCCCCCACTTCCCCCCAAGAAGTGCGTGGAGGTGATTAGTTCGCGTCCCCCGCCGCGTCCTCCCGTTGATCATGATGAGGAAGAAGCTCCACCGCTGCCGAGGCCAGCTAGGAAGAAAGAACCACCTGTAAGTCAAGTCTACCTTATTGTCTTCGATTTATAGTGGTATTTGTTTGTTTGTTATCTTTAGGGAGCTGTAAAAAGGGTTGATGAAAAAACGTCACCTTAGTGGTAGCAGGCCTTGTGCACTCCGCGCTTTAAGGATAACGCTATAATAGTACATGGGACCGGCCCGTCTTATCGGGAAGCTGGTTAAGCGTGACGCGTCAGAACAGCTCTATAGCGATAGATATATGTAGATGCAGCTATTTGGGGTAGCGCTGCAGAGTACATCTGGGTACCATATTGCCTTAGCAAGTGGTGTTTTCCATTATTATTTTATTACTTGACATCTAATGGAACTAATTATAGAAGAAAGATAATTGTTAAACCGGTTGTTAATTGTTAAAACTTCAAACTGCGATATCAATTACCATTTCAACGGTAGTTCAAGCCACTTAGAAGCTTCAGAATATGATGGCGCTTGTTCTTCATAGTATCCATAATCGAGTCTTTATTTTTGCTTACTCACATTTTGCACAGATTTTCAATCACACAAAAACTTGCCATCATATTGAACCGTATCCCACCGTAATAAAGCTCATGTAACAGGCGGATCGCAGCATGAAGCCTCGGCTGTCATCAGCAGCGACCAACTCTAGTGAAGACGAGTATCTGACGCCGGCGCCGCCACCTTTGCCAGCCGCGCGGAGATTCGATATCACGCTTAGCCAACTTCTCACTTGTACTATGGACGAGCTGGCTAATAGGTAAGTAAAAAACAAGTGAAAAAAATCTTTATGCACACAGGCGACAGCTGCCCGTTTATATCCCCCGTAACTACTATTTGGGCTTTGAATTCGGATACCACTATCTGCCCCCCTATTACGGACGAGCTAGCAGCGCTGCTGACGCGCGTCTGCCGTTTGACTGCTGTCAATTTTCATACAATTTTGACAGCAGTGGGGCTGTAGTGCTTAGCTGGAATACAGTCGAGAACATTCTCCATCTCTTTCATTTCCCCCCAGGATAAAGGAAACAGTTTATTGATTTCTAATCAGAACCTTTCAAGCTGCGGGTCTAGGAAACGCCCGATTCTACTAGCTTTTTACTTCAACAAAACGAATTGAAATTGAATCATCAGTTTTTGGGTGATATAGTGCCGATGGACAATGAAAAGTTTGGTGCCGTCTTCCTCTTACTTTTTCCATTTGTAGGTTACGAGTGCCCGCAGCAACGTTATCTTCTATGACGCTCCCACAACTCACGGATTATCTCCGGTCATATTTAGCAGCGGATAATGAAAGAGCGGTAAGATCATTTCTGTTATTGTTTTTATAACACACCCAAATTAAAGATCAATCATTAATGATAAAGATTCTTTCTGAGGCAAGTTTTAACAGTCGTTGATATGCGCTGTGTAGTCTTTGTAATGGAACTCGTTTTTCCACAGCACATCCACGTGGAACCTTCAACACAGACTGAAAAGAAACCTGTAACAACACTTACTTCCAACGCAATCCCTTCACCAACCCCTTCAAAAGACAAACCAAAACCTTCCGCGCCTCCCCTCTCTTCCCTATCAATATCTTCCGAATTCAAACCGCAGTTTGAAGACAACTTCACTCCGCCGATCGAATCTAGCGACGCATTCATTGCTAACTTCGATGACTTCGACCAGAAAGCGAACCCTTCCTACGACAGATATGCAGCGTTTAGAGAAATACAAGAACAGGAGCTAAAAGCTAAATCTATTCTAGATCCTATTGAAAATGAACCGAAACAGGATTCCGATGAAAAAGAAGAATTGGCAGCTATAGATGATATGATCAGAGCCAATCAGGAGCGAGACGATACGAAAGACACGTCGAAAAGTCCACTAAAATCCCTTGATGAATTAACGATAGATTCGTTCAATATGTTTAGAAGTTCCGTAAGTCCGAAGCCGTCACAGATAGACGCTAAGATAGAGGATATAAAGTCTGTGATGAAGAACTTCCAGATAGATACAGCGAGAAGAAGCGTTTCGCCGAGAGATAACGGACATGTTGAGACGAAACAAGAAGACACTAATGATAGGTGAGTGAATTGTATACAGCTTGTAATATAAACTGATTTTTGTAGATATGTCTTTACAGGATTGGGGCAATAGTGCACAAAAATATAGTTTTTGC
The DNA here is from genome assembly GCA_963580505.1 of Ennomos erosarius. Lineage (NCBI taxonomy): Eukaryota > Metazoa > Arthropoda > Insecta > Lepidoptera > Geometridae > Ennomos > Ennomos erosarius. The sequence goes on along the minus strand of OY756993.1, from coordinate 9,047,511 downwards.
TTAAGATGTGTGCGTAAACTTAGGTATACTTCTCACCATATTTTTATCAATCAATCAATCAATCAAATCGTTTATTTGCTAAAATACATGTATAGTATAGCTCTTACAAAAAGTTTTTAAGTTGAAATATCAAGTTTTTAGGGATTTCACATCGTGCGCTCAAATTTTTCGGAATAAATCTACGATTACAAGGTCCATCCATCGCAGTCCTGTAGCGCTCATAGCGAAGCACGACTAGCCGTTCCTAACCGATCGGTAAAGTTAAGTAATGTTCGCTGCGGTCACTACTATGATGGGTGACCGCTACAGCAAAAATTTGGTAATTACAAATGAGCGATACCGTGCTTCGGAGGGCATGTTAAGCCGTTGGTTCCGGCTGTTGTCGTAAGACAATAGCCGTTAAGCCAAGTCAGAAGCCTTCGGGCGGCCTAAAAACTCTGACACCAGGGCCTTTATTCCGTATCGATTCCTTGCTTCGAAACCACGCGAATGCCTTGTCTTACATAAGAAATCTGCAAATGTCTATTCTCTATGAAACGAAAATAAAACCACGCGCAATGAATTTGAAATTGGCGCGATTTGAACTGTCAAAAATCGTATGTTTTACAGAGACGCGTTCCGAAACATCAACACATCAAAGGATATGACCACTTATATCAATATATTTTATTCAAAATAAAGATAACTTTAATGTAAATCGAAGGTACATCTAACGCTGTGACACGATTTGAACAAGACACGATAACGACGTGGTTTCATATCGTGTGGAATCTGTGTTTCCATAGGGAATAACCACCCAGGGCTGACCACTTGCCTACACGAGAAGAAGAAGAATCCTTTATCAATGTTCTTTGATATTTTGGCTATTCAGTGATGTAAATACTTCAAGTAATAGCTGCAATTCCAAAGTGTATTCCGATATTTTCATTAAATTGATGAAAATTGTGTCTTTCTTTTTAGGTACGCAGCACTCCGCGAAATCACAATAATTGAACCAACGCAAGACGAATTTGAGTCGTTACCACCTGAACTGCCCAAAGAGCGGAAGAAATCAGACGAGAAATCTGATGGATTCGACAACTCGGACTTCTTTGACTGCATAGATAATAGTTCCCTCTCTTTCACTCACGTTGAGGATGCGTTCAGAAAGAGTCCGGTGGTGAAAGAGAGGGAAGAGCGGAAGGTTGAGGAGAGGAAGGAGGTGCAAGTTGAGTTGGCACCGGTAAGGGAGTTGGAACCGCCTACGCCGGCGAGATTATCCGCGGGGTCTATTAGTGATGTTGTTAGCGGTTCCTCGCCCGATACCAAAGGTAAGTTACATTTTTTTATGTTATGGGTATACGTTTGACATAATTTCTTTTTTAAACTTTCACGGTTGTTTACTACGTTTTTAATAGTGCTTACGGGATATTTATCGGGAACTCAAAAATGATTCTAATCACGGTAAATATCCCGTAAGTTCTATTTAAAACATAATTTCTTGTCCCATTTGTTGCTTTTGCACATCCTAACTTTATGGTTAAACCGGCGTTAGTTTTTTCGATCGAGTTTGATTTTCCAATAACAAAAAAGACAAAAGTTGGAGACTTGAGTAACTAATCCACAGGTACTATGCGTTTATTTTGGTTCAGATGCGCAGATGACATAAAATGTATCTAGTCCTCTGGCATTACGCCCGGCTTCTAAGTTCTATTGTTTGGCTCAAATATTGTTATTACTTATTTGTTTTTGTTCATTTGTTTTGCGCTGTGAGTCTCACCCCCATATTCTAAGACGTTACCTCTAGATTACTCCACTCGACTCAACTTCGAATTAAGCTCATTTTTGTGTTTTGGTATTTTTAGTTGACAATAAATAATCAACTTGACATTTCTGCGTCAATTTTTCTCAAACGAGAGAAGCGAGGCAAATGTCAACTCAAGGTATGTCGCGATGTATTTTGAGTTTCCCTCAAAGTTAAGTAGAAGTCAAGTGAAGGATTTTTGGAGAAATGTTTTGGAATACGAGGGTCAGTGTAGTCTATGATTCGACAGAGAAGTGCGTAGTAACAGTGGGCGTGGTGAGCGGTGGCGTGGGCGGCGCTCGGTGGGCGGTACTGGGCGGCGCGGGGGCTTCCGGGGGGTCGTCCGACTCGCGGGACTCGGAGCCGCGCCCGCGCCGGCGCACGCGGCACCACAGCCGGGGCGGCGTGGGTGAGTGGCTACACACGCACACGCGGGACTCGGAGCCGCGCCCGCGCCGGCGCACGCGGCACCACAGCCGGGGCGGCGTGGGTGAGTGGCTACACACGCACACGCGGGACTCGGAGCCGCGCCCGCGCCGGCGCACGCGGCACCACAGCCGGGGCGGCGTGGGTGAGTGGCTACACACGCACACGCGGGACTCGGAGCCGCGCCCGCGCCGGCGCACGCGGCACCACAGCCGGGGCGGCGTGGGTGAGTGGCTACACACGCACACGCGGGACTCGGAGCCGCGCCCGCGCCGGCGCACGCGGCACCACAGCCGGGGCGGCGTGGGTGAGTGGCTACACACGCACACGCGGGACTCGGAGCCGCGCCCGCGCCGGCGCACGCGGCACCACAGCCGGGGCGGCGTGGGTGAGTGGCTACACACGCACACGCGGGACTCGGAGCCGCGCCCGCGCCGGCGCACGCGGCACCACAGCCGGGGCGGCGTGGGTGAGTGGCTACACACGCACACGCGGGACTCGGAGCCGCGCCCGCGCCGGCGCACGCGCACACACACCGCCTCACATAGAGACTCACCCCTTCTTCACTTCATTTCACTTGAGTTTGTTTTGGGTCAATGTCCATTGCTATGACCCCTTGGTTCGCTTCTTTTGGAATTCTTCAACTAACCTGCCGATTCAAATAGACAATAATAGACTCTATGGCCCTAGAATAGAGTGCCAATGATATGCGGGAATATTCCCAACACCCAACCGATTGAATCCCACCAGCCATCCAACAGCAATGACGGTGATGGCGTTTTGTGGTTCCAGTACAAACGTCATCGTCATCTCGTGACGTGTCTCCGTGGGAAGAGGACTTGCCGCCCGTGACTCGACTTCCACGACCGCCGCCGCATCACAGGGATAGAGAATCTAGGTAATACAGACAATATAGGAGTCAAACTTAAAAAACATTAAAAAATAATCATCATCATCATCATCAAGAGTCTGAAGACGTTCACTGCTGAATATAGGCCTCCCCCAGAGAGCGCCACTTTGAGCGGCTTCCCGCGTGCACCTAATGGGGGATCGATTGTTCCCCATCGGTTGTCAGTTCTACGAGCGATGTCGCCTGCCCATTGCCATTTCAACTTGCTACTTCTATGAGCTATATCGGTCACATTAGTTCTTCTCATTGCGGATCTTATCTCGTAGGGAAATACCGAGCATAGTTCTCTCCATACCTGGCTGCGTGACTTTAAGCTTACTAATGAGGCCAAGTAAGATCAAGTAAGACCACGTAGTTAAATAATTAATTAATACAATCATTATTTGACTTCCCAGCCGACACAACTCATCCGGCTCAAGAGAATGCCTCGACTCTGGTAGCGGTCGGGAGAAGGATAAGATCCGGGAAAAACGGGACATGCGAGAGCGGGACATCAGCCGGGACAGCAGGGACCACCGGGACTCGGGCAGCGGCCGGGACCGGCGGGACAGTAAGGACCGGGACCATCGGCGGCGACCGCACAGGGAGACTGATAACTGGGACAGGGAAAGGAACTATAGGTAATTTATAGCTTGGTAATAACAACTGAGTGGAAATGGTGGAATGATGAGAAAGAATGAATACCATGTTTGTGTACCACGATTTTACAGACAGTGGGATGCCACATTTAGTATAAAAAATAGGCTAGTGACCTGCTAGTAAAAATTAACATGTTAATATTATTTTCAAAAAGTAGTTTAAAGCTTATTGAAAGTATTAGTAAAATCGGTAAATAAATCACAGTTTCTATGCTTTTAAAGTTTCTGGAAGGGGCATCGCCTCCCTTTCTCGCAGAATAGAGCATCGCCACAGTTACTATGTAACTGTGGGATATGACCTCAAATGCCAAAGAGATTGTATGTGTTTGGGCCTATCGTCGTAGACGGCAGCCCGTTGATCTTAGTAAATATAATAGTCCAACACCTACACTGCTAAATTGTTTATATTTGTTGTAAGTAAAGTCTACGCGTAATTTGGTGTCTGAGCCGCACTTTAGGTAAGTAGGTATTCGTTTATATTGACACATTAGCGCGCGACGGTTGTTTAGCGACTACTTCTTTTAGGAAAGTATGTACTGATTATTATAGGTTACCAAATCTGCTGTACGTGCTGTATAGGCTCGTACAGTATGTAAATCTACCACAGCTTAGTAATGAGGTACTGAGAAGGTGGAAGAAATGACGTCACTGCGCGTTTGAACTGTCTCTTTCTATTCCTGTACTTTAAATACTTGTAACTTTGTCATTTTTTGAAATATTTAATTTTTGTTTTTACGTCTGTTCATTTCTTGAGGAATATTATTAATTAGTGCAATAAAAAATAGCACTACATAAGCCTATTGTAATGTAAAAAAAATGAGACGCTGAGTTTGCAATCTTGTGAAACTTTGATCACCATCCTTTAGCGTCTTTTTCATTTTGTTATATCATTATCATCATCTACTATATTTATAATCCACGTTTTTCCCTCTGTGAGGCCTTAAACCTAATGGGAAAATTCATGGCAATGAATCCAGAATATCAATAAGTAAATTAAATTAAAAACATGTATTTCCAATAAACAATGTATTTCCAGGGAGAGAGATTACAGAGACTCGAGAAGCAGGGAGCGACAGAAGGACTACAGGGATAAAGATCGCGAGAGACACAGGAAGCCGAGGCATTCTTACGACGAGGAAGAAGAGTGAGTTACATATTACATGTTTTAATGAGAATGTATGACGTAACGAGCTGGTCGTTCACCTGATGTTAAGCGACATGACCGCCCATAACAGTTAATAATATCCCCTTGGGTTAAGCCGACTTTAATCGCCTTAATTTAATAAGATGATATTATTATCACAGATAATATAATACCTACAGTACAGATGCCTCATCCCATACAACGGAATAACTCAGGCTATTTTACAAATTATTTTTATTCTGCATAAGGCAAGATTATCAAGCGACATTTATTGCGTGTTGGCGAAGTATTGGGCCAAATGAATACACTGGACACTAACTGGTAACGCTCACGACACGATCACTACATTTTTTTCACGTTCGGGCTATTTTTTGTTTGTACCGGGACACCCCATGTTATTAAGACGCTGACCCTACACCGCATGTTTGTTACACCAGTCGAACATAGAACGTATGCTGTGTATAATAGCGTGGCTTTTTGCATAGCAAAAATATGGTGATTACGTTCCGTTGCGCGTCGATTTTCCCAATTTTTCAGTACAAATAATTACAAAATAAATTCTTATTCAATTAATGATAATTTCCAGTTACAGCGACGGTTGCGGTTCAGGCAGGTCGTCGCCTCGAGACCGTTGGCCGGACCAGCGGTGGAGGAGAGATGGTAATTTTATTTTTCCTTCTATCTATACTTTTTTTATTGTGCCGTACTGTAAAAAAAGGCCAAAATAAAAAAAGTGATTTTCATGATATCATCATCATCATCAACAGCCTCCAGGGCTCAGGGCTCCCCCAGGGAGCGCCACTTTGAGCGGCCGCTCGCCTCCTGCATCCATCGGCTCCCCGCGTCTTCATGGTGTGGTGTTAAAGTAAATCTCAAAAGATTTTTTTCAAATAGGCTACTTTTCGCACTTTTGCCATATTCAGTAATCTGTGCCTCAATAAGATTAAATACTTATTTAAAATACTTACATTATTGTAGATACTAAGTAAATAAAAATTACAAAGTACTTAATGTCAAATATTATATATAAATAGTCAAATAGCCTATGATTATATTATGTAAGATTGAAAAAAAGGTCTCTTTCCCATTACTGGTGCAAGCAATCCGGCACAATAGAAAACTCCGAGCTTTGATTTCTTTTACATCATCTGCCAATACTTTCCCACCTGGATAGAATACGCAATGTTATTTCTGATAATCAATAACGTCGCCATTGAATTCGCTTCATTTTTGCACCTATTTGTTTATATAATTGTGCGAATAGCATGACACTTTTGTTTAGAATCACATCTCATCAGAGAAACAGAGTATGGTATGTTTTTCACACATGCCATGCATAGTTTGTTGGTCTTGGCCATAATTATGTCCTAAATCCATGTTTTTATCCAGAGAGAAATTATGGTTCCTTGGGCTGGAGAGAGACGAGACGGAGAGCTGAAATCAGGCAGCAGAGTGAAGACCCTAACGATAGAAGGTATATATTACACCTTTTTATAAATGATTTATTTATTTTGAATGTAGCAAGTCGTCGATGTGAAAGAACTTCATCTGAAATTCACAAATGTATAAATTATCACCTAAAAACTTATTGTTTCAACTCTTGTTTTTTCTATCATAACATCTGTTTTAAAAATCAAATTGTATAGCTTTTCATTAAAGTAAATATTTTTTCCGAATAAGTGAAAATACCACTTATTCATTTAAGTTGCATAAAATTAGACGAATAATAATAAGTACACAGTTGTCCGTACGTTCAACATTCCTTGAGTCACCATCATCGGCTGGAAAGTGTCCTCTACTGAACATACCTCCATCGTTAGGGTATGTTAAAAATTCGTCCCATTTATAATCATTAATCAGTTAAAAGTTGTAATTAAAAAATTCACAATCATGTCTCCAGATACGGTACAACACTAAACTGGCCAGCGCGGCGGCCGCGGCGCGAGAGTCGCGAGACCAGAGAGACCCGAGAGCCCCGTGAGAGTCGCGAGACGGAGCGCGAGACGAGACGGAGACCGAGACGAGAGGAGCCTCGCCCGAGACGAGACTACCGATTCAGTAACGACTTCTCGCACAACGACTCGCCTTTTGATAACGAGTTTCCGGATGTGCCCACGCCAACTGTGAAGAAACGCGCGCCGTATTCTAGTTTAGAAGGCACTAGGTAAGCCAAATATTATACTCGGGTAATTTATAAAAGCCCAAAAAAAATTGTTTTCTCACTCACACCAGTATGTTAAAAGTATTGTAAGAATGAAACAGTAAAAGTCCGTATTTTTTTCCAGAATATCGCGAGTATTATTTGACGTTACTAAAAACCAAATCACCAAAATCAACTAAAAGTTGTTTTCATAATGTTCTGATATTTGAAACCGGTATAGCGTAAGCCTTTGAAAAAAATTTCTACAGGTGTTAGAAGTTGATAATTGACCTCTTTAATTAACCTGTTTGATATTCAAATAACTTTGAAAACAATCACGGACAGGATAACCTACTCTGGAACTCTTACGGCGCGAAGACTTTCGCCTACATTACACCACGGTGAGGGTCTTTGTCAAGGTAAGAGGATACAAACCTGGTGGAGTGGTGGCGCCGGCTCCGGGGGTGGTAGGCGCGGGCACTGCACCCTGTAGTGCAGCCGTGCTGGCGACCCCCGAGGATGACGACGACGCTGCTCTCACCGAGGGAACGGGTTGGACGGCGGAGGAAGTGGATCGGCTGCTGCGGGTGGGTGACGATGGTGAGGGTGATATTGCTGGGGACATTATGGCCCTCAATATCTTTTCGCCAGCGTCGTCCATGGACGCGGAGCCGACCGTGCCTTCGTCCGACCACCCCCAAAAATTATAGGTAGATGGTTTATGCCGCACCACCTACACTAACCCCACATACAATTTTAAGGCACTCCACAACTATTTTTAAAAATGGATCCACACGACAAGAATAACCACACAAATTCTAACAATACGACCACTTCAAGGGTCGACAACACACACAGGCTAGACATCAGTAGTAAAATCGATATCATTCAAGCCAACATCCAACACAGCGTCACAGGTTTCGCCGCCCTGCGAAGAACCCTGGAAGAGCAACCGAACACAATAGCACTGGTCCAGGAACCCTACCTAAGTCGTGGAAAGGTGAGTGGTTTCGACGCACTGCGGGGCAATGTTTTTGCCCCTGTCATGCAAAATAAAATTAGAACTTTTATTTATGTACCCAATCCATATAAAGCATCCCTTATGACACATTTGTGTAATGATGACTTGACTGTAATAAAACTGGAGACAGGCTTGCCGGGGAAGCTTGGTACAGTTGTCCTGGCTTCTGTGTATATGGACATCAGAACCGGGGCACCACCTCCAGCCCTAGAGGACCTAGTGCAATTTTGCACCAGAAATAATCTAGAATTCGTAGTGGGCGGCGACGTAAACGCCCACTGCACGGTCTGGGGGTGCCCAGACACAAATGATCGAGGTAAGGACATTCTTGATTTTATTCTAAGACACGATCTCGACCTGTTAAATAGAGGTTCGGAAGCAACGTTTGTAACATCCTGGGCCAAGACGATAATCGACATAACCATAGCTACCAGTGGAGTTGCAGATATAATCACTGACTGGCGCGTGGCAACAGACGAAACATCCTGTTCGGACCATAGAAGGATCAGATATAGCTTAAAGGTAGGCAAACATGAACCGCGTACCTATAGAAATCCGAAAAAGACTGACAAGTTACTCTTTGGTGAAACACTGGAGAAGGAACTGGCAGGAACACCGAAAATGGAAGCGGCCACAAAGCTGACTCCACAAGAAATAGAGGAGATAGTTAAATCTATAACAGGCTCTTTAAAAGTAAGCTATGAAAAGGCTTGCCCTCTTAAAACGGAGAAAAACAAGATACAGCACAAGAAAGACATGTGGTGGACCAAAGAACTCGGCAAACTGAGAAAAAAGGTCAGGCATCATTTCAATAGAGCCATGAACACCGATCAGGAGGTAGACTGGCAAGAATACAGGAAAAGGCGGCACTGTCTTAAAGTAGCGATCATAAAAAGTCGTGAAAATTCCTGGATGAAATATAGCTCCTCTATCCAATCGGAGAGTGAGACTGCTAGATTAAGGAAAATCTTGAGCAAAAATGCGCAGGTAAAACTAGGCACACTAAAGAAGGCTGATGGAACTTACACGGTCTCTGACCAGGAGCAGTTTGAACTACTCCTTCAAACCCACTTTCCAGACTGTCGCATAGACCACGATGGGGGATGGGATACAGAAACTCCGCATGAGCCCGTCAGGGAGGACTGGGCGTTTGCGGACTCAATTGTTACGGAGGAGGCGCTTTCCTGGGCGATCAGCACTTTTCAACCATACAAGGCCGCGGGGACGGACGGAATATTTCCGGCACTTCTTCACTGGAGCCAAAATAAGATCAAGACCCGCCTAATGGCAGTCTTTAGGGCATGCCTAGCATGGAAATATATACCTAAGACTAGTATTTTGCTCTGTGCGCGGGCCGCGTGCGGCCCGCGAGGACGTTATCGTGGCTGTTGTATTTATAAAAGTCTTATACTCTGTGCTAAACTTTAAATTTTGCAAGTACAAGTACAAAACGACGGTATTTTTCAAAGAAAATGATAATGCGCTTGACTTTGCATGGCGGCCATCTTGAAAAATGCTGTCAGTAAAGTAAAAGGTCAAAATTTGAAATCAGCATCCTTTAAAACCCCCAAATATAAAATATCAGCCGAATCCGAGTTACTATAAAATCGGGCGTCATTTTGAATCCGCCATCTTTGAATTATTTTAAGACTGTAAGAAAGCCTCCGTTGTTCTCTGTAACATGAGTCCAAACACGCTATGCTTGCCTCTATTAGTTTCGATAGTGTGCGCCTTTTAATTTTGCATGGCGGCCATTTTGTTATGTTTCTTCAAAGAGTGTCTATTTTATTCAAGGTTCCCGAAAATATTCAGTTGTTAGGTAAAAAAAGGTTAGTGGTGTTGAAGTTAGGTTAGATTAGCTAAAGCCAATTAAAAAACGTCGCATTAGTAAAACATTGTAAACGTAGCAATGGGTAGTTTGATCGTCGTCGCAATAGGTAGTTTGAAGCTCCTCCTCGCTTCACTCGTCATCGCAATAGGTAGTTTGTAGCTCCTCCTCGCTTCGCTCGTCGGCGCGATAGGTAGTTTGAAGCTCCTCCTCGCTACGCTCGTCGTCGCGGTAGGTAGTTTGAAGCTCCTCCTCGCTTCGCTCGTCGTCGCGGTAGGTAGTTTGAAGCTCCTCCTCGCTTCGCTCGTCGTCGCGGTAGGTAGTTTGAAGCTCCTCCTCGCTTCGCTCGTCGTCGCGGTAGGTAGTTTGAAGCTCCTCCTCGCTTCGCTCGTCGTCGCGTTAGGTAGTTTGAAGCTCCTCCTCGCTTCGCTCGTCGTCGCGATAGGTAGTTTGAAGCTCCTCCTCGCTTCGCTCGTCGTCGCATTGGTGGTTTTGAAAATATGTATGGCAGCCATTTTGAAAAACGGTGGATGTCTAAAAGAAGCTAAAGCATGTTAATCAGTATCCTTGGGGACACTCAGATATCAATTTTCATACGGATTGGAGATCCATAAAAAAGTTCGGTAAAATGAATGAAATTTTTCAAAATGGCGGAATCAAAATTTTTTTCCCCATATTCTTGCTAAGTATCTAGGGGGAGTCTTAGATATCGATTTTCATCCGGATCGGATAACTTTTTCTATAAGTCGATACGTCTCCATCCGCCATCTTGAAAAAATCAATTTCATTTGTGTTCTGTTTTGTTCCTTTATACATCTTTACTCGATCCCCAGAAACAACTTTTCTATTACATTCATATTGGAGGCGTAAAAAAGGAAAGTTCATATTTCGTTAAAATCACCTTTGTATGGCAACCCTATTGAAAAATGGCGCATGTCAAAATTTGATTTTAGAATGTTGATCAGCATCCTTGGGGACCGTCAGATATCGATTTTGATCCGGATCGGAGAATTTTTTTTTTCCGCTATGACCAAAATTTCCGCCATTTTGAAAAAAAAAATTTGGTGTTCTTTTCCCTTTTGGCCTCCAAACAATATTAGTTCGTGCTCTTTATACTAAAGTATCATGGTTTCGACGTCATTTCCGGTTTAAATTTGTATGGAAGATTTTTTTTTCCGCCATTTTGGATTTTTTTTATTTTCTCTAAAATCGTCCCAGGGTTTGCTATAACATTCCTGAGAACGCATATGACTTATCTCACATCGTTTAGCCAGGCCGTTGATGGTCACTATGATGGAAGGTCGGAAGACCAGTTCATGAAATATTTTGAATTTCGATTGTCCACTTTCATACAAATTTAAAAAAAAAAGTTCAAAATTTCCCATAGGTATCGAGAAACAATGAGCCAAAAATGAAAAAAAAAATTTGTATGGCAGCCATCTTTAAAAATGGCGGGATCCAAAATATTTTTTCAAATATCGAATCAGGGACCCCAAAAACCCCCCGATGCAAAAAATCAGCCCGATCGGACCAACTTTCAAAATGGCCGCCATCTTGGATCCGCCATCTTGGATTTTCATGACGACCATCCGAAAGCGCCCATCCTCCTCTATGACATTTGGTCGAACACACCCCACCTACCTCTTACCGTTTCCGATTTATAAGCGTTTCAATTTTGTATGGAATTTTTATTTTTTTGTATGGCAACCCCTATTTTTTTTATTTCTCTCCAAGCGTCCCAAGGTTTACTACAACTTTAGTTAAAACAGGTCACCCATCCGACTTGTAGTTTCCGAGAGCCGTTGACCGGTTCCATCAAGGAGACGATTTTTCGCTGATGTCAGATTTTTCTGGTTGTCACGTGACCGATCTCTATACAACCTCATACTCGGTTTTTCTCCACCACTTCCAGGAGCTCGGGAACAAAAATGTCAATCATAAGTGAGTGAGTGAGTGAGTCAGTGGGTGAGGAACTTTATATATTATGACTAGTATTTTGCTCCGTGCGCGGGCCGCGTGCGGCCCGCGAGGACGTTTTCGTGGCTGTTGTATTTATAAAAATGTTATACTTTAGTTTACACTTGTAATTTTGCAAGTATTAGTACAAAACAGCAGTATTTTTCAAAGAAAATGATAATTGATCTGACTTTTGCATGGCGGCCATCTTGAAAAATGCTGTCAGTCAAAAAAAGGTCAAAATATGAAATCAGCATCCATTAAAACCCCCAAATATAAAATATCAACCGGATCTGAGTTACTATAAAATCGGACGCCATTTTGAATCTGCCATCTTGGAATTATTTTAAGTCTATGAGAAAGCCTCCGTTGTTCCTTTGTTATTAGTCCAAACACGCCGTGTCGCCTTCTATAAGTTCCGATTGTGTGCGTGTCTTAATTTTGCATGGCGGCCATTTTGTTTTGTTTATCAGTAATATGTCAATTTCAATCAAGGATCCCGAAAATATTTAGATCTTAGGTAAGATAGGTTACTTAGATAAGCTAAAATCAATTAAAAAGGTCGCATTAGTAAAACATTGTAAATGTAGCGATGGGTAGTTTAAAGCTCCTCCTCGCTTCGCTCGTCGTTGCATGGGTAGTTTGAAGCTCCTCCTCGCTTCGCTCGTCGTCGCGATAGGTAGTTTGAAGCTCCTCCTCGCTTCGCTCGTCGTCGCGATAGGTAGTTTGAAGCTCCTCCTCGCTTCGCTCGTCGTCGCCGTAGGTAGTTTGAAGCTCCTCCTCGCTTCGCTCGTCGTCGCGATGGGTAGTTTGAAGCTCCTCCTCGCTGCGCTCGTCGTCGCGGTAGGTAATTTGAAGCTCCTCCTCGCTTCGCTCGTCGTCGCGATGGGTAGTTTGAAGCTCCTCCTCGCTTCGCTCGTCGTCGCGGTAGGTGGTTTGAAGCTCCTCCTCGCTTCGCTCGTCGTCGCGATAGGTAGTTTGAAGCTCCTCCTCGCTTCGCTCGTCGTCGCGATATGTAGTTTGAAGCTCCTCCTCGCTTCGCTCGTCGTCGCGGTAGGTAGTTTGAAGCTCCTCCTCGCTTCGCTCGTCGTCGCGATAGGTAGTTTGAAGCTCCTCCTCGCTTCGCTCGTCGTCGCGTTGGTGGTTTTGACAGTATGTATGGCAGCCATTTTAAAAAACGGAGAATGTCTAAAAAAAGCTTAAGCATGTTAATCAGTATCTTTGGGGACACTCAGATATCAATTTTCATACGGATTGGAGATCCATAAAAAAGTTCGGTAAAATGAATGAAATTTTTCAAAATGGCGGAATCAAAATTTTTTCCCTATATTCTTGCTAAGTATCTAGGGGGAGTCTTAGATATCGATTTTCATCCGGATCGGATAACTTTTTCTATAAGTCGATACGTCTCCATCCGCCATCTTGAAAAAATCAATTTCATTTGTGTTCTGTTTTGTTCCTTTATACATCTTACTCGATCCCCAGAAACAACTTTTCTATTACATTCATATTGGAGGCGTAAAAAAGGAAAGTTCATATTTCGTTAAAATCACCTTTGTATGGCAACCCTATTGAAAAATGGCGCATGTCAAAATTTGATTTTAGAATGTTGATCAGCATTTTTGGGGACCGTCAGATATCGATTTTGATCCGGATCGGAGAATTTTTTTTTTCCGCCATGACCAAAATTTCCGCCATTTTAAAAAAAAAATTTGGTGTTCTTTTCCCTTTTGGCCTCCAAACAATATTAGTTCGAGCTCTTTATACTAAAGTATCATGGTTTCGGCGTCATTTCCGGTTTAAATTTGTATGGGTGATTTTTTTTTCCGCCATTTTGATTTTTTTTTGTTTTCTCTAAAATTGTCCCAGGGTTTGCTATGACATTCCTGAGAACGCATATGACCCATCTCACATCGTTTAGCCAGGCCGTCGATGGTCACGATGATGGAAGGTCGGAAGACCAGGTCATGAAATGTTTTGAATTAAGATTGTCCACTTTCATACAAATTTAAAAAAAAAAGTTCAAAATTTCCCATAGGTATCGAGAAACAATGAGCCAAAAATGAAAAAAAAAAATTGTATGGCAGCCATCTTTAAAAATGGCGGGATCCAAAATATTTTTTCAAATATCGAATCAGGGACCCCAAAAACCCCCCGATGCAAAAAATCAGCCCGATCGGACCAACTTTCAAAATGGCCGCCATCTTGGATCCGCCATCTTGGATTTTCATGACGACCATCCGAAAGCGCCCATCCTCCTCTATGACATTTGGTCGAACACACCCCACCTACCTCTTACCGTTTCCGATTTATAAGCGTTTCAATTTTGTATGGAATTTTTATTTTTTTGTATGGCAACCCCCATTTTTTTTTATTTCTCTCCAAGCGTCCCAAGGTTTACTACAACTTTAGTTAAAAGAGGTCACCCATCCGACTTGTAGTTTCCGAGAGCCGTTGACCAGTTCCATCAAGGAGACAACTTTTTGCTGATGTCAGATTTTTCTGGTTGTCACGTGACCGATCTCTATACAACCTCATACTCGGTTTTTTTCCACCACTTCCAGGAGCTCGGGAACAAAAATGTCAGTCAGTGAGTGAGTGAGTGGGTAACGAACTTTATATATTATAACTAGTATTTTGCTCCGTGCGCGGGCCGCGTGCGGCCCGCGAGGACGTTTTCGTGGCTGTTGTATTTATAAAAATGTTATACTTTAGTTTAAACTTGTAATTTTGCAAGAATTAGTACTAAACAGCGGTATTTTTCAAAGAAAATGATAATTGATCTGACTTTTGCATGGCGGCCATCTTGAAAAATGCTGTCAGTCAAAAAAAGGTCAAAATATGAAATCAGCATCCATTAAAACCCCCAAATATAAAATATCAACCGGATCTGAGTCTGAGTTACTATAAAATCGGACGCCATTTTGAATCTGCCATCTTGAAATTATTTTAAGTCTATGAGAAAGCCTCCGTTGTTCCTTTGTTATTAGTCCAAACACGCCGTGTCGCCTTCTATAAGTTCCGATTGTGTGCGTGTCTTAATTTTGCATGGCGGCCATTTTGTTTTGTTTATCAGTAATATGTCAATTTCAATCAAGGATCCCGAAAATATTTAGATCTTAGGTAAGATAGGTTACTTAGATAAGCTAAAATCAATTAAAAAAACCGCATTAGTAAAACATTGTAAATGTAGCGATGGGTAGTTAAAAGCTCCTCCTCGCTTCGCTCGTCGTTGCATGGGTAGTTTGAAGCTCCTCCTCGCTTCGCTCGTCGTCGCGATAGGTAGTTTGAAGCTCCTCCTCGCTTCGCTCGTCGTCGCGATAGGTAGTTTGAAGCTCCTCCTCGCTTCGCTCGTCGTCGCCGTAGGTAGTTTGAAGCTCCTCCTCGCTTCGCTCGTCGTCGCGATGGGTAGTTTGAAGCTCCTCCTCGCTGCGCTCGTCGTCGTGGTAGGTAATTTGAAGCTCCTCCTCGCTTCGCTCGTCGTCGCGGTAGGTAGTTTGAAGCTCCTCCTCGCTTCGCTCGTCGCGATGGGTAGTTTGAAGCTCCTCCTCGCTGCGCTCGTCGTCGCGGTAGGTAATTTGAAGCTCCTCCTCGCTTCGCTCGTCGTCGCGATGGGTAGTTTGAAGCTCCTCCTCGCTTCGCTCGTCGTCGCGGTAGGTGGTTTGAAGCTCCTCCTCGCTTCGCTCGTCGTCGCGATAGGTAGTTTGAAGCTCCTCCTCGCTTCGCTCGTCGTCGCGATATGTAGTTTGAAGCTCCTCCTCGCTTCGCTCGTCGTCGCGGTAGGTAGTTTGAAGCTCCTCCTCGCTTCGCTCGTCGTCGCGATAGGTAGTTTGAAGCTCCTCCTCGCTTCGCTCGTCGTCGCGTTGGTGGTTTTGACAGTATGTATGGCAGCCATTTTAAAAAACGGAGAATGTCTAAAAAAAGCTTAAGCATGTTAATCAGTATCCTTGGGGACACTCAGATATCAATTTTCATACGGATTGGAGATCCATAAAAAAGTTCGGTAAAATGAATTAAATTTTTCAAAATGGCAGAATCAAAATTTTTTCCCCATATTCTTGCTAAGTATCTAGGGGGAGTCTTAGATATCGTTTTTCATCCGGATCGGATAACTTTTTCTATAAGTCGATACGTCTCCATCCGCCATCTTGAAAAAATCAATTTTATTTGTATTCTGTTTTGTTCCTTTATACATCTTTACTCGATCCCCAGAAACAACTTTTCTATTACATTCATATTGGAGGCGTAAAAAAGGAAAGTTCATATTTCGTTAAAATCACCTTTGTATGGCAACCCTATTGAAAAATGGCGCATGTCAAAATTTGATTTTAGAATGTTGATCAGCATCCTTGGGGACCGTCAGATATCGATTTTGATCCGGATCGGAGAATTTTTTTTTTCCGCCATGACCAAAATTTCCGCCATTTTGAAAAAAAAAATTTGGTGTTCTTTTCCCTTTTGGCCTCCAAACAATATTAGTTCGAGCTCTTTATACTAAAGTATCATGGTTTCGACGTCATTTCCGGTTTAAATTTGTATGGAAGATTTTTTTTTCCGCCATATTGGATTTTTTTTATTTTCTCTAAAATCGTCCCAGGGTTTGCTATGACATTCCTGAGAACGCATATGACCCATCTAATATCGTTTAGCCAGGCCGTTGATGGTCACGATGATGGAAGGTCGGAAGACCAGGTCATCAAATGTTTTGAATTAAGAACGTCTATTTTTATACGAGCCAATAAAAAAAGGATCAAAATTTTTCATAGGTATCGAGAAACAATGAGCCAAAAATAAAAAAAAAAATTTGTATGGCAGCCATCTTTAAAAATGGCGGGATCCAAAATATTTTTTCAAATATCAAATCAGGGACCCCAAAAACCCCCCGATGCAAAAAATCAGCCGGATCGGACCAACTTTCAAAATGGCCGCCATCTTGGATCCGCCATCTTGGATTTTCATGACGACCATCCGAAAGCGCCCATCCTCCTCTATGACATTTGGTCGAACACACCCCACCTACCTCTTACCGTTTCCGATTTATAAGCGTTTCAATTTTGTATGGAATTTTTATTTTTTTGTATGGCAACCCCCATTTTTTTTTATTTCTCTCCAAGCGTCCCAAGGTTTACTACAACTTTAGTTAAAACAGGTTACCCATCCGACTTGTAGTTTCCGAGAGCCGTTGACCAGTTCCATCAAGGAGACGACTTTTTGCTGATGTCAGATTTTTCTGGTTGTCACGTGACCGATCTCTATACAACCTCATACTCGGTTTTTCTCCACCACTTCCAGGAGCTCGGGAACAAAAATGTCAATCATAAGTGAGTGAGTGAGTGAGTCAGTGGGTGAGGAACTTTATATATTATAACTAGTATTTTGCTCCGTGCGCGGGCCGCGTGCGGCCCGCGAGGACGTTTTCGTGGCTGTTGAATTTATAAAAATGTTATACTTTAGTTTAAACTTGTAATTTTGCAAGAATTAGTACAAAACAGCGGTATTTTTCAAAGAAAATGATAATTGATCTGACTTTTGCATGGCGGCCATCTTGAAAAATGCTGTCAGTCATGTAAAAGGTCAAAATTTGAAATCAGCCTCTTTTAAAATCCCCAAATATAAAATATCAGCCGGATCTGAGTTACTATAAAATCGGACGCCATTTTGAATCTGCCATCTTGGAATTATTTTAAGTCTATGAGAAAGCCTCCGTTGTTCCTTTGTTATGAGTCCAAACACGCCTTGTCGGCTTCTATAAGTTCCGATTGTGTGCGTGTTTTAATTTTGTATGGCGGTCATTTTGTTTTGTTTATCAGTAATATGTCAATTTCAATCAAGGATCCCGAAAATATTTAGATCTTAGGTAAGATAGGTTAGTTAGATAAGCTAAAATCAATTAAAAAGGTCGCATTAGTAAAACATTCTAAATGTAGCGATGGGTAGTTTGAAGCTCCTCCTCGCTTCGCTCGTCGTCGCGGTAGATAGTTTGAAGCTCCTCCTCGCTTCGCTCGTCGTCGCGGTAGATAGTTTGAAGCTCCTCCTCGCTTCGCTCGTCGTCGCGATAGGTAGTTTGATGCTCCTCCTCGCTTCGCTCGTCGTCGCGGTAGGTAGTATGAAGCTCCTCCTCGCTTCGCTCGTCGTCGCGATGGGTAGTTTGAAGCTCCTCCTCGCTTCGCTCGTCGTCGCGGTAGATAGTTTGAAGCTCCTCCTCGCTTCGCTCGTCGTCGCGGTAGGTAGTTTGAAGCTCCTCCTCGCTTCGCTCGTCGTCGCGAAGGGTAGTTTGAAGGTCCTCCTCGCTTCGCTCGTCGTCGCGTTGGTGGTTTTGTCAGTATGTATGGCAGCCATTTTGAAAAACGGTGGATGTCTAAAAGAAGCTAAAGCATGTTAATCAGTATCCTTAGGGACACTCAGATATCAATTTTCATACGGATTGGAGATCCATAAAAAAGTTCAGTAAAATGTATGAAATTTTTCAAAATGGCGGAATCAAAATTTTTTCCCATATTCTTACTGAGTATCTAAGGGGAGTCTTAGATATCGATTTTCATCCGGATCGGATAACTTTTTCTATAAGTTGATACGTCTCCGTCCGCCATCTTGAAAAAAATCAATTTCATTAATATCCTGTTTTGTTCCTTTACACATCTTTACTCGATCCCAAGAAACACCTTTTCTATTACATTCATATTAGAGGCGTAAAAAAGGAAAGTTCATATTTCGTTAATATCACCTTTGTATAGCAACCCTATTGAAAAATGGCGCATGTCAAAATTTGATTTTAGAATGTTGATCAGCATCCTTGGGGACCCCCAGATATCGATTTTCATCCGGATCGGAGAAACTTTTTTTCCCGCCATGACCGAAATTTCCGCCATTTTGAAAAAAAAAAATTTGTCATTTCTTCCTTTCCGGCCTCCAAACAATATTAGTTCGAGCTCTTTATACTAAAGTATCATGGTTTCGGCGTCATTTCCGGTTTAAATTTGTATGGGCGATTTTTTTTTCCGCCATTTTGAATTTTTTTTATTTTCTCTAAAATCGTCCCAGGGTTTGCTATGACATTCCTGAGAACGCATATGACCCATCTAATATCGTTTAGCCAGGCCGTTGATGGTCACGATGATGGAAGGTCGGAAGACCAGGTCATGAAATGTTTTGAATTTCGACTGTCCACTTTCATACAAATTTAAAAAAAAAAACTCAAAATTTCCCATAGGTATCGAGAAACAATGAGCCAAAAATGAAAAAAAAAATTTGTATGGCAGCCAGCTTTAAAAATGGCGGGATCCAAAATATTTTTTCAAATATCGAATCAGGGACCCCAAAAACCCCCCGATGCAAAAAATCAGCCCGATCGGACCAACTTTCAAAATGGCCGCCATCTTGGATCCGCCATCTTGGATTTTCATGACGACCATCCGAAAGCGCCCATCCTCCTCTATGACATTTGGTCGAACACACTCCATCTACCTCTTACCGTTTCCGATTTATAAGCGTTTCAATTTTGTATGGAATTTTTATTTTTTTGTATGGCAACCCCCATTTTTTTTTATTTCTCTCCAAGCGTCCCAAGGTTTACTACAACTTTAGTTAGAACAGGTCACCCATCCGACTTATAGTTTCCGAGAGCCGTTGACCAGTTCCATCAAGGAGACGACTTTTTGCTGATGTCAGCTTTTTCTGGTGGTCACGTGACCCATCTCTATACAACCTCATACTCGGTTTTTTTCCACCACTTCCAGGAGCTGAGATCAAAAATGTCAGTCAGTCAGTGAGTGAGTGAGTGAGTTGGTGACGAACTTTATATATTATGACTAGTATTTTACTCCGTGCGCGGGCCGCGTGCGGCCCGCGAGGACGTTATCGTGGCTGTTGTATTTATAAAAATGTTATACTTGTTGCTAAACTTTAAATTTTGCAAGAATTAGTACAAAACAGCGGTTATTTTCAAAGAAAATGATAATTTATCTGACTTTTGCATGGCGGCCATCTTGAAAAATGCTGTCAGTCAAGTAAAAGGTCAAAATTTGAAATCAGCATCCTTTAAAACCCCCAAATATAAAATATCAGCCGAATCCGAGTTACTATAAAATCGGGCGCCATTTTGAATCCGCCATCTTTGAATTATTTTAAGACTGTAAGAAAGCCTCCGTTGTTCTCTGTAACATGAGTCCAAACACGCTATGCTTGCCTCTATTAGTTTCGATAGTGTGCGCCTTTTAATTTTGCATGGCGGCCATTTTGTTATGTTTCTTCAAAGAGTGTCTATTTTATTCAAGGTTCCCGAAAATATTCAGTTGTTAAGTAAAAAAAGGTTAGTGGTGTTGAAGTTAGGTTAGATTAGCTAAAGCCAATTAAAAAACGTCGCATTAGTAAAACATTGTAAACGTAGCAATGGGTAGTTTGATCGTCGTCGCGATAGGTAGATTGAAGCTCCTCCTCGCTTCACTCGTCATCGCAATAGGTAGTTTGTAGCTCCTCCTCGCTTCGCTCGTCGTCGCGATAGGTAGTTTGAAGCTCCTCCTCGCTACGCTCGTCGTCGCGGTAGGTAGTTTGAAGCTCCTCCTCGCTTCGCTCGTCGTCGCGGTAGGTAGTTTGTAGCTCCTCCTCGCTTCGCTCGTCGTCGCGATAGGTAGTTTGAAGCTCCTCCTCGCTTCGCTCGTCGTCGCGATAGGTAGTTTGAAGCTCCTCCTCGCTACGCTCGTCGTCGCGGTAGGTAGTTTGAAGCTCCTCCTCGCTTCGCTCGTCGTCGCGATAGGTAGTTTGAAGCTCCTCCTCGCTTCGCTCGTCGTCGCGATAGGTAGTTTGAAGCTCCTCCTCGCTACGCTCGTCGTCGCGGTAGGTAGTTTAAAGCTCCTCCTCGCTTCGCTCGTCGTCGCGGTAGGTAGTTTGAAGCTCCTCCTCGCTTCGCTCGTCGTCGCGGTAGGTAGTTTGAAGCTCCTCCTCGCTTCGCTCGTCGTCGCGGTAGGTAGTTTGAAGCTCCTCCTCGCTTCGCTCGTCGTCGCGATAGGTAGTTTGAAGCTCCTCCTCGCTTCGCTCGTCGTCGCATTGGTGGTTTTGAAAATATGTATGGCAGCCATTTTGAAAAACGGTGGATGTCTAAAAGAAGCTAAAGCATGTTAATCAGTATCCTTAGGGACACTCAGATATCAATTTTCATACGGATTGGAGATCCATAAAAAAGTTCGGTAAAATGAATGAAATTTTTCAATATGGCGGAATCAAAATTTTTTCGCCATATTCTTGCTAAGTATCTAGGGGGAGTCTTAGATATCGATTTTCATCCGGATCGGATATTTTTTTCTATAAGTCGATACGTCTCCATGCGCCATCTTGAAAAAATCAATTTCATTTGTATTTTGTTTTGTTCCTTTATACATCTTTACTTGATCCTCAGAAACAACTTTTCTATTACATTCATATTGGAGGCGTAAAAAAGGAAAGTTCATATTTCGTTAAAATCACCTTTGTATGGCAACCCTATTGAAAAATGGCGCATGTCAAAATTTGATTTTAGAATGTTGATCAGCATTCTTGGGGACCGTCAGATATCGATTTTGATCCGGATCGGAGAATTTTTTTTTTCCGCCATGACCAAAATTTCCGCCATTTTGAAAAAAAAAATTTGGTGTTCTTTTCCCTTTTGGCCTTCAAACAATATTAGTTCGAGCTCTTTATACTAAAGTATCATGGTTTCGACGTCATTTCCGGTTTAAATTTGTATGGAAGATTTTTTTTTCCGCCATATTGGATTTTTTTTATTTTCTCTAAAATCGTCCCAGGGTTTGCTATGACATTCCTGAGAACGCATATGACCCATCTCATATCGTTTAGCCAGGCCGTTGATGGTCACGATGATGGAAGGTCGGAAGACCAGGTCATCAAATGTTTTGAATTAAGAACGTCTATTTTTATACGAGCCAATAAAAAAAGGATCAAAATTTCTCATAGGTATCGAGAAACAATGAGCCAAAAATAAAAAAAAAATTTGTATGGCAGCCATCTTTAAAAATGGCGGGATCCAAAATATTTTTTCAAATATCGAATCAGGGACCCCAAAAACCCCCCGATGCAAAAAATCTGCCGGATCGGACCAACTTTCAAAATGGCCGCCATCTTGGATCCGCCATCTTGGATTTTCATGACGACCATCCGAAAGCGCCCATCCTCCTCTATGACATTTGGTCGAACACACCCCATCTACCTCTTACCGTTTCCGATTTATAAGCGTTTCAATTTTGTATGGAATTTTTATTTTTTTGTATGGCAACCCCTATTTTTTTTTATTTCTCTCCAAGCGTCCCAGGGTTTACTACAACTTTAGTTAGAACAGGTCACCCATCCGACTTGTAGTTTCCGAGAGCCGTTGACCGGTTCCATCAAGGAGACGACTTTTTGCTGATGTCAGATTTTTCTGGTTGTCACGTGACCGATCTCTATACAACCTCATACTCGGTTTTTTTCCACCACTTCCAGGAGCTCGGGAACAAAAATGTCAGTCAGTGAGTGAGTGAGTGGGTAACGAACTTTATATATTATAACTAGTATTTTGCTCTGTGCGCGGGCCGCGAGCGGCCCGCGTGGGTGTTTTCGTGGCTGTTCTATTTTTAAAAACGTTATACTTGGTGCTAAACTTTAAATTTTGCAAGAATTAGTACAAAACAGCGGTATTTTTCAAAAAAAATGATAATTTATCTGACTTTTGCATGGCGGCCATCTTGAAAAATGCTGTCAGTCAAGTAAAAGGTCAAAATTTGAAATCAGCATCCTTTAAAACCCCCAAATATAAAATATCAGCCGAATCCGAGTTACTATAAAATCGGGCGCCATTTTGAATCCGCCATCTTTGAATTATTTTAAGACTGTAAAAAAGCCTCCGTTGTTCTCTTTAACATGAGTCCAAACACGCTATGCTTGCTTCTATTAGTTTCGACAGTGTGCGCCTTTTAATTTTGCATGGCGGCCATTTTGTTTTGTTTTTTCACACAGTGTCTATTTTATTCAAGATTCCCGAAAATATTCAGTTGGGCAAAAATAGGTTAGTGTTGAAGTTAGGTTAGATTATGTACCTACCTAACTTGATACCTACCGGCTAAGTAGCGTTAGTCGATGAGTCAAAATTAAAAAAAATACATTTGTATAGTTATGTCATATCAAAATAATTTGTCAGATAACAAATGGCTTTGACAGCACAATATGCCGTTATCAGCTGTCATTTGCTCCGCTCGACATTGGCATTGACACTTGCAGAAAATGCTAAACAGCGTCCAAGACAAAAAGACTCAACTCCACCTTTTTCTAAAACGAAGTGATACTCTTTGCCACAGCTTTTTGCCTATAAGAGTTGAAAATAGTAAATTTATACTCTTTAGTTGCAGTTGGCCCCATAGATTAGAGAAAAAAAATCGTTAGCCAAAGAAAAAAGTACTACAAACTAAGATAGAGGCATAGATTAGAGAAAAAAAATCTACTATACACTCAGATGAACTACCACTATACAGATGGAGCAAAGTTTGACTTTTACGAACAAGAGTGTGTAAGGCATTACAACATTCATAGCGTTATGAATACCTTGCCAAGTAAAGAAATTGGGTTAAGTTGCTCTGTGGATAGAGGATAAAAGTCTTTGATAAAAGTCATGCTACGTATAAGTAATCTGTGATAAAAGTAAAGGGGGTCTAGCAAAGTTCCCAAACACTAACGCTATCGCCAAACGCTTACTCCAAAAATGTATTGAAATGACATTTCGGAAATCGCTAATTTTTCCGTAGCTAATGTCATTTCAATACAATTTTGGAGTTAGCGTTTGGCGATAGCGTTAGCGTTTGCGATCTTTGCTAGACCCCCAAGACGGGCGCAGACTATTTATTATACGCTAACGCTTGACGGCAGACAGACGGGTAAATGAATATTACAGAGTTTTTGGCGGGAACGCGAAAAAGTTCACGTCGTTGCATTGTATTATTTCTCAAATCTTCTGCTTTTTCCAGTGTTAATGTTTTACGTTTTACGTTTTACGCATTAAGTGCTGAATTACGAGCATGAGTGTAGGCAAGTGATATAATGTGGTGAAATGTGATTTTCCGTGTTGCTTCCAAAATTCCATAGAAGCTTCTAGTAAAATTGTCACCACTTTACTGGAGCATGACTTAGACTGGACTTTGACTGGACTATGACTTGGACTTTTTGTTTTGACACTGGCTAAATACACTATGTGTGGAGCCAAAATATAATAAAGCAAAAAAAAAAGTACAATTTCAACAACCAAAACGAAGTGATTATATCCTCTTTGACAAAATGAGTTCAAAATCACAGAGAACTTTGCTATATACTTTACCAATGTTTTTTTAATTATAATATTACAACTGCAAATACATACTGCAATTTTTTTAGATGTGCATAATTTTTTTACGGGCAATATGCCTTTATTACTCAAGCTAACTACTACAGTATTAAATAATAGAAGACATTTAAGTTACGCCTGCTAGAAAAAATATAAGTTGTAAATCTTTTGTGTTGTTCTCAGTTCTCATTGGTTTCAGAATTCAGAATTCAAGATGATGGCTTATCGTAAAGTAATGATAGTATATACAAAGACTTTGTATCTATGTACCTATGTAATAGAGGGAATTCTGTGAGTGTATAGTGATCATAAAGCCTACATTAGCTGTGTACTGTGTAGTCCAATAATGTGAGAATTTGGTGAGATTAGGCCCCATCCATTTCTTTCCATGGTGCTAAGATCTGGCTAGGGGAATATCTAAAAAAAAATGGGCTGCATAATTCTCTTCCGTTGCAGGGTGGGTTTCAAAATTTTAAGGACTATTATATCTTTATAGATATATATGATATATACCTTAAGTTTAGTATGGTTTACACTTTAAAATCATTCCCATGAAAATAAAATTCATTACCATAAGAAACTTACATTTTTAGTTGTATTAATACCTATTCATTTATTTGCAGATTGACAACCAGAATAAACACTAATTTTAAGGCATTGGAATCCAGAGAACTCTTGAGAGATTATAAAACAGACCAAGAACGATACTTGACAGAATTTTCAATGTATACTACTGTGTAATAATGTATTGTAGTTGCAGTGAAGTGGAGAAATTAACATGATCTACATATGCAACCCTTCTAGGTAAAATTAAAATAGGTATACAAGAGTATGAACAGATATTATACCCCCTTAGAGTGTACATACACACATAAGCACTTGCTTGTGTAATCTCTAATTGTATGTAGTTTTTAAGGGTAGTGAACTGGTATCTTCTAGGCAAGCATGCTCTAACGTTGACCACATCATCACTTACCATCAGGTGAGACTGTGGTCAAATGTTAGCCTATTAATGATAAAAAAAAACCCCTATTTACTTAAGTAGACGCAGCGTTCACAATTCACTCACATAGGTACCTATGTAGCTGCTATTATGTTTGAATACTTATATTAAAAGTCTTGGTTTGATGTGACTACAAAATATATAATAAGTAGAAAGATGTAAAATAGTCCATTTAGGTGTCCTGATTCATAGCTAGATCCCTTCAGTCTTGTCATCTGTGTCAAGTATATTAAGACCTCTTTTTAAAGATTGATGAGCCATGACTGTAAAAAGTCTGATTGGAGTTTGTAGTGGAGAATTCAGCACCAGGACAAACATTATGATGATATAAAATTTACTGACTCAGAAGAACCAAAAGTTGGATATATGTGAAGATTAAGTTATATACAATAATAAAAGTTGGACTCATACAAACAAACCATTATTACACAGTTATTATCCAATTCCTAAGAGGTTTACTTCAAATACCTATTCAATATTTAGTACTTACCTATAAATAAAAAATTACTCTTTCAGAAATCAGCCATGACCTAATAAAACTTATTCTCATTGAATAGGTCACTTATACATATCAAGTCAACAGATGCTTTTCAACATAGCTAATTATATCCTATATACCTACCAATATTGAAACTATGTGAAGTGTACTTATGTGACTATTAGCAGCCCTCCTTTGTTTGCTGTTGCACCGATGTGAACACAAAAGAGTTTAGCTGCAACAGGATTAACAATTAATAAAACTATTTCTACCACAGAAGAATTCCCTTATTCACAGATGTTCTAAATACAACCTTAGCAAAAATGGTATTCTATTTATTAAATGTCAATATAACTCTTATATTTATTCCTCAAACTACTACAATAATAGAAACTATACTATGTACTAAAAGCTACTGGTTACACTATTTCTGAAACAAAGTTAGCTCTTATACATTTGGTAGGGGTAAGAGGTAAGACAAGAATACCTTAAACCATACATTTGGTAGGGGTAAGAGGTAAGACAAGAATACCTTAAACCTACCTATCTACTGAATCGCATACAATAACAACCATTACCTCGAGAATGAGTAGACAAGAATACTTTTTCATTAAGTTTACCTACATAGGGTGGGTTTCCACCTACAAGAAGAATCTAAACACAATATATCACACTGTAGCTTGCAAGTGTTAATCAATGTAAACTACCTACAGTCGAGACACTACTTGCAAAAGATTCTTGCTGATGTAAACCCCGGCCATAGAATTGAGTTAATAGGTAGATTAATTACAATAATTGACATTACTGTGTGTAACATTTTTATATATCCTTTTTTTAAAGAATTGCTTGTAAAGTAGGCACCTAAGATGACAAATAATAAATTGTTAAATTTAGCAATTAGAACAACAAAGAATTTCTTTAAAAAGTGTTACTGTGGTATGGGGAGCAGATAACTGATAGAATAAATAGCTGCAGAACTGATGAATTGGGTAGGTATCATTGATGGTGGGAATAGTTATAGGTACCTACCTATCTATATAAGATAAAAAAATCCTATATTTTTTTCAGTCAGGTTCAGATAATGGTATGAAAAATCCACCAAAATGAATAAAGTTCTAGGTAGCTAGATATATAAATCCTGCCCTAATGATTTTAAATTTGAATAATATAACAGTTGATGATCCACCACCATTACGTTATACTGGGACACAAAAAAAACTCATAGATATATTTCTTTATTTAGATAAGATAGAGTTTACATAAAAAGAGCAACTTATCTTTACATGACGTAGGTAGCACCTCATAGTTAATATTATAGTTTCAGTTCTTCAGGATATTACATTTAGATTCTTCTTATCTTACATTTTTAATAGTTCTTACAGGATCTTTACCACTATTGGAATCATTTCCTAAGTTCCAGCAGCACAGTTACATGCTTTATGATCACAGGTAGACTGAAAGGGCAGATAGGGTGGTAAAAATCTAGGTTTTGGGTAGTTTTTTTGACTCTTTCCCTTCTTTTGTAACCTGAAAATGATAAAGATAATAATGTTACACAATGTTTTTGGTATAGGTACCTACTGTACATTTTTAATTTATTAAACTGAAGGATTACTGTAGTTACTATGCTTTTTATGCTTTCCTGGATTAAATTCCTCTTGTGTAGGAAATGATTCTACAAGCCATATTGGTAACTTTAGTTCTGCACACAGGAAACACCGAGCTAAGCTCTCTCCCTTACTAATGAGGTTTGTGTTTGTTAAGCTTTTATTCACAATGCTTCTCCGACAGGCAGAGGATTAAATACTAAAAAAATGTATGATAATTCATCAGTCATAAAACACATTGCAAAGCATAACTGTAATGTAAGTCTGCCTTTTATCTACTTGTATGGTGACTTTAGTTCTCAGTTGAAATCTTTTATGCAGGTAAAACTTTGAATGACTTGCATGAAAATGATGAAAATAATAATTACCTGTGGTGTGCAGTAGCATCAAATCTGCCACTTGGAACTGTAGATAGCAGGTACCATAGCGATGAACAGTGTTATATAGTGAATAACTTTTTTTAGTTGCAAGTTTTGTTGATTAATCTGTAAATGAGAAAAAAATGAAAATGAGAATATAATCTATCATCATCATCATCATCATCATCACAACAGCCAGAAGGTAGATTTTCTTGTGTATAATAGGTACTAATCAATGTATAATACAGATTACTGTCAAGCATAGAATTTTTGGTGTTCTGGGTGAAAGATGGAGTGGATGGATGGATCTATATTATACCGTATAAAAGCAAAGAAAAGTTATTTGTCTTTCAAAAGTTAAGATTGAAAAATTTGAAAAGAAAGAAAAAACGAACGGCTTGGCGTGGCGTTCTTTTTAGGGACGCTATTGTTCGATTATTATGAAGATCGATTTAAATGTAATACGAATTCGAATCGATTCAAAAGTATGAAGACGATTGAATCGTTCAGATTGTATTCGTTTGAAAAAATCAACTTGAAGCCAGCCAGTGTTGCCAACCCTACTGTTTTAACAGTAGATTTAATGTTTTTGGATTAGAAACCCTGTTTTCTGTTTTAGGTACAAATTCTACTGTATTACTATAATTTTAGGGACATCTGATACAAATTGCAATAATCATACAACATAGCGCATAGAAGAGTTGCTGCTACTCAATTACTTACTCAACATTATTATACGGGAAGACCCTGAGGGATCAATTATTTTGTTTATTGCGTATTTTCGAAAGTGGTATCATTTTAAAACAATGAGTAGTGATTTATCTTGTGACCAATTCCCCCTAAACAGAAATAAAGGGATTAAATACGGACCAAAGTACAAAAATTATAAAATCCAAAACAAATTGAAGGTAAAATGGCTTGCTTTATTATAGCTAAACATAATATATCTTTGAATACCTATCACTGGTCACTTTCGGAAGAAGAATAAAAATGTGATTATTTTCTTTGAGCACTTTTTAAATTTTCTTTAGAATAAAAAGAATGTATGTACAATGTAGATTGTTTAAACATTGTACATTAAACACCGTTTTTATGAATTTTAACGTGTTTTATTCAAACAGTAGATTTATTGTTTTGAATGAACATGTTTACTGTTTTTTACTGTTTTTTTAGGCTGTCGTACTGTTTTTTAGGCTGTTAGGGTTGGCAACACTGAAGCCAACCCCATATTACGATAGAGCTAGTGACAGAAGTTAAACGGCAGAGGCACGTCACGACGCTGCTAGCTCAATCGTCAGCTATTGTGATTGATAAAACAACAATTAAATATCAATACAATACAATAATACTTTATTGAACACCAATAAACAAGAAATATCGTTACATGTAACGCAGAATACGCATTATTGTATTGGTTTGTACATTGCTGTTAGAATTTTGAATGAAATGCAGTTATCCATTCACAAGAACCGTTTATTGTTCGTTGTAAAAGCTTATAAAATATATCGGTAGCGCAAGAAAAATTCACACCATTTTTCTTCTATTGACTTAATCAAGTAGACGTAATGACGTAGCTATAGCATAGACGTAGGTACACGTTCCTTGAACAACATTTGTATGAGATGGCAACTTTATTTGGGCAAAGATACAATGCGGTTAATTAACCTAAAATAACAAAATGCCATCAGGTGGGCCGACAATGGAGAACACAAATGGGTCAAAATATCACTATGAAATTCATCTTAAATCGTAGCATAGATCATGTACATTACATTAGTTTTTATTTCCCTTCAATACATGCAGTATTTCCGAAGTTATAACGACGAGAAGTTTTAGCTCTTTTTTGGATATCCAAGATTACGCCGCCCTCACGATGACGTCACACCCGCGCTCAGTAAAATAAGCATCGTTATGTACTTTTTATTTTAAATACCAATTGTGTGCAAACGGCAATGATTGGATCACAATCCGATATTCGCAATTTGGAATCGCTCCGCAATGCAGATCGCATGGTTGCGAATGCGATTCGATCCGAAAATCGATCATTTTATACCAACGTACTCTGTGTTTTTAACAAAATTTGTATCTAGGGCAGTGTTGCCAACATCGCTCTTTTTTCGCATCGGCAGCTCTAAAAAATTGTCTTTAGTTCCTTAGCTCATTTTTTGGAAGGTTTTTGGCTTCTTTTTGTTTCATTAGGTACATACTTTTTTTTAGGCACACGCTCCACTGTAGGCCATGTCATCACTTACTTTCAGGGTGAGAAAGTGGTCAAATGCTATCCCTATATAAGTTATTACAAATAAAAATAATCATTAGTTTGCTCACACCACACAAAAGAAAGTAATGTTGATGTGGCCAAAAAAGTGGCTGACTTTGACATCAAAATGTTATGTTAATATAAATATTTTTTCTCTATTCTTAACTGAATTCTATTAAACGGGAAATTTTCCTAAAATTGTAGCCCGAACTCCGTTAGTCCAATCTCCTTTGTTAGTACGTTTTTTTACAACTTAAATTCTTTTCAAATTTTGAGCATTGGCAACTATTGGCCTGGGTGTTGCTGGTGTTGTGTTGTAGATATATTGATCGAAACACTCATTTATTTGGCTGTTTAGTCAAAAACTTCATAATGAATGGCTTTGAAGAGGCGCCGTTTCAAGATTGCGAGTAATAAAAATCCCATAACATACTGTAGTTATTGTCGCTGCGAGTTAAACGCCGAGAAGGCTGACTTATTGAATCAAATAAAGTGCAAAAATTATGTTAAAGATGCAGAATCGTTTTCATTGAAACAGAAATTGGTATTTCTTTGGATTAGCTATTATTTTACTGAAAATTTTAGCCTTTTTTTAGCTCTTTTTTTACGACCTTTAAGCTCTGCTTTGTGAATCAGTGTTGGCAGCACTGATCCACAGAGCATATAAAGGAAGAGGTGGGACTTCATAGACAACGACGTGAAAAAAGATATGTCAAAGTCTGCGCAATTATATATTGGCAACTTTCAGCAAATTTGACGGATTGTACAAGACTACCACCATAATAAAAATAAAATAGTGCTGTACCCTGATATTTTATCGATATCGACATTTTTACGAAACGGAAATCCATTGAATAATTTGAAGAATAATAATAATTACAGTTATCTGAAACTGAACCAAAATAATTAGGTATTGTTCGTTTTACTATCAAATTTGGTTCAGTTTCAGATTAGGATTAAATAAAAAAATTAAAAGTATAATAAATGTTTTATTCACTGAAGGGGTTTAACAACAAAAACGCTCTCATTAGCCTACACCTACCTTAAAAACGTATAAATGTGTATTTATACGCGGATATATTTTTTTATCGGGCATATTGACCGATAAAAAAATGTATAAAAAAAGCCCAAATGTACAAATATACAAAAATATAACAATGAAAATATACAAATGTACAGAATATTATAATACCTAATATTATAATTTAACAAATATACAAACATCACAAAATAGGTGGTGCAGATGCTGGCACATAGTAGTAGTTCTTATAGTTAGTTTACAGCATAAAGGCCCTTTGCCCTGTAAAAAAAAACTATAAATACACTTAATATGCAAATATGCAAATTATTTTGCTATGCCCTGTAATTGAGCCTTTTTTAAATAATCCGCGGTTACTTCCCCCGATTTGGTGGCATTCCTTTTTAAACGGTTCTTTTTTTTGTTGAAGTCTTTTTCTTTAAAGTGTTTGCCACAGACGTGTCTAGATTCGTGCAATTTCTCAATTGGGACATACGCAAAGTCTTCTGTCCCTATCACTTTGACCCACAATCTACACCTGCAAAATTATTGAAGCAATAAACAATACGCGATGACATTATATCGATATCATTTTTGCCAGCACTATGATACAATTGAATTTCAATATGAAATTGTATTTATGATTTATGCATTAACGTATGGCTTACGACCAACTTGAAATAAATGTACTTGCGCCATATCGAATTG
This sequence comes from Ennomos erosarius, assembly GCA_963580505.1. Classification (NCBI taxonomy): domain Eukaryota; kingdom Metazoa; phylum Arthropoda; class Insecta; order Lepidoptera; family Geometridae; genus Ennomos; species Ennomos erosarius. The sequence continues at coordinate 9,015,895 of OY756993.1, read as the reverse complement.
CGAATTATCTCATTTACTAACCGAGCTTCGTCGAGTGGAAATCTTGCCGCAAATCTCCTTTTTTGGTCATCTTTTCTTCCCATCCTTATTCCACATATGACACATTTTTTGTATGATGGCATGCCGACGTTAAATATATTTTTATACAATAATTACAATTTCCTACACAAAACACGATTTCTATTTAAAATATTTAATTATTTACACCCGCGTTTCAATTCATACAGATAAACAAGAGTAAACAATCAATTTGACAGCTCAGGGGGTCTAGCAAAGATACCAACCACTAACGCTAACGCCTCACGCAAACTCCAAAAATGTATTGAAATGACATTCGCTGCGGAAAAGTAAGCGATTTCCGAACTGTCATTTCAGTACATTTTGGAGTTAGCGTTTGGCGTTAGCGTTAGTGGTTGGTATCTTTGCTAGACCCCCAGATGTCACAACGAGTGTGAGCGAGACTAAAGGTGAGGAAGTGAGAAGAGTTGATTCTTCATTAAAATTCACGCTTTCTCCATACATTTTCTAAGCCCCTCTTAGTTGCGACAGACTGCACTGATCTAAGACGAATTCTGTTTATATCTTATTTTTCCGAACGGGTTGTTTGGGGAAGAATAGTATAAATAGTATTCCCATAACAAAGGTTTGTATTGCACTCTGGAATAAAACCGTAAAGACAGACAGGAGACCTTGCTACATACTACTAATCTGTGCAGGAGACTTAGTTTGTGGAATGGAGTGAGCGCAACAATGGAGCAACATAGAAATAAAGGAAGACAAAATGTTGTAGTGAAATAATATGATCATTGTAATGTTATGCTTTGAACCTAAAAAAACCTATGTAAATAGGGCGAATTCTGTGGTTCTGAAATACATAATTGGGATTTCTAATCATACCAAAATGTAATTCAAAGTTGTGCTTGGTAATCTCTGCCAAATATTTACAAACAATAAAGACTGAAAGAAAGATGATGTAAATGATACAAACAATCATACCTACCGCTTAGAAGGGGACAAATCTGCTGCGGTTTCTGTTATATAAAGCAAACTTTTCTTCATCGAATTACATAAAAAATAGATTATTAGATACATAGATTATTATAGCACCAACATCATCATTCCACTTTGAAGATGTTTACTACTGAACATAGGCCTTTCCCAGAGAGTCCCACTTTGAGTGACTGCTCACCTCCTATATCCATGGGCTCTCCATCACTATTACCAGATTGTTGGTCAGCCTAGCACCAACAATCTGGTAGTCTACATTGTGTCTTTTGATTCGTGGTTTCCTCTTGAAAGAATAGAATAGAATAACATTTATTCAATACTTGCTTAAACTATGGTAAAGAACATGTTATATTAATGTTACATAATATGAACTAATAATGAAAGCTTTTCTTTCCTCTCAGATCAGTTTAACAACTGATATGGTCTGTCTGTTGCCATTTCATGATGAGTATCATGAAATGTGAAACATAAAACCTTATAGGTACTACCTAATTTTTCCCACAAGCTTATTCGCTGTGATGAATAACTATTTGACTCAAAACTCATTACAATGTAATTTTATTAAAACTGCAATTAGTCTTAAAAATAAATACACAAATAACAGATCAATTTGTAGGGATGCAAGGCAACTCACATTTTTCTTTCAAATTCACATTGATTTACTCACTAATTTAGTAGGTAGTTTTATGTTATAATACTTTTATAGTTGTACACACTACACACAGTTTTGTAGAATTGCCAGAGTAAAATTTAACATCCCTAAATATAAGTATAATTATAATACCTTTTTATTGTTTTATTTAATTTTTTAGTTAATTTAATTCATCTTTATATAATAATCTTTACAGAAATGTGCCTGTAAACAGTATTGGTCATTTAAAGAAATAATAAAGGATGGTAAAATAATCGTCAATGTCGAATGGAAACTATTTAACACCTGCAATCTTCAGATACTAACATTTGGCTACCAAACAAGGGCACTAACCAAAGTCCTGCAAACCGGGACATGTTAACACAGCATGAAGGGAAGTTATTTTGGAAATAAGAAAATAGAAGAAATAATAAGGCACAAAGTCATTAGGAAAGCAATAAAAATAAAGGATGTTGCAATATAACTAACACAAAAAAACTAAAAATTAGAGACAATAGTAGTAGTTAGCAGGTAGATTTTTGTTTTGTGTTATATAGGTTTATTGGTTATAATTTGTGTGTTTCAATAAAGTGATGTGAGACAAGCTATAAATAAATATTTATATATTTTTTAAATATTTGTATATGTATTTATTTGCAGAATTTAGGTGCTATAATGCAACTTATTAATATCTAAAATAAGCAAGTTCTTAATGAGTAACAATTAGACCAGCCTCACACCACTTTATGAACAATTATTATTTTAAAATATTGAATCTGAAATCGAAATTATAAAATTAGCTGACTGTTAATTGACATTATTAAATAATTATTTCAAAAATTGACCATTTTGAAGGCTTGCTGAAAGTGAGTATGTAGAGTAAAAATCTTTTTGAACAGTGTTAGTGATAGTAGTAGGTACTACTATTTTAATATCTGTGGTGATAACTATTTGATCTTACTTTTTAATTGGTTATACTAATTCACTTTCATAATATGTAGGTACTTATTTCTTGTCTGTATTACTTGATTTTACATTATGAGTAAATAAAGTGATTCCAAGTTGTTAACGAATTTTATTATTCCAGTTTTGAGGTTTCTATGTACCAGTGTATTCCAACACATAATAGGTAGTTCAATCTGTAATAAAATTTACAGTTTTGTTTTTTGCTTAGTATGCATGAGTGTAATTGTATCTAGGTATGCACCCAGTTGTATAAAGGCGTAGGTAAAATAAACACAAAAATATATTTTAATCATAATATGATTGTGATTGAATTGAAGATAATATCTTTACAAAAATAGGTATGCATACAAAAGTGAAATAATAAAATAAATAAAGTGTGCCAACACAACGCCATCCAGCCCCAAACCTAGCATAGCTTGTACTACGGGAACCAGATAACCAATAGAATACTTAGATACTTTTTAGGATTCCGAACCCAAGGGAAAAGTGAACCCTATTACTATGGCTCCGCTCCCCGTCTGTCACCACGCTGTATCTCATGACCATGATATTTATACAGTTGAATTTTTCACATATGATGTTTCCGCTATAATAATAAAATAAATATTTAAGGGTGCTCAATTCCCATACAACAATAGTTTGTTTGTCTGCCTGTCTGTCACCAGTGTCCTATTTATGAAATAAGGCACTGGCTGTATCTCATGAACCGTGTTAGTCAGTCGAAATTTTAACAGATTATGTATTTCTATTGCTTCTAAAACAAATAATAAAAAGCAGAATAATGTTAATCTTTATTGGGCTCCCATATATCAAGCGTGATCTTTTGCTCGTTTTTATTTATAATGGTACGGAAACAGGAACAACACAATCCTTCGTGCGCGAGTCCCACTCCCACAACGACCGATGCGATGATTATTGATAATGGTACGGAACCTTTCGTGCGCAAGTCCGTTTCGTATCCCATTCTCCTCTATGACATTTGGTCGAACACACCCCATCTACCTCTTACCGTTTCCGATTTATAAGCGTTTTAATTTTGTATGGAATTTTATTTTTTTGTATGGCAAACCTATTTTTTTTATTTCGCTTCAAGCGTCCCAAGGTTTACTACAACTTTAGTTAAAACAGGTCACCCATCCGACTTGTAGTTTCCGAGAGCCGTTGACCAGTTCCATCAAGGAGATGATTTTTTATTGATTTCAGTTTTTTTTGGTGGTCACGTGACCAAATCAGCATCCTTTAAAACCCCCAAACATAAAATATAAGTCTTTGAGAAAGCCTCCGTTCTCTTTGTTATGAGTCCAAACACGCTATGTCGGCTTCTATAAGTTCCGATTGTAAGCGTGTTTAAATTTTGCATGGCGGCCATTTTGTTTTGTTTCTCAGCAAAATGTCAATTTCAATCAAGAATCCCGAAAATATTTAGATCTTAGGTAAGACCGGTTAGTTAGATAAGCTAAAATCAATTAAAAAGGTCGCATTAGTAAAACATTGTAAATGTAGCGATGGGTAGTTTGAAGCTCCTCCTCGCTTCGCTCGTCGTCGCGGTAGATAGTTTAAGCTCCTCCTCGCTTCGCTCGTCGTCGCGGTAGGTAGTTTGAAGCTCCTCCTCGCTTCGCTCGTCGTCGCGATAGGTAGTTTGAAGCTCCTCCTCGCTTCGCTCGTCGTCGCGGTAGGTGGTTTGAAGCTCCTCCTCGCTTCGCTCGTCGTCGCGTTGGTGGTTTTGTCAGTATGTATGGCAGCCATTTTGAAAAACGGTGGATGTCTAAAAGAAGCTAAAGCATGTTAATCAGTATCCTTAGGGACACTCAGATATCAATTTTCATACGGATTGGAGATCCATAAAAAAGTTCAGTAAAATGTATGAAATTTTTCAAAATGGCGGAATCAAAATTTTTTCCCATATTCTTACTGAGTATCTAAGGGGAGTCTTAGATATCGATTTTCATCCGGATCGGATAACTTTTTCTGTAAGTCAATACGTCTACATCCGCCATCTTCAAAAAAAACAATTTCATTAGTATACTGTTTTGTTCCTTTGTACATCGTTACTCTATCCCTAGAAACAACTTTTTTATGACATTCATATTGGAGGCGTAAAAAAGGAAAGTTCATATTTCGATAAAATCACCTTTGTATGGCAACCCTATTGAAAAATGGCGAATGTCAAAATTTGATTTTAGAATGTTGATCAGCATCCTTGGGGACCCTCAGATATCGATTTTCATCCGGATCGGAGAAACTTTTTTTTCCGCCATGACCGAAATTTCCGCAATTTTGAAAAAAAATTTTTTTTGAATTCTTCCCTCCCGGCCTCCAAACAATATTAGTTCGAGCTCTTTATACTAAAGTATCATGGTTTCGGCGTCATTTCCGGTTTAAATTTGTATGGGTGATTTTTTTTTCCGCCATTTTGAATTTTTTTTATTTTCTCTAAAATCGTCCCAGGGTTTGCTATGACATTCCTGAGAACGCATATGACCCATCTCACATCGTTTAGCCAGGCAGTTGATGGTCACGATGATGGAAGGTCGGAAGACCAGTTCATGAAATATTTTAAATTTCGATTGTCCAATTTCATACAAATTTAAAAAAAAAAGTTCAAAATTTCCCATAGGTATCGAGAAACAATGAGCCAAAAATGAAAAAAAAAATTTGTATGGCAGCCATCTTTAAAAATGGCGGGATCCAAAATATTTTTTCAAATATCAAATCAGGGACCCCAAAAACCCTCCGATGCAAAAAATCAGCCCGATCGGACCAACTTTCAAAATGGCCGCCATCTTGGATCCGCCATCTTGGATTTTCATGACGACCATCCGAAAGCGCCTATCCTCCTCTATGACATTTGGTCGAACACACCCCACCTACCTCTTACCGTTTCCGATTTATAAGCGTTTCAATTTTGTATGGAATTTTTATTTTTTTGTATGGCAACCCCTATTTTTTTTTATTTCTCTCCAAGCGTCCCAGGGTTTACTACAACTTTAGTTAGAACAGGTCACCCATCCGACTTGTAGTTTCCGAGAGCCGTTGACCGGTTCCATCAAGGAGACGATTTTTTGCTGATGTCAGATTTTTCTGGTTGTCACGTGACCGATCTCTATACAACCTCATACTCGGTTTTTCTCCACCACTTCTAGGAGTTCGGGAACAAAAATGTCAATCATGAGTGAGTGAGTGAGTGGGTAACGAACTTTATATATTATGACTAGTATTTTACTCCGTGCGCGGGCCGCGTGCGGCCCGCGAGGACGTTATCGTGGCTGTTGTATTTATAAAAATGTTATACTTGTTGCTAAACTTTAAATTTTGCAAGAATTAGTACAAAACAGCGGTTATTTTCAAAGAAAATGATAATTTATCTGACTTTTGCATGGCGGCCATCTTGAAAAATGCTGTCAGTCAAGTAAAAGGTCAAAATTTGAAATCAGCATCCTTTAAAACCCCCAAATATAAAATATCAGCCGAATCCGAGTTACTATAAAATCGGGCGCCATTTTGAATCCGCCATCTTTGAATTATTTTAAGACTGTAAGAAAGCCTCCGTTGTTCTCTGTAACATGAGTCCAAACACGCTATGCTTGCCTCTATTAGTTTCGATAGTGTGCGCCTTTTAATTTTGCATGGCGGCCATTTTGTTATGTTTCTTCAAAGAGTGTCTATTTTATTCAAGGTTCCCGAAAATATTCAGTTGTTAAGTAAAAAAAGGTTAGTGGTGTTGAAGTTAGGTTAGATTAGCTAAAGCCAATTAAAAAACGTCGCATTAGTAAAACATTGTAAACGTAGCAATGGGTAGTTTGATCGTCGTCGCGATAGGTAGATTGAAGCTCCTCCTCGCTTCACTCGTCATCGCAATAGGTAGTTTGTAGCTCCTCCTCGCTTCGCTCGTCGTCGCGATAGGTAGTTTGAAGCTCCTCCTCGCTACGCTCGTCGTCGCGGTAGGTAGTTTGAAGCTCCTCCTCGCTTCGCTCGTCGTCGCGGTAGGTAGTTTGTAGCTCCTCCTCGCTTCGCTCGTCGTCGCGATAGGTAGTTTGAAGCTCCTCCTCGCTTCGCTCGTCGTCGCGATAGGTAGTTTGAAGCTCCTCCTCGCTACGCTCGTCGTCGCGGTAGGTAGTTTGAAGCTCCTCCTCGCTTCGCTCGTCGTCGCGATAGGTAGTTTGAAGCTCCTCCTCGCTTCGCTCGTCGTCGCGATAGGTAGTTTGAAGCTCCTCCTCGCTACGCTCGTCGTCGCGGTAGGTAGTTTAAAGCTCCTCCTCGCTTCGCTCGTCGTCGCGGTAGGTAGTTTGAAGCTCCTCCTCGCTTCGCTCGTCGTCGCATTGGTGGTTTTGAAAATATGTATGGCAGCCATTTTGAAAAACGGTGGATGTCTAAAAGAAGCTAAAGCATGTTAATCAGTATCCTTAGGGACACTCAGATATCAATTTTCATACGGATTGGAGATCCATAAAAAAGTTCGGTAAAATGAATGAAATTTTTCAATATGGCGGAATCAAAATTTTTTCGCCATATTCTTGCTAAGTATCTAGGGGGAGTCTTAGATATCGATTTTCATCCGGATCGGATATTTTTTTCTATAAGTCGATACGTCTCCATGCGCCATCTTGAAAAAATCAATTTCATTTGTATTTTGTTTTGTTCCTTTATACATCTTTACTTGATCCTCAGAAACAACTTTTCTATTACATTCATATTGGAGGCGTAAAAAAGGAAAGTTCATATTTCGTTAAAATCACCTTTGTATGGCAACCCTATTGAAAAATGGCGCATGTCAAAATTTGATTTTAGAATGTTGATCAGCATTCTTGGGGACCGTCAGATATCGATTTTGATCCGGATCGGAGAATTTTTTTTTTCCGCCATGACCAAAATTTCCGCCATTTTGAAAAAAAAAATTTGGTGTTCTTTTCCCTTTTGGCCTTCAAACAATATTAGTTCGAGCTCTTTATACTAAAGTATCATGGTTTCGACGTCATTTCCGGTTTAAATTTGTATGGAAGATTTTTTTTTCCGCCATATTGGATTTTTTTTATTTTCTCTAAAATCGTCCCAGGGTTTGCTATGACATTCCTGAGAACGCATATGACCCATCTCATATCGTTTAGCCAGGCCGTTGATGGTCACGATGATGGAAGGTCGGAAGACCAGGTCATCAAATGTTTTGAATTAAGAACGTCTATTTTTATACGAGCCAATAAAAAAAGGATCAAAATTTCTCATAGGTATCGAGAAACAATGAGCCAAAAATAAAAAAAAAATTTGTATGGCAGCCATCTTTAAAAATGGCGGGATCCAAAATATTTTTTCAAATATCGAATCAGGGACCCCAAAAACCCCCCGATGCAAAAAATCTGCCGGATCGGACCAACTTTCAAAATGGCCGCCATCTTGGATCCGCCATCTTGGATTTTCATGACGACCATCCGAAAGCGCCCATCCTCCTCTATGACATTTGGTCGAACACACCCCATCTACCTCTTACCGTTTCCGATTTATAAGCGTTTCAATTTTGTATGGAATTTTTATTTTTTTGTATGGCAACCCCTATTTTTTTTTATTTCTCTCCAAGCGTCCCAGGGTTTACTACAACTTTAGTTAGAACAGGTCACCCATCCGACTTGTAGTTTCCGAGAGCCGTTGACCGGTTCCATCAAGGAGACGACTTTTTGCTGATGTCAGATTTTTCTGGTTGTCACGTGACCGATCTCTATACAACCTCATACTCGGTTTTTTTCCACCACTTCCAGGAGCTCGGGAACAAAAATGTCAGTCAGTGAGTGAGTGAGTGGGTAACGAACTTTATATATTATAACTAGTATTTTGCTCCGTGCGCGGGCCGCGTGCGGCCCGCGAGGACGTTTTCGTGGCTGTTGTATTTATAAAAGTCTTATACTTTGTGCTAAACTTTAAATTTTGCAAGAATTAGTACAAAACAGGGGTATTTTTCAAAGAAAATGATAATGCGCTTGACTTTGCATGGCGGCCTTCTTGAAAAATGCTGTCAGTCAAGTAAAAGGTCAAAATTTGAAATCAGCATCCTTTAAAACCCCCAAATATAAAATATCAGCCGAATCTGAGTTACTAAAAAATCGGGCGCCATTTTGAATCCGCCATATTTAAATTATTTTAAGACTGTAAGAAAGCCTTCGTTGTTCTCTTTGTCATGAGTCCAAACACGCTATGCTTGCCCCCATAAGTTCCGATAGTGTGCGCCTTTTAATTTTGCATGGCGGCCATTTTGTTTTGTTTCTTCAAAGAGTGTCAATTTTTATCAAGGTTCCCGAAAGTATTCAGTTGTTAGGTAAAAATAGGTTAGTGTTGAAGTTAGGTTATTAGATTATGTAAGTACCGAACTTGATACCTACCGGCTAAGTAGCGTTTAGTCGATGAGTCAAACTTAAAAAAAATACATTTGTACAGTTATGTCATATCAAAATAATTTGTTTAATACATTTCGCTGGCTAAATACACTATGTGTGGAGCCAAAATATAACAAAAATAAAAAAATAAAAAATTGTCAGATAACAAATGACTTTGATAGCACAATATGCCGTTATCAGCTGTCATTTTCTCCGCTCGACATTGGCATTGACACTTGCAGAAAATGCTAAACAGCGTCAAAAATAAAAAGACTCAACTCCACCTTTTTCTAAAACGATTTGATACTCTTTCTTTGCCTATAAGGAAGAGTTGAAGTTAGTAAATTATATACTCTTTAGTTGAAGTCTGCCCTACAGATTAGAGAAAAAAAAAAATAGTTGGCCCAAAGAAAAAAGTACCACAAACTAAGACAGAGCCACAGATTAGAGAAAAACAAATCTACTATACACTCAGATGAACTACCACTATATGATGGAGCAAAGTTTGACTTTTACGAACAAGAGTGTGTAAGGTTCATTGCAACATTCATAGCGACATATACCTTGCCAAGTAAAGAAATTGGGTTAAGTTACTCTGTGGATATAGGATAAAAAAAAGTCTTTGATAAAAGTCATGCTACGTATAAGTAATCTGTGATAAAAGTACAAGACGGGCGCAGACTATTATACGCTAACGCTTGACGGCAGACAGACAGGTAAATAAATATTACAAAGTTTTTGGCGGGAACGCGGAAATGTTCACGTCATTCATTGTATTATTTCTCAAAACTTGTGCTATTTCCAGTGTTTTCAATGTTTAAAATTGGTGGCGTTTTACGCATTAAGTGCTGAATTACGAGCATGAGTGTAGGCAAGTGATATAATGTGGTGGAACGTGATTTTTCGTGTTGCTTCCAAAATGCCATAGAAGCTTCTAGTAAAGTTGCCACCACTTTACTGGAGCATGACTTAGACTGGACTATAACTACCTGACTTAGACTGGACTATGACTATGACTAAGACTTGACTTTACGTGTAATATTCTATTAACATTAAACATGATGAAAAATGACAATACTTGACACTGGCTAAATACACTATGTGTGGAGCCAAAATATAACAAAAAAAAGTGCTGTTAAATGTCAATGCCATTTATAAGTTGTCTTTGTCAGTTTCAGCGCTTTGAATTAGAAAAAAAAAGAATGTTTATTTATAATTTTATATTTTTGTTGTAGAATGAAGATAAAAATCCGTAGGTACCTGCGAGTTGTCCAGACAGATTATTCTGATAGTATTCTTGAGATTATTCCCGTCACTTGTCTTGTCTTACAGTACGTGGTCCATGGTACGTGAGAACACTGGCAAAATTGCGACATTATTCCGTCGCAGAGCTCAAAATCAAGAAGTTTTTCCAACTCAACTTGTAGAATCCTGATTTTTGTTTTGTGGTCTGGAATGGAATATCCAGAAAATAGACAGCAACATTCTCCTCGGCACATTAGAATCGTCTGCGTTCAGCCGATCACCAAGCCAAGTGTGGTGGTTACAAAGACTTCTAGTACATATTTAAACCTCTATGGGTGCTTATGGCAAACCCCTCTATGATAAGCATCCAAGTGGGGTGTTAATGGGATGCCTGTGTTCAGCAGTGGAAACAATGATTAAATCAATCCCATTATGTACCATATGAAACAGACATTTTTAATGAAACTAACATGGATGAAATAAAAAAAGGTTTTAGGTCTCAATCAAAGGTTTCTTATTAGGTCCATGAAAACTAATAAGGAAACAGCGTTATTTTTACAGATTACAATACATCACAATACCTTATTTACAATAAAATATATGAAGTGCTTGTCAAGTGTCAATCTATAGCAAGATTCAATCCATGGTCCACCAGAGTTCACCTGGGTAGACCATGGGTATTTCTTCTTGCCCATGGTGACAATGTGATGCGCACTTACTTTACACCACCTCTTTGTTTGTAGAAAGTTAGTTACTTATATTAAAAAAATATAGTAATATACTTGATTGATATGTATAATATACTGTAAGTATACCCCTGTTTAGTCAATATATGAAAGTTTGTAACAGCTGCTGTACAATTGGGCATAATTTCATGGCAGTTGGGCCACAGTGAAATAGCTACTCAGTGTTTTATCTTAGCCTATTTCTACTACAGAGAGAAACAAAAAACAAAATAACTATTCCTCTGCTACCTTAGCGCAGGCCACACATAAATGGCGTCGGGCGCCGACATGGCACAGACGGCTTCCTATTCCATTCAAAATGCATGGAAATAAAGCTCAGTTTAGGACGCGCGGGCGCCTACATGGAATGTCAACCACATCCAAGCAACGACATACTGTGTGTCCTAAACTTAGCTATATTATCGATAGGCCCGATGGCTCAGCTGGTAGTAGCCCTGCCTTCTGAACCGAGGGCTGTGGGTTCGATTCCTACCAGAGACAAACATTTGTGTGATGAAGTTAGATGTTTGTTCCGTATCTGGGTGTTATATTGTATTCTATATATGTAGTTACAAACAAAAATGTATCTATGTATTATATGAGTTATCTGGTTCCCATAGTACAAGCTATGCTTATACCCTGATTGCGGCAGGTGTAATAAGACTATTAGTTTGGAGCTAGATGGGGCTGTGTGAAATGTCCACACACTTAAAGTAACTATACTTAGTTTATTTATTTAAACAACTTTACCCTGGATTAGTGTGGGTTTGTTAAAAATATCCACTTAGTAGGTACCTATCTATCTTAATGAGAACTCATGATGTTTTTTTCAGTCGGGTTCAGTAATTAGGGTAAATCTTTCAAAATGGACAGCTAATATCTCATGCTATTCGCTCTGACCAGGAATAAGGAAAAGAAAAGACACAATACATTTCTTTTACTTACTTAGATATACCATTCATTTACACTTAGGTACCTATACAGCATATCTAATTAGGTAGATACCTACTTATCCTCTAAATTTAAAAAACGAATTGATCTGGTGATTGTAACAAAACATTATTATTTATTAATATACTTTTTTTAGTGTTATTAATTCAGAAATAGAAAAGGTTATATTGTATAGGTTGTTTGACAGACAGCCATAGAATTTACCTCCCATTTTTTTTATAGTATAACTTGCCATGTCTATGCAGGCAGACAGCGCACAGCTGCCCGTGGGACACATAATGAATTTAATGATTTCAGTTGCAACAGGTGAACAATTAATTATAGAATCCATTTATTCACAGATGTTCCAAATACAACCTTAGCAAAGTTAATGGTATTTTATTTAGTTTTTCAATGTATGTAGGTAGTTTCAAGTGAAGGGAAATAATATTAGTAAATTGCCTGTTAGCTAAAAATACATACATAGATTGTACTTACCTACTGGTCTCATGCAAGGCATATCTAAATTTATGTTTAAACCTGGTACCTAATAGTAATTATTGATCTGGTCAGTACCTACTGCGAGGAGCTGATGGTTCATCATAGTTCATCATAATCCACTGCTGAACATAGGCCTCCCCCAGAGAGTGCCACTTTGAGCGGCTGCTCACCTTCTGCATCCATCGGCTTGCCACAGTTTTCACCAGGTCATCGGTCCACTTAGTGGGTGGTCTGCCTACGCTGTGAATCTTAGATAAATAAATAAATAAAATTGGTTTGTGTCTGATTGATTACCTTTAATTTAATAATGCAATCCAAGTCCAAATTATAATAAAATATTGATACTCTTACATTTGAAATTATTTATCGTCATTCTATGATCTTAATGAAATTAGGTAGGTATATTGTGATAGTACTTTCATGGACTCTTGAACATAGCAAATCGGTGTTATAAAAAAAATCAAGGGACCAAAGAAACTTGGAGACACCATTTTCTAATTATTATTCTACCACATTAATTCACAAACACTGTTTCAGTCCTTCAGGATATTACATTTAGATTCTTCTTATCTTACATTTTTAATAGTTCTTACAGGATCTTTACCACTATTGGAATCATTTCCTAAGTTCCAGCAGCACAGTTACATGCTTATATGGTAAAAATCTAGGTTTTGGGCAGTTTTTTTGACTCTTTCTCTTCTTTTGTAACCTGAAAATGATAAAGATAATAATGTTACAAAATGTATTTGTCATCTAGACAGTCATCTTCCGCCTGACGATAATGTTAGCCATTGTTTCTTTGTGTTTCTTTTTGGTTCCGCTGCCGGTGTTGATCTCAAATCCACTGTCCTAGAAAGAAATGAAAATACCACATTATCTATAAAAATAAAAACAACATCCGTTGCATGGGAGCCCCTTTAATATTTATTTTATTCTGCTTTTAGTATGTATTTATTGTTATAGTGGCAACAGAAACAGAAATACATGTGATCCAAAACCGCTTCTGTCCTGTACTATGGGAAAGAGAAGGGAGAATGTATTAGTTATTATAGGGTTCGCTTTACTGTTTGGGTACTGAACCCTAAAAAGGATGAATACCTGCCTCCATACATCCTTTCCCTAAATGTCTGGACATTTCACACAGTGCAATCAATCTAGCCTCAAGTAACCTATGTAATAGGGCGAATTCTGTGAGCTAAGCATAGTTTGTTTTTTTTTTACCATGGGAAGCAAATAACTGATAGAAATGTAAATACATACACAAATAAAGTACAATATAACACCCAGACACAAATGTTTGTCCTGGGTGGGAATCAAAACCACAATCCATGGATTCTATGGTTACCAACTGAGCTGTCAGTCCAGTATGGGGTTGTAAAACTGAAAAGAAAATAATATATTTTTAACTCTTTCCACTTATAATAGTAATAGGAGGTTTGTTTGTGTCTGATTAGGTTTTATTCTAATATTCCAATCCAAGTCCAAATCCAAATTATAATATTAAAATAACAATACCATCTTATGGTATAAAAGTAAGTACATTCATGGACTCTTGAACATTCAGTCCTTTTAATAGTACTTACAGGATCTATACCACTATTGGAATCACTTCCTAAGTTCCAGCGGCAGAGTTACATGCTTTATTTTCATAGGTAGACTGAAGGAGCAGATAGGGTGATAAAATAAACGTTTTAGGTAGTTTTTTAATCAAATAGTAGGTCATTTTTTTATTTAATTGTCAGTCATTGTTCCTTTGCATAGGTACTGTTCTTTTCTGTTGATAGGTTAGGAATGATGTATTTACCTAGCCATGGCAATCTCATTTAAAACATTTATTTATATATCACCTTATAGTTATCTCAACAATACGTGAAATATATAGTCTTCTATATATATAAAACTTACCTACTTCAGAAGATTTACTTTAATGCCGAAGAACTTACCACACAACCGAAATATGATTCACAGTATAATATACAATATTTAGCAAAACAAACTTCTTTAATCTGAGAACAAAGCAAATCGCCCGAAACAAAATAAATGTGTGACCATATGTAAAAACTACAAATTCTGCCCTAACCTTAAAAAGGCATATAAATTCTGCCCAAATCAGCCAGTCGCTTTTTCTGTCAATAATGTAAAAATGGATATACATTTGACAACAATTCACCGTGGGGTCTAGTCTTTTATTTAATTATTTTAAGACTGTAAGAAAGCCTCCGTTGTTCTCTTTAACATGAGCCCAAACACGCTATGCTTGTCTCTATTAGTTCCGATAGTGTGCGCCTTTTAATTTTGCATGGCGGCAATTTTGTTTTATTTCTTCAAAG